>JAPDVU010000005.1:41329759-41935593 GCA_026230045.1 Corynorhinus townsendii
TAGCTGCTAAGACTTGGAGTGAACCAACCTGTCCTTCAATAGGTGAATGGGTAAACAAACTGAGGCACATCCAGACCATGAAATATTTTTCAGTAACAAAACAAAAAAAAAAGAGTTATTAAGCCACAAAAAGTCACAGAGAAAACAAATGCATATTGCTAAATGAGCAAAACTAATCTTTGTATGACTACAACTACATGTTTTGGAAAAGGCAAAAGTATGGAAACAATTAAAAAAACAAACAAACAGTGATACCAGAAGTTTGGGGGAGGGAAGGAAGAGTTGACTAGGTGGAGCACTGGGGGTTTTTTCCTCTTTTTTTTTTAATTCTTTATTGTTTAAAGCAGTGGTTCTCAACCTTCCTAATGCCGCCACCCTTTAATACAGTTCCTCAGGTTGTGGTGACCACCAACCATAAAATTATTTTCGTTGCTACTTCATAACTGTAATTTTGCTACTGTTATGAATCGTAATGTAAATATCTGTGTTTTCCGATGGTCTTAGGTTCTCCTGTCATGACCCACAAGTTGAGAACTGCTAGCAGGGTCGCCTAAGACCATCAGAAAACCATTAGTGGTGTCTGAAAAGGAAACCACTAATTTCTTAAATGATAAAAATGTGAGATTTAATCAAACTATGGTTCTTAGGCATAAAATGGAATGATTAAGTTTTAGACATCTCTTAGATTTTTCAGTGCCACTGTTTCTTAAAACTATAACAGTAAGAAATGTATTTAAAAAATATTATTGCAGGTCCAAAGGATTTTGGTTATATTATTTTAATACATTATTACTTAAATTTGTACAAACATTAAACTAAATATAATTTATTTATGTTTATTATATACGGGGGGGGGGGGGAAGCTGCAAATCAAAGATAAAACAAAACCAATAAAATTATTTTTGTCATCATTCACTAATGTGACAGTATGTTGCTAAGACTAATCACTGCTTAAAATGTGAATCTATATTATAAAAGGCCTGTGGCCCTAACGCCTAAACGACCAAAGACCGGCGCGGGTGGATGGGACCACGTGATTTCACATGCTGGGCTTCTAGTATGGTTTATAGCAAACTAGAAGGGAAGCCAAATCATCCTTCCAAAGGTTGCTCAGTGACATGGAGTTAGAAGGATAAGTTTGAATTCATGACTATTGGGCTCAAACAGCATGATGTGCTTATTCCTCACAATGTGGTGAAGGTGCAGTGAACGTGTGGGCCTCTCAGGCACATGCCTGCGCCTTTCAGATGATGCAGGAAGGGATCAGGAGCCACACTTGCCTTGGTAACTCCTTTTCTGCACTTCTAGCTGAACAGCATGCTCATGACTTATTCAAACCATTTTTCTTTTCCCTGAATTCTACTCTGAAAGTCATTCTGTCTCATTACAGTAACTTTGAAAATCTGTCTACCATCCAGAAGCAGTCTAACCCTCAAAGAGCAACCCTATTTCTTTCATTGTTCAGTACCAGGGTTGGCCTCAGTGTTATCCCTTAAGCAGATTGCTATCCCCACACCCACCCCACTCAGTGTGAATGGAGGTCTTTATTCAGTCATTTCTCATTCAGCATTTTAAAGCCTAATTACAATGTTAATTTTCTAGAATCAGTAGCAAGTATGAAGTGACATGTCTTTGGAAGCATATCCTTATTTATTCGCGTGTCTATGTATCATGTCCTGTGAGGTGACGTGCCCTTGACATTCTCACCATCCAATATGAGCCAAATAGCTGAAATAAATACAAATGTACTCATCATGGATGTAAATGCTGATTTTTCACATTTCTCTGGGAAAAACTGGTAGATGTTTCTAATGTGAATCTGAAGAATCCTCCAACTACCACTTTATTTTTTCCTCCCTTTCACAAAAGTTATGTCAGGTCATATATGCATATGTATGGTTATGGTTAGGCTTTGCCCATGGTAATGGTGGTGACAGGAGATAGAGCTTCCCCATGTCTGTTGGTGTTAGAAGAGAAGCAACGCCATAGAGAAGACCTGGAGAGGACAAGACCCAAAGCATTTCTATAGAGAAAGAGTGTTGGAGTGGGAAAGAAGAAATGAATGTCATGCAAGAACTGCAAGACAGGAACTGTGTGGCTGAGAGGGGGAAAGGCCATGCAAATACCAACAACCTTCAGCAACAGCTTCCACACTGAGCATGTACTACATACTGTGCTATAAAACAAGGATGCATATTATGATAATGTACCTAAAACATGTATCTAAAACCAGTTGTAAAATCAAAAAATAAAATGAACATTTAGAAAATCTAGTTAATAAAAACAAAATAAAGAAGAGAATACTCACGATGAGTAGGTATTTCTATTTCACAAAGAAGAAATTAAGCTTCAATGATTAGTCCAGGGTCCTTCTGCTAATAACCAGCACATCTGAGATTTGATCCAAAGTCTGTCTGATTCAGAAACTGTGCTGTCCATCATTTTCCTCTATTTTATTATGCTCGGATGTTGGGGTCCCTCAGGGCAACAGCAGGGCTTACTGAAGTGGGGCTGATGCTGGTATCTTCAGTGAATGTTGAAGAATGATGCCCTGAAAGTCTGCAGGAGAGGTAGCCAAGAACCTTAGCTTCAAAGTAAGAGCAGACATTTTTCATGAGTAAAAAAGTGAATGTCTACAGGTGGTAAAGGGAAGCCAGGGAAAGCCATGCCTTGCCTGTGTGGATTCTAAGCAGTTTCCACCAGCTAAGGCTGCCCGGGAAACACCATCCTCCAGACTAGAGGGACCGCATTTCAGCGAAGGCAGGAAGGTGGCAGAAGCACTGTGAGAAGACCAGTATGTGGAATATCTGTGTACAGCAGAATGGAGGTCCCAGAGGGCTTGGAGAACATAAAGTCAAGTGTAAGGGAGGTACATAGCACCAACAACAAAGAAAGATTTTTCCAAAAGGCTCATTTCCTTCCCCAACTGTCTGATTTATGTGGATGATGGTTGTAACTGATTTTTGTTAGGGTTTGGATGTTTTCATCTTTATGAAAATAATACATGCTTATTGCACTCAAATAACATAACTAATTACTTCAGTATCCTGGGCCTCTTTCCAGTCCTGCTTCCCCTGCCCGGGTATGATTTCCTTTGTTTAGATCTTTTTGGCATTTGGTCACTTTCATCCACAGAATAGTAGTTTAAGGGGGTGTGTTTCATGGAGCAAGTTTTTTTGTTCTTTGTTTTGTATTTTATTAAAAATTTTTTATAAATTAAATTTTTTTTTATTTCACATGTAGTTTTGGATATAGTACCATAATAATTCATTTTAAAAAATAGTGATACATGTTCATGGTGAAAATTCAAACTCTTCAGACAGGTATAAGGTAAAAATTAAGTTTTTCATCCTTGCCTTGAGACAGCTAGCCCAACTATTTTACAGGAAATCACTCTTAACCATTCTTTTCTGTATTGTTCTATGGCTTCATCTTCAAAAGCCCATTAGTGTCAGGACTCAAGAAAAGCAATGCGTAGCTAGTGCCTCAGCCTCCTCCCATAGCAGTAGTTTCTGACACTGAGAAATGTTTGCATTTCATGTTGACCCATCCAGAGTGCTTGCTTGCCTCTTTGGCATTTATTTACAAAGGGAAAATCCATTCAATGTCTCTGAGGACTATTCTACATCAATATTGTACAATGCAAGAGCATAATTACCAAACTGGAAGTGAATTTATGTACAAAAATATAAATCACTTGTAAGGTCGTGATTGTTGTTGTTAATGCCAGTGAGAAAATGTGGAAACCTTTACATTACAACAGGGAATGGGAACTTTGTTTAAGACTCTTGAAGAAACTGTTAATCACTTCTCAGTCAATCAATCAGAACACCAGGTGCTTAGCCAGAGTACTCAGGGCTTTCAGGTTCAATTCCTGCCAAAGGAACACCTGAGAAAGGTGATAGTTACCGAAGACCTTTTGGACATTACAAATGCTGCCAATGGATCAGGGGCTGGAGTCCCGCGCCCATTCCAAGTCTTTTTAAACTTGGACTGTATTTACTTAGCCCCTCATTCAGGTGCATTTAGTGAATTGCCTTTTAGTGTTATGCCCTTGACTTTTGTTTAAAACTTCCACCCAAAATATCAGCATATAAATTAGGCCACTGCTATAGGTATATTTTAAAAACACTTTATGTTCTTTATATCACTCGGTGCCCCTTCTATAAAGTAGTACATGATACATTACTAAAGTTCAGTGTTAGAAAAATTGCACTTCCCTGAGGAATTGGTCCACTCTCCTGTGTATATTAAAATTATGGCTCACTTTTTTCTTTAACTTCTAGGTAGCTCATCACCAAACTAAAAATCAACTATAGCAGATATAGTGTTCCTCTTGGTTCGTGAACTGATGCTGCTCCTTGACATGGTTTTAGTTTACTACTTTGTCTCTATTTTCTCTGACACATTCCTTATTTTCATTTCTCTTATCATATTTTATGTACTTTCACTGAAATGCCTCAATTATTTTCTTTTTTTTCATACTGAGCAGAATTTTAATAACATTAAAAAGTAATTTAAAAACAAATTTATAATAATATTTATTAACTAAAATGTACAAGGTCAAAACATTATTCCCCATAATGATTTCCACTGAAATATTTCCACAGCATCAAATATACTCATCTCAGGAGTGAGCACTGCCTAAAAGATGCAGATCCCATTGCCTCAATTCTTCTGTGGAATGAAATGCAAACACCAGCCCAGGTTATCCTCCACGTGGAGTCCTGCTTTTGCTCCACTGCTCGTGTCCATCTCTGGTTTCCTGAGCACTTAGTGTCTCTAGCAACCATTCTGGCTCTTACCTTCCATGGTCTCTCCTTACACTGTTACATAGGTCTCTTGTCTTTCCAACACCTAAGTGAAGGATGTTACATTTTCCATATCCCCCAAAGTTCTTGGTACATGGAAGACACTCATAAATCACTTGAGAAGAAAAGAAAGGTAAGAGATAAGAAAAGGGGCAGGGGTTGGAAAGAAAAAGAATCTGAATTTCTGTTAAAAATAACATGCAGCCTATAAGGAAGAAGTCTATTGGAAGTTGAAACAATTACCTATCAATGAAGGCAAATGCTTAAGTTTGTTGAACCTGAGAGTTTTAGTAGGGTCTCCATACAAATAAGTCAGGTTATAGTCAGGGCAGGAAGCACATGCAACTTAAAAGCCTCACTGAAAAGTTTAGAGAAGGGACTACCTACTCCAAGGAGGGGGCAGGTTCATGAAACTTAACAGGAGATGGCAGAGAGCCCTGAGGATAACAGTACCAAGTTCTAGCTACAAACAGTTACCAAAATCCAAAGAAAGTACCTGACGGAGAATGGCCACAAGTAGAGGAAAGACAATGCCAAACCAGAGACGGGCAAGGCGGAAGCCAAAGGAATAAATATCCCAAGTGTTTTCCTGCCAGCACTTCCCTTAGCTGAGCCTTATCAAAAGCCAGAGGGCAAGGAGGCCCCCTGTAGGGATCAGCCTCCCAGGGGTAGGGAATGGGATAGAAAGGAGTAACTAGTGGGTGGAGGGCCACCAGAGAAGATCCAGCACCACCCCCACACTTTGCTTTCTCAGTGAGGGCTTTCTTCTAAAGGATTTTATATCTATAATTAGGTGAGGAGGTGGGGGGGGATAGGGTGCAGTATTTGGCTAGACTTGTGAAATAAATGGGGTGAAACAGATAAAAATGGCAAGTCTTTTCAACAGACACAAAATATTCAGAATTCCAAATGAACATAAATCATGATTTAAGTCTCAATGGGTCTCACAAATATTTCAGAGCTTACCTGTGTTTTTTGAACAGTAGAGCTGCCTTCAGGGTCATTTTTTAGATTTTTATCCTACACAGCCTCTTTTACTTTTGGAGGGTCCACTCCTTAACATATCAAACATATTAAACTATACCCATCAAAAATGCAGTTAGCTAGTTGATGTGTCTTCTTTTGTAGACATTCAATAAACATCTATTTTCCATTTTTACAGATTCTGTTTTATATTTCAGAGCAAAAGCTATTTTTTCAGCTCCCAAACTCATTTTTTTGACCCTGAAAGAGCCCTTAATCCCTAGGTCCTCTGCCTGCAGTGGTTACTGGGTAAAATGAGCCCAATTGGCTCCCTTCAGTGTGTATGAAGCTTATTCTTTGACAATAATATCACCTCCAGGCAGCATCTGCTAGTGGTTGGATCTGATCTGGTTTGTGGTTTCCTATACCAAGCTCCCATAAACCAGCTTATTTCTTCTTTAAGATTGCAGTAATTCTTGGACTTTGCTTTAATTCCACGTATAAATATCATTCACCTTTTGATGCCCTTCAGAAGGATATAACGTGTTTTTATGAGCTCACTTTTGGATTTTTCAAAGATTTCTTAGAAAACACTATCTGGATATTCAGCACGGCAGTTAGGTAATTAATCAAATCCATATTTCTAAGCACCAAAATTATTTTCTTTTGTGTCATGCTTGGTAACAGCAAACAAACTAAATGCCCACCATGTGTCAGGTCTCACTGTCCTGGGCACTGTCGTGTCCATTCTGTCATCTGATCGTCCCAATAACCCTTTGACATGGATATTATAATCCCCAATTTACCACTGACAACTGAGACTCAGAGTCCAGTGAGCTGCCTAAGCCCGTATAGGGAAGGAGCAACATTTCATGTTCTCTTTCTTGGAGTCACTGCTACTGAGAAATTCAAGACTTTGTGATCTGTTTTATTTGGGTATCATACATATCTAAAAGCTTTTTTTCCCTATCTAATTGCATTAAATGTGCTAGTAACTATGGATACACCTGTCATTTATTGTGGAAATCAATTAATTTGATCTTACTACCCAATTATACCTGGAAGTAGTAAAAATGGGATAAAGGAACATCTCCCTTGAATTTTAAGCAGCATTTTCTTGCCTCCCATGTCCCCAGTGTAGCTTTGCTTGCCTTTATAATTCAAGAAACACAGAAGAAAATATATTAGAATGGATTGTTTGGGTCAGCATATTTTCCCTGTGTATTTCCTGAACTTGTTCTTCTACGTCTGTCTGTAAAAATAGCTCAATGATAAGTCTATATTCCAGCTTTAAAATACTTTATAAGTAGATAGGACTTTGTAGATGTTACATTAGTAGATATTACTGTGCTTACTAAAATCCAAACCCCCCGAGGGCCACTGTTTCTGTCTTTTATATGCATTGCTACAATCCCAGTGTCTGAACTGTGCTTAACACAGGAATGCACACAAACATTTTCATAAATTATAAGATATAAATCTTACTCTTTTCTCTCAGAAAAGACTTTTACGTTATCCTTAAAAACTGTACCCATTTCTCAAATAGCCCCCAGTACATCATCCCTTTGGTAGATAGTTCTGTGTAGTATAAACAAAGTCTGACACCATAACAACCGTGCAGATGGAGTGTACTGCCTGAGTCTAGGTCTCAGTCATAGTTTACTGAGAGTTTATAAGAAATTTATGTAGACCACAATTTCTAAAGGTGAGGGAACCATAATTGCCTTCTTGGTCACCACTGTCTAGCCATCATCTAGCACTACGCCTGGTAAAGATTCACCATTCAGATATTTGTTGAGTCAATAAGTGATGAGAGAATCCAGAACCATCATTTAGCACAGTGTTCAATACTGAGCATATACTTAATAGTCATTGAATTGCCTTAACTGTGATGCTCAAAAAGAGAATCACTTCATGCATTCCAAAACTAAGCAGGCATTATATTTGAATTATCAGCTGCTTGGGATTATCTATGGGACTCCTCCCACTGTTAGGGTGATAAATTAAGATCTTACTGCATCAGCACATGCCCCAAATCTGAGTAGCATTTGGTTTCCACTGGGCTAGCTTAGTATATTACATCTAAGACATATTGCATTTTAAACTAATGTTTACCATGATAGAACTTACTGTCCATTATTGTTTACTAATCCAATAATATGGCCTTTCCAAAGTAGTATATTAGTTATTTACTAGCTGCCCCTTTCCCTCTTTTCCTCCCTCCCTCCTTCCTTTCCTTGTCTTAACTCTGAATGTCATCTAAGGATGTAAATGACAAAAGGCAAGGATCTTGACAATAATGCAAAGTCTAGAAATGTCTAAGGACAGTGAATAGACAAGCAGCATTGGAGGGCAGACACTTGGTCTATCAACTTATATTGGTCTTGAGCTCTCTGTATTGCACCGGGTCACAATGACACAGCTTCAAGACTACAATCGCTCGTTCCCTCTGGTTGCCATAAGAATTAAAGTGGTTGACTTTGGTTCCAAGAATTGTAACAAGACGTTAATATGCTTCTCATTAGGTCAAATGAATCTAAAAATATACATACATGTTCATAGACACACACACACACACACACACACACACGCACGCACATGTGCACAAACTTAAATAGCTACCCAAACCTGAAAGATCACACAAAATTTTTAGTCTTGCTTTGTCTTATGACTCACAGGTTGCCTGTAATATATCTCTAACTGGGAATTAATTTCAACATATATAATATGAAATTAGTTGTTTTTTAATAGACCAATCAAATGGGATTATGGCAGATAGAAACTGGGGTGGGGGTGATAGGGGATAATGCCACCAATGCAGATATGATTACTTAAGTAAAGAAGACAAATGTTTAAATAAATATATGGTATCATCTTGTCTATATAATTGTATTACCTCAGTTGTCCAGTATATTTTAGCTCTCTTAAATGTTAATAAATTACTCATTATACCAATAATTGCAAAGTACGAAATATTCAGGAAGTTGAAAAATCTAGTGTATGACCAAGTTTCTCCACAATAGGGAATATTTTTATTACTGACATAAATAAATTGAGCTTAAATTTTAAAATTTTATTCAATTTTATTAAGAAAAATTTCTTTTCATTATCAAGACCAGTTTCTTCCCTTTTAGTGAAGTTTTACAAATCTTCCAGCTAAACTATTATAAAAATCTTTTAGTATGTTCTTTTGTATTTTAAATATCTCTTGCTTGAAATTAAATTCAGTCCTAAAATAGCAACTATATCATCTCCTAACCATTTTCCATTAGTAACAGCAAACTCCAGAGATTAGTGAAGCAGCCTTCATGTATGCAGAAAAAAACAAACATGCCTATGTATGATTTAAATGTAGGATTTGGCTATTCATTAAGAAACAGTGCATGCATATTTGTAAATATTAGTGCCAGAAAAAAAATGAAATCTACAAAAGTGAAATCATTACACTCTATAGACTAAATCTAAGCAGAGTTTAGGTTTGGCCTCTCAGCATTAATTATTGCAGGGCTATATAATCACTTTGCTCATTAACATTAGCATAATTCTCCCCAAAGTGCAAATGGGTTCTGGAGAACTTAGGTAGTACAAAGAAGCTCTCTTCAATTGGTAAGGTTTACAGCCATTATTTTTTCAAAGAAGGTGAAATCTGATGCATGAGAAAAAGTCCCTCATCTGGTGTCATGATTGACAGGTCCTTTTGGTTGCTTTTATGGGGGTAGGAAACAGAAATGGGGCCTGACTCACAGGGCAGAGCCCTTGGGTTTGGGGCTCTTTTATGACTGCCCGCAAGTCTTCTATTGTCACAAAACCTCCTCAGACCAGTGTTTTCAGATTTTAACACGGCAACGAATGCTTCTCTGAGCCTCACCACAGTTATTCTTTAAATACGGTTCCATTTCCTTGGTAAAGCCTCTTCTGAGGTGCTAAATTTAGCACTGCCAATCAGAAGGACAGGTGGTATGAGACAACCAAATAGATCCCTCTCCCATCAGGCTGCCCTAGGAGAGCCAATCACCCAGGGCCCTGCCCTGAGCATGTGGGGCTGTCAGCAGATCTGACAAATATAAGGGCAGGGCCAGACCCTGACTCTTGAGCAGTCGTGCATTCCCAGCCTCGCCTCGGGTGTAGGGATTGCATAGAAAAGCAAAACTACACAGTCACAACTGTGTGGTTTTGTTTTTAAGTTTAGAGGCTCACCGATTCATGTCGGAGATGGTTGAACAAACCAACTCTAGATAGGACGTCGTTTCAGAAGCAACCTTGGGCTTAGTCCCACTCTTTTTGGGCACTCTTGAGAAATCAGGTGAGCAGCATCTTTTCTTTTTTTAACCAGAGCCCCTTTCTAATTGATTTCCAGTTCCCAGTTGTCTTTGTATGCTAATGCCTAGGTAGAGATGTCCATGATTTGAATCTGCTTGTTAAATTCTGTTTTAAAACAGGTGAACATTGTTCTTTTTGACATGGAATGCTTTAGCGTTTCAGCAATCAATGAGTCACATTGCTGAAATGCACCTAATATTCTGAAAGTGTTAAAGCTGAGGTCCAAAATGGTGATAGAAATGTTTGCTTCTTTTGTAGACTCTGTCTGTTCAAAATGTTCAAGGTTATATTACTCAGGGATGGAGTGAGACACCCAAGAATAGCTCTGATAAAATGCGTGTGGTATCAGCTACACCCTGATGGCTTTTTAAGGGAATCAACTGCTGAGCTATCGGTCCCAGGACAGTGACAGAACACTTGCCTGCTGTCAGTCAACTTGGGAGAGTTTATTTTGGGAGCCTGACATTTTAGACGCATACCTTCTGCCCTAATTAGACAAAGGCCTCTGAAGAGCAAGTGCTAAAGCAACAAACTTTACCTAGACAATAGGAATAAAAGACCCACTTAGGCCAGTTAATTGCAATATAGTTAGAAATTTTGGGGGGGGGGGGGGGAAGTTATATAATTGTTTTCTGAACTACTCAGAATCTCATTATGTGTATTTTAATTCAACTCACTATCAAAATATAGGCTAGGAGATAAATGTTGATGCTAAGAAGGGTAAGAAATAATGTTTTAGAGATTCTTTTTTCTAAGCAGACTTTGATTTCCCACTTCCTGGAATTAAATTAGTAATTGCAAATGACTATAAACATATAAATGGTGTAAAATAATACAGCTCTTTTAAGAAGATGCACTAGTTTGTAAACAGGAAAAGTTAGACACAAAAAGTTATTCCTCCTAAAGGTATTGTACTATAATAAAGAGTTATTGACAAAAGTTTCAGAAAAAAATCTTTTGGAAATTATCTGAGTTTTCCAAATATAAATTTTACTGTCTCAGAGAACTCTTTAAATAAAAAGTTACAATAAGGTACAGAATTATTACTAAAAGATTATTGCTCCATAACCTTATAGTGAACAGAGAATGTTATGGAAAAGAGTAATGAAGCAATTGACCACTGAGAATCTGCTTTTGTATCAGAATAATGAAACAGTCACATTAGATAATAAGGAGTTTATGCATCAGAAAATTCTTCAGTCTCTCTGAAACACATAGACAAAGTACTTTCTTCCACTTAACAAATGGACTAACTGCAAATTTTGTATTCATTTATTTTGAATATTTATATTATAAACACAGGTCTTTTCATCTACATCTCACACCAGCCTTCCATTTTTTAGAGTGTGCACATTGTCCCTTATTAAGTCAGTATTTTTCTTTCAGATCTGTAATAAAATTTGGCCCCCTCACTTAAATTTAAGTTTTCCTGAATATTTACTTCAGCAGTAGCAACATTTATTGAGCACTTACAATATGAAGAAATATTAAGAAATAGAAAACACTGTATGCTTTCTACAAATGGTTTGCAATTTTGATAAGGCCTGCCAAAACTTTTCAAGTAAGAAAAGAAATTTCAAGGTTTAAATTATTAGTTTTGTTGATGATTTAAGTAACCACCTGAATTACTTAAGTTAAAAATGTCTGAATCTCTGTCGATTTTTAAAATATATACACAGTAGGGTGAAAAAAATTGGGAGGAAAGAAATTTTTTTTGGACAATTGTCTCTCTTTTTTTGAACTGCTTTAAAGATTCATTTCACACTTCCATACATTTCTTTTATTATTCTTCCCTACCCTCAACCCATCCTCTCCCACTCTCTTACTCCAGCTTCCTTTTATCCTACTCTAATCCAGATTTCCCACCCTTAGTAAACCTGAATTTCCCTCTCTGACCTCTAGGTTACATTCCTTGCTCTGCTTACCTAATTTTTTTTTCCCCCACATATCCCCTTACACTCACTACTATATTAGGCTCTAAGTAAGCTCAAAGGCTGACTGTTCAAATTCAAGCCACAAGGAGGAGGCCCATCAGGCCAGACCCACAGACAAGCTATGGAGCAATCTGTTTGAAAATGTGTGTCTCTGTCATCTACAAAATAGCCTCAGAGCTGCCTTAACTGTGACATTCTAATTTATTTGCTCTTCATTTTCAGGGTGCCTGAGAAGATGGCAGCTCAAGCACCGACGTTTAAGCAGCCGTTACAAAGTGTTGTGGTACTGGAGGGTAGTACTGCAACCTTTGAGGCTCACATTAGTGGTAAGCTCACACATTCCTACTTTCCTTCCTTTCCTTTGCCTCCAGCCCAATAAGTAAACTTTGCTGTAAGGACTTGATGTCAAGTTTAGGCCAGCTTTCACTTTGTAGAACTGGTCCCACCCTATGGAAGCATTATTATAAGGAAGGATATACCATTCACAGATTACTGATAATATCTTACAATATAATGGCTTGAAAGTGTTTTATTCATATTTATAATTTACAAAGCAGAATAATTAGCATTGGATTAACATTGCTGTCAGAATCCAGCTGTTAGGTAGGGCCAGATTTGGTCATTCTATTTTTGGGTTCAGCTGCAGAGCCAGACTGGAAGCCAAGAACTCAGGCCCAATAGGGGCCGGCCACAAAGCCACTGGACTAGCAGCCTGGGCTGACCAGCCTGTGTGCCTGAGCCCGGTGGTTTTATGTGGAAAATTACACTACAGCTGACTTTTCTCACAACTGTCAGTGATGCGCTAACTCCTAATTATTTTATTTTTTTATTTTCAATCTTTAAGTGATTCTAGTGAATGAAAAAGATTTTCCAATCATTTTGAAATGACAACAAAAAATAATATATGCCACTCTGTTGTATCTATTAAAGAGAGAAAAACAATGACCCTGGAATTTTATTTGAAAGAAAGTTCTCTTTTTTTTCTTTCTTCATTTTCTTCATAGCTCATTGTAGGAATAATATCATGAAATGCATGACTTATGAGAGCATCTTGTGGAAAAAAATGGGGATAATCTACAAACTGTATTGTAAATAATTTCAAAATTATTTAATCAGTACTGCCTACTGCACTATCATAACCAGCCATAGAAATCAAATGGATTAATTGAAAATCATGCTTCATGTACCTCCCTAAGTACATTGCCCCCCTTTTGTTTTCAATTTTATGGCTTATAATAAAGATATAAAATAAGATTGCCTTTTCCTTCCTCTTTCCTTTTGTTTTCTATCTTTTTATGTTCCAATCTTATTCATAACTGAATAACACTTAAATTTTACAGTGCACAAATATGTAATCACTCTTCATCTTCTGTTGTATATGTATATTAACACCAATTCAATTCTTCCCATGCATGATAAACGCTGACAGATTTCCAAAAATCCACTTATTTATCATGTGAGGCTCAGCAACTTCTGAACGGAGCAGAACACATATGGCTTCATAGGGAACTTTGCCTGATAGTGAAGTAATGGAATCTGGATTCTTCATAGCGTCTTGCTCCTTCACACTGTGTGCTAATAAATTCTTAGGAAAGCGCCACTGAAAATACATGATCCCCATGAACCAGTCAAATAAACGATTCCCTTGTCCACAGTGGGAGGATGGCTAATGTCAGGGTAACAAAATAAACTTCCTCTTGGTTGTCCTCATCTCCTCACTGAAGGATGGGGCACTAGCCTTTGTGCTAACGCAAATAACCTGCGCTCTGAATTTACCTCCTTGCCTGGCTGCACAGGTGTGATTCACTGAAGTCATCAACCCACGTGCATGTCCGCCTCAGCTCCACAGTTCAGGGCGTGGAGGAGAATCTGGCTTTTCTGGCTGCACTCCAGCGCTACATGTTGTTCTGGAAGGCTAGGTTTGGCCTCCCCTCTGACTGTGTGAGAACCCGCCTCTGCACGGTGTGGCATTTTTATGGTGATTGCACACTTTCAAGGCAGGAGAGTTCGAGAACACGGTGTCCTGTGACCTCAGGAGAGGGAGAGAGATGCGCGGTCCTCTGTACTTGTCACAAGGCAGAGCTTTCAGATCCCTTGTTGCTTTGGCTCTTCACTTATTTCCAAAAAGGACAGTGGTCGCCTTTTATTTCAGAGTTTTCTTTTCTTTCATAAACCCCTCTCATGACTTTAATGGTGTCTTTACGTTGCCCTGGCAGGAGGGCAGGAGATGGACATTCTCATGCTCTGTGTGCCACGGAGAGCCAAGGGGCTTGGAAAAGGCATTGCGCCTCTTTGGCCTCGGCTTCTTCCCTGTAAGACAAAGGCGCTGGCCTCCGCCTGAGCCACAGACTTTCTTAATGGTCTGCGAGTTCACACTTCGGTGGTGCAGCTGCCATGTCGCCGTCATTGAGTGGCACTGCGCTCAGGGCAGCTTTTAGCGGTCAGGACACGGCCCTGCACGTTGCGGGACGCGCAGAGGACGCGGCGGTGCCCACCCCAGCATGACGGGAGAACTGTCTTTGCGCTCCAGGTTTTCCAGTTCCTGAGGTGAGCTGGTTTCGGGATGGCCAGGCAATTTCCACTTCCACTCTGCCCGGCGTGCAGATCTCCTTTAGCGATGGCCGCGCTAAACTGACGATCCCCGCCGTGACTAAAGCCAACAGTGGACGATTCTCCCTGAGAGCCACCAATGGATCTGGACAAGCGACTAGTACTGCTGAGCTTCTCGTGACAGGTACACGGGGGGCGGTGCCTGTCCTCGGCCCCTGCACCCTAGAGGGCGCCTTCAGGACATGGGCCTGCAAAGAGCCACTGAGCACAAGTACAAGCGGCTCCAGTCCTGAGAAGGGTCCGCTGGAGGCTGCATTGAGAGCAAAGGTGTTTGCCTTGTGGAATTTCCCTTTTCCTCTCAACATACAGCACAAACGTGGCTGAGAATCAGTACCTCTTTGCACATACTGTAGCAAACACTCATGAGTATATTAAGGAAAGGTTAAAAATCATGTTTCTGAGCAAGTGGAAAGGCTGGGGCCTTGTTTATAAGCCTGATAAAGAAGCAGGCACCCCTCCAGGAATTCACACTTTCAACAAGCACCTAGATGATTCTGATGCAAACAGTCCACAAACCGCCCATTTAAGAAACTCTGTTCTGGGCTGTAAAGTTTAACAGTCTTCATTTATTTTTAATTTCTAATGATATGGCACAGTAAACACGCACAGGAAAAGGCCTGTGCTTGTTTCTTATTCAGATGCATGACAGGGTCTGCAGAGAAGTTGTAACCAGTCCTCAGGGCCACTGTCCTTTTCGCCTCCATCGTTTACTTCCTGATAAGACACTAATACCCAGAACATTGCATCGCTTTGCACATTACACAACAATATCGTTCACCAGCTGTATAATGTCATATGTGTTTACCCAATAAACTATGCCTTTAGCACTATTCAAGTATAGGGCTATCGTTGACTAAGCAGAAGGCGCATCAGGTAACGTCAGGTGTGAACATATATCCGGAAAATTCAGAAATGGAAAATGCACAGAGTTGACAGCATCTGCTGTTGGTTATTACTCAAAAACATCAAAATTAATCCCATTAGCTCTTCACGTCTATTTTATTAAAAATTTATTTTGACATCATTAACAAAAAGAAATTTCCTTTCCATAGCCTAAGTAACATTAAATCATGTCATTATTTAGACTAACATTTTAAATGCAAGTAAATATTAGGGTTATTTGAATAGTGACCAAGTTGGAGGTGATTTAGGTTTTTAAAAATTAAATTAAAATGTAATGATCCTGTAAGTCACAGATACACTCTTCAAACCAACTATTGGAATTCATTTGAATGCAACTTACTGAAATATGAAGTTACCTTAACATGTTAATATAGTGCTAGAGGTAAGGTTGGGAGGAAGTGGCAGAAAGATTCTCTAGAAATGTTATAACAAGATTGAGGCTTTTTCTTTAAAAGAATAAAATAATTTTTTTTAATGTGATGCCCTAGAACTGCTAAACAAAACAAAGCAAATGAAATAAAATACGATGACAGGATTGCCTTCTGTCATCTGCTGGCTCCATTCTTGCTGTCATCTGCTGGATGAGCTGGGTTCAAGGGCAGTCAAGGATGTTTGGTTCAGCAAATCATTGCCTGGTTTTGGCATCAGAGCTGTGATTGTTTAAAAATAGCCTTTTGGGAGCACCTTGGCTGCAGTCCTGATTTTCTTCTCTTCCCCTTGCAGCAGAAACAGCGCCACCCAACTTTGTTCAACGACTGCAGAGCATGACCGTGAGACAAGGAAGCCAAGTGCGACTCCAAGTGAGAGTGACTGGAATCCCTACACCTGTGGTGAAGTTCTATCGGGATGGAGCCGAAATCCAGAGCTCCCTTGATTTTCAAATTTCACAAGAAGGCGACCTCTACAGCTTACTGATTGCGGAAGCGTACCCCGAAGACTCTGGGACCTATTCAGTAAATGCCACCAATAGCGTTGGAAGAGCTACTTCAACTGCTGAATTGCTGGTTCAAGGTACTTGCTGGAGGCTGCGGAACAGGGAGAAGGGGGGAGGGCTGCTTTAAGACAAAGTTGGGCCGAGGTCCATCTGCCTCCCCTCTAAGGTCTGGCAATGAGCTGAAATCAAAGCTAGCTTTTCAATACCCTTGAAAAGTCTTTGAGATTCTCAGCAGGAGCTCAGAATGACTGAAGCAATCTGTAGTTATTAACCCCAGTAGAAGTCTTTTAGTTGTTATCTACAATTTCAAGTTACTGGAAAATAATGAAAAAACATTTTTAAATGGCTCTAAGTAAATTCTCTCTCTAATTCTTTATTGCTTAAAGTATTACATGTCTCCCCCCCCCCCCCCGCATTGACCTCTCTCCACCCAATCCCACCCGCTAGCAATTCTAAGCAAATTCTTATCTAATAATGAACATTTTTCTATTTTTAAACGTAATTGATGGTCATACAAAATCCACAGCTTTCTTCATTTTCCTCTATTGGGACATCTAGAAAACCTTCCTGACTTTATAGTCAGAACTAACAAAATGAGACATGGTGCCCCCTCCTAAATATTTATCTTTCCCTTCCTACAGGTGAAGAAGTAGTACCCGCTAAAAAGACAAAGACAATTATTTCGACTGCTCAGATTTCAGAAACAAGACAAACCCGAATAGAAAAGGTATTTTTCTATAAGGTCAGGGTTCAAGCCTTTCAGACTGTGGTTTCACCAACTTCCTTCTCATCATGGGCTTTGTTTTTGTCTTTTGCAGAAGATTGAAGCCCACTTTGATGCCAGATCAATTGCAACAGTTGAGATGGTCATAGATGGTGCCACTGGGCAACAGCTGCCACATAAAACACCTCCTCGGATACCTCCTAAGCCAAAATCGAGGTCTCCCACCCCACCATCCATTTCTGCCAAAGCACAGTTGGCTCGACAGCAGTCCCCATCACCAATAAGACACTCCCCTTCCCCGGTCAGACATGTGCGGGCACCAACCCCATCTCCTGTCAGGTAAAACCATTTAAAAGCAATCAGGTCACTATGTATTTTTGAATTAGGTTTCATCCAATAAGAAGAAAAATAGAGGGAAGCAATAAAAAAATGTGGCATGTTTAGCCCTGGCCGGTGTGGTACAGTTGGTTGAGCATCATCTCCCGCACCTGAAGGTTGCCAGGCAGGGCACATGCCCAGGTTGCTGCTCTATCCCCAGTAGGGAGTGTGCAGGAGGCAACCAATCAGTTTCTCTCTCACATTGATGTTTCTCTCCCAGTTCCTCTCTCTCTAAAATCAATAAAAACATATTTTTCTAAATGTAGTATGTGATCAAGGAGGTAAACAGAAAGGGTACTAAATATGATTTTCACAAATCCCCACTGTCCATAGGTAAATTGGAGAATTTTATAAGCTGCAATTCTAAATTCTTATGGTATACATTTAACAAACATCTGCTCTGTGGAGACAGAAAAAAAGCACAGTGAAATGAGAGCAGCACAGAATTGGTTAGACGCTTAATGTTGAATTAACCTGATCACTTGCTACCAATGTGATTTAGGAAAATATTTGTAATAATTAAATAGTCTGTGTTATACATTTGATTGGCACACTATGTACATTATCTCATTAAATAGCTGAAGCAACCTCTAAGAATTTTTACCCCTAATTTTATAGATAGATGACTGAAGCTAAACAACTTAAATAATTTGCATAAGGTTTTGGTCATGTCATTTGTAACTTAAAGAGAATCACAATAAAGATGATCTCAAGGTATATTGTGAGAATTTGAGATAATTAGGTAGATTGTAAATAGAAAATTATACAAATGTTCTTATGCTTTGATAATAACTAAAACCTAAATATTTTGCATATGCTTAAATTATTTTATCTAAAAAATAAAATGGTATCTAGATTTAGTTAATATGGGGGTATTTTGGAAAGTGAGCATGAATCAGGTCTTAGAAATTATATAATCCTAATGATAAAAACCCTGGGTCATAATGTCCAATAACAACTGAGGCTTGACCAATTGGAAGTCAGTCCTGCAGTCAGCACTGGGTTGCCCTTCCGCTGCAGATGTGGTGCCTCAGCACTGACTGCTGAGGGGGCTGCAAATCAGGGCCAGAGAGAGGCTTGAAGAGAGAAGCAGGGACTGATCCATTGCCTCTGTGGCAGCTTTTGATCAGCACTCGCCTCTCTCTTTCTCTCCCAGTCTGGCCAGCAGCCATGGCTCCATTTCTCTCCAGGCCCCCACTGGGGCTGCTGATCAGTCCTGCCTTTCTAATCAGGTCCCTTTGATAGGCCCAGAGATGCTGACTGGCATAGAAACCAACCAATCAGAACCAAATCTGGGTCAACTGTGAGGAGCCAATGGCTGCCTAGGAGGTGGAGATTTTTTATATATAATATCCTATCTAATAAAAGAGTAATATGCAAATTGACCATCACTCCAACACACAAGATGGCTGCCCCCATGTGGACACAAGATGGCCACCACAAGATGGCCAGCAGGGGAGGGCAGTTGGGAGGGACCAGGCCAGCAAGGGAGCGACCAGGCCAGCAAGGGAGCGCAGTTATGGACAATCAGGCCAGCAGGGGAGGGCAGTTGGGAGAGACCAGGCCTGCAAGGGAGGGCAGTTGGGGGCAATCAAGCCTGCAGGGGAGGGCAGTTAGGGTTGACCAGGCCTGCAGGGGAGGGCAGTTAGGGGCAAACAGGCTGGCAGGGAGCAGTTAGGTATCAATCAGGCTGGCAGGGAGTGGTTAGGGGGTGATCAGGCTGCCAGGCAGAAGCGGTTAGGGGCAATCAGGAAGGCAGGCAGGTGAGCAGTTGGGAGCCAGCAGTCCTGGATTGTGAGAGGGATGTCCCAGATTGGAGAGGGTGCAGGCTGGGCTGAGAGACATACACCCCCACCCCCCACCCCCGTGCATGAATTTTGTGCACCAGGCCTCTAGTATTTTATTGATTTTTTTACAGAGGGGAAGGGAGAGGGATAGAGAGTTAGAAACATTGATGAGAGAGAAACATTGATCATCTGCCTCCTGCACACTCCCTACTGGGTATGTGCCTGCAACCAAGGTACATGCCCTTGACTGGAATCGAACCTGGGAGCCTTGAGTCCACAGGCCAACACTCTATCCACTGACCCAAACTGGTTAGGGCAGGAGGTGGAGCTTTTGATGCTGACTGGCATAGAAGCCTACCAATCAGAACCAAATCTGGGTCAAATGTGAGGAGCCAATGTCTTCCAAGAGGCGGAGCTTTTAACACTGACTGGCATGGAGACTGACCAATCAGAACCAAATCTGGGCGAAGTGTGAGGAGCCAATGGCTGCCTAGGAGGTGTAACTTTTGATGCTGCCTGGCATAAAAACTGACCAATCAGAGCCAAATTGGCCAGCAGAGGAGGGCAGTTGGGAGTGATACCAGGCCAGCAGGGGAAGGCAGTTGGGGGCAAGATCAGGCAGGCAGAGGGGTTAGGGGTGACCAGGCAGGCAAGCAGGTGAGCAGTTAGGAGCCAGTGGTCCCAGATTGCGAGAGGGATCCATAGGGATTGGGCCTAAACCAGCAGTCAGACATCCCTCAAGGGGTCCCCGATTGGAGACGGTGCAGGCTGGGCTGAGGGAACCGCCCCCCCCCCCCCCCCCCCCCGTGCATGAATTTCATCACTGGGCCACTAGTCAAGTATAAACTGTAGACAGAAGATTAAAAACTTTGGAATTTTGCTTAACATGCTGAGATTTTAAATATTATGAACTAAAAATTATGCAAAGTTTGGAGGAAACAAAAAAGTGTTCCTTGATCAATTTGAATGAATGTTTCAAATTTAGAGAAAGTTTTCATGCAAGAAAAATTGTAAAAGAAGTATAATAAGCAGATAATTGACCTAAAAATATTCAAACTTACTGTGAGGTTACTGTAATCAAAATAGTATGCTATTGGTAAGTAAATCAAAAATACACCAGGAGAGCAGAACAGAGTCCAGAAATAGATTCAGATATTCAGGAAATTCAATTTTCAATCAAAGTGACCTTTTAGTTCAGCAGGGAAAGGATATTTTACTTTATAAAGAATAAAGGCCCGATTAGTTGCCCTTTTGGAAGAAAACAAATATTAACCTCTGCCTCACACCATTTATAAAATAAATCTCAGCTTGACTAAAGAGCTAAATTAAAAAATAAAAACCAAAACCATGAGAAGAAAAGCCTTTAAAGGCTTTTGTGAAGGAGAGCCTTTAAAAATATACCTACAAATTCAACTATCTAACAATAAACATTTATGTATGGCCAAAGCAAGGTCATGGCTAAACCAAACAGGCATTTATGAATACATTTTAAAGTTTAAAATGTTTAAAAGTGTTAAAACAAATATACAATGTATGCAATGTGAATGTACAAGCCGAGAAACAGTACATAATCTGTATAACTGTGCATGCTGAGGCTGGGTAAAACCCCATAAAGAAGCAAAATGCTAACAGTAGTTGTGGGGGAAATGTTTGCAACACTTATGACAAAGAACTAATGTACCAAGTGTATTAAAAAACTTGTACAAATTAATTTTAAAGGGAAAAGGAAGCAACACAAATGAAAAAAAAAAGTGACAGAAGACAAGCATTTCACACAAGAGGCAATTTAAATGTCCAATAAATATATAACAAAATTCTAGATATTCTCCAATTTTTATTATAAAGATATTGGCAAACACTAATGTGAAGCCTTGAACAAAAGCTCAGTTTAAAAAATCACACCTAGCTAACAAATAGAAAGAGTGTTCTGTCCCAGGATTAACTCCAAGTTTGCACAACATGAAATCACAAGACAGGCCACATGTGATTTGGGGGGCATATAACAACCTCACCATATTTTAGATCTAAGCCTAAGGGTCACTGAGAATCACAGAGCTTCCCTGATTCCATGGAGCACTTCGAGTTCTGAAAATTCATTAAGAACAATCCCAGTTACTTAGCCCCCATGATTTGCTTTAGAATAATTAAGAAATAAAACTATCAGTTTTTATAGAGAAAATAATGATTATCCAAGATAGATTGCTTCCTAAAACATACTTCATTGAATAAGGTGCACTGTATCTAGCTGTGACCAGGTGATTATTTTTTATTGTCAGAGCAGAAATAGCACTTTCCTATAATGACTCCACTTATAGAGATTTTCACAGTTATGGGCTTACCTGCAACCTGCTGCTAAGCACTCACATCATGCTAATCATGTCTTTCCCTCTTTTGAATTAAACCCAATTTACTGGGTACAGCAAGAACAAGGCACAGGTTGAAACTAAGAAGTACATGTCACTTTGCTTTTCTTCAATTAGTGTAGAGCCAAGTTATTTTAAACTGGTCTTCGTTATATTTCTAGGGCAGTCACTTTCAAAATAGAGACATGTTTCCCTAGATCTCCCTTTAGTTGATTGCAACTTTGTTTATAAAATGTAAGTTGGTTTCAACCAAAAAAAAAAAAAAAGGCTTCTTCAAGAAAGTGATTGACATTTCTTCATTAAATTAGTTAATATTGTAATGTTCTGTTAAGTTACTCTGTAATTTAGAGCGGTTATCAACTGTACCTTCAGCCTTAATTAAAATAATTGTTTCACTCATTATCAGTATAAGTTAAATACCGTATGGAGTGCCAGAATATTTTTTTTAATTAAATTTATTGGGGGTGACATTGGTCACCATGAGCATATGAGTTTCAGGTGTGGGCTTCTATGTTACAAGCTCTGTATATTGCACCTTGAGCCCACCACCCAAAGTCAAACCTTCTGTTACCATATATTTGGACCCCCATCTCCTCCCACCCCTAGAATACTTTTATAAACATTTTCCCATAGGAAATACCAGTAATATGCAATGATGAGGCAATACTACCACCTAGAGGGGAAAGTGTAATACACCTTCTTACTGATTAAGAATTAAATTATGAAAACTTTATCTTAAAATAGTTAACTAACCAACCCCTAGAATTGTTGATCTGAAATTGCCCTTTTGTTTGTCTATAAATGCCAGGATTTAGCACCCAGATTCTTCAATTAATGCTATTGTACTTTGGACACACATGAAAAGCAATGCAAACTATTTTGGAAGAAGCCACTTTATCAATTTAATAAAAGAAAAATCATAGAATCTTTGGGTTTCAAATTAGCCAGTTGCCACTGTCACTACAGGGATATTTTAAAGAAGTCCAGAGCATAATACAATGTGGCTGAGAGCAACAAATAGAGAAAAAACTTTAAAGAGCAAGCCACACACTTTGACTAGAGCAGCAGGTTCCAAAGCGCATCACACAGCCTACAAGTTCTGAAAAAGCACCTCCTACCAGAAGATTTACAAGGCATAAGGGCCTGGTGCAGGCTGTGGGAAGACCCACAGGAAAATAAAAAAAGTCTAACTTGTTTAGCCTCGCTTCCCCAAAACACCTTTGCTTTTACTTATCTCAAAATAAATGTGACACTTGACTTACGGCTGCGAAGTCCTATAAATCCAGGATAATTTCCCACCTCATACTTAGATTTTCTGTTACAGTTTAAAATCGCTCTAGCTTTCTTCCTTATCCTCTCTTGGGTGATGTTTGCATCTTCATCCTGGTTTATTATTGCAACTTTTTATCTAAGGTGTATTCATGCATTTGACTCCAGAAACCTTTCTTTGTTCTACATGCACTGTATAGAATTTGCTCACCCCGCCCCCAGAGTCGGGAGTAATGAGAAATTGGGAGTTGTGAGTGCGATATTCGCCAGGGCCTTTCTTTGGCTGTAGCTCAAGGAAGCACCTTCTTGCTGTTGTCACTTTTTAAAATGTGAGAGAGTGGAGCTGGGCACGAAACTCTTTCGCTTAGAATTAAGTCTGGTTCTCAAGTTTCAGCAAGAGGAAGGCTTAGGGAGACTTAAGACAGATTACATTCAAGGACATTATTTGCCTCGGGATAGATTACTGAGGCACACATCTTAAAACTCTGCATTGCATTAAACATGTCCGGATTTTCCTGCCATTATTCAAATATAATGACCGGAGAGGAGTTCCTTGTCTTGGGTGTTTCACCTCTGCCGCTTGGTTTTCAGGTCCGTGTCTCCGGCAGGGAGGATCTCCTCGTCCGTCTCCACGTCCCCCATCAGATCTGTGAAGTCCCCATCACCCATGCGGAGGACTCAGACCTCCACCATGGGCCAAGGCCCCGAAGTTCCGCCCCCGTGGAAGCAAGAGGGCTACGTGGCCTCATCTGAGTCTGAGATGAGAGAAACGATGGTGACCAGTGCTACGCAGATCCGGACAGAAGAGAGATGGGAAGGGAGATACGGGGTCCAGGAGCAAACCACCATCAGCGGAGCTGCGGGCGCTGCCGCCAGCATGTCGGCCAGCGCCACCTTCCAGGCAGGGGCCGCCGCTGCTGCAGCTAAAGAGGTACCCTGAGCCGTCTTGTTTCCTTTCGCGTTTTCCTTTCTCCAACCAGAATCCCGCCAGGAAACTCACGTCTGTGTAGGTTGTGCACAGGAACGTGAGAATATATAGAAACTGAAGACCAAATGTGGCTCTTGCTTTGTAAAGGTATTTTTAATTGGGACAAAGGCTCTCATCTGTGAGGTTTACATAAAACATAGATTTTTAACAACCTGCATCCTATTTCTCTTGGCAATGAGAAGTGCTTATGCACACGTGTATTTTATTCTAGGTAGCTCAGTTTCCAGGATACTTTTGTGTTTTCTGCGGGGCATCTCATTGTAAAAAGTAACATGCTTGGTCATTTCCAACCCAGGTGAAACAAGAAACTGACAAAAGTGCAGCTGTTGCGACCGTTGTTGCTGCGGTTGACATGGCCAGAGTGCGAGAACCAGGCATCAGCGCTGTAGAGCAGACTGCTCAGAGGACAACCACGACTGCTATGCACATCCCACCTGCTCAAGATCAGGTAAGCGCGGCCGGCCAGACGGGGCGTGGCTTTGCTCGCAGAGATCCGGGATGCGTCAATGCCCACCTCTCTCTGAGGATAACACTGAGCCCAACATGGCCCCGGCTTTCAGGACTTGCTTAGCAAAAGGCTGTGTGAGATACCAGAGGTGGGCAAGACATAAAACCCCCAAGTACCTGGTCTCTGTCACGCAGGAAGGCAGTCAAGAGTTAACTTTCAGAAAGTCAACAGGGAGGTCAGACAGGTATTTGAAGTATCACTGTGCTCCTGGGGCAGGGTGGGCACAGGGTGGCCTGGACTGTCACTAAACAAGGCAGGTGGGGAGGCGCACATTCAGTGCCGCGGTTCCAGGCCAATCAGGAGTCCAGACGCTCCAAGAGCCAGGCATGGGAACCATTATTTCAGGGCAGACATCCCTTTTCTCTAAGCTCCCCCCAAAGACCTTTGCTTTTACTTTCCTCAAAATAAACGTGACACTTGATTCATGGCTGAAAGGTATTATAAATCCAGGATCATTTCCCACCTCGTTTTTTAATAGATTTTCTGCTATCATTTAAAATCGCACTGGCTTTCCTCCTTATCCTTTCCTGTATGACGTTTATGCCTTGATCCTGATTTACTGTTGTAACGTTTTATACAAAGTGTATGAGAGTATGTCCTTCTCTCTCCCCTGTGAAATCAGATGAGAAAGGAAGCAGAGACGTCTGCTGTAACCAAGGCAGTAATGGCTGCCGACAAAGCCAAGGAACAAGAATTAAAATCAAGAACCAGAGAAATAATTACAACAAAACAAGAGCAGGTGCACGTAACTCACGAACAGGTGGGAATGGTTTTTGATGTGAAATTATTGTTGTTATTAGCTGTGTCAACGCATATAATAATGTCTACTGTGGAGGGTGGTGTTTCTTGGGCAACGTGGTTGTTATCACACTAATAAAATCCCCTTGTATCTGTGTGTTCCTGGGCACTGTATGTCACCACATGCTTCCCTCATGCAGACAAAAGGTCTCTGTGAACACACCCTGGAAGTACAAACAGGGGGTTTGGGATACACTAACTATCTATGGGACTGTGAGGGAGGTGAAACCAGGAAGAAGAAAAGTAGGAACAGGGAAAGGTGGAAAAGAACACTGAACACCCATTACTTTGGAAATAACTTAATATCTGCTCCCTTACTCTTTAGGAGAACGTTTGAATGTGGATTGAAATGAGATGAACAGCATGGCCTTCATGGGTCAAATGGCCAGAAAACGTAAAAAGATAGGCCCATGATTGGAGGCATCCAGGGACAGATTAGACAAGGCCAACTGGTAGGGCTATAGGCCTGTGGAACCAGTTGTCAGCTAGGTGGTTTGCAAAAATAAATTTTTAAGTTTATTTCAACTCTGAGACCCTGAATTTCAGTGATGATGTCCGAGACTGGCAAAGGGACAATTGGGAAAAACTCTGTCCCTTACCCCCACCCCAATACACATGCCTTTGGCATCCAGAGCCAACACAGCATCCTTGAGGGGATTAAGAATTTGGAAAACATTTTGCAAAACTTTTCTCCCCATAATGTCTCAATTAAAAAAAAATAAGTTTTTATTTAAAACCATTGTAATATTTAGGAAAATTTTCAAGGCAAAAATATTGTACAAATGCAGATTGTAAATTGTTCACACTTGATTTCTCATATATAAAATAACAGGGTCACACAAAATTACTTCTAAAGCCTTCACTCTGTTATCTTACGCTCTAAGATCATCTTTAGATGAAAGGAGTAGCATGGAATAATATTGCGGTATATCCATTTATAAAAACTGGAAGTCTTTTCAAAGAAAGCAAACAGTGTTGAAACCAACTTTTTTTTTTTCTCTAAACAGTATAACTATGGTGCAGACAGAAAAAGAGTATGGTCATACTAATGAAAATGAGATGATTCATTTCATTTAGTAGTATCTCCAGAAAAATGATTTCACTTCTGTTTTCAAATTCCTATTTTGTTATATTTAATAAAAATTATGTCACTTCCATTAGAGAAGACATAATTTTAAGACATTTAAAGAGACAATAAGGTTTTATTTTTATTATTTATTTCAGATAAGAAAAGAAACTGAAAAAGCATTTGTACCAAAAGTAGTAATTTCCACGACAACAGCCAAAGAACAAGAAACTAGAATTTCTGGAGAAATTACTACAAAACAAGAACAAATAACTCAAGAAACAGTAAGTGTAATTTTCTAAATACCTTTAGTTCATTGACAAATACATTTCAGTCAACTACATGAACTCGATAACCAAAACCTCTAAAAGAAGGCGTCTTTGCGTGTATTTCTTTTTTGTCATTTCTCTGTCTAGTACTGAAACTCATTCATGATGGAAATTCAGTTCTCATTGCACAGTTTTCCACTTAATTGATCTTGTTTGGGGAGATTATTTATTAGAACATTTTGGGGCACATCTATAGCATTTTTAGAGCATACTTAGAAGATAGCTATCACTCCAGACCAGATACCCATTTGTACACTCAGTTTTTTCATGCACAGCCTGATCCCTCAGTCACTTCGATTATAACACAAAAACTTAATAGTTGTAGGACACATGCTTGTACACACACACCAGTCATGAACACTCCAACTGAATATCACAAAAAAGTGAGGAAATACTGGACATCAAGACCAGTACTGCGTCAAGAAAGAGCCCTCATCATGGGTTGATTACCAGTGACCTAGGAGTATTTTGTCTCTGCTTTTGTGTCATTGTGCCATGTGGCAACAACCTCAGTGTCACCAAGATGCACTTCTCTCCCATGTGAGAAATCAAACCTTAAAGTGCCAGAAAAGGGACATCTACTTTGAATTCTTTCATGTTCTGGGGATTGCCTGTGCTCACCCTTCTTGATCTCAAGCTCTTTGCTGATCCCAGAACTACTTTATTGAAAAAGTCCAGCTGAGAACCTTTTTAATGTGTTTTAATGCTTAAAAGGCTGGCTACCAGCTGTTGGATTGCTTTCTCTCTCCTTATAGTACACGAGAGACTTTGAATGCATATGAAGGGCACAGAAATCCCTGTTGCCATCACAATGCTGGTATGGCAAGTTCAGCTGCCTGTAGTTTCCAGGCATTTGCATGGGCCACTCATTGGGGTCCATAACATGTCCGCCTTTCTCAAAGACCAGACCTTTTCAGTTACAGGACAGTTTGCTACAGGGAAGGTAGGAAATAAAGGAGCCCATTCCTCAGAAAAACAAAAGTCTGTGTTTTAAATACAAATGAGGACCTTGGAAATGGAAACGTGATATTTTCTCCCCTGAATGTTGCAAGATACCTTGCCATTTCTTTAGCCCCTTTTGAAACTCAAATCTTTATTTTACTCTGAAAATCAGATAAGACAGACAGCTGAGACAACCGCTGCTTCCATGGTGGTACTTGCCACTGCAAAGGCCACAAAATTAGAAACAGTTTGGGGAGCTCAAGAAGAAATTGCCACACAGCAAGATCAAATGCATGTAACTCAAGAAAAGGTGATGACTTCCTGCCTGTGTTAAACTCACTCTTGTATCATCTTTTGCAAGCCACCTACATTTTCATCATGGATCGTAATCACTACTTTTCACCTCGTTGTTGTCTTATAACTCAATAGAAAAACTTCACAATCTCTATGTCATCTACCTAGCATTCACTGCCACTTTTCATTCCTAACCTTCACACTTTCTGTGGATTGTTACTAACATGATATTATAATTCACTTTAATGTCTTCCCATTGAAGTTGACTACAGTGTACACGTTTGTTGATAACATGCAAAAGTATGTGTTATTCATGGATGGCTCTGCTGAAATTTTCCATACATTATAATAAGAATAATGTGAGAAAGAGAAATGTATCCCTTATTCTTTTGTTGCTAATCACATTTTTTCCTTTTAGACTGAACTCTTTTGTTGTTAATATTTTTACCAATGATGCAGTTTGAATGATCAAAGCACCTCAAATGATGTATTTAAATGTGACTAAAATGTCCTTGACTAGGAAGAAATTTTGCTTCTTTTCTCAGTTTTGACTTCAGTTTCTATTATTAGAGGATGTATGAAATTTAATGACCATGTTTCTCATTTTTTTTTATCATATGACCAGATAATGAAAGAAACTAGGAAAACAGTGGTACCTAAAGTTATAGTTGCCACACCCAAAGTCAAAGAACAAGATTTAGTGTCAAGAAGTAGAGAAGGCATCACTACCAAGAGAGAGCAAATTCAAATAACTCAGGAAAAGGTGAATACAGATATTTGAAATGGGAAAGGTTTATCTTTAGACTGATTTCTAGTAAATAATAACTATGATGTGGTATAAATTATTAATGTTTATTTTCCTTTTTGGATCCCAAACTGAAAACAAAATAGTAACTGTGTGATGGCTTACCATTAACCTTATCTGTACATTTGGTTTTCATCTATCTGTAACATTTACAATTCATTTTATTCACCACTATTTTTGCATGAAGAAGCAATATATAGAGTTATCTGGAGTTTTTTTATAGTTAATATTTCTAAGTTTTGTGATTCCCACTCAGTGTGTGCCAAGTGAAAGCTAACTTCTCTTAACCCTGAATAACTAGGAGGGGTGGGCGGGTCATACCATGTGTGTATGAACTTCTGTGCAATTTAAACTTTGATTTTACTGTAATAATCAGATGAGAAAGGAAGCCGAGAAAACTGCCTTGTCTACAATAGCAGTTGCTACTGCTAAAGCCAAAGAACAAGAAACAATACTGAGAACTAGAGAAGGAATGGCTACTAGACAAGAACAAATCCAAGTTACTCATGGAAAGGTGACTATACCAAGTGTGAAATCCCCTATTATAATACATTAATACCAAATCTCAGAATTTCTTATGTATGAGACACTATTAACCTAATTTATTTTTAGATGATTAAACTATTAGAAACTAAAAGGCCGAATTATTTATTATTGTTAATATTACTACATAATTATTTCCCCACTGATCTCTTCACTATTATTTTCCATTTTTTATTATTAACATCCAGAAATTCTCCAGAAGTTGATGATTGAAATTGCATGCAGGCTAATTTTGATAAACTTCATGAACATAAAACAATATATATATATATATATATATATATATATATACACACACACACACATATACACACATATGTTGAATCTTACTGACTGTCAAGAAGATGTATGTTTTGAAGAGCTCATAAATTCAGTATATTACTTTGTAGAGTGTGGACTTATTTCAGAAAATTATCCGTCATTTTCTTCATGTGAAACATTATCTTTTTTCCCTCAGTAAATATCAGATGAGAAAATGATAGTGCCTGCTATAGTAGTTCCCACTAAAGCTAAATAAGATACGATATTAAAATCTAGAGAAGGAATTATCCATCCAGAATAAATGCACATAAGCCATGAAAATGTTATTTGTAGCTATGAAATTTCTATGAATTAACTTATTTCCCATGACTCTTTCATTTACCCCACATGAGCTATTTACCTAATTTTATTCTTTATTGCTAATACAGTGTTTAGAAATCAGCAACTAAAGTTTTTCAATTTCTTTAGCATCATGGTTGAGTCCTGTCTGTATTTCCCTCAGTTTTGTTTTCTATCTCTACATCTTTGCGTTTTTTTCTAAAACATGACTTAAGATTAGCTTTTTAAACATTTATCCAAGACTAATATTAAATGCCATATCAGCCTTTCAGAAGCCTCATAGATGCTAGAAATTCCAATAGGTAACATACTTCATGAGTGATGATATTTGAATTTTTGTTATTTCTAAATCACATAAATTTGACTATCTTATTTTTGTTGTTAAAAATTAGCTAATAATGGGAGCTGAAAAGGTGTCTAGACCCAAAGTAATAATTGCCACTGCAAAACCTACTGAACCAGCCACATTGCCAAGGACTAGAGAAGGATTTGCTACTAAGCAAGAACAAATACATCTTTTTCATGAAGAGATGAAAACTGATGCTGTGGAGGTGAAAAGCATTGTTTCATCCCATTTCATCATCAGCTCTCATAACCTTTCATCTGTCATGAGTCATTGTGTTCCATTTAATCGCTTAACTGATCAACAAAACATTAGAGATGAGATCCAGTCCAGTTCCTCTGTGGAACAGTTAGCCTTTCCATTTGTGAAAAGCCAGATTAAATAACACTTCTCTTTGTGTCTCCTCAATTAATTCTCACTATTTAACTGGTATGATTTGGGGTCTTTGGTTCAATGAGTGATGTTAGGATCCACTAAGAAACAAAAGCAGCTATGAGCATAGAGTATGCATTTTTAGTTGTCCACCATTGGTATATGTATAAGGATTTGGTGTACATTAACTCTAGAAAAAAATACTTAGGTGCTTCCCTAATTTAAGATATCATACTATAATTAAGATACCTTTTATGTGTGTGTAAGTTTTATAACAAGATCTGTATATTTCAGTTGGCAAAAGATCATTTCTTTGAGTCTACTTTCTCATTTTTAAAACTAAAACTCAATCTGATTACTTTGTAGATTGGTTGAAAGGTTCAAATGAGATATAATGTAAATGCAATCACTCTATAAGCAAAGTTATAGACATAAGATAATATAAACATTATGTAATATATATTATCTGTTGAAGATGTTAACATTTCAAACATCTGCAAAATTAAGGTCAACTAATGCCTATGATTAAAAGAAAAAATAAATAAGCAGATGAATAAACTTCACCTAATCTCACATATATTTTACAGTTTCTTCTAAAATGCCATCTAAAGTGAAGATGGTATTTATAATTCTTCAAGGCAGGTTAATTAAAGTGTATCTTTCTAGAAGGAAGCACTAGATAAAGCACTAGATCACAAACAGCCCAATTCCATCTCAAAAAAATCCTCATTTTTATCTTAAATGGTTCAGATAACAATTTTAACAGTTATACAGGTAGCATACTTGGAAAATATTTCAGATGCAATCTAGATTATATTCACAGCAGTAGAAAAGAAAACTGGCCATGAATAAAATATTACAGCATTACTTTGAAAGAGCACTGATGGACATGGCAATGTGATTTTTACAATATGCTTTTTCCAAGTATTGCATAGAATCCATCTTTAAAAGAGAAACTCCTGTCCTGGTCAGTGTGACTTAGTTGGTTGAGCATCTTCCCATACACCGAAAGGTTGCCAGTTCGATTCCTGGTCAGGGCACTTGCCTGGATTGCCAGGCTCAGTCCCCAGTAGGGGGCATGCAAGAGGCACCTGATCAACGTTTCACAATCACATTAATGTTTTTCTCTCTTGCTCTCTCTTTAAAAATCAATACAAAAATCTTTTAAAAAAAGAGAAACTCCTTTGCAAACTGTGTTCCCATTTATGTTAATCAAATTCATGAAATGAGAAAACATCATTTGTTTCCTTTCTCCTGTTAATTCCCAGAAATAATGAAAGTAAATTGAACTTCTATAGGAAAATTTGTTCTCTTGAATACAAATATAACACTTTTTCATGTTTATCACAATACCTTCGTTTGTGTGTTTTAAGAGAGATATTTTCTTATAGATTAAAAAATTCTTATCCCTGCAGAATCATAAGTAAATTAATGTGCTTCTCTATGTGTTTGTGAGCTTTCATGTTATCTCAGATCTGCATGCACTGTACAACTTTGCAGCAACTGATTTCTCTGGATGGCATTTGAGTACATTTTTATCATCACTGTCATTGTGTCAACACAAGACTAAATGATTGAGAAGATAACAAAAAGAATCAATGAAGATAACCAGCCCCGAAGTTGTGATTTCTCAAGGGCTAATTGCCTCAGACATAATGCTTGAAAAACTCAAAATCTTCTTACTATTTTATATACATGTTGTGTTGTCCTATGTTGTGTGTGATTTAATGTCTAGTCTAAATAAGCAGTTGTATACAGAGTATATCTAATCAGATGTCCATACATTATAATAATCTGTGAAATATTAAGTTCTTAAATTCATTTATGAGTTATATTTCTAGAGACATTAACATATCTATAGAACATGGGTGCCGTCTGACTATCATGCCGTTAGGCATTCATCTGCTCTCCCAGGAGGAGATGGCCCCGCCTGACTTTGACATGACTATGTATTAATTCTGGAAACCTTGTTTCCAGGTGGATGCTGGGAAAAAGGCAGAAGCTGTAGCAACAGTTGTTGCTGCAGTCGACCAGGCCCGTGTCAGAGAGCCCAGAGAGCCTGGGCATCTTGAAGAATCGTATGCTCAGCAGACTACATTAGAGTATGGCTATAAGGAGCATGTTTCTGCCACAAAGATAGCTGAGCAACCCCAGCGTCCGGCCTCAGAACCCCAGGTTGTCTCTAAAGCAGTCAAGCCTAGAGTGATCCAAGCTCCTTCTGAGACTCATATCACAACTACTGATCAAATGGGAATGCATATATCATCACAGGTGAGTGTGAACCTGCTGCTTTTTTAATACCATGGGAAAGCAAGTGTGACCTCTGTGATCATCTGGCAAACAGTGGTATCACTGAGTTTCATTTCAATGCAGATCAAGAAAACTACAGATGTAACAACTGAAAGATTAGTCCATGTGGATAAACGCCCCCGCACCGCAAGCCCTCACTTCACCGTTTCAAAGATTTCTGTTCCTAAAACAGAACATGGATATGAGGTAAGAAGTTAATAAGCATGAGGAAGAAATGTCTGCCTCAAAGGAACTAAGTAAGCATCGAATGTGTGATAAAGAGTTATCTTTGATATAGGCCAATGTGGCCTCTTTTTGTTAGTGTCCGTTTGCATTCACAGTGGACTCAGAGCCCCTAAAGTTTGGTTTCTGACACTTGCCAGGAAGGGTGAGCCTGGAGTAGCAGGTGGTTATCTCACCGCTCTGAAGAGACACAAATTCATGCAGGCTTCTCTTTGTTTCACATTCTGTAATTATACTATTTACTTTTCCTCATGTTATGAGACATTTCAGAGTAACTTAACTGAGAATGTATATAAATACTAAAGACAGATATTGAGACATCATATAGTTGTATCCTCAGTATAACAAGATGGAGAGGTGGCATTGTGTGGTGGTTGGGTTGGATTTTGGAGTCAAACAGCCCTGAATTTAGTGTCCTGGCTCTGCCCCTTATTAGCTCTGTCATCGGGGCAAATTAATACATGGAAAACCCTTCACAAGGGGACAGCACATACTAACCCTCAACATTTTTAAACTCTTGTTCTTATTGTACACATCCAAGACATAGAATCCAAATCTTGTATGCTTTCAAAGAATTGTAAGGTACATTTGATACCTATATTTGGGATAGTCCCAAATTACTATTGAAATCAAATAATCAAAGAAAGCGACAAAATAAAAAACAGTAAGGAAGCCTTTAAATTACTTCTCTGAATGTCTACATTTTCACCTTTCAAATAGATTTGTGGCTGAAATATAGATGTGCCATTGTAAAGTAGTTCTTAGGAATTTACCAAGTATTTTAATAATTTCTTGACTTTGAATAGCTCACTGTGGTATTTTCAAATGCAGCATTGGGATGATTGAGTGAAAATTCTTGACTAAGCTTTAGAAGACCCTCAGTTCCTTTATGATAAGAATGTAAAATAAGTAGTTCTTAATACAACTCTTTAAGAAAGATATTTTCTATATATGTCAAAAAATGACAGGAATGACAATGAGCTATATAACTGGCTTATCTCTAACTGACTTTTCACTCACTCTAAAGTGATAATGAGAACATTAAAAAAATGGACCCCCAAAAAAGAGAGAATAGACTGAGACTCGCAACAGAAATCCTAGTGGCAAAGCACTTCTAAATGATGACTTGGATGACAGTTAAGTGACTTTATTTTCTGACTTCCGTTTTCATTTAAGGCATCAATAGCCGGTAGCGCTATTGCTACATTACAAAAAGAGTTGTCAACCACATCTTCTTCTCAGAAGATTACCAAATCTGTAAAGGCTCCCACTGTGAAGCCTGGTGAGACCAGAGTGAGAGCAGAGCCCAGCCCCTCACCCCAGTTCCCCTTCGCTGACACACCAGAGACTTACAAGAGTCAAGCTGGCATTGAAGTGAAAAAGGAAGTAGGGGTGAGCATCGCTGGTAGCACAGTCCGCGAAGAGCGCTTTGAAGTACTTCGTGGGCATGAGGCCAAGGTTGGTCCCCGGATTGCATGCTGTTTCTCACACATCCCTATGAATCACTGCCAGACACTCAGCAGTTTGCACTACAGAAGCAGTCAGCTGGGTGTCTTGCCTTCCTCCTTTCCTATGCTCAAACTTAATTTTAGTGGGACAGAGCTCTTTTTCTCAACTTATTTTTATAATTTTGCATGAGCTAAATGTTTGTGAGAGTTCCCTGATTTCATGGGCATTTTGTAAATATCCTTTGTAAAAATCGTAGGTAACAGAAACAGCAAGAGTGCCTGCACCTGCTGAAATCCCTGTTACTCCACCAACTTTGGTCTCGGTGAGTAAAGAAGCTGATTGTGTTGGACCATGTGAATATCCAGGCACATAATTTTAAAATGTGCAAAGATCAGTTTCTCAAACTGGAAAATGGCATCAGTGAGTTTACAAATGCTAAGTTTAAGACCATACACTGTTTGGAAAGAGAAAGGGAGATTCTGTGTGGCGACCATGGGTCATGTAGTCAACAGATTTAGTGAATTTCTATTATGTGTAAGGCATTAGAAGAAAGTATGGAGATAGAGAAAGAGAGGTGTAGCCTTCTGAAACCTTTGCCTGACTGTCAGGGAAAATGTCCAAAACAAGCAAGATAAAATACAGGAATAAACACTCGACAGAGGGAGGATCATGAGGAAGGGTCAGTTACTTATAACTGGGGAGAGCTTGGAAAGCTTTGTTGAAGAGGCAGCACATGCTGCTGAGCCTTTGGGCTTTGTTAAGATCTGAGTATGTGAGAATCACAGAGGGTATGGAGTTAGCCCATTATATGGCATTAATACAATTCCACCTTAACAATTCGGAAACACCTTGCATTTATTTCAACTTGGGGGTATTCCAATTTCCAAAAGGAATCTCTGCTAACATTTCTAAAGTCCCGATCTTAAAAAACCTTTATGGCAATTAGAATGTACTTCAAACCCCCACATATGTCATAACATATAGAGATGATGAATGAAAATGCACACTTATCAATATTACATTCTTTTTTTCTCTCTTTAGGGCTTAAAAAATGTGACTGTTATAGAAGGTGACTCTGTCAGCTTGGAGTGCCACATCTCTGGATACCCATCCCCGAAAGTGTCATGGTACAGGGAAGACTACCAAATAGAAAGTTCCATTGATTTCCAGATAACCTTCCAGAGTGGAATTGCTCGTCTTATGATTCGGGAAGCCTTTGCAGAAGACAGTGGGCGATTTACTTGCAGTGCTGTGAACGAGGCTGGGACCGTCAGCACATCCTGCTACCTCGCTGTGCAGGGTGAGTGGCCATACGCCCATGTCCTTGCATACATACTGTCACTCACTCATCACTCCCAGCTGACACTTCCTTGCACTGTAGGGTCTCTGCACACTTCCCAGTGGTGTACCTTTTTGGAACTGGGGGGTAGGTTATGGAGTCAACTTAAATTGTTATGCTAAGCAGGGGTCACCAACAAAATAGACTAAGTGCCTGACTTTAATGAGAAACTTCTATCTTTTTCCAGTGTCAGAAGAGTTTGAAAAAGAAACCACAACCATGACTGAGAAATTTACCACAGAAGAGAAACGGTAAAACATTCTTTTGTTAATGAGCTTTCGTTCTAGTCAATCTTTGAGCAACAGGGATTTGAATGTATGTGTTCACTTACACATGGGTGTTTTTCAATAAATACAGTCAACCCTTGTGTCTGTTAGGTTTCGCATCTGCAGATTCAACCAACTTGGAATCAAAAGCAGTATTTTCACATTCCCAACCACAGGTTCCCAATGGCGAATTGAAAGTGCTATTTTCAATCTGGTTGGTTGTGTCTGTGAATTTGAAACCTGTGGATAGGAAAAGCTGAATTTAGAGTCAAAAGATATACATGACCCTAGCCCTGTGGTCGGCAAACTGCGGCTCGCGAGCCACATGTGGCTCTTTGGCCCCTTGAGTGTGGCTCTTCCACAAAATACCACAGCCTGGGCGAGTCTATTTTGAAGAAGTGGTGTTAGAAGAAGTTTAAGTTTAAAAAATTTGGCTCTCAAAAGAAATTTCAATTGTACTGTTGATATTTGCCTCTGTTGACTAATGAGTTTGCCAACAACTGCCCTAGCCAACGGTTTGGCTCAGTGGATAGAGTGTTAGCCTGTGGACTAAAGGGTCTCAAGTTCCATTCTGGTCAAGGGCACATGCCCAGGGCTCGATCCCAAGTAGGGGACATGCAGGAGGCAGCCAATCAATGATTCTCTCTCATCATTGATGTTTCTATCTCTCTCCCTCCCTCTCCCTTCCTCTCTGAAATCAATAAAATATATGTTTTTTAAAAAAAGATATACATGAATTGCATGGTGGTGCTGGTGCCCCTAAGCCCCACTTTGTTCAAGAGTCAATATACAATCTTGATTTTTTTCAGTCCCTTTAATATTAGAAAATTACAATCCAGAAGCTAATGTGAGGAAATTCTATTCCCAGCTTTGTGGAGTCAAGAGATGTAGTAATGACTGACACTAGCATCATGGAAGACCGAGCAGAGCCTGGAGAACCTGCTGCTCCTTTTTTCATTTCAAAACCAGTGGTCCAGAAACTGGTAGAAGGAGGGAGTGTGGTATTTGAATGCCAGATTGGTGGCAACCCAAAGCCCCATGTCTACTGGAAAAAATCTGGGGTTCCTCTAACCTCTGGATATAGGTATGTTAATGGCTGAATGATATAGAGTTCTCTGTGATTTGCATGATGTGTATATGAAGCCTAGCGAGAAGCAGAATATACTTATAGCACCATTCCCTGAAGGTAGGCTCTTTCACTATGGAGCCTTCATTGTGTATTTTCACGTGCTTGTACAAAGTCTTACTGAGAAACAAGGTGATGTGACAAAGTGGATAGAAGATATATTTCTTTATATTCTAGTTTGATTCATTTATAGTGCTAGTGAAATAGAGAAAATGTATATTTTTATACACACACACACACACACACACTTTTCCTGAAAGAATCTGAGATAATTTTTAACAAAAACACATAATTAAGTCACTAAAAGATAAAGAGAATAAGGGTCACGTGATGAAGAAGATAGTTATACATGAAAAGTAATGCTAATAAATTTGCTACAATTAAACATATTTACAGCCACTTATTTCCATATATCTGATTCTACTAGTATTATATTCTTTATTTTAAAGAGTGTTCATGTCCCTCATTACTCAAGTCCATGTATTTTCCACAATTTTTAGCTATCTGATAGTTGTTTTCTATGGTAGGGCTTAGTCAGATGCTTAGGATCATTGAATTTTATAGCACAGATCCACATAAGGGTTATTTTAGTCACATAAGGATTATTATATGACTGAAGTTTTTGTTTGTTTATTTCCATAAAGACACAAAGTTATTTACAACAAACAAACCGGTGAGTGCAAACTGGTGATTTCAATGACTTTTGCCGATGATGCTGGAGAATACACTATTGTTATTCGTAATAAGCATGGAGAAACTTCTGCATCTGCCTCCTTGCTTGGAGAAGGTCAGTGCAACTCTAACTAGTACCTATGTGCATGATAAGAGTACAAACACATGGAGGGAGCAGGGCTGTGTATCTGTTGAAAGGCCTGTTGCAGTACCCTGGTTCTGATCCTGGTTCTATCTCAATTGCTCCCCTTCTTTGCCTCAGCCATAATAGGAAATATTTTTTATATTTTTAGTTTTCTAAATCTTTATTGTTGAAAGTATTACATATGTCCCCTATTTCCCCCCATTGACCCGTTCTAGTCCACCACCGCCTCCTGCCCTAGGCCTTCACCACACTATCATCTGTGTCCATGGGTTATGCATATATGCATACAAGTTCTTTGGTTGATCTCTTCCCACCCACCCATCCCCGCCTTCCCTCTGAGATTTGCAAGTCTATTCTATGCTTTTATGTCTCTGGATCTATTTTGTTCATCAGTTTATGTTGTTCATTCCACATCTGAGGGAGATCATGTGATACTTATATTTCTCTGACTGGCTTATTTCACTTAGCATAATACTCTCCAGGCCTCAAAAACCATACTGGTGTTGAACTTCTAAGTTGCTAGTAACATTTTCTATTTGGTGGCATTCATTTGTTGCATATCATGCCTTTGAAGATGAAGGGATTCTAAATACAGTTGACTCCCAGACCCAGGCAAATAGATAATATCACTGAGCACAAGGAAGACAATGGCAAGCTGGAGAGTATATGCCCTGTGTGAAGGGGGCAGTAGTGTCCTGTCACTAGTGTGTTATTGCCAGGCACACTTGTACCAGACTCCATTTTGCTAGAGTTTCTGATATTTTATATCAGAAAAGCTGGAAATCATGATTTTCAAAATTTGTAAGTAATTTGGAAAAAAAGAAATGTAATAGCATTCAGGCCAAACACAATGTATCTGTGAGTCACCATTATCTTTGTTTAGCTGTTCACATTTACAGTGGACCATCCCATGCTCTGTCTCATTTGATCTGCACAACACCTCTTAAAAGAAGGTTAGGATATTATCCCCACTTAGCAGACAAAGAACTCAAGACCCAGGAAGGTAAATTAATGGCCAAAAGCCACACAGGAAATTAGAAAGACCTCCAGGATACATCCCAAAGGACCGACTGCCAATGTGAAATTGTTTCTACAATAGTAGGGGCTTGTTTGACTTGTTTGGTTTTGAAAATTCTATCTAATTAATATTTATTGAGTACTTTGATAGTAAAATTTGGAAAAAATCAGTCTTTTGGTTATCAACGTTTTCTAGTGTGGGACTTGCCTGAGTGAACAATGGGATGAAGGCTATTACATAAGAACATTAAAAAGTAACTTATGTTCTTAACTCCTAGCTGATTATGACTCACTGATGAAGTCTCAGCAAGAAATGTTTTATCAGACACAAATGACTGCCTTTGTACAAGAACCTAAAGTTGGAGAAACAGCACCTGGATTTGGATATGCTGACTATGAAAAAGAGTATGAAAAAGAACAGGCCTTAATTAGGAAGAAAATGGCCAAAGATACTGTAATGGTCAGAACTTTTGTTGAAGACCAAGTGAGTATAAAATAATGAGATGTAAACCCTTTTATAAATTATGCTTTCCTCCTATAATCCCCCCCTTTTTTAATAATTTCATTGTCAAGTGATGGGGTCCAGTTAGACTGTTATTAATTGGCCCAGGTTCAGTGCTGATAAGCTTCCTGCATCTTCATGACATGTTGCACCTATGATTTAGAAACAGATTTCATATATGCAATATATATGTATATATATATATATATACAGAAAAAGACAAACACTAGCATGACCATGTTCATTACTGCCAAGATCTCTTTGTTTGTATGATAAACATCTGAACTTTTGTAACCCACACTTTTAGACTATCATTTACCCAAGATGTCACAATGTGAACCAGAAAGATGATTGTAATGCATATTAAAAACAAAAAGAGCTTTCTAAAGTTTTTTCCTAGCTAGAAACTTTCATCAATCCTTATCTCTGAAACTAATATACTTGAAGAATTTCTATCAGTGAGGATATATCTTTTTTAACAAACGATCATCTTCTTTGCTACATAGGAATTCCACATTTCTTCCTTTGAAGAGAGGCTTATTAAAGAAATTGAATACAGAATAATAAAGACTACATTAGAAGAACTTCTTGAAGAAGATGGAGAAGAAAAGATGGCAGTTGACATTTCTGAATCCGAAGCTGTTGAAGCAGGATTTGATTTAAGAATCAAAAATTATAGGATTCTTGAGGGGATGGGTGTTACCTTTCATTGCAAGATGTCTGGTTATCCATTACCCAAGGTAAAATAGAACCATTTATCATACCTCCATGCCACAATAAAGATACAACTAGGTTACACTGTAACTATTTTATCTACATTTAATTCACTTGTATATATTACTTGCAGATTGCGTGGTACAAAGATGGCAAGCGCATTAAGCATGGAGAGAGATACCAAATGGACTTTCTACAAGATGGCAGAGCTAGTCTGCGCATACCTGTTGTTCTTCCAGAAGATGAGGGCATCTATACTGCATTTGCCAGCAATATTAAAGGAAATGCGATCTGCTCTGGGAAATTGTATGTGGAGCCTGCTGCTCCACTTAGTGCTCCGATGTACATACCCACACCAGAGCCAATGAGCAGAATCAGGTAAGACTCATTGATTAAATACTAATCAACCCAAATTATTATTTTGGGTTGATTAGTATTTAAATTATTTAAAATACTAAATATCCCAGTGGCAAATTGCTATTGTATGTGGGGGTAGGGGGAGTAGGAAGAGGTTTGGGGTGAAGGCTGAGTGAGACAGCACAGAAACCTGCCAGTAATTGCCAAGAGATTTTATTTCTTGCCCCTATGTAAGATGAGTAAAGCATTTTCATTACTGTAGCACACTCTTCATTTTGTCAGTGTTATAACTAATATAATGAAGGCTATAAGGTTTATCTAACATCGTGTTTTACATGCTAGCCCTAATTGATACAATAATGCTGCTGCAATATAGGGATTATTATTTCTAGTTTGAACATGGGAACACTGAATCTCTGCAATCCTATGAAAACTGCCTTAGTTTACCCAGCCTGTAGGGTTATCCAATCCAAGCCATTCTAGCTGCAATGTGAAGATAGGATTTTATTTTCAAATATAATTTTTATGTTTTTCCTCCTGTTGGGTAAGAATATATGTTAATCTTTTTTCTTATGCATTGGTTTGTTTAACCAACCAATCTTTATTGAGATGTTTTGAAAGCGGAATCAAAATGCGTTGGTGACTAATTAAGTCAAGGTGGTGAGAGAAAGACAGTACTAAGGATCATTCCAAGATTCTGAGTCCCCAAATACCTGGCTATGCTAAATGACTACTGACTGGTTTGAGGATATATGAAAAAATATAGTTTGAGGGGGCCATGCTAATATATTCCATTTTAGATCCCAGTGGGTTTGAGGTGCCTTCTGTAACATACAGAAGTAAATTATAAAATGACATTGATGAACAAGAAATAAAGAGGTTTGTTTATTTTGCTGAATTTTCTCTATGATTCATGAAAATATTTCCTTTGTTTTCCAGATCTGTCTCTCCGCGTTCAGTGAGCAGGTCTCCTATACGCATGTCTCCTGCACGGATGTCCCCTGCACGGATGTCCCCTGCACGGATGTCCCCTGGACGTAGGCTGGAGGAAACAGATGAGTCACAACTCGAGAGACTGTATAAGCCAGTCTTTGTGTTAAAACCTGCTTCTTTCAAATGTTTACAAGGGCAAACTGCCAGATTTGACTTAAAGGTTGTGGGTAGACCTATGCCAGAGACCTTCTGGTTTCATAATGGTATGATAAGTTTCTGCTCACAAATTCTTAAACCCAAAAATAAGCATATATGTGTTGCCCAACAATTTAAAAAACTATTTTAACCATCTGTTTTCTTTTTCATTTATTTTTTGACAGGCGAGCAAGTTGTCAATGACTATACCCATAAAGTGGTCATTAAAGAAGATGGTACCCAATCGCTGATTATTGTCCCGACAGCACCCAGTGATTCTGGAGAATGGACCGTGGTTGCCCAAAACAGGGCGGGCAAATCTTCAATTTCAGTAACTTTAACTGTGGAAGGTATTTGCTTTTAAAATAAAAAAGAAATCACCATATCACTTGGGTTTTAAATAGGTATTTCAGCCCTGTTCACTCTAAATCACGACCTCTCTCTCTTTCAGCTGTGGAACATCAGGTTAAACCAGTATTTGTGGAAAAACTGAGAAATGTCAATATAAAGGAGGGTTCCCGACTTGAAATGAAAGTCAGAGCTACGGGTAACCCTAACCCTGACATCGTATGGTTGAAAAACAGTGAAATCATTGTACCTCATAAATATCCAAAAATCAGGTAAGTTCGCTTGGGGATAATATTACTAAGTCCATTCTGCAAATCCAATAACCAAGGAAGCAACTACTACTTCTGTATTAGTGATTTTTTTGTTTTGTTTTGTTTTTAATTTGTTTTTTGTTTTTTTGGGTTTTTTTTAGAATTGAAGGAACCAAGGGAGAAGCTGCCCTTAAAATTGATTCCACTGTCAGCCAAGATTCTGCCTGGTATACTGCAACTGCTATTAATAAGGCTGGCCGAGATACTACAAGATGCAAAGTAAATGTGGAAGTTGAGTTTACAGAGCCTGAACCAGAGAGAAGATTAATCATCCCCAGAGGGACATATAGAGCAAAGGAAATTGCAGCCCCAGAACTGGAGCCCTTGCATTTGCGATATGGTCAAGAGCAATGGGAGGAGGGTGACCTCTATGACAAAGAGAAACAACAGAAACCATTTTTTAAGAAAAAACTCACTTCCTTAAGACTCAAGCGTTTTGGGCCTGCCCACTTTGAATGCAGGCTAACACCAATTGGTGACCCAACGATGGTGGTGGAATGGCTCCACGATGGGAAACCACTTGAAGCAGCCAACAGGCTTCGTATGATCAATGAATTTGGGTATTGCAGCCTTGATTACGGAGTTGCATATTCTAGAGACAGTGGCATCATTACCTGCAGAGCCACTAACAAATACGGAACAGATCACACATCTGCTACCCTTATTGTTAAAGATGAGAAAAGTCTTGTGGAAGAAACTCAATTGCCTGAGGGCAGGAAAGGCTTACAGAGAATTGAAGAATTAGAGAGGATGGCTCATGAAGGTGCTCTTACAGGTGTAACGACAGATCAAAAAGAGAAGCAAAAGCCAGACATCGTCTTGTTCCCAGAGCCAGTAAGAGTACTTGAAGGGGAGACTGCTAGATTCCGTTGCCGAGTGACAGGTTACCCTCATCCCAAAGTCAACTGGTACCTCAATGGACAGCTCATCCGCAAAAGCAAAAGGTTCAGAGTTCGCTATGATGGCATTCATTATCTGGACATTGTGGACTGCAAATCATATGATACAGGTGAAGTCAAAGTCACCGCAGAAAATCCTGAAGGTGTGACAGAGCATAAAGTGAAACTTGAGATCCAACAGAGGGAAGATTTTAGGTCTGTCCTTAGGCGAGCTCCTGAACCAAAGCCCGAGTTTCATGTACACGAACCTGGGAAACTTCAGTTTGAGGTACAAAAAGTCGATAGACCTGTTGACACCACCGAAGCCAAGGAAATTGTGAAGTTGAAAAGGGCCGAGCGAATTACCCATGAAAAAGTGTCTGAAGAATCAGAAGAGCTGCGCAGTAAATTCAAGCGCAGAACAGAGGAAGGATATTATGAAGCCATTACTGCTGTGGAGCTCAAGTCTCGTAAAAAGGATGAATCCTATGAAGAACTCCTTAAGAAGACAAAAGATGAACTTCTCCATTGGACCAAAGAGCTAACTGAAGAGGAGAAGAAAGCCCTTGTTGAAGAGGGCAAAATCACTATTCCAACTTTTAAACCTGATAGGATTGAACTAAGTCCTAGTATGGAAGCCCCCAAAATCTTTGAAAGAATCCAAAGCCAAACAGTGGGCCAAGGATCTGATGCACACTTCCGGGTCAGAGTCGTGGGGAAACCAGATCCTGAATGTGAATGGTACAAAAATGGTGTCAAGATTGAACGCTCTGATCGAGTCTACTGGTACTGGCCCGAAGACAATGTTTGTGAATTGGTCATAAGAGATGTGACTTCTGAGGACTCTGCCAGCATCATGGTAAAAGCCATCAACATAGCTGGGGAAACCTCAAGCCACGCATTCTTACTCGTCCAAGGTAATTCAAATTCCGTTCATTTGATGGATCTCTCTATTTATCCATGAATATTCACTAGTGTATTTCTTTTCATTTTCCCATTATTCTAACTTTCAATTTAATGCAATTTGTGTTTTTTTTCCTCCTTTTCTTATAGCCAAGCAATTGATCACTTTCACCCAGGAATTACAAGATGTCGTTGCTAAGGAAAAAGACACCATGGCAACCTTTGAATGTGAAACTTCAGAGCCATTTGTCAAAGTGAAATGGTATAAAGATGGAGTGGAGATTCATTCGGGAGATAAATACAGGATGCACTCTGACAGGAAGGTTCACTTCCTCTCCATTCTGACCATTGATACAGCTGATGCCGAAGACTACAGCTGTGTGCTTGTGGAAGACGAAAATGTAAAGACAACTGCCAAACTTATTGTTGAAGGTAATAAATGATTCTTTCAATGTTTACTTAAGTTATAAAGTCAGCCTTAATATCTGAAAAAAAATTATCTAGGCAATTTTCCCTTCATATAAAGAATTAGTTGGGATTCCTATACAATAAAAGGGTAATATGCAAATCAACCGAACTGCAGAACGACTGGTCACTATGACATGCACTGACCACCAGGGGGCAGACGCTCAACACAGGAGCTGCCCCCTGGTGGTCAGTGCGCTCCCACAGGGGGAGCATCACTCAGCCAGAAGCCAGGCTCATGGCTGGTGAGTGCAGCGGCAGCGGTGGAGGGAGCTTCTCCTGCCTCTGCAGCAGCACTAACGATGTCCGACTAACATGCCCCAAGGGCTCCCTGAGTGCTAGAGGGTGCAGGCCGGGCTGAGGGACCCCCCTCCAGTGCATGAATGTTGTGCACTGGGCCTCTAGTTGTATATAAGCTCTGTAGGAAGAATCATGAACATATACTATTAATTAAGAATATTGACAATTTGGATTTTTAATAAGCAAGGTTTTATGCATTGTATTTTAATGTTCTCATTGAAATATAAGTGTGCTTTAAAAATAATTTAAAAATTAAAGTAATTTCTTTTTATTGAATATTTCCCAGCCTATCAGCAGGTAGATATTAAGAATATTCCTGATAGTATAGGAATATACTCTAGAAGAGATAAGAGATATACAAGGAATGTTCCCTATGCTCAGTCTATATGAATAACTCTCCAGAGAAATTAACTTCTTTCTATCTTATGCCTCAGGTGCAGTCATTGAATTTATAAAAGAACTTGAGGACATAGAAGTTCCAGAATCATTTTCAGGAGAGTTAGAGTGCATTATATCCCCAGAAAACATAGAAGGCAAATGGTATCACAATGATGTGGAGCTTAAATCCAATGGCAAATACTCAATTACATCTCGCCGTGGACGTCAGAACCTCACAGTCAAGGATGTGACCAAAGAGGACCAAGGAGAATACAGCTTTGTTGTTGACGGGAAAAAGACCACTTGTAAACTAAAGATGAAACGTAAGTCTCCCCATTCCTTTGGGTCGGCAGGGAGCATCATCTGGTTTATTGACAAACAGTGATTATAAAATTCATTTTCTCCCCATCTTTTCCAGCCCGCCCCATTGCTATCCTACAAGGACTCAGTGATCAAAAAGTCTGTGAAGGGGACATTGTCCAGCTTGAAGTTAAAGTCTCCTTGGAAAATGTGGAAGGTGTCTGGATGAAAGATGGCCAAGAAGTGCAGCCCAGTGACAGGGTTCACATTGTGATCGACAAACAGTCGCACATGCTGCTCATTGAAGACATGACTAAGGAGGATGCTGGAAATTACTCCTTCACCATTCCAGCCCTGGGAATGTCAACCAGTGGGCGCGTCTCTGTCTACAGTGAGTGCAACTTACATGGTTTTCTGTGTCCATTGTCAAGTGAGGTAGGAGCTTTAATAAACAGACTTTTAAAACAGAATCTATATTCATAAATATTTTATATGTGTGTTTGTGGTTTTGCAGGTGTTGATGTGATAACACCTCTAAAGGATGTTAACGTGCTTGAGGGTACCAAGGCTGTTCTCGAATGTAAGGTCTCCATCCCGGATGTGACTTCTGTTAAATGGTATTTAAATGATGAACAAATCAAGCCTGATGATCGCGTACAAGCCATTGTCAAAGGCACTAAGCAGCGACTGGTGATTAACCGGACCCATGCTTCAGATGAAGGAACTTACACGCTGATGGTTGGCAGAGTTGAAACCAGCTGTAATCTCTCTGTAGAAAGTAAGGATTCTCCCATTTAACCTAGCATTATTTTAAGCATTCTGTATTCCCAGTGTAATAATAACCAAGTGATTATTTTACCTTTTCCGCAGAAATTAAAATTATAAGAGGACTTCGTGACCTTACCTGTACAGAAACCCAAAATGTGGTCCTTGAGGTTGAGCTGTCCCACTCAGGAATTGATGTCTTATGGAACTTTAAGGACAAAGAAATCAAACCCAGTTCTAAATATAAAATTGAAGCTCATGGAAAAATATATAAGTTGACAGTTCAAAATATGATGAAAGATGATGAAGGAGAATATACATTTTATGCTGGAGAAAATATGACATCTGGAAAACTTACTGTGGCAGGTTGGTCCATTTATCACTTAACCTAAGTTCATATGAGGGACAGTTGTTTAAACATAAAGAAGTGGTTGCTCATTTCCTGCCAAATTCCCATCAGTTTCTCACTGCCGTGCCTCTGCTTATGCTCTTTTCAAAGCCTGTAGTAGTATGCTCAACTCTGGCACGATCTCCCTAGATTCCAAATGTTCCTCCAGGGACACCTACCTCACATGCTTTCTGCTCTGTGAAGCCTTCCTGAATCTCCCCATTTGTAGAAGATCTCAGTCCTTCAAACTCAGAATCACTTTATATGTGCCTCTCCCATAGTCCTTACCATATACTTGTCTTATCCCAATTTCTTCTTCTTGCACCAGAGTATAAGCTCCCAAAATCTGAAATTGCTTCTTTTTCTTCCTTGTGTGCTCCAGTATGAGAGAGGATCAATAAGTGTTTGTTGAATTGAGCTTTATTTAAATTTTCCTACTCTAAACATGTATTTTCTTTCATACTTTTTGTGAACCCAGGGAATATTTTAAAAATATAACTCAGTATATCTGTGTATCTCTTTCTTATGAAGTAGACTATTTTCATTCAGCAGAAATCCTTAGCTTTAAAATGAAGACTCAGAAGTATAAGTCAGATGTCAGGAAAAAACTAAAGTCATCATTAATTTGTTTGGTTCTTTATAATTTAAGTATTGAAGAATTGGGATATTACATTGAGATTAAATTGTGCTATCCAGGACATCTCATATATAAGCAAGTTATATGAGAACAGTGTTTCTTATTTGGAAAGAAAGTTGCATGGTTTATATTTTATTACATTGTAAGATTTTCCCATAGATTTGACTATGAAAAAACTTTTGAAACAAAATTTTATATCCTGAACTTTGATATATTTAATGTAAATGACATCTTTTTAAATGTGTGAAAACAAAAAAAGAAACTATGAGCCCTTATGTGATTTCACCCAAAATTTTAAAACTACTTACCATAGCCAGACATTGCTAGAAACTCAGAACACAGAAATGAATAAGGCATGATACTTTTTCTTGAGGAATTCTCAATTTAGAGAGGGACAGATGCATCAGCAACTGACTTGCTGAAGGAGTAATGATTTCTGCCAGTGCATGACGGCATCGGAGGCAATGGGGGAGAACTTCATAGGAGAAATGACATTTGTCAAAACAGTGATTTTTACAATATAGGAATCTCTAATCTTATAGAAACATTGATGCCTTGGCCGTTTTGTGTAGCAATTTTTTCCCAATCAAATATCAGACATATTCCCAGGAAGAGGTGCTTAAGAAGACTAAGTAGAATGCTTCTGAGGAAGGAGCAATTGCTGTGGTATGCTGCACAGTAGGGTTTTCAGAATTCCATATTAACTTGACAGTTGCTTTTCCTTTGCAAAACCTTTCTGATGCCAGCATTTTCTCTTGTTATCAGTCCTGCGTCCTTAGAATAGGGGTTTCTGTGATACCTTTTTAATATAGGTTAAAGTAATTGTATTAGACATTTCATGATGTTCAAATTAATGTTTTAAAATTTGATATATTAAAGTAGATAAGGTCAAAGATTTCTTTATGGCATACATATTTTTAAAGGACTCACACTTGTACTTCTTTTGTTCCAAAGGAGGGGCCATCTCCAAGCCACTCACAGACCAGACAGTAGCTGAATCTCAGGAAGCAGTATTTGAATGTGAAGTTGCCAACCCTGATTCCGAAGGCGAATGGCTGAAGGATGGCAAACATCTGCCGCTAAGTAACAGCATCAAAAGTGAATCTGATGGCCGCAAAAGGAGACTTATCATTGCTGCCACCAAATTAGATGACATTGGAGAATACACCTACAAAGTGGCCACCTCTAAAACATCTGCTAATCTCAAAGTTGAAGGTCAGTGATACAATAACAGAATTATCATTTCAAATCACATTACATTCTTGTCAATTGCCGTTTTAAACGTCAAATGGCATGAACTTAAGTCTTGTGTATGCCTTAAGTCTTTATTTCATAAAACCATTAAAAACTCTCTGAGCCTTCTTTCTGAGCCATGTACCACAAGGTAGAAATTGTTTATGAGTTGTGTTTGTGTGAAGAAGCATTTCTCAGGTTCCAGCTCTGGGGAACAGCTAAATTAGGTGTTCTCATTTTCACTCTTCTCCAGTTAACCTATTAAGCTGTTAAGGTGTGGTTCTGCAAATTTCCTCCCATTCAGATATAGAAAAATTAATCTCAAGGGGTCTTTTAAAACAGAGATGCTGCATATCTGTAAAGTTTTTGGTAACCATTCATTTGCAAGATGACCAGGTAATGCTGTTATTCAGGACTCCATTAATTTAAATATATCATCCTTATTTTCTAAACCAACCATAAATTTGTCTTCAGCTGTCAAAGTTAAGAAGACGTTGAAGAACCTCACAGTGACAGAGACTCAGGACGCTGTTTTCACCGTTGAGCTAACACACCCTAATGTGAAAGGTATCCAGTGGATCAAAAATGGGGTTGTGCTGGAATCCAATGACAAGTACGATATCTCAGTCCAAGGAACAGTTTACTCTCTGAGAATTAAAAACTGTACCATGATGGATGAGTCTGTTTATGGCTTCAAGCTCGGAAGGCTGGGAGCCAGTGCCAGACTGCATGTTGAGAGTAAGTTGACTTAGAAACACTTTACAAGTTGCCAACTCATGGTTACCAGGACGCTAACCATTTCACTGCATCACTTCAACTTTCCTTATTAGCCGTCAAGATCATTAAAAAGCCAAAGGATGTGACCGCCTTGGAAAATGCCACCGTTGCCTTTGAAGTTAGTGTTTCCCATGACACGGTTCCAGTAAAATGGTTCCATAAGAATGTGGAGATTAAGCCGAGCGACAAACACAGACTGGTCTCAGAAAGGAAGGTCCACAAACTGATGCTGCAGCATATTGCCCCCTCGGATGCTGGGGAATATACAGCTGTGGTGGGACAACTGGAATGCAAAGCTAAACTCTTCGTGGAGAGTAAGTATTAGGCAGCCCCGCAGCATTTCCCTGGATGATTACCATGTATTCATTTGTTTGATTCATCTGCCTTTAAAAGAAAATATATTAACTGAAGTACTTTCTGATTTTCCCAAGCATTACATATAACAAGAACCATGAAAAGCATCGAGGTGCCTGAGACCAAAACTGCCTCCTTTGAGTGCGAGGTGTCCCACTTCAATGTCCCTGCCATGTGGCTGAAGAATGGTGTGGAGATTGAGATGAGTGAGAAGTTCAAGATAGTGGTGCAGGGAAAACTCCATCAGCTGATGATCATGAACACCAGCACAGAGGACTCGGCAGAATATACATTCGTCTGTGGCAATGACCAAGTCAGCGCCACCCTGAAAGTAACCCGTAAGTTAAAAGAAAAAAAAAATCTAAGGAATATCTAGTAGAATCATTGTTATTCCAGATGCTACACATTTTCTTCCTGATCATTTGGTCCACTGAAAAATCTTTGATTGGAAGGTCTACTGAGAGATCGCACTGAGTTAAGCACTAGTATCTCCACCTAGATAAAATTTTCCAATAAGAGTAACATTGAAAGGCTACCTATAATGATGCCCCAGTGACTGTCACTTGCAATTTCTATTCCCCTATCACTTGCCATTGTTCTGTAGAGAGAGGGGTACCTGGGAGGTAGCATAGCTCATATCTCTGAACTGTTGTTGCCTTATCAGACATATTACATACATGCCAGGTTTTCATTCTGCACTTGTTATGACCCACATCCTATTGACATAAAGTCTCCTTGGGTGTGTTTTTCCTTCCCCTTTTGCAGCAATCATGATTACGTCCATGCTGAAGGACATCAATGCTGAAGAAAAAGACACCATTACCTTTGAGGTGACAGTGAACCACGAGGGCATCTCTTACAAATGGTTAAAGAATGGCGTGGAAATCAAATCAACGGACAGGTGCCAGATGAGAACCAAAAAGCTCACCCACTCCCTGAACATCAGGAACGTTCACTTTGGAGATGCTGCTGATTACACCTTTGTGGCTGGAAAGGCTACGTCGACAGCCACCCTTTATGTGGAAGGTATGGCTTCATAGGTGTCCTGTGCATAAAAATAATGTCAAACACACTGTAGAAAATGTTAGTGCATAAACTGATGAATGGATAATTGAAAGGTGGTATATCCATGCTATGGAATATTATTCAGCAATAAAAAGGAAGTACTGATACATGCTACAGCATGAATGAACCCTGAGCACTTTATGCTGAGTGAAAAGGCCAGTTACAAAGGATTACATTTTGTATGATTCCATTTACATGAAATCTTCAGGATACACACATCTATAGAGATATAAATTGGCCTACATCTGAGGTGAAACAGTAATAGGAGTGTGAGGGGTTATAAATGAGGGGCTCGTAGTTTCTTTCTAGGGTAACCAGAATATTCTAAAATTGATTGTGGTGATGGTTGCACAACTCTGAATGCACTTAAAGCCACTGAATTGTATACTTAAGTGGGTAACTTTTATAGTATGTGAACTATGTCTTTGTAAAGCTGTTGAGAAGGTTAATTTTATACATGCTGTTTTCTAGCTCGCCATATAGAATTTAGGAAACACATTAAGGACATTAAGGTGCTCGAGAAGAAGCGAGCCATGTTTGAATGTGAAGTTTCTGAGCCTGACATCACTGTGCAGTGGATGAAAGATGGCCAAGAGCTGCAGATTGAGGACAGGTCGGTTGTTTGGTCTTACTACTTTCCAACTGCCCATTTCCTCTGCGTCGGCATACATTAAACTTCAACTTCCATTTCATCCGTAGAATCAAGATACAGAAGGAGAAATATGTCCACCGCCTTCTGATTCCATCCACCCGGATGTCCGATGCCGGACAGTACACCGTGGTGGCAGGAGGCAACATGTCCACTGCCAATCTCTTTGTAGAGGGCAGAGATGTTCGCATCCGAAGTATTAAAAAGGAGGTCCAGGTATTGTATGATGCCACATTTTTTTGAGAAATCATCAATAGTCCATAATCCATATTTCCTATTTTAATTATTGACTTAAATTGTCTAACTACAGTCTTCTAAAGAATTAGCTTATCCTTACTGGTTTACATTCTTATGCTGACATCAATTCAGTCAGTTCCCTCACTTAGGGAATAAGTGTGTCATTAGCAGTTTTCAAAGTTCTTTAACACCAGGAAGCCACCTGCTAAGGAGATGCGGGATCTAGGAACTTGGCTGGGAGCACTTACTCTGAGGTCCAAGAGGAAGACCAGTTTGAGCAAAGCTGTATTCCCAGCAAGAACGCTGATCAAGCACCTTTGCTGTCTACTACCTGTGCAGAGCTTGCTCTCATGGGCACCAGTCTTCTCAAGTGATATAATGGAGATAGCATGTTAAGAGAAATACCATTTGCGGTTAGCTTCATTATATTGCTCATCCAAGAAGAACTGGGTGTCACAGGCCTTAAGCATAGTGAAAAAGCCTCATTCAGCAAGGGCTCAGACAACCTGGATATGTCCCCACCCTTTATTGTCCATTTCCGAATCTTGATAGCCTCACTTTTAAAACAGTTCCTACCTAGTCCACAATGTTATTGTTTAAAATCAGTGGTCGCCAACTGGTGGTCCGCAGACCACTGGTGGCCCGTGAGGTCCGAAAGGTTGGCGACCACTGGTTTAAATCACATGAAATCAAATTGAATAGTATAGTAACTTTCAAGAGCTTTATAAGTAATAAAAAGTCCACAGATACAAAGTATTATTATTTCTGTTATTAATTAACAAGCAAATATTTAAGGATAAAATCATTGCCTTTTTGGGCAACCTCCTCAGTGCAGGTGTAAGCATGATCCAAGAAGTCTGGGTACCATTTTCCCAGAAATGGCCAAAATTAGAATGTGCTTTAACCAATCAAGTTGTTATATCATAATTTATAGGTTTTGCATGCTTAAAAATTAACACTTTTAAGAACAGGTTAACTGGAAGGAAACCAGGGCTTCAATATTCTTTTTTATGTTGCTTCATCTAAAGGTTATTGAGAAACAACGTGCTGTCGTTGAGTTTGAGGTCAACGAAGATGATGTTGATGCCCACTGGTATAAAGATGGCATTGAAATCAATTTCCAAATTCAAGAACGACACCAGTATGTTGTAGAGCGAAGAATCCACCGAATGTTTATCTCTGAGACCAGGCACAGTGATGCTGGTGAATACACCTTCGTGGCAGGAAGAAACAGGAGTTCTGTTACCCTCTATGTCAATGGTAGGTTGAGATATGAACATATTTTGTGGATCCATCTGGAATAACCCTCCCCTTTAAGTTACTGAAGTTCTGTTAGTTTCTGTGTAATTTCTAAAGAACCTATAGTACTCATGTGATTACATCTATATTTATTTTTACATTACACCTATGGTAAGGGATGGCAGCTATTAAAATGAGAGTTAAGAAGTCATTCCCCAAAAACCCCTGACAGCTAGATTTTTATTGATTAGTCAACACTGTTGAATACCCACTGCATGTCAATTATACCTCAAATCGGTTTCTAGATATGGATTCAGCTCTTCTAGTTGATCTGCCCTAGATCCTACTTACATACTGGCAGCACTACCAAGTGTTGGAGCCTTTTTAACCTCTAGTCTGCAGTGCTGGGTCAACCCAGAGGTCCTCCCCTGTGAGACCACAGAGGGCCTAGGGAGCCACAGGCCACATGGAACGGATTCTCTCTGCCCGAAGCTCTAGGGCAAGGGGCACTTGCTTCAGAGGGGGAATTTCACATGCTATCAACTCCTACGAGGAATGCCATTAATCCATACACTTTCCTCATTAGAAACCTTAGAGCTAAATTTCAGGCTGGCCTAGATCTGAGACTAAGCTAGAAACACAGAAAAAAAAGGAACTTCCCTTCCTGTCCTACCTATTTCCTTCCTTATCTTGGGCCATATCTGTCTGAACAAATACCAGTGAGGCAAATAAAGGGACACTAAGAACAAAAATAGATCCAGAGACAGAGAAACATCCATCAGACCATTAAACCTCAGAGAGAAGGTAGGGGAGGGTGGGGGTAAGGGGGAGAGATCAACCATTGACTTGTATGCATGCATATAAGCCTAACCAATGGACACAGACACCAGGGGGGTGAGGTCATGAGGGGGGGGGGGGTGGAATGGGGGAATAAGGACACATATGAAACACCTTAATCAATAAAGAAATTTAAAAAAAATAATAAAAAACATAAAGCACAAAAAAGAGTAATCTCAAGTTTCAATTGAACCATATTGCCAACATGGTTCTGGTGTCCAGTTATTATTTCTATACTAGAGTCCCAGTGCACGGATTCATGCACCAGTGGGGTCCCTTGGCCTGGCCTGCGTCCTCTCGCAATCCAGGACTCCTTCGGGGAATGTCAGATAGCTGGTTTTGGCCTGATCCCCACAGCCTCAATCCAGACAGGATGGAGCCTGATCCTGTGCATTGAGCAACTGTCCCCTGGTGGTCAGTGTGCATAACAGCAACCGGTTGACCCGTCATTTGGTCATTCAGTCATCTGGTCGCTTAGGCTTTTATATATATAGATTAGTAGTGGGGAAAATGAGGCACAGAGAAGAAAAGCAGTGTCAGTAAACAGCCTCACAGAAGTCATTTCTCTTTATTCCTGTGTTCTGTGGATTACCTAGTTTCCCTCACTCATCACAACACTAAGAGTATGTTTTCATTAGCATAACAGGAAAGCTGATTTTAAAATATAAACATTTAACTACATCTGAAATAATATTCATTCTTTCATACATATAAACACACTTCACTGTATATAAAGAGATGACTATGACATATACACAAATATTTACAAAACAAACAAACCTGAAAGAGATGTGCCATTTTACTATGTGATGTGCCCAAATTACTTTTAAAAATAAATAGCATGTGGAAGTTGTTCTAGAATTCTTTAGGGTACTGGCCATCACTACACCCCCACCCAGACCATGATTACCCCCAACCAGAAGCAGGGGTAATCATGTTTTGTTGAGAAACACTTTCAGCACCCTCTGCCCCCATACAAAATGTTCAAAGTGTCTTTCTAAAGCTATCCCCTCTACTTAAGGACATCATTCCAAATGTTTTCCCCTCTCTTAGCATAACGAATGTCCTAATATCCTGAGGCAAGCAAATATGTAACAATTCCAATGTTTTATTTCTAGATGGATAACCACCTGGCAACAAATTAATGTAGAGTTTCATGGGCTCTCCTGTGTTTTTGCACTTTTTCACGAGCTATTTGTTTTCATTTACTCTCAGCTCCAGAACCACCCCAAATTCTGCAGGAGCTCCAACCTATTACTGTGCAGTCTGGCAAGCCTGCCCGCTTCTGTGCTGTGATCTCTGGCAGACCACAGCCCAAAATTTCCTGGTACAAGGAAGAGCAGCTGCTTTCCACTGGCTTCAAGTGCAAATTCCTCCACGATGGGCAAGAGTACACACTTTTGCTCATTGAAGCCTTCCCAGAGGACGCAGCTGTTTACACGTGTGAAGCCAAGAATGACTATGGAGTTGCCAAAACCTCAGCTTCGCTCTCAGTGGAAGGTAGGAACGTCTTACTACTTCTCAGCTTATAATAAAACCGAAGAAACTAGATTTTGCATTCTCCCAGTGCATTTAAAAATATAATTTGGAGCTCATGCAATAGATTGCTACCCACCTGGGGAACTCTGAAAGTGTTCCGCTGTGAGATAAATTACGATAAATCAGCATGCTCCATTCTATGAGGTCTGTAAGGTGATAAACCCTGTGGTCCCTTTCTTTAGTTCCAGAGGTCGTGTCTCCTGATCAGGAAATGCCAGTTTATCCTCCTGCCATCATCACCCCACTTCAGGACACTGTCACTTCTGAGGGACAGCCCGCTCGATTTCAGTGCAGGGTTTCTGGAACTGGTAGGTTTACAAGCCACAGTATCGTGGCTAATATTCACAAATAATGATGTGTGTGTGTGGGGGGGGGGGGGCAGGGAGGGTCTCCCCTTTTTCTTCATCACAAACATCTCTCATGCATAATTTAAGGTTTAATGGGGCTCATTTTCAGAAGATTTATTTGAACTATTGAATTAAAAATTAGATCAGTGTTTTTTGATATTGGACTACACACCTAAAAATAAGTAAGGTGGTCAACTTTGTTACTTTTAAACACAATAAGAAAAGAATCAGATCAGTATTTTCCAGTGTTTTAAACTTCAAAAAAATTCATGTTTTCTTTATGATTATAGTTGCACTTTTGTTATTTATTAAATATAATAGAAACTACAGTTATTGTGAGATTAATTATAATAGCATTTACAAAAGATTCAAAATAAGGGTCTATTTATATGTAAGACATTATTAAGTCTTTAAGTGTTTATGTGGAATGATATATTATCCCATAGTGGTCAAATGAAGGGTTTTTTGGTCAGAGAGGTTGGATTTGAATCTTGGCTTCCCTGTGTGACCTTAGGCAAAAATATGATTTCTCTGATTCTCTTTCCCTTATGAATAAAATAAAAATAATATTGCATTCAATCTTAGAATGTACATTTCATGAGGCCAGGGATTCTGTCTTAGTACATAGAACCTGCTGCCTGAAAAGCAGTAGCTACTTGAAGACAAACTCCATAAGAACAAAGAGGTGACTTTTGTTCTAGAATAGCTCTGTATGTAGTAGATACTCAATAAGTAGTTACTGATTGGACAAATTAACGGTTGTTGAATGATTAATACCAATCACTTAAGACTTATCAGGATTACATTAGATAATCCAAGTCAGCACTTAGCACAGTATCCATCATAGAGTAATTGCTCAATCTGTTAGGATTTTTAAATTTTATTTTAGAGGGCGTTTATTAAAGCTGGGGACAGTAAAAGAAGGAAGGGCCTAGGATAACAGGAGAGGGACTAGGTGGGGAAATGAACCTAGGCTGGGCTGCTTTGGCTCACTAAGAGGTCAGAGAAAAGGGGGCCTTGAAGACAGGTTCAGGGGATGTGCCCGGGACAAACTGCCACTGCCCATTGCCGCCCTGGTTTCAAGCCTGTTGGGATCCCTCAGAGTTTAGGAGATGTACACCTGTGGGGGAAGAATGGAAAAAGGGGAAAGGCAAGGGTGTGCTTCCGGGAGGGCCAATCAGTTTGGATTTTTAATTGGGGCATACTAGCCAACTACCACCAACCCTTCCCCTTCCCCCAGGAGTTTGACATTGGTAGAATGAGACAGAATGCTTGGAGCCATTTCAAACCATTTATTATTGTAGACTGGCCTCAGAAAGGGGCAACATAAACCAACTTCATCCAAAATGAAAATCACTCTCATATTTACTTGGCTTTTTTATACCACCACCAGAGGAGAATTCTCAAGGCTTGGGCATCTCATAGCACTCCTAATAAGTTTTATTGTTTTGTTTATTATGCTTCTCCCATTAGTTTATGACCCAGCATTACATTGCTGAAAGCTATTTTCCTAAAAAAGTTAGTATTTCAATTGGCTGCTATGTCTTGAGATTTCCTTCTCTGGCATGGAGATGCTAATCTAGAAACTAAATGGATTTGTTTGATTTTATGAGCATCATTAAAGGATATAATGTATGCAAAGCACCTATAGGCATGGCTGGCAAGTGACTGGTGCTCAATACATTAATTTTATTATGGCCATAGAGAAGAATTATACAAACATAAAATCTGGCATTGCATGACCAACATAGCCTTTGTCATTTCAAAGCATAGTATTTGAAAAATATTAAATATCAAGAAATGTGGACTAATTTGACAATATTCTATTTACACATAAAGAAAAATAGATTTTAATATAAAATTCACTAAAGCTAGACTAAATAATTTATTCATTCATTGAATTTTTAGGAGAAAATTTTCAAAAAATATAACCTATATGTGGATTGTCCAAATATTGTCTTAACAATATTTGTCCAAATATTGTCTTAACAATATTTGTATAGTGCTTTGTACTTAATAAATCATATTATAGTTTGCCTTTAAGGTGTTGCAAAAATACATTTGAAGTCCTCTATGAGACTCTGAAGTAAGAAAAGAAAAAATCTCTTTCTTTTGTATAAGATTGATGTCTGTAATTGTTTGAATAGTTCATCAATTCATGAAACTATTAACTATCTATGTGTGGTGAAACATATACAAGTTTTAACACTCTCTTGAAAACATATTTTCTATATGACAAAAATTCATTAAATAAAATGCCCTTTTAAAAGCTTACCAAATTACATAGTTTCATGTCCCCAGGACTGAAAATATTTAGACAGCTTCCTCTGACCAAGTATTTATTGCCTCAGGAAACTAAGTGCAGCCCTGCCTTCTATAAATTGAAAAAAATTATGAGGCTTCATAAGCCTCAGTTGCATGTTTGGGGGAACTCAAAACTTGTTAATTGGGGAACATGGTCCTGAACAATCTGGTGGTGCTTTTCCCAACAGAAAAATATTGTCTATTGAAGGTTTCTGGTGCCACCTACTGATAGAAGAGCTATTGGGAAAAGTAGAATTTTAAAACGTGTTTATTAGTGTTTATTTTACAGGTGAGTCAGAATCATTTGGAGGCTTACAGAGTGACAGCTAGCTAAGGGAAGTGATCAATAATTTTTGTAGTAATTATTTATGCCCATTTTTCATGTAAGAATCTATTCATCTTTAGTCTGCCAATATTTGTGTTCCTGCTATTGAGACATTGCCCTAGGTCCCAGGGATCTCCACACCGGGCTCTTGCCTTCATAGAGCTCAGCGTGAATGTGAGGGGGTGCACAACTACATCCCAAGGTTGTAAGTGCTGTAACTACCCATGTACTTAGTGCTCTGTGTCTTGGAGACAGAGAAAGATGCATGGACTGAGCATCGAAGAATCAATAGGGTCATTGAATACAATGGTGTTCCAGGCAGAGAAGCACATCGACATCATGTGCTGGAAATGACCAGTGGTTTAAGTATGGTTGGAAAGTGATGTAATGAGTGGGCAAGAAGGCTAGGGCCAGATACTAAAGTGTTTGGTATTCTCTGCTTAGGATTTCAGATTTTATCTTGTTTACATTGAGGAGCCAGTGAAGGATTTTTAAGCTCTGGGCACATGATCAGGTTTGCTTTTTAGAAACAATACTGTGATAGTGAAATGAGGAATGGAGAGAGTGGGGGGTAAGACTGGAGTTAAGGGACCAGGGGAGAGGCCATCACAATAGGGGTGGAGGGTGTTGATTAGGCCCTCAACTAGGGAAGTTGGGAGAAAAAAGGGAATAAATTGTAAAATTCAGGAGGTAGAGTGAACGAGATCTAGGAACCAAATACAGTGATGTGGAGAGGTTGAGGAGCAAGGGCAGCAGAATGGCCTCATCAAAGCAACAAGAGGCCAATGACCAACACAGATAGTGACATCCCAGTAAGAAGGACCAAGTCCATTGGCAAGAGAGGTCTCATCTTTTAGCTCATTGATTGTTGGCAATTCATGTTGGTCCTACTGCTTCATTCAGTTCACCAAAGGAAGAAGTTGTTAAAATAAGCAGAGAACCTCAGAGAGTGCAAACCAAACTCTTCATCCTTCTATTTCAATTGACAATTAAACAAACTAACTAAATAGCAGGATGATTGGGTGTGGCTCTATCTTTTGGCATTATTTAAGGCACCGCTGACCCCTTCCATGATGTTAGACATTCTTATTTTACTGACTGACTTGTGCCACTGGTTTATAAAGCACTTTCAGACGTGTATACCATTTAATTTACACATCAATTTTATTCAATGAATAGCCCATGAATTATTGTGCATCTCATTTTATAAATGAGGTCCAGAGGGATTATATGACATGTCTAAGATCACACAGATGGTAAATTATAGTGTCAGGATTCCATTTTCTACCTTTTCTTGTCATCTAAGGAAGTGAAAAGATTTGTTTATTTAAAAGGTGATCCTGTAGTTTATAAGCAACTCAATACCATCATGGGAAGAAGGGAAACCTTCATAAACCAATATTTGCAATAAACACAATCAAATGCAAGATGGTCGGGCTATTAGAAGATCCATATGGTTGTTATTAAGATAAGGAAGTTATATGGTGACCATACTCCAAAAACAAGATGGCTTTGATTTTGGCTTCTAAAAGAAGTAACTAAATTTAAATCCACTCTTGATTTATAGGGTTATTGTTTTAATGTCAGTATAATATTTTTTAAAGTTCCTATCACCTTAACAACATAATAATGTTACTTTATCTCTGCTTTCGTGCTTTTATTTTCTATCTTTTTAAGATAGTTCAATTCCTTGTGTAAAAATAGCTAGTTTTATTAGTAGTCACAAAAGCCAAATATAACTAGGATGACCAAATTCCATGACTCGTTCAACTTAAAAATTATTTTCAATTTAAAAAATATTTTCTGCGGTGCTGAGAACTTTTGATGCTTGTTCTTTGGTAATTACAAAAATGCAGGTGTGTGTTTTTATTCAGCCTAAACAACTTTGTGAGATGTTGATCTTTTTAGCTCTTTTTGATTGATTTTTCTGCACACCAGAAGTACGCATTTTCTCCACTTCCTGTCCCAGTAGGCAGCCACAGTCCAGATCAAATTCTTTATGATGACTATTTCTCAGAGCTCTCTTGTTTTCAAGGTCACTAAGCATGTCAACATCTTTCCCTGCTTCCACAGCATGACATGCAAGTGGTTATTAAAAGAATATAACTAAAATTGTAAATTTTCAAATACGTCAATCAGTCTCTAAGCTGAATTTTTCTACAATCATGTTTCCTTGATAAAGATGAAAAGAAATCATGTAAGGGCAGATTTGGTATGCCTAAAAGAAAAGTATAATGTTATGAAGATCAATGTGAAAGGTAGTCACCAGTATAATCGATATTGTGTTTGCAGGTAAATTTAAAATATCCACCTGTTTTTGTGATTTAAATATACATTATCTGAGACATATGTACTACTATTTGTTATACTTCAAACAATAAAAAAATAAAAAATTAAAAATAAAAATAAATAAATATACATTATCTTCTGTACTACAGATCTAACAGTGTCTTGGTACAGCAAGGACAAGAAAATTAAGCCATCTAGGTTCTTCAGAATGACTCAATTTGAAGACACTTACCAACTGGAAATTGCTGAAGCTTATCCAGAAGATGAAGGGATTTATACTTTTGTTGCTAATAATGCAGTAGGTCAAGTATCAAGCACAGCCAACTTGAGACTGGAAGGTAGAGTAAAACAACTTTAAGAATCACATTTCAATATAGATCTAATCTCATGTCAATAACAATTACTAAGGATTTCATGTAAATCATGGTTGGTCCTATCATTCTCTTTTAATGCAACTAATTGTGTTCATGTCATATGTGATATTCTCACTTTTCATTTACTCCTTCTCATTCTGAGTCACATACCATCCCTTTGTTATTTTGCCTGCTTTGTCTCCATGATGTTTTGTGATGTGTTGCTCTCATCATCAGCTTTCATGCTTCCTGATAAGCATGTATCAGAATGGGGATAAATGTACTTGATAAAAATAGGTATATTTGTTTTCTCATTTGGCTAGGATAAAAATTTAGATTTATTTTTAAAAATCTAAGAGTGTAACCATCCCCGCATTGTATTCACATAATCCTGATTTCACAGAAGTGACAGTGGACAATTTCAGGTCTGTACACCAGTTAGCTGTACACTCCATCATTCAAAGAATGCCTGAGAGTTGAGGGGCACAGTCCTAGGAAGGTTAAACATTTCTGTTACTTGAGTCTTTTAAATTACAATCAGAAGCACTTTTTTGATGATAGGAGAGGAGCAGGGGGGAGGCATTTTGATTCAACAGGAGATAACAATATTTTTTTAGAGAGTCTTTTCCTGAGCTAATTTATTCTACACAGTATTGAGTATATACAAATATATAAGGATTTAGGGCAATTTTTGATTTTTTCTTCAATTGTAAACACTTATTATAATAACCAGATTTTTTCTTAATAATCAATTTAAAGTGGTTTGCAAAGTAAAAAAGCTGGTTTTACAACCAGAGAGGAAAAAATAAAACCAGAAAGCAAGAATACCTATACCAAATTGTGTACTCCACTACTGCCATCTTGAACAATATGGTGAAGTTCTTTAGACTGTTGATGTCTCAGCTTGTTTGTCTGGAAAATGCAAGTGAACTTGTATGACTGAATCCACAGTGGCATATAGTGACCAGGTGTCAGGACTGGACTGGATTCTAGTCCACGGTTGAAATTTGCCACTGATCTGCTGATAATTCCACATGAGTTCCAGTTTCAATGCAGGGCACAACATTAAAGGTTGGCATGCTTCTTTTCAGGATTTAGCAAACTTGAAGAAGTTACATCAAACTCCCAATGGCATGTCTCTTCATCATTTTCATTTAAGAAGGAGTCCCTTGGCCAAAAGCCCATCTTCATCCAGCCTCTATCAAGCCTCAGGGTGCACAGCGGGGAGACAGTCAGATTTCATGCGAGGGTTTCTGGCATTCCCAAGCCAGAAATCCAGTGGTTTCATAACCAGCAGCCAATTCTACCAACAAAAGATGTAGTTTTCCATTTTGAAGAATCCACAGGCATGGCTTTAATGCTTATAGTTGACGCTTACTCAGAGCATGCTGGGCAGTACTCTTGCAAAGCAGCCAATAGTGCTGGGGAAGCCGCTTGTGCAGCTACACTCACAGTGACTCCGAAAGGTAAAGCCCAACTTGCTCCGAAGACTTTGATTTGCTGCCTACCTCCTACTCCCACTGTTACTAATGAGAGTGTCAGCTGTTTGTCTCATTGCATATTATGGCAGTACCTAATTTACTAATAAAGTGACACCCAACCAGCCCTACCACCAAGGTCTCAGTTATGGGCTAACCTATGTATCTTAAGTCTGACATTAGTAATTATGTGTTCTGTGCATTACATTAGTAATCATTTTGTTAGGCATCAATGCTGCTTAACATTTAACAGCATCTCATCATTGCATCATTAATGATCTATTTAGTGTATATTTTTTACAAAGCATATTGTAGAGAGAGGACAAATGTTCTGTGTGTGTGTGAGAGAGAGAGAGAAAGAGAGAGAGAGAGAGAGAGAGAGAGAGAGAGAGAGGGAGAGAGAGAGAGAGAGAGATTCTGGATAACTGCAGTGACAAAGAAAGAAAGAAGCCAGATACTGTATGGCATTTGCATGAGCCTTCATCATCCATTCATCATTGGATTGCTGGGAATGAATTTTCCCTTGTGTGAAAATTCTTAGGGCATACTGCATCTGGCATGTTGCTTCCAAGCAACAATGATGTCTTTCATCTTCATCTCCATGCCATTTTGTGTTACTAACCTTGCCAAGTGACAAAGCTTAGATCTTAATATTCTTTTCTTTTTTTTCTTGTCACTTGATTATACAGTGCAAGCCCTAGCTAGGCAAAGTTCTGGGAAAGATGTAAGAAAGGCCACCAAGTCCCAGGCAGTGGCAGATTCCTCTTTCACAAAGCAGGAGAGCAAAATATCCCAAAGTGAAGTTAAGTCATTTCAAGGATCATCATATGAATGTGAAGTGCAGGTTTTTGAAAGTAGATCTCAAAGTTCCACTCACACAGCTGCATTTGTGCAAGATATAGGGTTGCACCATCCCGCATCCCTCTCACAAATTGCAGAAAGCACTGAGTTATCTGATAAATGCTCTGAAGAGACGGTGGATGAGACGCCAAAGATTCTTCTGCATCTTCAAGACCTGTCTGTAAAGTGCGGCGACACTGCTCAGTTCCTCTGTGTTTTAGAGGATGAATCTTCTGTTGATGTAACCTGGACTCATGAAGGTGTAAAGCTAGAGGAATCTGAGAGAGTGAAGCAGTCACAAAATGGAAATACTTATTTTCTTACCATATGTAATGTTCAGCTGGTAGACCAAGGATTGTACAGCTGCATTGTACACAGTGGGTATGGAGAGAAGACATCTTCAGCAGTACTAAGCATAGAAGGTGGTTATTTGATTTCTAGCTCTGACTTGCTTCATTCATTTCATCCTCATCGCTTTATGCAGCTTTTCTGCTATGCAAATTGAATCAATAAATATATTAATTAGAGTATCTCTAAATTATTACTGTAGTCATCAATGGCTTATGAAAGTTGGCCAAGTCATTGGCCAAACTTGTTAAGTACATTTAACTTTCCAGTCTAGATTTAGGAAGTATAACTAGCAGATCCAGGTTCAGGAAGTTAAGGTTCATTTCACATGGCCTGCCTTTTCTAATCTTGACCAAATGTGCCACCTAGAGAGTGTACCAAAGAAGATTAAGATATTATTTATTGAGTATTTATTTTTGTGCCTGACACTATGCTACACATAAATTTAATTGTTTTAGTAATAGGAGGATCAAAATTTCTCATTTGCCCTTTGTGTTCAGATTTGGAGATTCTAGCTATTACAAGGAGGCCATGAAAATGTAAAAATGGGCACTTACAATAATAGGTCTGGATCAAATTAGTCATCTCTAGATATTTCTCACTAAATCATGCTGCTTTTATAGCTTCAGATCTTTTGGGAATTGTAGAATTATCTCATGGGAAAATTGTTATTTATATTGTTGTTATGCTTGTTTCTCCCCTGTGTCTGGAAAGGCCTGAATAAATTTGGGCAAAGGATAACTTCTTCCTTTTATCTGTGGACTTTCCTTTTATGGACTTTCCTTTTAGATACTAACGATATAAGAAAAAATTCTTCAGGTGCTAGAAGTCTGTGCTATCTATTTGCCAACAAAGGAGCTTCACTGAATCCATGGACGGAAGCTGGGAGAAGTTTGGGCATCTCCAGTGGTCTATTGAGAGCTATGGCCTCAGGTTCTTCCAGATCTGACCATACTATTTTTTAGTTGTTAGACATTAGCAGGGGCAAAAATACAGTGCTATGTGCACAGCCCTCTCTACCCTGAATTTTGAAATTGGCTCATTAGTTCACTTAATGCATCTACAATATTCACTCACACACACAAAGAAGCCTTTTTTTCTTTTTTAAGCTGGCATTTTGTTCTATGGCTATTTCTGGTTATATTTCCAAAGTCCAGGACTGAGATTTAGTTATGCAAATGAGGTGGAAAATTCCACCATCCGGAGACTCGACCGCAGCTGCTGGCAAGCACAGTAATCACAGTTACTATTTATCTGGAGTTGTTATCTCCACGTCTGGAAGGTGACAACTATGACAGTTTCAGCAGCAATATAATTGGGAATCAGCTGTGCTGTGGAGGTGGAAGCAATGTAGGTCTTTCAGCTTGTTTCCTAAAGAACCTAGTGTCATAGTACAGTACTTGAAAGTCAAGTTCCCAGAGGGGATTTGCTTAGACATTTCTGCCCCAGGAATTCCAGTTCCAATTAAATATTATTAAAGTGTTCTTGGAAAATGAACACTTTTTTTTTCTTGGAAAGTCCAGACGGCCTTACTTGTACTTTAAAAAGTTAAAACATTTTTAAGTGTTTGAAGGGTGAAGGATCAGGCACAGTTGTCCAATTATCTAAAAGAAGGCAGTTTTTATATACCCCTCTTTTATTCTGGCCTGATAACTTTACTTAGGCTACATAGTTATCCACAAAGACCAAGTAAGAATGAAAAACCCCGTAAGTCAGTTTGTGTTGAGTTCTTATGTGCATAGTAAGCATAGCTATTTCATATATTAGTTTTGGGACTAATGTGCCGCTTTCCTTCTCATCCTAATGACATTCCATCTTCTCTACATTTAGCATGTGTTTTACTCGTACAAACACAGCTAATTGATTCCTTTTCCTAACTTTATTCTTACCTAGCAAAGAAATCGCAAACCAGAGCAGTTACAAAAATCACCCTTGGTTCAAACACTAAAAGCTTTAAAACACTCAAAGAGTCACAAATTAAAACAACCCATGAAGTAAAGAGAGAATCGTCAAAGAAAACATCAAGTGTGTCATTCACTTCATGCCAAAGACCACAAGGAACTCAGAAGCCCACTGACACAATGCCACACGAACTGAGAGATGAGAGTGGTACCAGGGCACCTGCCTCTCTGAAGAAGCCACCCCAGAGATGATTGTGTCTAAAGACTGTTCCTTTTCCTTATGTAATAAAAGCTATTTAGAGTGGTTGACTCTTTGTTTTGCTTCTTAATATGTAATTGAACTTTAGGTAGTTTGACATTTTAAAGGTGGTTTAAACCAAAGGAGTATTTATTTACTAGCTGAAAATGCTTAATTCTGCAGGAAAAACTGAGAATAGCCATTAACTAAATGTGGCATGTTAAAAAATGCATGTCCTCTATAAATGTGACTTCATCTCTTAGCAAGTGTTCAGTCAATAAGACATTTTTTAAAAAGAATTTTCTTTTAGCTTGTGGATTGCTTTTCTGAATGCATGTAAAGGCATGGAGAATTATAGAACTAAATGTGGAAATTTCATAGAAAACCAAAAATAAAAATGCTTTTAAATCTTTCTGCCGACATTGTCATGTACTTTATGAGTTCATTGATTTGTTTGGCATGAATTGTTTGATGCATTTGGTGGATGTAGTTTTCTATTATAATAAAGATAAAATTATAATTGTATGAATCATATATTGAGGCAGACAGTATATGGAATTAATCATTAAAATTTTTTATATTTTTTTTTCCATTTTAGCCTATGAATCAATTTTACACGAGAGGATTGAACAGCAGATTGAGGTGGAGATGAAAGGTATTATTACATTGAATATGAGATTTAAGTAGAAATTCTGAAGGATTAATAGAATACTTAACTGCATTCTTTCATTTACTATCATTGAGAAAAATGACATAGATGTATAAATATATCTCTTAGAGTATATATTACTATGTCGCATGCCTGGTTTAGTATGCTGATGGTTACATGCATTTCATAGTATTTTGTTTTACAGTCATTTAAATTCTCAAATTTAAAATTTACCAGCCACATCATTTTCATGTTTGCAGCCATTTTCAAAATGTGTATTAGAAAAAGTTGGAATCTTAATGCATGAAATCATGAAATAGAAGTTTGTTTTCAAAATCACAGTGAATTAAATTGAACAGTAGACAATAACCTAGCTGTCATTCTCAGAATGCAATGTCATAAATGAATGATGATTGAAATGCTACTTGATTTAGGGTGTGTGAAAATGTTACATTCCCATCTGGTTTACACTTCATGCTCATACATCATTTTAACATTGATATGTCTCTTACACTGGCTTGCAGATAGCTGCCTTATGTGATCCTTATTGCCTGCTTTTCTTTGTATAACGTTGTGACTATATGGCTGTATTAGTTCGAATAAACGCCTTCTTATTTTATTTTAGCTATTTATGGTTTTGATTCTTGTATATATATATATTTTTTAAATAGTTAATTATCAAAATATATAATAATTTAATCTGCAATCAAAAGGATCAGAAAGGGCGTTTATTCCACTCTCTGCAAGTCAGGTAAGATTTTCCTCTTAGCCATCAAAGGAACAAAGTTTTCCTGCTCTCAAAACAAATATGCACAGGAACATGTTATTTTCAAATGCATTTTTGCTTGTTCAAGAAGAAATTTCAGCAGTTTGAAGAAAAGACCAGACAACGAACGATTTTCGTGTCAGAATCTTTTAAACAGAGCATGGTGTTGCGTTTATTCGAACAAATATGGTGAGTGAATTTTTCTATGGATTTGTGAGAATCTGTAGCATGCATTTTATTTCATTTCTATTTTGCAATTTCATTTATTTTCAACTTTTTGAAATACTATGGAAAATAGTAAAATGCTTTATAATTTAATTTCTTTTCAGAATTATTCTCCGAGGAAGAATCTGAACATTCAGAAAGAGATACACGTGATGCCTTTTCAGATTCTGAAGATGTAGACCACAGCTCTATGGCTGCTAAAAGATATGCAAGTAGAATATTATCTACAAGCTCCTGGCCTGAATATTTCAAGCCTTCTTTTACCCAAAAACTTACATTTAAGTATGTTTTAGAGGGTGAACCTGCTGTTTTTACATGTAGATTAATTGGCTGTCCAACTCCGGAAATGACTTGGTTCTATAACAATCGGCCAATCCCAACAGGTCTCCGGCGGGTTATAAAAACTGAGAGTGATTTACATGATCACTCTTCCAGCTTAGAGATTAAAAGGGTCCAAGACAGAGATTCTGGAATTTATAGATTGTTAGCAGTTAATAGTGAAGGGTATGCTGAATCAACTGCATCGCTGCTTGTTATTCAAAAAGGGCAAGATGAGAAATATTTAGAATTTCTGAAAAGGGCAGAACAGACACATGAAAATATAGAGACATTAGTTGAAAGGAAAGAGGGCAGGATGAAGGTTGACCTGAGGTTTACTGGCTCTCCCTTTAACAAAAAACAAGATGTAGAACAAAAGGGAATGATGCGAACTATACACTTTGAGACAGTGTGTCCTAGCAAGAAAATAGATTTTATGTATGATGAAGAATATCTAGAAGGTAAATCTGATGTCAGAGGATGGCGTAATGTAGGTGAAAATTTCCTGGATGAGGAGACCAAAGGGAAGTTGCAACGTTTACGGGAGGCTAGAAAAACATTACTGGAGAAAAAAAAGTTATCTCTTTTAGATATGTCATCTGAACTAAGCTCAAGAACTTTGAGAAGGGAAGCTAGTAATAATAATACTATGTTCTTTAGAGAGGAAGTGGAAAGCAAGTCAGTATCTGATCTAGCTGAACATAGGGATATGCTTGAATATTCAACTGAATATTCTAATCAAATGGATCAAAATATAGAATCTGGAGAATCTCTCAAAAGTTTTCCAACTACTGTTGATGAAAAAATTCTCCATACTGAAATAAGAATGAGCCAAGAGGCATTTCTAAAAGAGAGTCGACCAAAAGACCATTTACATGGTAAAAGTCAAGTAAATGAGAATACCCAAGCAAAAAGAGAGGTTGAAGAAATTATGACCAAAACTGAAATTGGAGAGTCATCTCAATATATCACTAATGTGTGTAAAAATAAGGAAATAGACGAGACTTCTGAAAAGGTGTCTCAAGCTGTTATACCACATACGAGTGATTTTGGTACACTTACAAATATTAAAGAAAATGAAGAAATAGATAGTAAAAGAATAAAAAAGGATGATTTGAGAGAATTACAACACTCCACTTTCACAAGAGTTGAAGAATTCAAAATTGAACAGGAAGAAAAAACCACAGGATTTTTTGAAAATTCTTTCCAAAAACATCTGCAACGTTGTCCACCTTCATTTCTTCAAGAAATTGAATCTCAAGAGGTTTATGAAGGTGACAGTTGTAAATTCATGTGTCATTTTCAAGGATATCCTCAACCCATAGTGACATGGTATAATAACGATATACCAATCCCACGTAATCAAGACTTTATCATTCATACCTTGGAAAACTATTCAACATTAACTTTTCCTTCTGTTCTTCCTCACAATGAAGGTTCTATTACCTGTGTGCTGTTTAACCAATATGGAACAGTAAAGACAACAGGTATACTAAAAGTGAAAGCAAAACAAAGGCACGGTGTCAAAGCACATAAAATCCCAATTTTGCATGACTACACTGATGAGGAAGAAGAGCTGGCATTGGTGTTTGACCAAGCAGAAGATGTTCATCCATCTTTGAGACTAGAAGGCCAAACAAATCTCCATATATTACAAACTACCCCACCAGGTCCTCCCTCTGCTACAGACATAGAATCGCTTTCCTTTCCTGTAGAAATTCAGATAACAGCAGCAACTCCTACTCCAGAACAGGATAAAGAGTCAAGAGAATTGTTTCAATCTGAAGAGTTGGAACCTAAAACAGCACCTCGAGATGAGGCTACTCAGTCACCAAAACACAAATTTATATTTTCATCCGATATTACTAATGAGCCACCAAAAATGTTACAAGAAATGCCAAGGTATGCTAGGTGTAGAGAAGGGGATTTCATAGTACTTGAATGTTTATTATCTGGTGAGCCTAAGCCAGTGGTAGCATGGTTTCAAAATGGAGTTCTTTTAAAGCAGGATCAAAAGTTTCAATTTGAAGAGTTTGATTATAGCTACAGGTTATATATTCATGATATCGATGTTCAAGATTCTGGAAAATATAAATGTGTTGCTGAAAACAGTTCAGGAACAGTTGAGAGTGTTTCAGATCTGACAGTGGAGCCTGTCATTCACTGGGAAGATAGCCAATTAGAAAATATTGGTGGAATTTATGAAAAAATTTCAAAAGGTCAACAAATTCAGGGAGAATCTGTAAGGGCACATTTGTATGATTATCCAGCTGGTCCTTTTACTTCCCAACCTAATGTAAAAGAATATTCTGTAAGGGAGGTTTTTCAAAACCTTGAGACAACTGAGCAAATAGACCAGAAAGGCCATGCTCATTGCACATCTTCTAGAGAAAAACTCCCCAGATTTATGCAAGTTGCTTCTAGATCTATAAAAACCAACAGACCTATCAGAGCTGAACTCATACAATGTCAGGATGAATGGAAAGAAGGGCATGTAAGTGAAAATTCAAAGTTGTACCAAGCAGAGGGTACTGTTTACCCATTTGTTGATGATTTTGGTGAAGTTAAAATTAGGAGAGAGGTTAGACATGATTTTGGAAAACTTGGTGAACCAGAAAGGGTACATGTGCAAGAATATGCCCAAAGTGACCATTTCTCAAATATCCACTCAAGGAAAACTTCTGATAGTTATGATACAGAAGACTCATCTACCATTGCATATGAAGAACCCCTTGGTGAAGAGAGATACTACCCAAGAAGAAAAGTGAAGAATAGAATCATTGCATTTGAAAAGTTACAACATGCAGAAAAAGGAGTTCTAGAAAAAAGAGCTACCAAGAAATCATTTGTTAATCCTCCTCAAAAGAAGCCTGATGACATTGACTTTTCATTAAATCAAAGAGAATCAAAATCAAGTGACCTAAAGGCAAATATGCATCAGACAGATAAAATGTCTCCAAACACAGAACCAGATTCATCTAATATTATTATGAATTTAAAGCTGCTTTCTTCTCAAACTCATGGGGAATTTAAAGTACAAGAGAGGGAGCAACAGAAAGAAATAGGTCTTATAGAGTGGTCTGCATATGAAACTCCTATTACATTTGACCTAAAGCAGTTTCACTCTCAAATAGAAAATCCAGATTTAAAATCCCAAGAATTAGATAGTGGTCAACCAGAAGAAGCTTATTTTAAAATCCAACATCCTGCTTCTGAAACAACTGATGCTGAGAACATTGTATTTGATCTAAAACAAATGTATTCTCACATAGAAGATGCATCTCAGGACTTCCAGGAATCTAGACCACAATGGGAAACACCTTATAAAGAAGAAATTCCTGGTCCTAAAATATTACTATTTGATACACAGGATATTTCTAAAAGAATGCAAAATGACATACTTACAAATCAAGACATTTCTTCCAGTCAGGACTGGATGAAGGAAAGCTGTATTGATGAAAAGACCTATTATTTGGGGAAAGAAGTCCAACAGATACAGGAACAAAAGGTCGAAATTTTAGACATGGATACTTCTCTTAAAATCTTTTCTGATGAAATCCATAGGCAGGCAGGTGGCCTACTTCAAACCTCATCTGCAGATGTAGGAGAAACTGATATTTCTGAGAAGAGACGTTCTTTAGAAAATGGAGATCAAAGTTTCATTTCACTTTTGAAAAAAGCAGCAAGTGAGGAAAAGCTTTTAGAAGTTTGTGAAATGAAGGAAGAACACACTTTGGAACAAGCGTTGGCATCATTTCAAAAGCAGGATGAAGGGATACAGGAATATTTCACTGGAGATCAGAGAGGTGATGTTCAGGAAGCAGACACACTCCATAGAAAACCCTCCCTGAGCCAGTGCTTTTCATTCTTGATGACTGAGGAACAACGGAATCCAAATGAACAAAGTAGTGAAAGAAATGATGTCTCTGAAGAAGAAAAAGTTTACGAAGTTCAAGTGAAAAATGAAACTTCTTTCTTCACTACTGAAGAAGAAAAGATTGAAACTTGTTCTCCTAAATTGGATGAGGAACATACAATGGAAGTAAAGGACTCCGAGTCCTCCCTAACACAATACTTACTTGCTGCTGGAAAACATGAAGTTCCTGAAACTAAAGATAGCAAAGACACAGCAAAACTTGTCCAGAGTGAATCAACCACGTCCATGGAGGTTGAAGAAGTAACTTTCAATACTGTGTATGAATTTTACAACCAACAACAGGAATCATTAGGTCGCCCATTTTCTCCTGAATCTGATATTTCCATTGATGTGGGAAGTATAAGCAGTGAAGAAATCTCTGAGTTAGATCAATTTTATACCCCACCATCCTCTGTTGAACATTTTGAAACTCCAAAGTCTCCTGATGTATATTTTGCTCCATTAGATACAACTAAGCAATCCTCAACAGACTCAGGAGGTAAGACTGTTCAAAGAACCACACCTTTAGAGGAAGTTGCTGAAAGGTACTCAACACCTTTGGAAGGGGAGATAGCAGAAAGATATTCCACGCCTGCAGGGGAGACTTTAGAGAGATATTCCACACCCCCAGGGGAGTCTCTAGAGAGATATTCCACACCCCCAGGGGAGATTCTAGAGAGATATTCCACACCCCCAGGGGAGTCTCTAGAGAGATATTCCACACCCCCAGGGGAGACTCTAGAGAGATATTCCACACCCCCAGGGGAGACTTTAGAACGAAATTCTACACCTTTAGGAGGAGAAACAGTTGAAAGATATTATATTCCTACTGGAGGACCAAACCCCAATGAAAACTTTAAAAGGTACCCATCAAAAATTGAAAGGGAGGACAGTACGCCAAATGAACATTTCCATACACCTACAGGAGAGAGAAGCTCAGACTATGAAGTATGGCGCTCGGATTCATTTGGCACACCCAATGAAGCCATTGAACCCAAAGACAATGAAATGCCTCCATCTTTTATTGAACCTCTGACCAAAAGGAAGATATATGAAAATACAACATTAGGCTTCATTGTTGAAGTTGAGGGCATTCCAGTTCCCGGTGTGAAATGGTATAGAAATAAATCTTTGCTAGAACCAGATAAAAGAATCAAGATAGAAAGGGTGGGTAATGTATGTTCTTTGGTAATTTCTAACATTCAGAAAGGAGATGCGGGAGAGTACATGTGTCATGCGGTAAACATCATAGGGGAAGCAAAGAGCTTTGCAGATGTAGACATAGTACCCCAACAAGGAAGAGCAGTGGCACTCCCACCTCCAGTAACACATCAGCATGTCATGGAGTTTGATTTGGAAAATAATTCATCATCAAGAACACCTTCTCCTCAAGAGATTGTCTTGGAAGTTGAGTTAAATGAAAAAGATGTCAAAGAATTTGAGAAGCAAGTGAAAATAGTCACAGTTCCTGAATTCACTCCTGATCATAAAAGCATGATCGTGAGCTTAGACGTTCTTCCATTGAATTTAGCAGATCCAAATATGGCTTCAAGAGGGGAAGAAGACAAAGATTTAAAAATTGACTTAGAAGTATTTGAGATGCCTCCTCGTTTTATAATGCCTATTTGTGATTTTAAAGTTCCAGAAAGTTCTGATGCTGTGTTCAAATGTTCAGTCATAGGTGTCCCTAGTCCCGAAGTTAAATGGTATAAGGAATATATGTGTATTGAGCCAGATAATGTTAAATATGTGATTAGTGAGGAGAATGGAAGTCACACCCTTAAAATTCGAAACGTCTGTCTTTCTGATAGTGCGACATACAGGTGCAGAGCTGTGAACTGTGTGGGAGAGGCTATCTGTCGGGGATTTCTCACCATGGGAGATTCTGAAGTATTTGCTATGATAACAAAGAAAAGTCGAGTGACTTTAAGCAGTTTGAAGGAAGAGTTAGTCTTAAAGAGCAAATATGCAGACAGCTTTTTTGAATTTCAGGTGGTGGAAGGGCCTCCCAGGTTCATTAGAGGTATTTCTGACTGCTGCGCCCCAGTAGGCACAGCAGCTTATTTCCAGTGTTTAGTTCGTGGCTCTCCAAGACCCACAGCTTACTGGTACAAAGATGGGAAATTGTTGCAAGGAGCAAGGTTCAGTGCTGAGGAAAGAGGCATAGGGTTCCACAACTTATTCATAAGAGGCTTAGTAAAAGATGACGCAGGTGAGTACAGGTGTGTAGCTATCAACAATAGAGGAATGGCCGAGACCTGTGCAGCACTCACCCTAATGTAAAATTTCTTGCACAATGTTTTAGTGCCTTAGTAATTATTACACTTGATTTGAGTGCTTTTATATCTTCCAAATTATATAGATCTAATAAATTTCCAAATATGTCAACTCTATTTGAATGCATTGCATTGAAGACCCATGGGAACACAGTTTCTCCACGTGGACGTCTCATGTTTGTAATACATGTAAATACTCTGTTATCTAAATATCTGAACTGTGGAATCATCACTTGTGTCAATTATACTGTGAAAAATCAAGCACAATTAAATATCTCTATGGCTAACTACTTGTATTTCTACTTTACCTTCATTTCTCCTTCTCAGAGTGTTTCAGCAGAATGTATTCTCTCTTAGAGATAAACTATATAGGTAAAGTAAAATGTAAAAGGGAAGACCATGTCAGATGACCACACAGATTAGTAAGAGAAAATCTCCTCTCTGCTCTGAATATAAGTAATTTTTGAAATTATAACCATTTTGCAGCCAAATTAATGCTGATTTACTCAGCCTTAGAAGAGATAAAACAAAGAATAGAAAGCAGCTTTGCTCAGTTGGTAACTAACTATATACAGAGGAATCTTGGTTCTCAAACTTAATTCATTCCAGACGAGTGTTTAAGAAGTGATTTGTTAAAAAAAAAAAATGAATCATTTTTTTCCCATTAGAAGTAATGTAAATTGAATTAATACCTTCCAGACCCACTAATAACTCCCTGTTTTAACCTTTCTTACATAAAGTTCATTTCTAAGGTACTGTTTAACCTATAAACAAATACTTCTTTTCTTAAATTTATCCAACCACCCCTTTCTAACCTTAAATTAGTCACTTTCAGCACTCCTCTTCAGAGTCTTTCAGGGGGTGAGTATGCAGCATCTTTACTTTTTCATATATCATTGCCTCTGAAATGCTATCACTGGCTAACTGCTTTCCCTTTATACAAATCAACAACAATTTTTCTATCTCTTCAATTGCCTGTGATTGTTGTTTTCTGAGCACTTTCACACCCTGAGCAACATTAGCACTCTTGAGAGCCTCTTTATGTTTTAAAATTGTGCTAATAGCTAGATTTCTGCCAGCAACAAAAGAATTTGTTTCCTGAGAGATGCTTTTTGTCATGCTGAGGTATCAGCATGAAAGCGTTGTCAAGTAGAAAACAGAAGTTTTGTTCCACAACTTGGCCGAGAACCAAATTGTTTGAGATGGGAGACATTTGAGAACCAAGGTTTGACTGTAATCTGTTTGACATTACATCCTCAGTATGTTTGTCTCTTTTAAAAATATTTTAATTATTAATATCCCTCTTCTTAAGTCTTTTAACTCTTGCTGGTTTTGAAGGGACCAATGGTGCTGCTCAGATAGATATCATCTGGACATTTGCAGAATAAGCAAACACAGATTTTTTTACTTTTGGAAATACCTCATTTTCTCAGTTCAAGATGGCATCAAGTGAAAAATACAACATTAATTTAATATTTTCCTTAGGAGAAAAGAAACTACCATATTACATTTTTATATAAGATTTTAAACTGCAGTCCAATTTCAGAATCTTTAAAATTAGGAAAAGGAATGTGGAACGTTTTTAGAATTGAGACAGTATGGTAATTTGTATTTGTATATAATAATTGGCTTTCTTGTCATTTTCATTGAATTTCATTGTTTAACTCAAAATTAATAAGCATTCAAATTCAAGATTTATATGTTTCTAAATTGACTTTTTTTGTTTTTCAAAATTAAAATGATAATAAATTCACAAAATCCTTACCATTGTACCTATGTACCAATGTGAACCTAAATCTTCTCATATACATTGTAATAAATATAGAGAAATTCAGGTAAATTTCTTTTTTTTTTAATCTGAAAATGAGGGATTTTACCAGAAGTCCTAAGAGGTGATCATTCAACTCTCTGTGTCATCCCAGTCATAACTTTTAAAAATTAATTTAGAATAAATTTTAGTTGTACAGTAGATGATGAAACAATAAAATACAGTAATGAAATTATGAATCTTTCCTCCCCTCAACTCTTAAATATAGCCCAATGACTATATTTGTTCTCTACATTGAGCAATTTTTAAGTACCATGAATATATTAAACATATTAATATTAATGCTAAAAAGTTTAAAATGTAATGTAAATTTAATTTCCAAAAGGATTCATATAACCAATTATGTTTACCACGCTTCTTTCATTATATTACCTTTTTATTCCCACAATGGGAATTCCCTAAAAGCCCTTCCAAATTAAATAAACAATTGGGACTATGTGCAGAATGTAGACAGAGCAGTAAGGCTCATACCCTCACCTCCATGCCCCCCAAAAACATTTGTTCTACTTGTTTTAAGTCACCATAACTCATCAAGATAGATACACTCTTGTGGAGCAATCATTTCTGTTTCAACCAGTGTGCATACAATAGCTGTGACAAGCATTATAGATATAATGAAATATATCCACCCCAACTCCCTGAAATAAAACTAATTCTATAGTTTATGGACTTCTACTTTTAGTCACCAAAGGAGGTTTAAATAAATTAGAAATTCAAGTCATGATAAACTTGACAAGCACATTTTACCCAATTGTTATATTAGAGCATAGATAGCAACAATTCAAAGACTGTTTCTTTAAAAAAAAAAAAAAAAGTAAGAAAGACCAAAATATGTAGATTTGCAAGAAGTGCTGAAAATATACTTTTATTCACATAACAAGGAGGGCTTTGTTTTGCTCATTAGAATTCTGTTAGTCTCAAATGCATTAAACTTGAGGATATGCAGAATAACAATGAATGAATAAAGAAAAGTAGGCTTTGGTCACACTTGGCTTATTTATTAATTGTTTAAATATTTTTAATTTTCTGACTCAATGGCACATAACTTAAAAGCCTGGAATATTAATTTCTCTGATTCTGGATAAAGAATTCATTTATTACATAGTCAAAGTTAGACATAATTATTAGCTGCTACTACTACATGTATTTAAACCACATGTTTCATGTTTCAGGGCATTTGAATTTGATTTACTATCTTTTTATGGTTAATACATGATATTTAAAAGTAAGGGAGAATATTTCAAGATATTAGTGAGTAGGGGTATATGAACTATATTCACATTCATTCCCTTTTACAGATATTTTGTCAGTTCAAGTAAAGGGAAAGCTGACATGAGTAATACATTACAGATTAAATGTAAAGTTAAGTGGTCACTATTAGTATATGAAATTAATGATTTTATGGCAACTAATTGAAATAATAAATAATTGAGTATGTATTCTACATATTATAGGTAAGTTTTACCAGTACATTTATAGCTAGCTGGCACTGGAGTCCTGCCTTCTAATGCTTTTACACTAGAACCAAAAGGTATTAAGTTATAAGACTAGTTCATGTAATGAAATTGGAGTGAACTAATAAAATAATAAAACTGCTTTTGAGTAAGGCAATAAAACTACTATTTATGCGGCTGTTGTACATACATGACGGCTTTAATGAAAATCCTAATTCCTTGTTATCAAATCACACATCTTTCATTCTGTTGTCCATAATACTGTTTAAAGAGTATTTGTTATTCACTGTTCTGTTTTTCTGTTCAATAATTGTTGTATAGGTATTTCTTGCATAATAAAATACAATCAAGGTTGTTTTTCAAGCTGAAGTTTTGTTTAAAATGTAAAAGAATTGGTTCTTAAAAATTCATATGAGTAAAGCAAAAGGATACAGTGCTCTCTACATAGGACTCAGCCAGCCTATCCAAGGACAGGGTAATATTCAGTAATGAACTATTTAGCGATAGATTGTCTGTATGTAGATTATATAGAGATTCTCAGTGTGTGATTTTGGTTCTTGGTTTACAACTTTACTGAAGGTGAACAAGGGCCACTGCTCCTTGACCATAGCCAAATCCACTGGGCCCAAAGTTCTTTGCATGGCATCCTTTACAATAGATGTCCCCTCTTTATCATTCAGAGTTGTTGATTTCTTTCCATACTTGGCACATTGGAAACAGTTTTTGTGACAGGGTTTCCAGCTCCAATTATCTTTTCAGCAGCATTAACAGAATTCTCGCATCTGACACATTTCTTAGCATCTCCGTATTTCTGAGCAAATTTATAAGTAGTTGGATTTGTTGCAAGCCTGTGAGGCTGAGCACTCGCTGCCTTGAAAGCCAGTCTCTTGCCCACTCTATGTTGAGACCCTGGTCTTACTCATAACCTTTGGGCCCATACTTCTTGCAATAGGAGGATTTGCAGTAGGCCTCTTCATCTTGAATTGTGGCTATTATGCTATCTAAGATTTCCTGCAAACCATGCACAGCACAGAAAGCACAGTGGTGAAATGTTCTCATACCACACTGCACCTCTTTCACATGCTCTTCAGTCCTCCCCAAAAGGCCATTTGAGTGGGAGGTGGGACCACACACCAATGGTGAAACTAAGGAGATTTGTGAAGGGAGTGCATGAGAGTCAGGAGCCCCAATCAAGATTTTAATTTGGAGTGGTTTTCTCTCATTTCTGATTCTCCCATTTTCTTGACTAACTTGAGTTAACATAGGTCTTATTATCAAAGCTGTGTTATAGTACTGTGGCAGTTCACATGGGCAAAAGATGACTTGCATTTCTAGAAACCGTAAACAGCAGTTCTCTCATAAATTCAATTAAACATCCCCTGCAGCCCCTTGTTTTTAACAATGGCTTCAGCTTATAAGCAGTAACTGGAATATAGATGATTTATTTTGGAAATCATCAGTCTTCAATTTGATAATGAGGATATTTTTGGATATTAAAGTTTTACGTATAAATAATAATTCTGGACCTTTTAAGTAATTGATTGAAATAACCATGGATTCTTTTAGTACAAATAGCCAGCAATGTTTCAAACTTGAGTATTGGTACAATAGCACATAGAAAAATTCATAAGAACATCTTTAACATTTATAAACTCTAACACAAATGAAGTGACTGAAAGCTGCATTAGTACACTCTTTATAATCATATAATGTGATATAATAAACTAAGGTTAAACACTTAGAAATGTGCTTTGTAATAAGTTAATCTCAGGATAATCTAATGATTCCAGGAATAAGGCAGAAGAAGACCATCAAGTGGTACATAATTCTTTGACTTTCATTTTTTTGTTGTAAAATAAAATTGATGGTAAAATAATAATCATTTTTCCCCATACAGAGTTTTCTAGTTGTCTTCTGTCTGCTGAGGAAGAAGGACTCCAAACCTATAGCTCTGACCTTCAGCTATCTAAAGGAAATGAAACACTTGAACTTTTATCTGAACCTCCAGTTCATTCAACTAAATTCTATTCCAAAAAGGAAGGCAGTGTCCCGGTTTTTATCAAAGAATTGTCAAATGCTGAAATAAGCATAGGGGATGTGGCTAAACTATCTGTTACGGTCACGGGCATCCCCAAGCCTAAAATTCAGTGGTTCTTCAATGGAATAAAGTTAACGCCTTCTACTGACTACAAATTTGTTTTTGACGGTAATGATCATAGCTTGATCATTCTGTTCACAAAATTTGAAGATGAGGGAGAGTATACATGTATTGCCAGTAATGAATATGGACAGACAATATGTAGTGCCTATCTAAAAATAATTTCCAAAGGAGAGGGACACAAGGAGACTGAACTAGAATCAGCAGTGGAGAAATCAATGGAAAAGCTTGAAGGTCCTTGTCCTCCTTACTTCCTTAAGGAGTTGAAACCAATCCACTGTGTTCAGGGGCTCCCTGCCATCTTTGAGTACATGGTGCTTGGAGAGCCTGCACCCACTGTTTTGTGGTTCAAAGAAAACAAGAAGCTCTGCACCAATGTGTATTACACTATCATTCATAACCCTGATGGTTCCGGGACATTCATTGTCAATGACCCTCAGAAGGAAGATAGTGGCCTCTATGTCTGTAAAGCAGAGAACGTGTGGGGTGAGTCCACCTGTGCTGCAGAGCTGCTGGTGCTTCTGGAAGACACAGACATGACTGATGCACCCTGCAAAGCCAAGCCCACCCCAGAGGCTCCCCAAGATTTTCCACAGAAGTCGTTAAAGGGCTCTGCCTTTGAAGCGTTTGACTCAGAGCTGGAAATTGCAGCTGAGCAATTGCAATCCACAGTCTTGTTGGAGCAGGATATGCCAACTCCTGAGAGCACCAGGGGACTTCTTCCCCTCGATGGCACTCTTCATGTTCAGCCTATCAAGGAGCCACCTCCCAGTTCACACCTGCAGGTTGTCCAGTCCCAGAAAACCCTCCCCAAAGAAGATATTCTAATGCCTGCATCACACGTGGTTCTATCAGATACTGAAAAATTTTTTCCAAGTGCCATTTCTGTAGAAGCTGAGCCTCTGAAAACTTTATTAGCTGAGCCTGAAGGGAATTATCCACAGTCTTTGATAGAAGAAGCTCCAGCCCATTCATATCCAACTTCTGTGGCTGAGGAAGTACTTTTACCAAAAGAAAAGATAGTACCTGGTGTGGACAAAGAGCAAATAGGGACTCCTCACAAGCAAGAGGCACACAGAGCTCTGATCCTGAGTCAGAGCTTAGCTGAGGGACACATGGAAAGCTTCAAGGGTCCTGACATTGTGGTCTCTGAGGTAAACCGTGAGCCCCATGTCCCTTCAGAACACACGTGCACAGAAGAAGGTGTAATTTTGATAGAAAGTGCAGATCAGCTAGAAAGTACAGCTCATGATTTCGTGGCCAGGACTGAGGAAAGCAAGTCCTTAAGTTTCCCACTAGCATGTGAGGAAAAGCAGGTACTGCTCAAGGAAGAACATTCTGTCCACTTGACAATGCCCCCTAACCAAACCATGGAGTATAAGAAAGAGCCGGAGGCAATAAAGGGTGTGCAGGAAGTGCAGGGGCATGACATTCTCACGAAGGAAAGTTTGCTTTCTGGTATTCCAGAAAAGCAAAGATTAAACCTGAAAACGCAGATCCGCACGTCTTTGCAAGCAGCAGTGGCCAGCGAGCAAACGAGTCTTTTCTCTGAGTGGTTGAGAAACATTGAGAAGGTGGAGGTCAAGGCCATAAACTTCACCCAAGAGCCCAAATGCATTATGTGCACCTACCTTATTACCACAGTGAAGTCTCTAACAGAAGAAGTAACCATCGCGATTGAAGGCATTGATCCTCAAATGGCTAACTTGAAAACTGAATTTAAGGATGCTCTGTGTGCTATTATATGTGAGGAAATAAACGTCTTAACAGCCGAGGGCCCCAGAATTCAGAAAGGAGCCCAAACAAGCTTGCAAGGAGAAATGGATTCTTTTTCAGATTCACAGAAGATTGAAGCAATCACTGAACCAGAAATTGAATCTAAATATTTTGTCCCAACAGAAGAGGTCAGTTATTTTAAAGTGGAAAGTCAGATCAAAGTTGTGGATGCGACTCTCACTGACGGGGTTGTCACCCCTGCTATCTCTGATGAAAAACAGGATGAGATACCAAAACCATCTGAGGAACAAGACAAGTCCTCTGAGAGTGGTTTAGAGAAGGCTGGGCTAGTAGAGATACAGGAAGCTGGGGGTGGTCCTGTTATACATACACCCTTGGTGGACACTATTGCTCAGGAAGGTGACTTTGTTAAACTCACGTCATCCATAACAAATGCCAAAGAGGTGAATTGGTATTTTGAGAGTAAACTGGTGTCTTCAGATGAAAAGTTCAAGTGTTTCCAAGATCAAAATACATATACGCTAGTAATCAACAAAGTAAATACAGAAGAGCATCAAGGAGAGTATACCTGTGAGGCCTTGAATGACCACGGAAAAACAGCAACTTCGGCAAAACTCACTGTAGTCGAAAGAGGTTGGATTTTTAAGGATTAAGTAGATCAAGCTCTAACATTCACTGGATTGTAATGATTTAGGTTTCATCACCAAATTTTCACTTATCTGCCACTACTAGAACGTAGTCGAGTTAAAGTAAGATTGAAGTCACAGACATAATCATGGTTATTCACCCATATCCTTTTCCTCGCTGCCTTATTGGCTAATGTTATATCTACATCATTATCCATTTTTAAAATAAAACATGCTTTTATATGTTTCATAATACCAATAGATATGCTTTTTAGTTTATTTTTATATGAAAATACTTGAATAACGTGATACAAAGTTGTCAGTGAATGCCCTAGCCACTCTAAAATGGACAGCCTCATCCCCAAATTCAAAATAACCATGATTAATTGTCTATTTAAGTTTCTTATTTCTATTTCTTTTTTTCTGTTGTTTCACTTATTACTTTATGTAGTAGATAATGTTTTTTTCACATTGTTCTCAGTGTTTCTAGTCAGCATGGTATATTTAAAGAATATGTCATGTTGTTATGCATGTAAGCCAGTAGCATCACATTTTAATAATTTTTTTTCACAATTCACTGCAAAGTAATGATTGACTATGTTGAAAGCTGCTTATTGTCTTTTTCTGCCTTCAATGATCTTTCTCATTTTCCAGTCACTTGTACTGCTGCAATCCGTCTCACCAATTTCAACTGTTTTACTTCATTAACAGAAACAAAAGTTAGAAGGAAAAGAAAAATGTGGTCTGCCTGATAAGGAGGCCTGCTAATGGACTCTGCTTCCTTTTGCAGCTGCCCCCATGATCAAGAGGAGAATCGAGCCCCTTGAAGTAGCTCTGGGCCACCTGGCCAAGTTCACCTGTGAGATCCAGAGTGCCCCTAATGTCCGATTCCAGTGGTTTAAAGCTGGCCGAGAAATTTACGAGAGTGACAAGTGTTCTATTCGATCTTCAAATTATGTCTCCAGCCTGGAAATTCTGAGAACCCAGGTTGTTGACTGCGGCGAGTACACCTGCAAAGCCTCTAATGAGTATGGCAGTGTCAGCTGTACAGCCACACTCACTGTGACAGGTAAATGCCGAACATTGAATCTGATGTTGTCCTCTCATTTCATATTGTTGCCTGATTTGCTTTTCATCCAGGTGCCGGGAGTGTGTGTTCTACCAACTGGAGAGACCAATAGCCAAGATGGTAACATGGTAATATGGTGGTGAGGTGCCGCACAACCTGTGCGGGACAAGAAATCATTATTTAGTCATGGTTCTAACAATAGCTAAATAAAAATAATTTATTATTTTGAGGAAAATGTTAAGGAATCAAATGAGCAGTGGCTCCTGAAAATTGGTTTTGAGAGATTTTGTTTTGTTTTTATCTCTCTCTTGTTTTTAATGACCATCTTAGTGAACATATCTTGGGTAACTACAAATGGCTTGGCCCGTAATATAAAAATTTCAGGACCACCAAAATTTTTGGTGCCACTAAAAAAATATATGATACCCCAATATATTTAATAATTTGGAACCAGTTAATTACTTAAGAACAGAATTAAAAACTAAGAAAAGCCAGAGCATAGGACTAAAGTGAAATAAATTCTAATGTAAGATGGGGAACTAGCACAGGACTGTAAACTAGGCTTTATTCTTTATTTAAAAATAAGAGCAACTACACAAATATTTTGTTTCCAATATCTTAATTGACACACAGGAAGACATTAGAGTACTTAACACCCAGTGTTTTAATTCCCTCATTAGAAAAAAAATCAGTAGCTCTTTCCTTCTCTTTCTTTCTTTCTCCCACCCCCTTCAAGGCAAAGTATGAACTATGATTTAGGGTCATGTTGTTAAGAGAAGCCATGCACTAATGTCAGGGCAGGACTGTGGACTATCCCTTGGTCTTCTTTTTCAATGGGAACGTTAAGGCGGCGGGGGGGGGGGGGGAGGAGGAGAGGCAAAAGCAGCACATCTGTTTGACTTGAAAAAGTCAGAGTTTCTTGTAGCTTCCATTCTTCTACAACCTCTTTACATATCAGAAAATCTGAAACTCAGGCCCATGGCAACCCAACCAGTGGTTTTCACTTTGCAATCAAAGAATCTCCATGCGAACATGTACATTGCTTTAATTATAATGACACTTTTGGAAATTTCTTTACCCAAATTAGGCAAATTCCGTAATGGGACTAATACTCAAGCTTCAAATATGAGAAGAGAGAAAGGAGGAAGATTTCTAAGTATTGGAAAGGGAGGTTCCTAAAAGCTTGCTTCACAATTCAGGCTGGAAAGGAGAATTATGGCTATAAATATTTTTACAAGTTTGAAATGACTTAGGGGTTGCTTTCAAAGTTGAGTGATTTAAGGATTTACTGGTGGTTGACATGAGGGTTAGAGAGACTTACAAAACTACCAAACTTTTTACCACTGAATATCTCTACTGTTCAGAAAAGTCAAGTCTAGTTTTTATCTTCCTTATACAGTCTTCTAATTAGCCAGAATTAAAGTATCAGCTGAATTGCTTCTCAAATAATTCAAACAATTAGTCAACTCCTAAAATGGACAAATCTTTAGCAATAGTAAGTTAATGTTGCTAAATAAAGGAACATTTGTTCTTTCCTTTGATAGAGACATTTAAAATGCTGTCTTGCTCCTCTATAAAGAATTCTCATCCATTTTCTTTGACAAATCTTTTTTATGTTATTAATACACTACCTTATTTTATTTTATTTTATTTTTAATTTGTCTTTATTGTTGAAAGTATTATAGATGCCCCCTTTCTCGCCCCTTGAACCCTCTCCTCTCACATCACCCCCACCCCAAGCCTTCACCGCACTATTGTCTGTGTCCATGGGTTATGCATATATACATATAAGTTCTTTGGTTAATACCTCCCCCACCCCCACCCCCCTCTCTGAGATCCATCAGTCTGTTCCATGCTTCCATATATCTGGATCTATTTTGTTTGTCAGTTTGTTTTGTTCATTAGATTCCACATATAAGTGAAATCATCCAATACTTGTCTCTCTCTGACTGGCTTATTTTGCTTAGCATAATACTTTACAGGTCCCTCCATGTTGTCTCAATGTGTACCTTATTTTAAATAATGTCTCATGTTTATCTAAAGATATAACTCATCTTTTTTTTTTTTTACTTGGAATATGTAATTATAGCAAGAGCTTTGGTGAGGACAAAATATAATGTAGAAAAAACTTTTTTTGCAGAGGCATATCCACCAACCTTTTTCTCCAGACCTAAATCCGTTACAACCTTTGTGGGTAAGACCGCCAAGTTTCTCTGCACAGTGACAGGGACTCCCGTGATTGAAACCATTTGGCAGAAAGATGGTGCTGCTCTGCCACCTTCCCCTAACCGCAAGATTTCAGATGCAGAAAACAAGCACATTTTAGAACTCTCAAACCTTACAGTTCAAGATAGAGGCGTTTACTCTTGTATGGCTTCTAACAAGTTTGGAGCCGACATCTGCCAAGCTGAGTTAATCATAATTGACAAACCACATATCATTAAAGAATTAGAGCCTGTGCAATCAGCTATCAATAAGAAGATCCACCTTGAATGCCAAGTAGATGAAGACAGAAAAGTCACAGTGACATGGAATAAAGATGGGCAAAAACTCCCAGCTGGGAAAGATTATAAGATCTATTTTGAAGATAAAATAGCATCCCTTGAGATCCCTCTTGCCAAACTAAAAGATTCAGGAACCTATGTTTGCACAGCCTCGAATGAGGCCGGAAGCAGCTCCTCTTCTGCGACAGTAACAATCAGAGGTAAGAAATGTGTGGATGGTATTTTTTCATCCTTCTTTGAAAGGATGAAAAACTGCTGACAAACATTTCAGTACATTGTGTTACTGAAATGATTTCATCCAAGCAAACCTTTTGGTTTGGGGAAATCCTGACGTTGTTTGATTTTATTTTTTTCTATCTTCAGAATTCACTTACTTTTCAAACTATCTGCCATTAATAACACTTGCTTAAAATTTCTTCTAAGAACTTCAAGTGTCTAGGAAATCCTTAACTAATCTTTTATGAAATTGCTCTTTGTGTAAGTAGAGTTGGCTTGGGTTTGTTTCTTTGCTTGTTTGTTTGTTTGTTTGTTTCTTTTTTAATCAAGAGATTGGAAATGTGTTTTAGAATCATGGAAACATGGAAAGGTATTGTAAGCACCACAACCTTTTCAAACATTTCATGAAGATATATGTGTTTGTTGTGTGTTTTTGTTGTATGCGTCTACTTATCTTTTGTGGAATTCATGCTGCAGACATCATTTCCTTTTTCTCTTCTTGTTAACTTCACGTAGAGCCACCATCCTTTGTGAAGAAGGTGGACCCCTCTTATTTAATGCTCCCCGGTGAATCAGCACGCCTCCATTGCAAGCTGAAAGGCTCCCCTGTGATCCAGGTCACTTGGTTTAAAAATAACAAAGAACTTAATGAGAGTAACACAATCCGAATGTCTTTTGTCAATTCGGAGGCTGTACTCAATATTACCGATGTCAAAGTTGAAGACAGTGGGAGTTACTCATGCGAAGCAGTGAATGATGTTGGCAGTGACAGCTGCAGTGCTGAAATAGTTATCAAAGGTTTGTGTGCTCAGTTACAGCCCATTGCTTTTCTGAGAAAAGATTTTCTTTATAATTGCCAGTGACACATGACTTACACAATGCTTTCGTGCTTTTGTAGAACCTCCTTCTTTCATCAAAACTCTTGAGCCTGCAGATATAGTGAGAGGAACAAATGCCCTCCTTCAGTGTGAAATCTCGGGCACGGGACCGTTTGAAGTTAGCTGGTTCAAAGATAAGAAGCAAATTCGAAGTAGTAAAAAGTACAGGTTGTTTGCTCAGAAGTCTCTTGTGTCTCTGGAGATCTTTTCTTTTAATAGTGCGGACGTTGGTGAATATGAATGTGTTGTTGCTAATGAAGTCGGCAAGTGTGGCTGCAGTGCAACACACTTACTAAAAGGTCAGTGTTTGAAAAACTGATGCCTCTTTAAAAAATTGTCCAAATGGCTTTCTTAACCGTGGAAAGAACACTGGTGGTTTCCCATCTTCTCTTAACTTTTCATAATATGTTTTGCCTTTGGTTTGACCTGGGACCTTGGGGATAAAATAGGTGACCTTCATCCAGTGTTAATCCTGAGATGGGTGTAAACATTTAATATCTGATAACAAAAGTGAATTACATCAAAGGCTATTTTGTTGACTGATAACCATCTATCTTCTATGCTTCTTTCTCTTGGGTAAAATTGTAATTCTTCTTAAATTTCATTTCTTCCCCTAATTAACCAACACTATGGGATAGCATATTGGACAAGATAAGTGTAATCTAGATAAAACACTTAAATATATATGGAGTGGAAAGTGTTTGGGAATTGATAAGTTTTGTATATACTCTCTTTCTTTGACTAGAACCACCAACCTTTGTAAAGAAAGTAGATGACTTTACCACACTAGCAGGACAAACTGTTACCTTACAAGCTGCTGTGAGAGGGTCAGAACCCATTTCTGTCTCATGGATGAAAGGACAAGAGATCATCAAAGAAGATGGGAAAATCAAAATGAGCTTTACCAAAGGTGTCGCGGTCTTGATAATCCCTGATGTTCAGATTAGTCTGGGTGGCAAATACACATGCCTGGCTGAGAATGAAGCCGGAAGCCAAACATCAGTTGGGGAGTTAATAGTTAAAGGTTCGTGTAGGAACATTTTAACTTTGAATCACTATTTCCACTTAAAAATAAAACCCTAGCACACATCTTGGAATTTTAACTATTCAATGCCATTGTAGAACCTGCCAAAATTGTTGAGCGAGCAGAGCTGATCCAGGTGACAGCAGGAGACCCAGCCACGCTGGAGTACACGGTCACGGGCACCCCAGAACTCAAGCCCAAATGGTACAAAGACGGGAGACCTTTGGTGGCCAGTAAAAAGTATCGAATAAGTTTTAAAAACAACGTTGCCCAACTCAAATTTTATTCAGCTGAGCTGCATGACAGTGGCCAATACACGTTTGAAATTTCCAATGAGGTGGGCAGCAGCTCCTGTGAGACGACTTTCACTGTCCTAGGTTAGTATCTCTGGAAACCTGTGCTTCATATTCCTTTGAAAACCAACAAACGACCAAAAATACAAGCACGAACACTTTTCCATATTGACCTTTCTTCCCTTCTTGTGCCATGAACAGATCGCGACATTGCTCCATTTTTCACCAAACCCCTACGCAATGTGGATAGCGTTGTTAGCGGTACCTGCAGGCTGGACTGCAAAATCGCTGGCTCCCTCCCCATGAGGGTGTCCTGGTTTAAGGATGGTAAAGAAATAGCTTCTTCTGACAGATACAGAATAGCGTTTGTGGAAGGCACCGCCTCTTTGGATATAAGCAGAATAGACATGAATGATGCAGGGAATTTCACCTGTCGAGCCACGAATTCCGTGGGAAGCAAGGACAGCAGCGGAGCCCTGATTGTGCAAGGTTGGATGGAGACTGCATTTCATTCTTACTATAGACGATGTTCAAATTAAGACTTCTCCCTTAGATCGCACCTCTTAACTCTTTGAAATTCTTTCTTATACCCCTTCTTTAGAACCACCCAGTTTTGTAACTAAACCCGCATCCAAGGATGTTCTGCCCGGCTCGGCAGTCTGCCTGAAGAGCACCTTCCAAGGGTCTGTTCCTCTCACAATCAGATGGTTTAAGGGTGACAAAGAGCTGGTTTCTGGTGGAAGCTGCTATATTACCAAAGAAGCTTTAGAAAGTTCCCTGGAACTCTATTCAGTAAAAACCTCCGATTCAGGCACATATACCTGTAAAGTCAGCAACGTCGCCGGAGGCGTGGAATGCAGTGCAAACTTATTTGTAAAAGGTTTGCAGTGTTTTCTGGACATCTTTGTGCTGCCATTGTTATAAGTTGCTGCCTCTTTCTCATGTTTCTTAATAACTTCTTTCCTTCCGTAGAACCTGCCACATTTGTTGAAAAATTAGAGCCATCACAACTCTTAAAGAAAGGAGATGCCACCCAGCTAGTCTGCAAAGTCACTGGTACCCCTCCGATTAAAATCACATGGTTTGTAAATGATAGAGAAATTAAGGACAGCAGCAGACACAAAATGTCTTTTGTGGAGTCCACTGCAGTTCTAAGGCTTTCAGATGTTGCCATCGAAGACAGTGGGGAATATATGTGTGAGGCTCAAAACGAGGCTGGCAGTGACCACTGTGGTAGCATTTTAATAGTCAAAGGTTTGTGTTCACCTTGTCCCTTATGTTACCAAAATTGTGGTCCATAGCACAGATTCCTCCCCCATTAACTCAAAATAATTCCTTTTCCACTATAGAGTCACCTTACTTTACCAAAGAATTTAAACCAGTTGAAGTGTTGAAGGAGTATGATGTCATGTTGCTGGCCGAGGTGGCAGGCACACCTCCCTTTGAGATCACTTGGTTCAAAGATAACACAACTCTGCGGAGTGGTAGAAAGTATAAAACCTTTCTTCAGGATCAAATGGTTAGCCTGCAGATCCTCAAGTTTGTAGCTGCTGATGCTGGTGAATACCAGTGTCGGGCGAGCAATGATGTGGGCAGCAGCACCTGCAGTGCAAGGGTGACACTCAGAGGTTAGTGTTGGTTCAAATGATGGACGAGCTCTTCTGCAGAGTTGACTCATTCTTAAGCCAGTTTTTCTATATACCTAGTATTGATTGAGGATTCATTCTTCTATTAGAACCACCAACCTTTGTAAAGAAGATCGAGAGCACCAGCTCCCTTCGAGGAGGCACAGCTGCCTTCCAGGCCACTCTGAAAGGCTCCCTGCCCATCACAGTGACTTGGTTAAAAGACAACGATGAAATCACCGAAGACAATAATATAAGAATGACTTTTGAGAACAATGTGGCCAGCCTGTACCTCAGTGGCATCGAAGTCAAGCATGATGGGAAATATCTCTGTCAGGCCAAAAATGATGCAGGAATACAAAGATGTTCTGCATTACTCTCAGTAAAAGGTTGGTTCAGAGAGTCGACCATGGGTTTTAGGAAAAAGTGCAGATATACGCCTTTCAGCAGAGCGATTTACAGCCCACACTTATCCCTTTGTTTTCTACAGAACCTGCAACAATCACTGAGGAGGCTGTGTCTATAGATGTCACCCAAGGAGACCCAGCCACTTTGCAGGTTAAATTTTCAGGGACTAAGGAAATTACAGCCAAATGGTTCAAAGATGGCCAAGAACTGACCCTGGGCCAAAAATATAAAATCAGTGTCACTGACACAGTCTCTATACTGAAGATTATTTCTACAGAAAAGAGAGATAGTGGAGAATATACTTTTGAGGTTCAAAATGATGTTGGGAGAAGCAGCTGCAAGGCTAGCATTAATGTGTTAGGTTGGTATTGCTTTTTTATGGGGAGGAACTGGGCATTTCTATGCTCCTTCATCTCTTAAAATTGTAGAGAAGATATAAATTGGTGGATTGACCTAACTATTTTTGTTTTTGTTTTTTCTTTATTACATAGATCTTATCATACCTCCCTCATTCACTAAAAAGCTGAAGAAAATGGACAGCATTAAAGGGTCTTTTATTGACTTAGAATGTATAGTGTCTGGGTCACATCCCATAAGTATCCAATGGTTCAAAGATGACCAGGAAATTTCAGCTAGTGAAAAATACAAATTCTCTTTTCATGACAATACTGCCTTCTTGGAAATCAGGCATCTGGAAAGTACCGATACTGGGACATATACTTGTTCTGCCACCAACAAGGCAGGACACAACCAGTGCAGCGGCCATCTGACAGTCAAAGGTCGGCAACTTTATCTCCACCTCTCAGGAACTTATTGCTGTCTCATCTCTCAATTCTCACCTTTATTGCCCTCTTCTAAAATGAATGTTCTTTTCTTCTTTTGCTTCTCTTTCTTTCACCTCAGAACCCCCTTACTTTGTGGAAGAACCCCAGTCACAAGATGTCAACCCTAACACAAGGGTTCAGTTAAAGGCTCTTGTGGGTGGCACTGCACCCATGACAATTAAGTGGTTTAAAGATAACAAAGAGCTGCACTCAGGAGCAGCTCGCTCGGTTTGGAAGGATGACACCTCCACCGTGTTAGAGCTTTTTTCAGCCAAAGCTGCTCATTCTGGGACCTATATTTGTCAACTAAGCAACGATGTTGGTATAGCAACCAGTAAAGCCACTCTCTTTGTAAAAGGTCTGGTCTCTACATCTTCTCACTTTCTTGCTTGTCTAGATTTTCTTGTGGGGGTGGGGGGTGGGGGGAGGGGCTTTAGAGATCAATTTTGTTTATTGGCCTTTGTTTTTAAATATGTTCAACATCACACTTTCCTTCCCTACCCCCATCTTTAGAACCTCCGCAATTCATTAAGAAGCCCAGCCCAGTGTTAGCACTGAGGAATGGACAGTCTACAACATTTGAATGCCAAATAACAGGCACTCCTGAAATCAGAGTTTCTTGGTATCTGGATGGGAATGAAATAACAGCCATTGAGAGACATGGCATTTCCTTCATCGATGGTTTGGCCACTTTCCAAATTTCCGGTGCCAGGGTAGAAAATAGTGGGACTTATGTCTGTGAAGCTCGTAACGATGCGGGCACAGCAAGCTGCAGCATCGAATTAAAAGTGAAAGGTTTGTTACTGGCTCTGCTTTCCATGTTGGCTGCGCTGCTGGCCGGGCCGTGGGTCTTCCCTTGAGTAAGCTAGTCTCTGTCTTCCTTTTGAACTTTTAGAACCTCCCACCTTTATCAGGGAGTTGAGGCCCGTGGAAGTAGTGAAAGATAGTGACGTGGAGCTGGAGTGTGAAGTTATGGGAACATCTCCATTTGAAGTCACTTGGCTGAAGAATAATAAGGAAATTCGAAGCAGCAAAAAATATACCCTGACTGACAGAGTGTCGGTGTTTAATCTGCACATAACCAAGTGTGACCCCTCAGACACTGGTGAATACCAGTGCATTGTGTCCAATGAAGGCGGCAGCTGCTCTGGCAATGCTAGAGTCTCCCTCAAAGGTCAGTTACACACACAAGAAGCAGGCTGCCCAAGAAAAATTCTGCAGTGCTCTTTAATTTTATGATGATGGGTAGGAGTTCAAATATGCCTCTTCTTTTCACACTGTCTAATCACAGAACCACCATCGTTCACGAAGAAGATAGAAAACATCACTACTGTTTTGAAAAGTTCTGCCACTTTTCAGAGCACCGTGGCAGGTTCTCCTCCCATTTCCATAACCTGGCTGAAGGATGATCAGATCCTTGACGAAGATGATAATGTTCATATTTCATTTGTGAATAATGTGGCCACTCTTCAGATCAGAGCTGTGGATAACGGACACAGCGGGAGATACACGTGTCAAGCCAAGAATGAGTCAGGAGTTGAGAGGTGTTATGCTTTCCTTTTAGTACAAGGTTTGTAAGCTATTCCCTTTTGGAGTTAGTCTGTGGAGACCCTTTCATAAACATGCCCTATCTCTGGTGGAATTGTCAGTGCAACTCATCCACATTTTAATTCTTGCTACAGAGCCTGCTCAAATCCTAGAGAAAGCTAAATCCGTTGATGTCACTGAGAAAGACCCAGTGACCTTGGAGTGTGTTGTGGCTGGAACACCAGAACTCAAAGTGAAATGGCTTAAAGATGGGAAACAAATTGTGCCCAGTAGATATTTTACGATGAGTTTTGAAAATAACGTGGCCAGTTTTAGGATTCAGTCAGTAATGAAGCAAGACAGTGGTCAGTATACTTTCAAGGTGGAAAATGACTTTGGAAGCAGTAGCTGTGATGCCTACCTGAATGTGCTAGGTTGGTACCTTGGCCCCAGTCGGCTTCTTTTATCTATATTGTGTCCTTTGTAAACAAATGGCAACATATTAATGAATGCGTTTTGCTGTTTACATTGGACAGATCAAAATATTCCTCCATCATTCACCAAAAAATTAACCAAAATGGATAAAGTTCTGGGCTCTTCTATTCATATGGAGTGCAAGGTTTCTGGCTCACTTCCTATTAGTGCTCAGTGGTTTAAAGATGGAAAAGAAATATCTACAAGTGCAAAATACAGACTTGTCTGTCATGAGAACACTGTGGCCCTGGAAGTTTATAACCTGGAATTAGAAGACACTGCAAATTACACGTGCAAGGTCTCAAATGTCGCAGGGGATGATGCATGCAGTAGCATCTTAACTGTGAAAGGTCGGAATTTCTTTACCTCTTCTTGATTCTTCTTTGTAAATGCTTTTAAAGTGTATCACTCTTACCTTGTGTCCTTTAGAGGTAAAAGTCTCAATAATTCTGTTTCTTTAGATATGTATTTGAGTTCAAGAAATATTCAGTCATTACCTCTTTTCAATAAAGTTTTCTTATATGTCCATAAAACTGTCAAAATAATTTAACTAAAAGGGTTTAATTTAATATATTTCTCTTAATAACCTGTAGAACCACCAAGCTTCCTAGTGAAACCTGGGCGCCAACAAGCCATACCTGATTCTGCAGTGGAATTTAAAGCCGTTCTGAAAGGAACACCACCATTCAAAATAAAGTGGTTTAAGGATGATGTGGAACTTGCCCCTGGACCTAAATGCTTCATTGGCTTAGAAGGGTCAACTAGCTTCTTAAATCTCTATTCAGTGGATGCTTCCAAGACAGGACAATATACTTGCCAAGTTACCAATGATGTTGGTAGCGACTCTTGTACTACAATGTTGCTTGTGACAGGTGTGCAGGTTTGATTGTTTTATGTTTCTATCTAACCCGTGGTCCTTTCTGTAATCTGTCACTGTGCATCTACCCAATCATTCTGAGATATTTTCTGGTTATTTCAATGTCATAATTCTGATCATCCCAACACAAATTAGCCAGGGAATTTAAATTTTATGTACTCTTCTTTCTAACACAGTACATTGTATTTGCCAGGCATTGGTCATGTGTTTTGCTCTTTTCAACATACTACCTGATTGAACTTTTGTTGTTTGTATCTGGTCCCTCATAATCTCCTCTTTCCTTCACTCTCTAGAACCACCAAAGTTTGTAAAAAAATTAGAAGCATCCAAAATAGTAAAAGCAGGTGACTCAGCACGACTTGAATGCAAGATCACTGGATCCCCAGAAATCAGAGTTGTGTGGTACAGAAATGAACATGAACTCCCAGCCAGTGATAAATACAGGATGACTTTCATTGACTCAGTGGCCGTCATACAGATGAACAATCTTGATACTGAGGATGGTGGGGATTTCATTTGTGAGGCTCAGAATCCTGCTGGCAGCACAAGCTGCAGTACCAAGGTTATGGTAAAAGGTAGAGATCTCTTTCTTCTGTTCATTACCTGAAACTTACCTTCTTCACCCCTGGGTATCATAGCTCTTTATTTTTTTACGGTCGCTTTAGCTTCCATTTGAGTTCATAGAATATCTTCCCAAACTGGTATTATTTCCTTTTTTAAATGTTATTTCTTCTTAAGATTTACTTACATACAGCCAATCATTCTGAGATATTTTCTGGTTATTTCAATGCCATAATTCTGATAATCTCAACACAAATTAGCCAAGGCGTTCAAATTTGATGTTTCAAAAGCATACAAAAACACCAAAGTAGGCATTTTAAAATTAATTTTGCCTTCAATCAATTTATAAATATATCATCCTCAGTATACTATTTATCATTAATAGCAAGGAATATTTACTACCCGTAAATAAGATGCAAGCAATATAAGTTTTAACCTTACATTTAAACCTTACATTTTAACCTTACAAGAATTATATATTCTTTTCTCTCAAAAAATCAGTTCCTATTTTTACAAAATTATATCACTATATGCTGTTGCAAATAATATTGGTATTTCTACTGCCATTTTCCAATATTTTTGTCACAAAGTCCACATTTTTTTATGTTATGATTAATGCAGTAAACACCTTTTGAAGCAAAAGACTCAGATCATAAATGTTGTGATGACTTCCAAGTCTCTCCGTTGTAGATCATATACAAAAAATTTATTCCTGAAGTCAAGGATTCCATACTTCATGCAAATCATATTAATGAATATAGTTGAGGTTTTGGCTTTCTTTGGTTGTGTTTGCCTCTTTTGATTAGATTTTTAAACTTGCACATCAGCCTTTATAGTCCAAGATAAATAAGTAAGATGGAGTAGACAGAGTGTTGAACTGCTTAGTAAGGACAGTTAGGTTCTCTGCCAATGAAGTTATTTCGTAAAGGCTAATGGCCACTCTGAAGCTGTTATTCCCCACACAAGCAATAGCACTTGACATCATTTCCCCATTAAAGTATCTTGACTCTTCCAATTTAAAAACAAAGAAATAAAAATATTATATGAAATTAAATAGCCCAATTCATAAGAAACTCTTGTTTTTTTACAGAACCACCTGTCTTTAGCAGCTTCCCTCCTGTAGTAGAAACCCTTAAAAATACTGAAGTTAGTCTTGAGTGTGAACTCTCGGGAACACCACCATTTGAGGTAGTGTGGTACAAAGACAAGCGGCAACTCCGAAGTAGCAAGAAATACAAGATTGCATCCAAAAATTTCCATGCAAGTATTCACATTCTCAATGTCGAAACTTCAGACATTGGTGAATACCACTGCAAAGCACAGAATGAAGTGGGAAGTGACACTTGCATTTGCACTGTAAAATTAAAAGGTAAGCATATTTCCTGCTTGTGGCAGAAATGGCAGGAATGTGCAAAATGTTTTTTTTTCCTCTGTTCCATTATCTGGACGACCTTCTGAACAATCTCCATCCATCTTTCCATGTTCAGAACCACCAAGATTTGTTTCCAAACTGAACAGCCTCACCGTTGTAGCTGGGGAGCCTGCTGAGTTACAAGCATCTATAGAAGGCGTCCAGCCTATTTCTGTCCAGTGGCTTAAAGAGAAGGAAGAAGTGATTAGAGAAAGTGAAAACATCAGAATTACATTTGTGGAAAATGTTGCAACTCTACAGTTTGCAAAAGCAGAACCAGCTAATGCTGGGAAGTATATCTGCCAAATCAAGAATGATGGTGGAATGAGGGAGAACATGGCCACATTGACTGTTCTAGGTTGGTACAATATGGTACAATAATCCCCTGATAGAAAGGGGTGCCAAATGCTGAGAGTTACTAAGAGTTACTGGTAGAATCTTCTTCTCAGAATTTCTCCTAAAGCTATATTATCCACCCTCATCTATTTGAAAGGTTTAGGGAATCTGATAAATCTTCCAAAACTCCGTGATTCTAACAGAAAATACCCATCTGTTTTACTGTGTACTTACTACATTTCTTGCTGGATTAGCAGATGTAATCATGACTATCTTTAGTTACTTGTAAAAAAAATAAATTAGGAGCCTAGCATGACATTTTTGTTTCCAAAGTACTAGTTGTTAAAGCTGGCAAGAACAGCAAAGATCAAAATGGTAGAAAAACTTGCCACTTTCACCATTGGGCATGTTAAATTCAATTTTTAACTGTTTGGGTAACAACTTCCAAAAAGCTATCTTTTGTACCTGAAAGTAGAGCAAAATACCAAGTAATTAAAAATAACATGTAGCCTTTGCTTTCAATGTCAAGTGCAAATCAATATATATATTTTAATCTAGATTATCTAAATTGTTTTGGAAATCAACTAGTGCACAAACATATTTCATAATAATAACTCCTATAATAATAACTCATGACAGTGTGAAATCACATTCTGAGTCTAGAGAGAGAGCCCTCACATAGCATCTCATTGAAATAAACAATCTTAGTGAATCTGAAAGTAGAGATCAAGATAGTAGAGATACCTCTACCAGACTGACAGATGACTATTGAATTGTATTTCAGAGCCTGCAGTCATTGTTGAGAAGGCAGGACCTATGACAGTGACTGTAGGGGAAACATGCACTCTGGAGTGTAAGGTGGCTGGCACTCCTGAACTCTCAGTTGAATGGTACAAGGATGGAAAGCTCTTGACCAGCAGCCAAAAACACAAATTTAGCTTCTACAACAAAATCTCCTCCTTAAAGATTCTCTCCGTTGAAAGGCAAGATGCAGGCACATATACTTTCCAGGTTCAAAATAATGTTGGAAAAAGCAGCTGCACAGCTGTGGTCGATGTCTCAGGTTAGTTCCGATGTATTCCTCCCATTGCTCATGCAAATTCCTTTCAAATTTTCTCCTCTCAAGAGTCTTCTATTCTTCCAAATCATGACACATCTCTTGCCTTTCCTCACACAGACCGAATGGTTCCTCCCTCTTTCACACGGAGACTGAAAGATACTGGTGGGGTGCTGGGGACTTCTTGCATCTTGGAATGCAAAGTAGCCGGATCATCGCCTATCTCTGTTGCCTGGTTTCATGAGAAAACTAAGATTGTCAGTGGAGCAAAGTACCAAACCACATTCTCAGATAATGTCTGCACATTGCAGCTGAATTCTCTGGACATGTCAGATATGGGCAATTACACGTGTGTGGCTGCTAATGTCGCTGGGTCTGATGAATGTCGTGCAGTGTTGACTGTGCAAGGTCAGTGTTAGACACTCAAACCCTTTCTTACAAATTCCTCTTTGGGTTGACACACATTTGAAAGTGCTCTTCTTTTTTTATTCAGAATTGCACTTAAGTTAGAAGCTTACAGGATCTTTTCATTGTCCTCCATGTCTATGTAGAATCACCCTCTTTTGTGAAGGAACCTGAACCTTTGGAAGTACTACCAGGCAAAAATGTCACCTTCACAAGTGTTATCAGAGGAACCCCTCCATTCAAGGTTGGCTGGTTCAGAGGTGCCAGAGAACTGGTGAAAGGAGACAGGTGCAACATCTATTTTGAAGACACTGTAGCAGAGCTGGAATTATTTAATGTCGACCTATCTCAGAGTGGGGAATACACCTGTGTGGTTTCTAACGGTGCTGGCCAAACATCCTGCACCACTCGTCTTTTTGTTAAAGGTTTGCTCAAGTGCATTTGTTCTTCCTATTTTCTGTACACTGATATCTTTGTATTTTTACTGTGTTTAACTGCTGTGCTCTGTCACTCACCAGAACCTGCTGCGTTTGTGAAGAAATTAAGCGATCACTCTGTAGAACCAGGGAAGTCCATCATTCTGGAGAGCACCTATACTGGAACACTTCCCATTTCAGTTACATGGAAAAAGAACGGTGTCCCCATAACCCCATCTGAAAAATGCAACATAGTCACAACAGAGAAAACTTGCATCCTGGAAATTCCGAATAGCACAAAGAGAGATGCAGGAGAGTATTCCTGTGAGATTGAAAACGAGGCAGGAAGGGATGTTTGCAAAGCTCTGGTGTCTACATTAGGTGTGTTGTCTTTTTCTGTCTTAACTGATCAGCATTCATCTAACAGGAAGCATGGTTTGTTTGGTTTTCTTTCATTCCAGTTGCTAATGTGAGCCTTTCTTCCTTAGAACCACCTTATTTTGTTATGGAACTGGAACCTCTGGAGGCATCCGTTGGAGATTCAGTTTCTTTAAAGTGCCAAGTTGGTGGGACACCAGAAATTACAGTGTCTTGGTACAAGGGAGATACCAAGTTACGGCCAACTCCTGAATATAGGACCTACTTTACAAACAATGTGGCCACACTTGTTTTTAATAGAGTGACTATCAATGACAGTGGAGAGTACACATGTAAGGCAGAAAATAGCATAGGAACTGCTTCTTCTCAGACTGTCTTCAGAATTCAAGGTGATGATGTTATTTTAGAAATTAATAAATGTCTTTTTTCCTTATCTTAACTCTTTTATCTTTATAAGGGAAATTTTCATTTCATCAACTAATGCCTCAAGTATCACTTGTCTTCCTACAGAGCGTCAACTCCCACCTTCCTTTGCAAGACAATTAAAGGACATTGAACAAACTGTTGGGTTGCCAGTTACACTCACTTGTCGATTAAATGGCTCTGCACCCATCCAAGTGAGCTGGTATAGAGATGGGGTACTTTTGCGAGACGATGACAATCTGCAGACATCCTTCATAGACAATGTGGCCACTCTGAAAGTTTTGCAGACTGACTTGAGTCACTCTGGCCAGTACTCTTGCTCAGCTTCCAATCCACTTGGAACAGCATCTTCTAGTGCTAGACTGACAGCAAGAGGTTTGTTCTCATGTCAATCTTTCTCTTTGCAAACCCTGACTTCTTGCTCATTGCCAACATAGAAATGGCTAATGACAAAAGCAAAAAAACCCCACACATTTTGCCTTTTCTTCTCATCTTCCAGAACCTAAGAAATCTCCCTTCTTTGACATCAAGCCTGTATCTATAGATGTTATTGCTGGGGAAAGTGCTGACTTTGAGTGTCATGTTACTGGCGCTCAACCGATGCGAATCACTTGGTCAAAAGATAACAAGGAGATCCGTCCTGGAGGAAATTATACGATCACATGTGTGGGAAACACTCCCCATTTGAGAATTCTTAAAGTAGGCAAAGGCGATTCCGGTCAGTATACTTGCCAAGCAACCAATGATGTTGGCAAAGACATGTGCTCAGCTCAACTCAGTGTGAAAGGTATCGTTATGTGGCATTTACCAATATTTGTTCTTTCCCATGTTTGTGTAAAAGTTTCTTTAGTTTTTAAATTTTGGGGATTAAACTGGATCATGTTACAATTTGTATGTTTATGTTGGAGGTAACATTAATCAAAATTCTGTTTTCTCTTTGTGTTGTTCTTTAAGTTAGTGTATTGGTAAGTGTAATCCTACCAGTAACTGTTGTTTAACTGATATTTGTTAAATGTTGTTTCAACTATCCATTCTCTTTTTCCATTCTTTCCTGTTCCATAGCATTCTGATTTATCATCATTAAACGTTAATCAAGCATTTCTATAATACATTAACTTGTATAACTTATCAATTCAAACTACAAAATAAACTTATCAATTTAATTCTCTTTAAAAATATGAAAAGCTGATTTAATAGAAAAGGCAACTTATTTCACCACAAAATTCTCAGGAAGGATATTCTTACTAAACCAGTTTAAATAAGCTCTTATAGGGTCTTCAACAACAAACATGTTATTTTTTTCCCTTTGATTTACTAGAACCTCCAAAGTTTGTTAAGAAATTAGAAGCTTCAAAAGTTGCAAAGCAGGGAGAAGCCATCCAACTGGAATGTAAAATAAGTGGTTCCCCAGAAATCAAAGTGTTGTGGTTCCGAAATGACAGTGAGCTTCATGAAAGTTGGAAATACAGCATGTCCTTCGTTAATTCCGTGGCGTTGCTCACCATCAACGAAGCCAGTGCCGAGGACAGTGGAGACTATATCTGTGAAGCTCATAATGGTGTTGGAGACGCCAGCTGCAGCACAGCGCTGACCGTTAAAGGTTAGACACACTGAACTGCTTTCTTCGTTCCCATCTGATTTCCATTCCTGCTCAGGAATGTTAGAATTCCAAAGTAGCAAGGCTAGTTAAGAGTATTTGCTTGCACTTCTTAAACTAGTTTTTAGGAATTGTCATTTCTTAAGTTAACATATCATTATATGGTCACACCAGCCATTCTTAATGGTTGTAGATTCTAATTTCTTTTTCCTTTTTAGTATGCAAATATTTTTATTGTTTATCTTTTTTTCCCCCTGGTAGCACCTCCTGTTTTCACCCAGAAGCCTTCTCCAGTAGGAGCCCTTAAAGGTTCTGATGTCATCTTACAATGTGAACTTTCGGGAACGCCCCCATTTGAAGTGATATGGGTTAAAGACCGGAAGCAAGTTCGAAGCAGCAAGAAATTTAAAATTACTTCAAAAAATTTTGACACAAGTCTCCATATCCTTAATCTTGAAGCCTCTGATGTAGGAGAATATCACTGCAAAGCTACTAATGAGGTGGGAAGTGACACGTGTGTCTGCACTGTCAAGTTCAGAGGTTTGTATATATGGGCACAAACATGTATGTCTCCTCCTTTCATCTTTTCTTGCTTGACCAATCATTTATATGGGTGTGATTCTCATTTTTTCCCCCTAAACCACAAATTTCTTTCATTAGAACCTCCACGATTTGTGAAAAAGCTGTGTGACACCTCAACCCTTGTTGGGGATGCTGTTGAGCTACGGGCTGTAGTGGAAGGCTTCCAGCCCATTTCTGTTGTCTGGCTGAAAGATAGAGGTGAAGTCATCAGAGAAAGTGAAAACACGAGAATTTCATTCATTGATAACATCGCAACCCTACAACTTGGTAGCCCAGAAGCATCTAATGCCGGAAAATACGTGTGCCAAATCAAAAACGATGCTGGAATGAAAGAATGTTCCGCAGTCTTGACTGTACTAGGTTAGTAACAAAGTATAGCCTGAGGGGGGAAAATCAGGTTAATTAACCCATGATCATTTTCTATAAATATTACTCCTTCCCAATATTGATAACATGTTTAGTTTGGACGGTGAGTTTATTTTCAATGTAATTATACTTCATCTTTTAGAACCAGCCAGAATCATAGAGAAGCCAGAACCCATGACTGTCACTACTGGAAATCCTTTTGCATTAGAGTGTGTAGTGGCTGGATCACCAGAACTTTCAGCCAAGTGGTTCAAAGATGGAAGAGAATTATCTGCAGACAGCAAACATCACATTACGTTCATCAACAAAGTGGCTTCACTTAAGATCCCCTGTGCAGAAATGAGTGACAAGGGGTTATACAGCTTTGAAGTGAAAAACAGTGTTGGTAAAAGTAACTGCACTGTATCTGTTCACATTTCCGGTAAGTAGTAGGAGGTATTTATGGTTACATAATTTTTCCTGGAAAATAAGCTTCTCTCTAAACAGAAACCTGCCCTTCTCCACATAGATCGAGTTGTGCCTCCTTCCTTCATCCGCAAGCTGAAAGACACGAACGCCACCCTGGGGGCCTCAGTGGTTTTGGAGTGCCGAGTCTCTGGCTCAGCTCCAATCTCTGTTGGCTGGTTTCAGGATGGAAATGAGATTGTTAGTGGGCCTAAATGCCAGTCCAGCTTTTCAGAAAATGTCTGTACTTTGAATCTGAGCTTACTGGAGCCTTCCGATGCAGGCACATACACATGTGTGGCTGCCAACGTGGCTGGTTCTGAGGAGTGCTCAGCAGTCCTGACTGTGCAAGGTCAGTGTGCAAGGATCAGGCTGCCGATCTTAAGTCTCTTCCACATGACTTGGTGCCTGCCTTGCATGAAATTTCTTTATTTCATCTTCATTTATTAGTCTTGGCTCTCTTTTCTTAAAATTATTATTTTATGTTTTTCATCACCATTTATTCCCTCTATTCACTCTTGCACCTCCATCCATCCCCTCCCCCTACAGTCACCACACTGTTGTCTGAGTCCCTGAGTTTTCTCTCTTTATGCTTTCTTTTTCGCTTATTCCCCCTGACCATCTCACCCCCTTCCCCCCACCACCACCATAGCTGTCTGTCTGCCCTCTATGAGTCTGTCTCCATTTTGTTTGGTAGTTCAGTTTGTTCATTAAATTCCATATATGAGTGAAATCATATGGTATCTGTCTCTCTCTGAAACATTTTAGCAAAATGTTCTCCAGGTCCATCCATGCTGTTGCGAAGGGTAAAATTGTCTTCTTTTTTTATGTTAGAGTAGTATTCCATTGTGTAAATGTGCCACAGCTTTTTTATCCATTCATCTGCTGAGGGACACTTGAACTGCTTCCAAATCTTGGCTATTGTAAATAATGCTGCAATGAAAATAGGGGTGCATATATTCTTTTGAATTAGTATTTTGGGTTTCTTCGGATAAATTCCCCAGAACACTAATTGGCTCCCTTTTCTACAAATAGCAAAAGCACCTCTCACTTGGATTTCTCTTTTTCTCTTGATCTTCCCCTCCCCCTGGGGTATCTAGAGCCACCAACTTTTGAACAAACCCCGGATTCTGTGGAAGTTTTACCTGGAATGAGTGTCACATTCACCAGTGTCATTAGAGGCACCCCTCCTTTCAAGGTCAAATGGTTTAAAGGCAGCAGGGAACTGGTGTCAGGGGAGTCATGCACCATCTCTCTGGAAGATTATGTCACAGAACTGGAGTTGTTTGAGGTGGAGCCATTGCAGAGTGGAGACTATTCTTGCCTCGTTACTAATGATGCTGGCAGTGCTTCCTGCACCACACATCTTTTTGTGAAAGGTTTGCTCTTCATTCCAATCCGTGTATCTTTTAAATTTTTTCTAAGTCTTCATTTGAAGACATCAATTTTACCCTCATATTTTCTCCTTATAGAACCAGCCACCTTTGTGAAAAGATTGGCTGATTTCAGTGTTGAGACAGGAAGTCCCATAGTTCTTGAGGCCACATATACTGGCACGCCTCCCATCTCAGTGAGCTGGATGAAGAATGAGTTTCCTCTTTCACAGTCTTCGAATTGCAGTGTTACTATGACAGAAAAATCGACCATACTGGAAATTCTTGACAGCACAGTAGAGGATTATGCACAATACAGTTGCCTGATAGAAAATGAGGCTGGTCAAGATATTTGTGAAGCTCTGGTATCTGTCTTAGGTGTGTTGACAGTTACCTCTTTTTATTGCTCTCTTTTCTTTCTCTTAAAAATCCTCTGTTAGTTAGCATGATTGATTGACTACCACTCTTTGTACCTTAGAACCACCTTATTTTATTGAACCTCTGGAACATGTGGAAGCAGCCATTGGAGAACCTACAACTTTGCAGTGTAAAGTGGATGGAACCCCAGAAATCAGAATTTCTTGGTATAAAGAACACACAAAGCTACGATCTGCTCCTGCATACAAAATGCAATTCAAAAATAACATTGCCTCCTTAGTAATCAACAAAGTGGACCATAGTGACGTGGGAGAGTACACATGCAAGGCAGAAAACAGTGTGGGGGCAGTTGCTTCTTCAGCTGTGCTTGTTATCAAAGGTGATGATGCTTTTGCTTAACGAGTCTTGCTGTGTGTTGACAAATCCATTTTCTTAAAAACAACAAAAATTTAATGGACTGAAATATGTTGTAGATATTTTCTGTCTTGTAAATAAGGTCTATCTGTAATTTCTTTACAGACCGCAAACTTCCACCTACTTTTGCAAGAAAACTGAAGGATGTCCATGAGACTCTTGGCTTCCCAGTTGCGTTTGAATGTCGCATCAATGGCTCAGAACCTCTTCAAGTGTCTTGGTACAAAGATGGGGTGCTTTTGAAAGATGATTCTAATTTGCAAACATCTTTTGTTCATAATGTAGCAACTCTTCAGATTTTACAAACTGACCAGAGCCACGTTGGTCAGTACAATTGCTCAGCTTCTAATCCTCTTGGAACTGCTTCATCCAGTGCCAAGCTCATTCTCTCAGGTGAGTAGCTCATCACATTGTACTCTCTGCATTGTAAAGGAGCTTCATTGCTCCGGGCCGCCAAACTCTGGTGCCACTTTGTTTCTGCTCTGTGTCAGGAAGCAGGAAAACTGAACTCACCATGTTGGTATTCATTCTTTTTAGAGCATGAAGTGCCTCCTTTCTTTGATCTAAAGCCTGTATCAGTAGATCTTGCTCTTGGAGAAAGTGGGTCTTTTAAGTGTCATGTAACTGGAACTGCACCAATCAAAATCACTTGGGCCAAAGATAACCGAGAGATTCGCCCTGGAGGCAACTACAAGATGACTTTGGTTGAAAATACTGCCACTCTGACAGTTCTCAAAGTAGGCAAAGGAGATGCTGGGCAGTATACCTGCTATGCGAGCAATGCAGCTGGAAAAGACTCTTGTTCTGCTCATCTGGGTGTACAAGGTACTCGCTTGAGTAAAGTAGCAAGGTCTCTACCATTTTTAATATCTTAAAATATAACAGGAAGAATGTGCTTGAAATTATGTTTAGGATCATGGTCAAGTAATTAAAAGTGATCATGTGGATCAAAATTTTTTTTTTATTGAAGTGGACTGAAAATCCATTTTCAAAAGCTAAAAAGAGACATTAGAGAGAGCATGAACAAAAAAATTTTACAGAATTGTAAGAAAATCAAAGTTTGAAGGAAGTTATCTCAAATGACTTATTTTCCCCAATAGTTATTAAGTGAATGGATTTTGTCCCAGTAAGGGACAGCAGAGTGCCAGACTCTCAAGCTCTTCAAGGACAGTCCAGATTAATTATGTCAATAGCTTGTCCTCCATTGACCCCACTTACATAATTGTGGAAGGCCCAGCTGGTATGGCTCAGCAGTTGAATGTTGACCTATGAACCAGGAGGTCACAGTTCAATTCCCTATCAGGGCACATGCCCAGGTTGCAGACTCAATCCCCATTGTGAGGCATGCGGGAGGTAGCCAATCAATGATTCTCTGTCATCACTGATTTTCTATCTATCGCTCCCTCTCCCTTCTTCACTGAAATCAATAAAAATACAATAATAATAATAATAATAATAATAATGGAAGCCAGGGAGGTGGGGAGTACATTAATATAGATGACATTTTGGAAAACAGCCATTTCTTTCTATAGTATGTTCATGGCTGCTGTTGTCAGAAGTTAAATACTTCACTCAGTGGACTGCTGGTCAACCCACAGAGCATTATCCAGGATATTTGTGCTGGTGGTAGTTTATAAATATATTTAAATAAAATAGAATTAAAGTTAGCAGCCCACCTACTCTATGACATATAACTAACCATCCTTATCTCCCTAAACTTGAATTTTTTTGCTTCAGTTAATGAGAAAAGCATTGCCCTCCCCACTTCAAGGGGAAATTATGAAAGTTGAAGAAATATCTAAAGCCTATAAGAGAAAGTGGCACTTTAAAAATATTAGCATAGCTGACCCCATTTTGCTATTCTGACTTATTATGGTACATAAATAATATATTTTCAACCATAGGAAATAGACAGTCCTCCACTGGTTCACATACAGAAAGTACTCAAACTCTCTTATTCCCCATGAACCTCATAGTACTTCTGCCAACAGATACACATGCTGCCTCTGATATTGTTCTAGACAAGTGATACTTTTATTGGGAAGAGGGTTATACAATAGGAATCAATGGTGTTTCCTTCTTCTGCAATAATATTTGATGTGGGTGTTTGTAAAAATAAATGTATTTAAAAGCCTCTCTGTTTGGCAGAGATTCCTCTTTTTACTTCATCTGGAGTTACATGTGTCTTTTCCATCCCTTACCTCATGTTTTCCCTCTTGGTTCCATAGAACCACCCAGGTTCATTAAAAAGCTAGAACCTTCAAGAATTGTGAAGCAGGATGAATCCACAAGATACGAATGTAAAATAGGAGGGTCTCCAGAAATCAAAGTTTCGTGGTACAAAGATGAAACTGAAATTCAAGAGAGCAGTAAATTCAGAATGTCATTCCTTGACTCAGTGGCGGTGTTGGAAATGCACCATCTCACTGTTGAAGACAGCGGTGACTACTCATGTGAGGCCCGCAATGCAGCGGGCAGTGCAAGCAGCAGCACTTCCTTAAAAGTTAAAGGTCAGATCTTACCCTTCTTTTGTGTTTTTCACAGTAGCCTCCTCTCTAGTTGTCCTTTTCATACCCTGTTTGACTTTCCATCGATGTCTTAAAAATTTTATAGAAAACTAAATCTTACTTGTAACTATATATTTGCAGAATATATCCTAATTTTTCTTTTCTTTTTCCTAACTGAATTACCTCCCAATTTTAGAACCACCCATTTTCCGCAAAAAGCCTCATCCCATTGAGACACTGAAAGGAACTGATATTCATCTTGAATGTGAGCTTCAGGGTACTCCCCCATTTCAAGTTTCTTGGCATAAAGACAAGAGAGAACTTAGGAGCGGCAAGAAGTACAAGATAATGTCTGAGAACTTCCTTACAAGTATTCACATCCTGAATGTCGACACTGCAGACATTGGGGAATATCAGTGCAAAGCCACGAATGATGTGGGGAGTGACACTTGTGTTGGTTCTATCACTCTGAAAGGTTAGAGTGACTTCATTCTCTTATACTTACTCTTTTCCTTGTAATATTAATGTTTTGTTGGCCCCTTACCTGTTGTCCAGTTCTTTATCACTAGCTATCTCTTCTACTTTTCCCTTTTTTTCCTTTCCAAATCTTTTTGTTTAGGGTGCATCCCATTTCAAAATTGCACCAAGTATCCTCTTCGACAATTTTTCCAATAGGTTTCAATTTGATTTAGAAAGCTGGAGAGTACAAGACATTCAACTCTTTCTTCTTACTGCAAACTCTAATGTGTCCCTGCTCACAATCATTGAGAATGCCTCTTATTTAAGATATGGAAACAACACATTATCACTACTTTGATTACTAGCATTCATGATTAAGGGAAATGCTATTAATCCCACACATTTTAAATCAATAATATGCCTCTTTTTCATCAGCACCACCAAGATTTGTGAAGAAGCTCAGTGACATTTCTACCGTCGTTGGTGAAGAAGTCCAGCTGCAGACCACTGTTGAAGGCGCTGAGCCAATTTCAGTGGTGTGGTTCAAAGATAAGGGGGAAATGGTTAGAGAAAGTGACAACATATGGATTTCTTATTCAGAAAATACTGCAACCCTACAGTTTTCAAGAGCAGAAATAGCCAATGCTGGGAAGTACACCTGTCAGATCAAAAATGATGCTGGGACACAAGAGTGCTTCGCTGCACTGTCTGTTCTTGGTCAGTACAAATAGGGTGTTATGATGAACACAAGGCGTACACTTACCAGTGTCCACATTTTCTTTCGCTTTTCTGTTTGATTTTAAAATTTGAATGCAATTTTATCTTGTTTTAGAACCTGCAGCAATTGTGGAAAAGCCAGAATCCATAAAAGTTACCACAGGAGACACCTGTACATTGGAATGCATAGTCACTGGTACACCCGAACTCACTACTAAGTGGTTTAAGGATGGAAAAGAACTGACAAGTGACAGCAAATACAAAATAAGCTTCTTCAACAAAGTATCTGGTCTTAAGATTATCAACGTAGCGCCCAGTGACAGTGGGGTATACAGCTTTGAGGTGCAAAACCCTGTTGGCAAAGACAGCTGCACAGTCTCAGTTCAAGTGTCAGGTTGGTTGATCAGGCTTTTGGTGCAGTGTTATTATAATGCAGTTCCTGATTTACATATATATGTAGGGGAAGATCCGTCTTCTACAGCCTTACATGAGTCTCGCATCCTCTGAATCAGTAAAATCAGAGGTAACATACCTAGAGTTAGAAGAAGACCAAGTTCAAAAGTTATATCCCTTTCTCATTCAGAAATTTCACAATTCAGAATTATAGGAATAAAACTGAATCCCTGAAAAGGGATAAAGTGGTCTTCTACTATCACTTACACTTGAATAATTCACCATATAATGAGTCATAGCAAAGAGAACCAATAACCCTAATAAGTCACCTAGCACATCCTGCCCATTGATCCTCAAGGCTTTCAATTGTGTGACCCTATAGGGAATTCTTTGATACCCTTGCAGAAGAGCCAAAGGGATCTAGGTATATCCAATAAAAAAAGACAGTAAATCTCTTTTCAAATCATTTTATAACTGATGTCCCTTGTTTGTTTGACTTTTATCACATTTAGACCGAACTATTCCTCCTTCGTTCACAAGAAAATTGAAAGAAACGAATGGTCTATCTGGTTCTTCAGTTGTAATGGAGTGCAAAGTCTATGGATCTCCTCCAATCTCTGTCTCCTGGTTTCATGAGGGAAATGAGATCAGCAGTGGAAGGAAATACCAGACCACCCTGACAGATAACACGTGCGCTTTAACTGTTAACATGCTGGAAGAATCAGATGCTGGTGACTACACCTGTGTAGCTACGAATGTGGCTGGTTCTGATGAATGCAGTGCTCCTCTGACTGTGAGAGGTCTGTTAAGAATACAGTAAAAATAGAACTGCATTTCATAATTTATAAGACTTTGGTCATCACAAATCAAAAATATTAAATTTTTCTGCTGTGTGCTTTTTTTGTTTAGAACCACCATCTTTTGTTCAGAAACCTGATGCCATGGATGTTTTGACTGGAGCCAATGTAACTTTCACGAGCATCATAAAGGGAACGCCTCCTTTCAGTGTCAGCTGGTTCAAGGGCAGCAGTGAACTAGTGCCAGGGGACAGGTGCAATGTGTCTTTGGAAGAGTCAGTTGCTGAACTGGAGCTGTTTGATGTGGACACCTCACAAAGTGGAGAATACACCTGCATAGTCACGAATGAAGCCGGCAAAGCTTCTTGCACAACGCGTCTCCATGTCAAAGGTTTGTTTGATGTCCCACACCTTCATGGTTAACATACATGACTTAATAGACGAGTCTACATCTGTATGTATGTGTGTTTGATTTCCCATTTCCAATTTGTGTATAGCCCCAGCTAAATTTGTGAAGAGGCTCAATGATTACAGCTTAGAGAAAGGAAAAGCCCTGATCCTGGAAGGCACGTACACTGGAACTCCAGCCATTTCGGTTACATGGAAGAAAAATGGCATAAATATAACTCCTTCTCAGAGGTGTAATATAACCACAACAGAAAAATCCTCAATCCTGGAAATCCCAAGTACCGCAGTGGAGGACGCAGGGCAATACAACTGCTACATTGAAAATGCGTCAGGAAAAGACTCCTGTTCAGCACAAATACAGATCCTAGGTTTGTTATGACTGTACATTCCTACCTTTATATATAAATAAGCATTCTGGCCTGTCTCCTTCATGACTCACTATCTCTCTTGCCTGCAGAACCACCGTATTTTGTCAAGCAATTAGAGCCTGTTAAGGTGACTGTTGGAGATTCTGCCTCATTACAATGCCAACTTGCTGGAACCCCTGAAATTGCCGTATCCTGGTACAAAGGAGATACAAAGCTGAGACCCACTGCCACCTATAAGATGCATTTCAGGAATAATGTTGCGACCCTGGTTTTCAACCAGGTTGGCAGCCATGACAGCGGAGAGTATATCTGCAGAGCTGAAAACAGTGTGGGAGAAGTCTCTTCATCAACTTTCCTTACTGTTCAAGGTGACTGGAATATTTCAGAAGTGAACGAATTTGTATTTCTTTTGAACTAGATTTAAAGTATCTCATGAGAGCATTCTTTTTAGGACATTCTTTCCAAATGCAAAATTTTCTGCTTATGTAATTCCACCTATAATTAATGGCCTTCCCAGAGAGAGTTCAGATGACTAAATCTTCAGTTGGAAGGATCATGTAGTCCTTTGGCTCTATAATTAAATCTTTAAGAAACATGAGGGACCATATTTTTAAAATCCCACCCTCTGAGTGTATCATTCAAAATACTAGAAGGCAGTCTTGAAAAGTAGGAGGACCTGCTGCATACCTGGAGGTGTACCTAAGCCGCTCAAGTTCTCTATTGGCTTTGCACCTACTGTGCATTAGGCTGGCCTCAAGAGTCACACACTTTTGCTCCAGAAGGGTGCATGTTTTCCTTTGGGTCCAAGTTATTCTAGAAATGTTAACACCTCCTGATGCATTTGTAGAAATGGAAAAATGACATTATGTATCTAACAATAATTGTGAGAATATTCAGTAAATTTAAAATGTCCAGAAGTGTTTAATACTTCAATTCTGTTCTTACAGAGCAAAAACTTCCACCGTCGTTTTCTCGACAATTGAGAGATGTTCAAGAAACAGTTGGGCTGCCAGTTGTTTTTGAATGTGCCATAACTGGATCAGAGCCTCTCTCCGTGTCCTGGTATAAGGATGGCAAGCCATTGAAAGATGGCCCAAACGTTCAAACATCCTTTTTAGATAAAGTAGCCACCCTCAATATTTTTAAAACAGACCGGAGCCTCTCAGGCCAGTATTCCTGCACAGCTACAAATCCTATAGGGTCTGCCTCTTCTAGTGCCAGACTCATTCTCACAGGTTTGTGGATTCTTAAACTTCTTCCTATTTCTGTAATGAAAAGTTTCATAATCAAGTACAAAATTTGGGAGAAAACATCGTGATTTCTGTAAACTGGGATGGTCCAGACAGGGAGCCTGAAACCTTGTCTTTTGCTCTCCTCGCAGAGGGGAAGAACCCACCCTTCTTTGACATCCACATTGCCCCTGTGGATGCGGTGGTGGGAGACAGTGCGGACTTTGAGTGCCATGTTACTGGGACACAACCAATAAAGGTCAGCTGGGCCAAGGACAACCGAGAGATACGAAGTGCTGGCAACTACCAGATTAGTTACCTGGAAAACACTGCCCACCTGACAATTCTGAAAGTGGACAAGGGAGATTCTGGACAGTATACCTGCCATGCTGTGAATGAGGTGGGAAAGGACTCCTGCACAGCTCGACTTAATATAAAAGGTATGGTTTATTTTGCATGTGTCCGACAAAATGTCATCATTTACATTCTATAAAGTGTGCAGTTTTCAGGACAAATGTAATTAAGGACACATTTGTAAACAAATGGCATAAAATGATTAAAAGGATATAGGTTTCTTTAGAGAACAAGTGATCTCTTTAAATCTGCATTTCTCTAAAATTGTACATATTCTGCATAATCCTAAGACCAACCTCCCTTTTATGTTTTTACATCTATCTGGTTCTGTTAATGGCCATTCATTATCCTTATTTTCTATCCCTTAAATCAGGTAACAATTTAGAATAAGCTTTGGGAGGAGGCTAAGATGTTTAGGAACACACACTAATATTGTCTATTTAGTTGGTCAGCCTTGAATTTTAATGAAAAAAGATGACTTCTTTTTTTGAAAAACCTCATGGTAATAACTACTTCTGGACTCCATTTCATATGTACTTTCAATTTCTTACAGAGCGGCTAACCCCACCAAGTTTCACTAAAAAGCTCTCAGAGACAGTAGAAGAAACAGAAGGGAATTCTTTCAAACTTGAGGGCCGTGTGGCCGGGTCCCAGCCAATCACTGTGGCTTGGTACAAGAATAATGTAGAGATACATCCAACTTCTAACTGTGAAATCACATTCAAGAACAACATACTGCTGCTGCAAGTCAAGAAGGCGGGCATGGGCGATGCTGGTTTGTACACGTGCAAAGTGTCGAATGATGCAGGCTCTGCTCTGTGTACATCTTCCATTGTCATCAAAGGTTAGTTATCTGCATGGCCACAGACTGTTGTGTTTTTCTTCACCGCCTATGAGGTAGTCGTGTACATTGCCTCTGACATGTGCTTTTCTTCTTCAACTCTGTCAACCAAGTCAGTTATAATGAAAATAAATATGTTATTTAATTGACTTACCAAAATTCCAGATGTTTACTTAAAGTATATATTGTTTGTAACTTAATTGCATGGCTGACCTAAGAAGAGGTCATATAGTAGCTGGACTAAAAATCTTACCTAGTAAATCCCATCCTAAAATTCTCTCATGCAGTATGAAATCTAAGTCTACTTTGAAATTCATGCATAAATGACACATAAATTTTTATGAAACACACTTATTTTGATATATTCTTATATTTTTATCACTGAACACTGCATTAGCTTTTCTTATTATAAGTTATATCACATTCTGGAGCATTCTCTTTTCTAAACATATTTCTAAAGGATTATTGTTTGACATATATTGCCCAAAGCTTTTAGCCTGTAAATGAACATTAATCCCAGATAAAAGAGTAAATTTGCTTACAAAGAAAAAATAGAGGAGTGGAATGATATTACTGCATCTCATTCTGGAAGACATATTTAATTACATAGTCATAGCTCAAGACAAAGATAGACTATATCGTTTAAGACGATAGTCTCGATCTGATCCTCTGCCCGTAATGAGTTCACCCAGATGATTATGGTGCAGATTCATCAAAACCATTTTACAAATTAACCTCCTAAAAGCAGCTTGGAATTGACTACCGACTCTGATGATGTAATTGGCCCTATAATGGTGCACAGATACTAGGTTAATATCACTAATAGGTTAATATAATTGAGTTGTTTGGTGTGTGTTTTGAGTTGTCTTAAAGTTCAAATTTTATCACTCATTTAATAGTATTTAAGTTTGTTTAGTTTTAAAACATCATTAGTAAAATGAAAAATATGTAATTGACAGTGGCTTATATTCATGTTTTACATTCCTGATGCTTTTGCCTTTAGGTAGATACAACTTTATATAGAATTCTGAAGGTATTTATCCATACAGTTTTTTTTAAAAAGAGTAGACACCAGAAGTTTTAATATTTGCAGTTGTGAATTTTGCCTTATTCATATATGTAGGTCTCAGAACCACTGAATAAAATCATTGCATAACACTGAGTTCTACATGGACTTTGTATCATGTTACATATTTTCTTCATTGGTTTTCATTTGCTTCAACTTGTAAATCCTTTGGGCAAAGATTGGATTTTCTGCACTTAGTAGCTAAAGATGAACATCAGATAAAATCACATATTAAGATGTGGGGCTCATGGATTACTCAAATATTGGCTTTCTTTCCCAGAGGGTAGCCAGAATTACTAGCCCTAGCTGGTTTGTCTCAGTGGATAGAGTGTTGGCCTGTGGACTGAAGGGTCTCAGGTTTGATTCTGGTCAAGGGCACATGCCTCTGTTGCAGGCTCGATCCCTAGGCCCGGTTGGGGCATGTGCAGGAGACAACCAATCAATGTGGTCTCTCATGTCAATGTTTCTCTCTCTGTCTGTCCCCTGCCTTCCACTCCCTCTAAAAAAAAAAAAAAAAAAAAAAAAGTGGAAAAATATCCTCAGGTGATGATTAACAAAATATAAATAAAATAAAATAATTACTGATCTAGATTAAAAGAATTCCTCAATAAGCCCTTAAATTTTAGAGTTCAGCGAAAATGCAGCTGTACCCACGTTGGAGAGAATCAATCGTGTATACAGCAGTTATGATACCCACCAGTGGAATGTTTGCAGGGCTTAATTGGGTCACAGGTGCTTGGGTGATTTATGGCCTGCATGGTATCTGTTCATTGCTTGTTTTTAAACCTTTATTTTTTTTAATTCAACAAATGTAACTACTGACTTCAGAGAGAAATCAATCAGGAACGTGATTCAGTTCTACTGCAGCAACCAGTGTTACCTGTTAGAGGCATAACTTGTTTCTTCTCTGAAATTTAATACTTATTTGCCTTTATGTTCCTTTCATGATCCTTTTTATTTTATGTTTAAATTGCCTTTTTTAATTCCAGAGCCTAAGAAACCACCTGTGTTTGATCAGCACCTTAGTCCAGTAACAGTGAGTGAAGGAGAATTCGTGCAGCTCAGCTGCCATGTCCAGGGTTCGGAGCCAATCAGGATCCAGTGGCTGAAGGCTGGCAAAGAAATCAAGTCTTCAGACAGATGCAGCTTCAGCTTTGCTAGTGGGACTGCTATGCTGGAACTCAAGGATGTGGCCAAAGCAGATGCAGGAGATTATGTATGTAAAGCTTCAAATGCGGCCGGAAGTGACACTTCCAAATCAAAAGTGACCATTAAAGGTACAGATGCCTCAAAAATATTATTCAGATTAAACCAACAGCTACTTACATTTATTTGCTTTTTGCAATTTACATAAGAATGTAATTAGATTTTTAGAAAGATCAGTTATTGCTCATTTGCAATTTATAGCCCCCTTATTATAGTAATTAAAGTTTAGATAATTTAATAGAAATCTATACTAATAAAAGGGTAATATGCTAATTAGATCAGACATCTTCTGAATGTCCTTCCAGACAAAGCCACGGTGGCAGGGGGCCAAGGCAGAGGCAGTTAGAGTGATCTGGCCAGCAGGGGAGGGCAGTTAGGGGGCGATCGGGCCAGCAGGCAGAAGCAGTTAGGGGTGACCAAGCTGGCAGGGGAGCAGTTAGTGACATCAGGCTAACAGGCAGAGGTGGTTAGGGGCAATCAGGAGGGCAGGCAGACAAGCAGTTAGGAGCCAGCAATCCCAGATTGCGAGAGGGATGTCCCAAATTGGAGAGGGTGCAGGCCGGGCTGAGGGACGCTCCCCCCTGCACAAATTTTGTGCACCAGGCCTCTAGTAATTTCAATTAAAATCTGTCTGACATTACCCCAAGTTCAACATCATATTTCTTGAAACTCTTTTCACTGTATAAGAGGGTAAAATTAAGTAAAGTTCCAAAATGATAATAATGTGATATAAGGTATCCTGGTTCATAGCCCTGACAGAAATCTGTATAATAAAGCCAAGTCTAGAAATATAAGATTTGATACTACTAATATGATTGTAGTTCAGCCTGTATGCAACAGCTACAACTAGTTATAAATGTATATGAAATTGCTTTATCTTCTGTAATCCACTCCTATATAATGAGTCCTAGAATGCATGATGTTTTTGACTCTGCCAAACTCCTAAAACTTATTTTACAAAGACAATTTTTCCTTATAAATGTATTTTTAGACAAACCAACCGCCGTCCCAACAGCTAAGAAAGCAGTGGTAGACGGGAAACTCTTCTTCGTATCAGAACCTCAGAGTATCAGAGTGGTGGAAAGTAAGTACTTCCTGAAAAATACATCTTCACTTATCCTGTACATTTCACTTCTGATTTAATTTTGGAAGAGCTTATTTTGGAAAATTAAGTTTTTTATTTGTCTTCATTACTCCTTAGAAACCACTGCAACATTCATTGCAAAAGTTGGCGGTGATCCGATCCCTAATGTGAAATGGACAAAAGGGAAATGGAGACAACTGAACCCAGGAGGTCGCGTTTCTATCCTGCAGAAAGGCGATGAAGCCAAGCTGGAGATCAGAGACACCACAAAAACCGATTCTGGCTTATACCGATGTGTCGCATTTAATAAACACGGTGAAATTGAAAGTAATGTTAACCTGCAGGTGGACGAAAGGAAGAAACAAGAGAAAATTGAAGGAGATCTTAGAGCAATGCTGAAAAAGTAAGTTTACTTTTAAAAGATATAATTTTCCACTCACAGAAGAGATCTCTCAAGAGGCCTGGGCTATCCCCTCTAAGATTCAGACTGTGAAAGAAAAGCACACAGACATTTTAACAGAAAAAGATAAGGAAATACACAACAACTGGGCAGAAGTTAGTGGTTCATTAAGATTGATTTCTGAATAATCATAAGAAAGTTTGAGAAAGAGATAAATTTTTATTATAAAATTTTAAACAAAGGAAATGGCCTATATAGAAACGTGTTTATGTGACTAGGTATGAAATTTTTGTTTCTATGTATGATATCTCATGCTCTGAATTATTTTCTAGATCAACTATTTTAAACATTTTTTATAATTACCAATAATTTCAACACAATTTAAGTTTCAACATAATTATTGGATTATTAAATTAACATTTCATTTCCATACATCTTTTCCATGAGATATAGTTATCCCTTATTAATGCTTTCTATTGCTGTTATTATTTTTCCTTGTAATTCTTTCATTAGGCTCTAAAGTTTACAAAAATGTTTTCACTAGTTTTTTCTTTTTAAAAACTCTTTGATCAACTTTATGTAATTTATAACAATGGACCAATCTTAATCCACTCCATTTTCACACTCACATTTTTTATTATTTCACAGATAGCATGATATTAATATTTCTAAATAAAGGACACAGAATTATTCCTTTGTGAGAAAAAAAATCTTGTAATGGCATTTATAATCTTGGAATGATGATAGACCATTCAAAATAGAATAGAAGACAGGTGATTTATGTTTATCTCTTATTTTACTTAGGGCTCCCACCTTGAAGAGGGGCTCTGGGGAAGAAGAAGAAATTGATATCATGGAACTTCTCAAAAATGTTGATCCTAAAGAATATGAAAAATATGCCCGTATGTATGGCATCACTGACTTCCGCGGTCTTCTTCAAGCATTTGAACTGCTCAAGCAAAGTCAAGAAGAAGAGACACATAGATTGGTATGATCTGGTGCAGATAGCATCATCTTTACAAATTCACATTTGAAACCTCTAACATATGCCTTTTGGATTTTCAGAATCCTATAGTTGTATAAGATGGTTGAATAGAACCTAAGCAGTTCAAGAATGGAAGCTAATAAGCAAAATAAGCCAGGCAGAGAAAGATAAATATCACATAATCTCACTCATATGTGGGATATAATGATCAACATAATTTGATGAACAAGAATAAATCCAGAGACAAATGGCAGGGAAGGGGGGTTAGAGAGCAACCAAAGGGCTTGTATGCATGCATATTAGCATAACCAATGGATACAGACAATGAGGCAGTGGGGGCTTGCCCAGGTGGGAATGGCTGCGGCAGGGGGGGGGGGGGGGGATGTCAAGCAGGGAAAAAGGAGACATATGTAAAATTTTAGACAATAAAAAAAAAAAGTATAAGGAGGAAATGCCATTGCTGAGACCTACCATGAATGAGCTATATCTGGAATAAATGACTTCACTTTCCATTAAAAAAATTAATAAATTCTGAATATCTAAAAAAAATGGAAGCTAAATATAATCATGTATCCTCTAATTCAGATTTTATTTCATATATAATACCTATCCCTTTTTTTTTCTTCTCAGGAAATTGAGGAAATAGAGAAGTCAGAGAAAGAAGAAAAGGAATTTGAAGAACTTGTATCATTTATTCAGCAAAGGCTGTCACAGACAGAGGTAAAATTAAGGATGCTGATAATGAAGTGAGCATGTTATTATTGGGAATTATAAGGGAAGGATAATAATGCATTTTAATTCTTTATTCTCCTAGCCTGTCACTCTGATCAAGGATATTGAAAATCAGACAGTTTTGAAAGATAACGATGCTGTGTTTGAAATCGACATTAAGATTAATTATCCAGAAATCAAGCTTTCATGGTACAAAGGGACTGTAAAACTGGAACCCAGTGATAAATTTGAAATAAGCATCGATGGTGATCGACATACACTTAGAGTCAAAAACTGTCAGCTTAAAGATCAGGGAAATTATAGATTGGTGTGTGGCCCACACATTGCTAGTGCTAAACTGACAGTAATTGGTAAGTAAAGAGTTAAAAACAGCAACCCCATGAGGCTTACTGCTGAGCATATCTGCCTGTGATATTAAACACAGTGTGTGCTGTGTCATACCAACAGAGCCTGCGTGGGAACGGCACCTGCAGGACGTCACTTTGAAGGAAGGCCAGACTTGCACCATGACGTGCCAGTTTTCTGTGCCAAATGTAAAATCCGAATGGTTCCGAAATGGCAGAATCCTGAAACCCCAAGGTCGACATAAGACAGACGTGGAACACAAAGTCCATAAACTGACCATTGCGGATGTGCGAGCAGAAGACCAGGGCCAGTACACCTGCAAACACGGAGACCTGGAAACGTCAGCAGAGCTCCGGATTGAAGGTGGGTGAAATTGAGGCTGGAGTTGGCGCAGCCTTGGCCAATGGCCCAAGGTGTGCAGGACCCTCACAGCCCCACCATCAGGCATATCCCAGAGTGCTGGTGTGTCCTCAGTCCCAACACACACACTCAAAGCATTCCCTCACATCTCAAAGTGCGTACAAAATCAAAAGGGAGAGATTTGCGTAAGTAGCAATTCCTTTGCATAGCTTTTTTTGACTAGAAGCAAATTTCCATCTAAACTAAGGTGTGACTTTCTAATGGTTATTTCTGTTAAATTCCATAATTCTGTTAAATTTAATGAATCTTTACAATTCTGCTAAATTCTGTAATTCTCACATCTATGATTCTGATGCCCCCCAAAAAATCTTGGAAAGGATCCGATTTCATGGCTATATATCTGAAAGATCTTGGCGAGGAGTTTATATTTGGTTTATAAGAATTAATTTGACTCCATCTGTATGACATTTCATAGATAGAATTAACAGATATTTTAAGGACTTACAGGAACCACATTATACTTTTTTTTCATTGATTCTATAGGAATACATTTAAGTATTGGGATCATATTGTTTTGTTTTTTGTTTTCTGATGGAAAGAAGTACATTTTCTTCTTGTTTTATATTTTCAACATTTTTCTGCTATTTTCCACTTGGGTCAAAAGATGGAGACTCTAAATATCTGAGGGGAAAGCACAGTGAAAGAAATTTCTTCCTATGCATTCTAACTGTGACTCTCTTTGTACTTGAACAGCTGAACCAATTCAGTTTACAAAGCGCATCCAGAACATTGTGGTGAGCGAGCATCAGTCCGCCACCTTCGAGTGCGAAGTGTCCTTTGATGATGCCATTGTAACCTGGTACAAAGGACCAACAGAACTGATTGAGAGCCAGAAATACAACTTTAGGAATGACGGTCGCTGCCACTATATGACCATCCACAACGTGACCCCAGATGACGAAGGTAACGTAATTGACAGTGTCCCTGTGAATATGTAATGTAAAGCTTGTCTTTTTTGTGTAGTTCTACCCTACTTGACACTTCCACTCTATAATTCTATATAGAATAGTTTTTTAGGAAAGAGGAGTAAAAATAATACAAACGATATCTAAAAGAAAGACATGTTATTGACTTATATAGCAGAAAACAAAAGTTCGATGATTCTTTTCCTTAGGTGTCTATTCAGTAATTGCTCGGCTGGAGCCAAGAGGAGAAGCAAGAAGCACAGCAGAGCTGTACTTAACAACCAAAGGTCAGAAAGCACCACATTAAAACCTCACTGCAGTCTTTGAAACAAAGTACCCTGTCGAGACAATTCTAAATATAAACATGTTTGGGTTTTTTTCTTTTGCAGAAATCAAACTTGAGATGAAGCCTCCCGGTGAGTTTAAGAAAATCAGTCCTTGCTTACAACACATTCAGCATAATTTTGTAAATGAAGAAGCCAAACAAAAAATCTCTAATAATGTTATCTTTTTTCAGTGAAATATTTTCCATTAATAATATAAACATTAATACATTACGCTTTTCATAACTAATACAAACATTGGGCCTTGAGAGTGTGGGGAATTTGAAATAATGTCCCTTACCTAGGATCATGCCAACTGGTATGGCCATAGAACAGAAACTTTCACAGGGAACAAACTTGCCTGCTGGCTGCATATAACGTGTGCCTGTATGGTTTGTGTCTATATGTTAGGTTCTGCTGTTGGAAATGCCTACCAATCGAACACATCTGAGTTGTCTAATAAACACTTGTGTTTTCAGTCCCTCTATGCTGATCATTAAATGTCCCTTTTCAGATATTCCTGACTCCAGAGTTCCAATCCCTACCATGCCTATCAGAGCAATACCGCCAGAAGGTGAGATTTGGGACCAAAACACCTGGGTTTGGGGCAACAATATTGTACCACTAGGAAATTACCAATGCCAGCCTATAGCAGAGAGTCAGAACACACCTTCATGTTATGTTCTCCACTGTATAATGAGAAAGCAGAGCAAAAGAGTAGTGACAGTAATAAATATGTGCTATTTTTATTTTATCTGGTAGATGTATAGGTACTGTAATACCTTCGAAGAACTGAAACTTTTTGTTATGCTTCACATAATGAGAAGCCAAACCACATAACTAACTAATGATGGCATTTTTTTTTCAGAAATCCCTCCTACAGCTGTTCCTCCTATCCCTGTGTTGCTACCATCACCTGAAGAAAAGAAACCACCAGCAAAACGTATTGAAGGTAGTATGTGTTCTTTACCTAAATGTCAAAAACTAGAATTTAACTATTGCAGACCTGGAAAATGTTGTTTAATGCAACACATTCTCCCTCTAGTGGTCAACGGTGGAATTGCCTTTCAAAATGTAAATTATATTAATTAACCAATGGCATAAGACATGGACCTACAAGCTGAATATCACCAGACAAACCAAAATAATGCTTAATATTAAAATATTTTATTTTAATGGAATTACTTAAACATTAATGTCAAACTTATTTCATGTTTAATATTTTTCTACTACATAATAAAACAGTACAGTTGATTTCTAGTGAAGCTTCTGGAAATAAATCACATTTGTTTTATAGTCAAATTAAAAATTATAGCTTGTGTTGTTTTTCTAAATTACAATGTTAAATACTCTAAACTTTACTATTTTGTTTAAAATATATGATTTAAGCTATTTTTACTACATTTGATTTTTTGTTTTTTAAAGCTAAGGAATGAGCTCACCAATATGGAGTTCTTGCATGTGCCAGGGAGTTGCTCCTCTCAAACATTTCAATAAGTACCATTTATGCTGCCAAATTGCTGAACTAAATTAGTGAGTAGATGTCTAGGACTTGCTAGAGTTTGGGGGAATTCAGAATTGCTTTCAGAATTTTCCCAGCATCACCAGGAAAAGATTATACATGTCCAAGTCACATTTTTTCATAGCTAAGCCACCACTACTATAGCAGTTTCCTGGGTTTGACATGCTAGTCCCATACAACCCACTACAATTGGTGTTAAAAGGTTGAGCTATTTTTCAGCCTGGCTCAGGAGAAATTCAGTTTTAAACACACACACACACACAAAACTTGTAGTTTTGTGACTAATACAATCTTAATAACAAAGAAAATAATTTTTTATCATTTATATGAACATAGTCAAATATGTTTCATCCACTTCTGAAAGCAGAGAGGAACAAAGTCAAAAATCATAAATTAGATTTCCATTTATATTTATTGTCAGGAATAATAATTCATTTTAATAAATGATTAAATCTTTGAGTATTATTGTCAACATGGCCAAGTTAACTGCCCACAGGGAAACTTGAGAAATTAAATCATATTTTAAAGATTGAAAACAGTGTTACTTATTCATGAATACCGGGAGCTATAATCAAGTTATGGATTAGAGGCACAATCAAAGTATAACATCAGCAACAACAAAAGAAAATGTCCACAATATATCATAGATAGGGCTTTAATTTTACTGATTCACATGTTATTCTTCCTCCTGACAATTTAAAGTGTTCTTACATAAGTGAAATAAAGGTGAAAATGTGCACCTTTTCTATTTATGATATCACTTGGGTTCATTCTTAATGTTTTGAAAACATTAACATGAAGCAGGCATAAAATCAATGAAAATGTAAGATCACCCCACATATTCTAACTCCCTCTTTTAAAAAAATGTTTCTGCATTCTAGTCCAAGGTCTCTCTGAACCAGGTATCTTGCAATAATTGTGCTGTCTCTTTTTACCATCAAAACACATGAAAAAATATCTTAATACCTCCTAGTTTCCTGAAAACATTTTGGTTATTTATATCTGACATCTTATTTTTTAGTTACCAAAAAAGCTGTGAAGAAAGATACCAAAAAAGTTGTCACAAAGCCCAAAGAAGAGGCACCACCTAAAGGTATTATAATTAATTTAGTCAAAGTTGGAGCTTACTGCTTTTCTCTTGGTTACAAATTTTGAATCCCAAATAGTGGAAGGTAGAGGAGGGTAAGAGTTTGAATTAAGGAAATGGTACCTCTTCCTTCACTTACTCTCACCCTCTTCTTGGAGTCAGTCCTCACTTTCTCCTTCTCAACTTTCTTTTTTCCCTCCTGTCCTCCTATACCTGGGTCTGCCCCTGACACCCAATGGCAACCCTAGAGTCTTGTTATCCCTAGATGGTGCTATGAAGAAGGCACGACCCTCTATCCAACAGCTGGTCTTGATCAAGTCACATAGTGAAAGGTCAAGGGCTGATGGGAATTTCAACTGGCTGCTCCAGCCCAACTTAGCATCCTTCCTGGTTCATCTAAGTAAATGTCAATATGTGCAGATAAAAATACACAAAACCCTTTTTTAAAAATTCAATTCAGTTACTTGAATTTTTATTATATCCTGGAATGTGTTTAGGAAAAAAAGGAGAACTAAATTTAAGTAGGCAAAGTTATTTGCCCCTTTGGGCAAATGTATTGACTAAAATTAGAGTGCAGCAACCTCCTAAGAGAAGGAGAATCCAGGAGCACAGGGCTCACTGAGTCTTTTTTCCTGAGTGGTCACTTGTGAAATATTATGGAATAAAAGAAAGCTCAAAAAGCATGTATATTTCCTGAACTTTTTAGTTAATCAATGAAAAAAAAATGCACTAACTTTTAACATTAGACATATTGAATATTCTCATGTTTTATGTTAATTTAAATTATTTTTTTTACTTTTTTTCTTTATTAATTAAGGTATTGCATATGTGTCCTTATCGCCTCGTTGTCCCCCCATACCCTCCAACTCATGCTTTCATCTCCCTGGTGTCTGTGTCCATTGGTTAGGCTTATATGCATAATTCTAATTTAAATTATTTTAAATCAACCTAAACTAGAATAAAACTTCAGATTTCCTGTATTTTTCATGAATATCGTATTGCAGGCCCTGGCCAGTGCAGCGGTTGCCAACTGGTGGTCCATGAGGTCCAAAAGGTTGGCGACCGCTGGACTAGAGCACCATCCTGATACACCAAGGTTGGAGGCTCCATCTTTCAGCCAATGAATGCGTAAATAAGGGAAACAACAAATCAACGTTTCTCTTTTTCCCCTCTCTCTCTAAAAAATATATAATATGGCATTGCGTAGCATTTCTGGTGAGCTACATTTGAATATTATGAAAGCATTTGTTGTTACTAGTAGTAGTCAGATTATACTATACAAATGGCTAACAAGAGTGCACAGGATTAGTAAGCATTAAAAAATGCATGGTCTAAACATAAACATGTGTTTTATGTTTTTAAAGTCCCAGAGGTTAAGAAGCCCCCACCTCCTACCACCTTAATTCCAGCAAAAGGTAAGTAAAAACATTATTAAATATTTGTATTCTATTTACTACTGAGATTAACATCTTTGCTGTGTATTCTTATGTTTACATATTGGGCTTCCAGCTTATTGTAAAGTTGTGGCGTTCTCTCCGCTATATTAAAACTAACATTAGAAATGATGGCTGTTTCATATTGCTCTAATCCCAGGAAAGGAAACCCAGGCAGATGTTTATGCAGCCCCAGTGCAGTGGACATAGGGGAAGAAGTGGTGAGGGCTAGAATGGGGAGGGGTTCATCTCCGATTATTTTAATTGTAGCTAACACAAATGTTTAGGATCATATAAATAATATTAGCCTTTAAGGGTTTTTAAAAGTTGTATAAAAGCAATGAACTGATTTGGCTACACAATTTTAAATATTATCTTGATCAAACTGGCTAACGAGTCATATTCAGTAGTAAAAAATGTAGCTTTAAAATTAGAAATGTGTTTGAAAGTTAGGAATTTAAATAGAGGTGAGCTGCAGAAATGTTCACTATGAATGCCAAAAAATTATGGTATTTTACAAACTGGAGCACCTATAAAACAATGGAAGATGTATCCACTTGATCATATTTACTGAATGCCATTTGTTCACCCTGGGAAAATCCTCAAATTAAGAGTAGACTGTATCTTGATACTCCTGACAAAATTCCATAGTCAACAAAAATTTAAATGAAACCAACATAAAGAAAACATAAATTACCAATATGACACTGATGTAAAACTTGACTTTCACTTAGTGAAGTAATTGTATGGCGATATTTGACATTCTAATATCTATCTATCTTTCTATCTATCTATCTATCTATCTATCTTTATTTATTTATTTATTTATTTATTTTAGCTCCTGAAGTTATTGATGTATCCTCCAAGGCTGAAGAAGTGAAAATAACAACCATAACCAGACAGAAAGAGGTGCAGAAGACAAAAGAAGCTGTGTATGAGAAAAAGCAAGCAGTCTACGAGGAGAAGAAAGCTTATATCGAACCTTTGGAAGAACCTTATGACGAGCTGGAAGTGGAACCGTACACAGAGCCATTTGAAGAACCTTATTATGAAGAACCAGAGGAAGACTACGAAGAGATCAGGGAAGAAGCTAAAAGGGAGGTCCACGAGGAATGGGAAGAAGACTTTGAAGAAGGGCAAGAATACTATGAAAGGGAAGAAGGTTATGACGAAGGGGAGGAAGAGTGGGAGGAGACCTACAGAGAAAGAGAAGTCATTCAAGTTCAAAAGGAGGTTTATGAAGGTATGTATTCATCAGGTTAATCTTTCTCTTTTCTTTATTTTTGCTCAGCTCATTATATTTTCAGTGTCATTAACCTGATTGGCAATGGGTACAGATAAAATTATTATTTCCATTTTTTTAAGGTTAGAAAGTTCATTTTTTTACCATTTTTTTTATTGTTTTAAGTATTACAAATAGTAGTACATATGTCTCCTTTTTTTCCCCCATTGCTCTCCCCCCGACCTCCCCTACCCCCCAGTACATGCCTTCCCCTTTCCCCCCCCCCCCCCGCCCCAGTGTCTTATATCCATTGGTTGTGCTTATATGCATGTGCACAAGTCCTTCGGTTGGTCTCTTACAGCCCCCCTCGCCCAACCTCCCCTATCTTCCCAATGTAGTTTGACAGTCTGTTTAATGCTTCTTTGCCTCTGTATCTTTTTCCCACCATTTCTTTCCTTTAAAAAGTTTTGCCTTTGCAGACTAGAAATAAACATATAATAACAAAACAAGATAAAACAAAAAAATGTTTGAGTCCCAATTTCAATGTCCAACAGTTCTGAGTTCCCGTTTCAGTTACTCTCATGCTTTGATGTTGTAAGTTGCATCATTTAGTCCCATTAGTAAGATTAAATTCCAAATGCTATTTTCTGAAGCAGGAGTTCACATTTTATATGCACTGCCTTGCTGCACCTCTGCGCGATCCTGCTTCAAAATACATCATGAGGAATCACGTTAGCAAGGAAGATCCCAAATACAATATACAACTACATGTTATTCTTAACTGGTTTCGTGAGCTTACCTGTTTAAGCACCCCTTCTCATCCTCTGTTTTTGTTAAAGAATCACATGAGAGGAAAATTCCAGAAAAAGTGCCTGAAAAGAAAAAAGCACCACCTCCTAAAGGTATGTAATTGGAATTCTTTAAATAAATCAGAACATCACCTTCATTATCTTTGGCTTATTTGGCAAAGGTGTACAAATCACTAGTCCAATCCAATAGGCACAACTTCTTCTCTAAGTTTTATTGTATCCATGAATCTTTTTCTAAGAATATCTAATTCACTTTTAATGTTAAAAAGATTACTACAGTAAATATAAAATAAAATATAACCAAACTATTTAAAGTACAGAAACTTGTACTTAAAGTTCAGAGCACCAAATTTGTCTCTTTCTACAAAAAATTACGCACATATATACATATAGAGAGAGAGCAAAACTGTGTGAATAGAAGGTCTAAAAGCACTGCAATTTCTTTAAAATACTTGCAGTTGTAAAGAAGCCCGTAGTTGAAAAAATTGAAAAGACTTCCCGAAGAATAGAGGAAGAAACCGTCCAAGTCACAAAAGGTATTACCATTTAAAACACGTCTAGTCTCCTGGGCACAAATAACCTGTTTGCTGATATATACACGTTAGTTATTTGTAGCATCTAAACTAAGATATTTTAAAATGGTGTGCAAAGCATTCTTTACAATACAAATATATTTGTACATATTTTTTAAGTACCCGAAGTTTCCAAGAAGATTGTTCCACAAAAACCCTCTCGGACTCCAGTGCAGGAGGAAATTGTTGAAGTGAAAGGTATATATCTTTGTCTTCCAGCTACAAGTGTTAATCCTTTTTAATGGATATGGATATGGAGATGTGTACATATATTACTAAACTATTCACAAGTCTGGAACCACCAAAATAAAGACATTCTTATATAATATCCATCTTATGTTGAGTTGCACATATGTATAATCTAACAAAATAATAACATTATCTTTGTTTCTAGTTTTATTTTATAATTATGTAATTTTTTAAAGGAAGGCTTTGTTTTGAATGGAATAGTCTTCTAACTTTACTATGCCATGCATTCCATGCATAGAATATTTCCCATCCTCTCATTTACATGGATAGACCCTACCATATTGGGGGTCTATCCATGTAAACGCACTAATTACATGTGAAGAAGTTGTGTCTATTTGATTCCCATTTAATAATGTTTGATAAAAGCTGCATGGGTCGTTTGTCCCTGTAGATCAAACATGATTTGTTTTCTTGTGAATACTGAATTTGTTCTCAGGCTATCATATTAACCCACTCATTCTGTGTCTAAACACAAATATAGTGTATGACCTATGTATTTGATCTGCTGTGTTGCTGTAGAAAAATAAACACTAACATGAAATATTCTCTTTCAAGTACCAGCTGTGCATACAAAGAAAATGGTTATTTCAGAAGAAAAGATGTTCTTTGCTTCTCACACAGAGGAGGAGGTGACAGTAACAGGTATAAGGCAAATTTGAATTTGGGGGGCTCAATAGAAGGGCTTCAGATGGATTTTCCTCTTCTTATCTAATTTGTGGTTATGTAGGCACCTCTGTCTCCTTGTAGTTCCCTGTCATCTTTTCATTTCTCATGTGTCTCCATTTTAATTTGTATTTCAATATTCTTTGTAAATTACAATTACCACCCACAATGTGGCATACCAGTAATGAAAATGTACATTTTTTCAAGTTCCTGAGGTACAAAAGAAAACTGTTACCGAAGAGAAAATTCGTGTTGCTGTTTCCAAAGAGATTGAACCTCCACCAAAAGGTATTGATGCATTCTAAGTCTCTAATATCTTTTCAAATTTCCATAGTAAATATCTGAATACATTTATCTATAATAAGAAAAGCATAATATGCTAATTAGACCAGACAGCCGAACGACCTTCCGGATGACCTTCTGGACAAAGCCAGGCTGTGAGGACCAAGCCCATTGCACGGATTTCGTGCATCAGGCCATCAGTATTAAATAATAGATTTAGTCAGTAGACCCACAGTCACTCTGTACAAAAGGCATCACAGAAGGGAGATGGGAAAACCAGGAGGAGGGTACAGGAGAGAGAAACGAAAGATACTGGAGGCTCTGTCCTCACTTTAGGGAGCTTACAATCTAGTGACCAGCTGTTGGGAAATAGCAGTTCACCAGAGCTGATGGTTAAATTTTCAGGAATTTTGCTACCCAGTGTTTAATACGTCCATTATTGAAAGTTAAATTATTTAAGCTTACAGTTAAATAAATTACATTTTTAAAACACTATGCTAATAAACACTCATCATTACCTATTTTACTGCCATATATATATATTTCCGAGGTTGTTTAAGTTGATGGTATCTGTGTGGGGGAAACACTAGATAAATGGTATGCTATTGCACATCTCTTCCTAATCCACAATCATGACGTCACGGTTGTTGGCCAATATGAGATTATTTGCACCTCGATGGACACTGGAACTCAGAAATTGGCAGCAGCTACAAATTAGGGCTCCACCACTCCCCCAGCCCCGTCCCACACCGCCCCGTCCCGCCCCTGTCAAATTGTTAAACATTTAGAGTACGGAAGACACTTGAGATAATCTAATGCAATTGTTCTAATGTAGCTGCTTCATTAAAGTTATGTTTCTAAAACTAGTGTCTGAGGAAAGGGTGCTCCTAGCTGTTCCTGGGGATGTGGAGGCTCCTGTAGTTCAAGGCGAATAACAGTCACAGCATGTTCTAGTTAGTTATTCGTCCATTTCCCTTTACTCTTGTTTCTAACACATTACTTTCTTGCATTCAATTGGTATAAATGGGGATGTCTATTCTTTATTTTAATTCTAAGTCTTGCAACAATGTATGCTTTGTCAAAATACATGCTTTGTCAAAATACACGCTTTCTGAAAAACAGTGCATTTGTTTTTAAAGTCCCTGGGCCACCTAAGAAAGCTGCCCCAGAAGTGGTTCCTGTTCCCACTCCTAAAAAGGTGGAGCCCCCACCAGCCAAAGGTAGAATAATATACTTTTAAAATTTTTCTTAGTGTCTGCCCTCTTGTCTCTTTTTCTATGAGAACTGTATTTTAACAAAGGAGCATCTTCAAAAGATTTGTACTATGTTTAATTCTATGTATGTTGTCCTCATTAATGTGTGGCAATGTGTTATACAGATATCAGTACCATTTCTAGACTCCAGACTATGCTGATTGGGTCTTTGTCAGCTTCGTATAATATATGTGATGTCTCTATGGTATTGATGTATTTGCCAGACATTGTCGTCACAAGTAGAGCATATAAAGTGCTTCCTAAATTCTTGTGCTCTTACTGACTATTTGTGCTTTAATGTAATCTTAAGTGTCTCAGAAGACTAGACATTCTCAACATTTTTTTAAAAAATGGTATCTTTAAAGTTCCTGAAGTTCCCAAGAAACCTGTGCCAGAGGAGAAAAAACCCATTCCTGTACCCAAGAAGGAACCTGCCGCCCCCCCAAAAGGTACATCAGACTGGTCATGGGTAACCCTGTGCCCCGAATGGGAGTCCCTTGCTTTACATGGTCTTTATATGCACTGTGCCGTTTTTTCTGTTTTAAGTCTTTTACACGCCCTGTGTATTTTTCACTTGTTTGTCAGCTTCGGAGGTCATACTCTTGACATACATTATTTGTGATATTGAACATTCCAAAGGTACCACCAAAAAGTGATACTAAGAAAAGTAACTACATCAGACAGCTATCTTGAATTTTTAATATCTTCCCTCTCTTAGAGAAAGAAGAAATATTTGTGAAACTCAATTTCTTCAGGCTTGTTTCTAGGAAAAAAAAAAAATTCTCCTCATAGATGTGACTTGGTCTTAATTAAAAAATGCTTTCATGAGTCTTGATAAGACCCAAAGACTGACAACTCCAGAGTGTTGGCAGAACTGAATGTTAACTAGATAAAAAGGCACACAGCACTGCTCGCAGCTGCCACTCTTCCGAGACATCAGTGACGCCGAGTCCTCAATAGTTGGAAATATATTGATTTTTAACATGTACTTTCACCATATTTCTTGAGACATTAATAGAACAACAATATTTGTCATAAACGTTGCAGTTATCTACTTAGCTAGTCAGGGGATCTTTCACATTTAGATTCAAATGTGCCAGTCGCTTGCTTTGGTGTTTTGGATTTAGCGTTCGATTTTGTTGTTTTGTTTTGTTTTGGTTTGGTTTGGTTTGGTTTGGTTTGGGTTTGAATGATAAAAGATACTACCTTATGGAGGCCATGAAGCTACAAACTGGTCAATTATAGAGAGAGTCAGTAAGAATTCAACATCATTTAATTTAGGAGAAACCAGGCTTACTGAAAGGAACTTAAATAGTTCCTTATTGCCTGACTCACCAGTGCTTCCAATTTCTTCCTAAATCAAACCTGCTTTTCACTTTCTCAAACTCGTGACTCTTTCAGAATTCTGGGACTTTTTCTTTAATCAAGTGATTTTAAAGAATGATTTCTGATGGTCTAATCATTAAAATACAATGAGTATATGAAAATAAAATATAATGATTATAATGAAAAAGTGATATTACTAAAATCAATACTAATATTAGCCACTGACCACTCCTGAAAGAGGCATGTCTGTTTCTGAATAAACAAATACACATGCTGACATGTGTACATGTGTGAACATCCCCCATGTATGTAACATAATTCATACACACATGAGTGTATATCTGTATAATGACATCAAAATATTGTAAGTGAAGGTATAGAGGTGCAGGGGTTCACAAAAACTGCCAATATCTTATTTAAAGTGGAAATATTTATTGCCAATAATGCAGGCTGTTAAAATACATCTGCCAATTAAAAATGCAACACTAGCATAAATAAACTAAACCCATCGTCAGCCTATGCTGGGTCAGGGTTCCTATTAAAAGCTATTGAGCCTCTTAGAGAAAATCATGTATGCACATACTTCCGAAATTTTATACACAGAACTCTCCAAAGCCATTGACACATGGACATCAGATTGAGAGGCTCTCTCTAGAATAATATGTTTCCTAAGTTTTGTATACACTGCAAGAACACCAAAAAAAATATCAGAAGGGGATGGGGGGGGATGTGAAATATAAATACAACTATTCTAAAGAGTTCTTAGTCTCAGTCTAAAATAGTCTTAGATAACTTAAAATCATTGTCCTATGGATTCCATTTCTCAAGCATAAAGAGATTTTATACTATATTCACACTCTATAATTGTTGACAAATTTGTTTTTATCAAAAGCATATCAGTGTCTAAAGAGAGAGTGGATTCTATACACATCCTTTTGTGTATTTAACTTATTTTCATTTCCTAAATGCCTCTGTAACATCCCCTGGGACATTTATCACGCTGTGATCTTTATAACACTGTAGTTTACTTGTATGCATTATTTTGCCAAAGCACAGAAAATCTATAACAATGCTAATGAACTACATAAAGATCTTTGTGTGTGCCTATGTCCATTCATAAAAGTGATATATACCTGAACTAACATTCTGTTTTAAAAACTTTAAGTCCCAGAGGTGCCCAAGAAACCTGTTCCTGAAGAAAAGATTCCTGTTCCTGTTGCAAAGAAAAAGGAAGTCCCCCCAGCCGAAGGTACAGTGACTTACTTAGAAAAGAAGTAAAAAAAGAGGGGAAAAAAGCCCTATTTATACATCTTGAGTACAAAACATTTTGGTGTTTAATTACCTCTTAATTCAGTTAGTTAAATTCAAAATGAATGGCTTATGGTGTGAGTGAGAATTCAACAAGTGTGTCTGTCCACCGGCCTACTTTCTTAAAAAAAATAACTGGACATTAGCTGCTTTGGAAAACATAAAGTCACTTCTCAAAATTAATGTCTTTTCAAGTTCCCGAAGTACAGAAGAGGATTGTCACAGAAGAAAAAATAACCATTGTTGCTCAGAGAGAGGAATCGCCACCACCAGCAGGTACTCAGTCCCCGCTCCATGAAATAACTGTCTTGCCTTCAAGCTTCTATAATTGCATGTCTACGTTAATGGGCCTGCCAGTTCGGTGTTGCTCATTTATATTGCCTTCCTGAGAATTTTAAAATCAAATACTATCCTTTAAGTGCCAGAAATACCAAAGAAGAAAGTTCCCGAAGGAAAAAGACCTATTCCTCCTCGGAAAGTGGAAGAAGCTCCACCACCAAAAGGTATTGTGTCTCCATCTTTCCAGGAAACCATCTTTCGAATAGTATGTTCCCAGGCAAACACTAATTTTGTCAGTTTCGTGCTCTGAGTGTATTGTGGGTGTACATGTATGTTTTGTGCTGGGCTTCAGAGAGACAACGTTGAGGTTCTAAAAAGTACTTATTTTTAAAGTACCAGCTCCGCCTAAGAAACCTGTCCCAGCGGAGGAAGTTTTGGTACCAGTTCCTGTTGCTAAGAAAGCTCCTCCTCCCCGAGGTAGGGTTTGTCCCAAGCCTCTGACAAAAATCTTTAGCCTGTGAATTCTTGCTGTTTCCTATTTGTGTGTTTCTTATCCTGACTCCTTGTCTGTCCTCTGATAAAATGTGTGTGTGTGTGTGTATATACTCGTGATATGTTATGTAACTTGTTTTCCCATTTTGCTAGTGAAAGTGTTGTACTGTGTAAATCTTCCCCAAACTCTTGAGAGAATTGTTAAGATTCTTGAGTTTTCAACTTCAACCTTAATGCTTTCTTAAAGCTGAAGTTTCTAAGAAAACTGTCCTAGAAGAAAAAAGATTTGTTGCTGAAGAAAAACTATCCGTTGCAGTTCCTCAAAGAGTGGAAGTCACGCGACATGAAGGTACATGAGCAGAAGAAAGGGGAGAAATTAATTTGTGTGTGTTTCCTCCAGGTCATCTCTTCTTCCCAGATGTGATTGTTGACCGCAGCGGTTGTCCTTATCACTGTCTACTTGTTGTAGCCTTCTGAGACTGAGTCTTTGTGTCTTCATTGGTCCTGAATCAGTCATAGGAAGTAAATGGGGCGCTGAAAATGTGACCACTGTGACAGTGGCCACTCTTGAACGTAATTTGAATGTTCTTCTCAGTCTTGAGCTATACTGTCCCCTCATCTTAAATCAGCCCTCTCCTTCTTGTAATGAGGAAGGACTGTGGAACCACACCCTAAGCAGAGAGAAGAATGATTATCCATCTTTAGGGAACCCGTGACTGTTACTAGTATTTCAGGAGACTGAATGTAAATTAAATTTTATCTTTTAAAGTATCTGCAGAGGAGGAATGGAGTTATTCAGAACAAGAGGAAAGAGTGTCCATTTCAGTTTATAGAGAAGAAGAAAGAGAGGAGGAGGAGGAAGTGGAGGTTACAGAATATGAAGGTAAACAATTCAAATAAGCTAGACATGATCTGGAATCTTGATAGGTTATTTTCTTTCATAGATAATTTATCAATTAATTAAAATTGACACAAATTTAGTGAATATCTATTGGCCTCATCAGATATATCTTTTGATCAAAACATGAGAATCAGGGACATTACTTAAAATAAACATCTAATGTATTCTTCTTGTCCATCCTCTCTTATTTGGCCAAAAGTAGCAGGTGGCGGGGCGGGGGGGGGGGGGGTGAAAGACTTCATATTTACCCGTAACTAATGAGACAAGCATCTCTGTATTCATTCATCCTTCCATTAAGCAGGACTTGTTTTCAGCAGGGTGGACTGGCATAACCTTCACCTTGGTAGTCTAATGTCTAAAACAGGTGTAACATAAAGCAGTTTGATAGCACAACTCACTAATGTGTCCTGACTCACAGTTTTAAAATTAAGAAAGAATTGTTACATTCCAGAAGTCAAGGCCAAGTTTGAGAGTGAAGCACTGAGCACATAGGGCTTTCCTATATTTCATGTTTGCGAAAAAAAATCATGTAACATCTTTGGTTAGATTAACTTGTTATTCAGATGTTCCCATACCTGTAATGAGAGTTCCCTGTAGTTTCTTAAGGCTTGAACAGGAAGCTTTATTGCAGTGTTATGATACCTTTTCAATGAATGAAGATACCACTAGATATACTGATCAAGTCCAACATCTGAAAGAATGTTCTTAAGAAAGTTCTAAGGTGGCTCTTAAGATAAATCAATAAGTTTTAACAAATTAACTCTCTTCCCAATGAAAAAGATGAGTAGAACTGTATATTTAGATGCCCTCAAGTGCATCTCTGGCTCACAAATGATGCCCCACCCCTTCTCTGCTTGGAAGAAGAGTCCATGTGAAATCCAGATGTATATTCTTAATGGAATGGCTTGGAATAACAAGATAAGACATGACTCCCAAGAGGAGGAAGCCTAACCGTTCTTTTGTTTCCTGGGAATGGCCAAGATAAGGGGCATAAGTCAGGAATCTAATGGATTCAAAAGGGCCCTTTCCCTTCCAGAAATGTTTGGGAAACCAAGCATAACATGCATGCAAAGAAAGTTCTCATTGTATGAATCTGAGTTGAGTTTTTGACATTATGCATATAATTGCCTTTGGTACTACAGACTCTAGTTGAAATGAAAACATTCTATGATATTCTTATGTTTTTATTAAGCCCAAAAGATTTAGGGGAAAGCTGGGTAGCCTATTAAATTTACTTCAGTGTAAAGATATGTGTCTATAACTAGAGTTTTCTAGTCTATAATTAACTTTATACACATAGGCTCTTTTGCCATACCTGCCCCCACAAAGCTAGGTGGGAGACTTGTTTTCAAGTCCTCAATAGGTTTTTCTTATGTGATACAGGTCTGGTCTTTCTTATAAACCTGTTTATGCTTCTTCAAGTATGTTTGTCTTATAGCCTTTGAATTTAGAGTTTCTTTTTTTTTTTAACTTATCTTCAAATACTTAAAAGCCACTGGAATTGTTTTTGTCTTGTATGTGTCCTGTTCTTCCTGTAAATACAAGCATTATTGTATCTTTATGATATACTTAAATATTAAATTAATGAAACTTACTTCCCATACTCTTTATTAAGATACGTACTTTGATTAAAATGTTCTTTGTCACTATTTTAAATAGTAACAACCAGGGATTTGGCAAGTGTTAAATTTACAATTTGCCATTGTAATCACTCTTGGAGCAATAAATTACAACTCAAGTTTAACATGAAAAGCACTACAACTTACCTTCTTTAAAATTGTTGTCTTTAAAGTGCTGGAAGAACCTGAGGAATATGTTGTAGAAGAAAAACTGCACATTATCTCCAAGAGAATGGAAGCTGAACCAGCCGAAGGTACATCAACTCTTGAATTAGTTCTAGCCCTTTGTGTCACATTCTTTATGTCCTCTTGTAGCTATTGTCTATATTACAGATGTTGCTAAGTATCATGTCTAAGTAAAAAGATTCTTCATGTTTTTACTAAAAAAATATGGACATTTCTACAAATGTATTTTATAATCTTTTCAAGTGCCTGAGAAGCATGAGAAGAAAATTGTACCAAAACCAAAAATTCCTGCTAAAATAGAGGAACCTCTACCAGCTAAAGGTACAGTTCTTACAAAGAAATGATACCACCTGTCTTAATAGCTATAATAATGTCTTTAATATAACTGCCTAAACTTTTGTCAGCGTGTGTGTATAAACATTTTTGCTGAACATAGTCATTACTGTTTGTGTAAATGTGTAATGTTTTCAAAAAGTGAGTTCTTTGCCACCAAACGAGGTCACTTCTTCTGTACGTCAAACTAATATTCTTAAACATAATCTTTCTGAAGTTCCCGAAGCACCTAAGAAAACTGTGCTAGGAAAGAAAATTCCGGCCGCCGTTCCTAAGAAGGAAAAGGTGCCACCGGCTAAAGGTATATTGGGGTTTACTTTGTTCTCTAGAAGGCCTGCCTTTTTTATAACATTAACAAGAAGATAAGTGTGCCTGTTGTATGTTTGACTGTGCTGCCTGATGTTTTTTAAGTGCCAGAAGAGCCAAAGAAACCAATTCCTGAACAAAGGGCTCCTCCCAAAGCGGCTAAACTAGAAGAGACTCCCCCCGCCAGAGGTAAATGAGACCCCCCAGCAGGAACGCTAGGCACGTGTCCCGTCTTGCGTCCTCTTGCTGCTGTCTGGGTCCCACCTTTCACGTGGAGGTTATTGGTGTGTGTTGGTGGCAGTGGTGTATTCTCGCCTTGTCTATGGGTGGAGTATTACTTACTTGACGTGAAGTTTATTTGTGTGTACCTTGTAAACTGTTATATGCTAAGAATCACAGTACTTTCTGGCTAATATATTTTTAAATTCCACTTTAAGTAATATAACTCCCTAATCCTAAAATTATCTTTTAAGTGACTGAGAGGCACATGCAAATTACCCAGGAAGAAAAAGTTCATGTTGCTGTAACTAAAAAAGAGGAGCCTCCGAGAGCCAGAGGTACTTGGAGCCTTGCCACACACAGAACGTTGTCCTGAGCCTTTCTCTGTGCCACGCACACTGGCTACGGGTGCTGGCTGTTGTCATTATTACAAGCATTGTTTTATGTTGGAAATAATGAAAATGTCAGGTCTTTTATGTTTGAGTTGCTATTACATGACTACCTTTTGGTGGTTTGAATGAGGGAACAAGTCTTTACAGTGAAATCTGTCTTTAAAGTGCCTGAGGAACCCAAGAGAGCTGTCCCAGAAGACAAGGTTCTCAAACTCAGACCTAAAAAAGAGGAGGCACCACCAGCCACAGGTATACCAACGTTTTCAGAAATTAAACTAAGCATACGGGTATTGAAACTGATCTAGTGGAGTTTAGTTTCTTAGGGAAAATAATTTAGATATATTTTAATGTAATATAAATATGTTATTTCATATCACTTCAAAACTAAATATTTCAGATACCAGAAAGTATTCTCTCCTCTTTCTTTTCTTTTTTTTTCTTCTTCTAAATATTTTTTTATTGATTTCAGAGAGTAGGAGAGAAGGAGAGAGAGGGAAAAAAAATCAATGATGAGAGAGAATCAAAGATTGGCTGCCTCCTGCACACCCCCTACTGGAGACCAAGCCCGCAACCAGGGCATGTGCCCTCGACCAAAATCAAACCATGACCTCCTGATTCATATAGGTCAACACTCAACCAGAGCCACGCTGGCTGGGCTTCTTTCTTTTCTTAAAAAATCGGAAGCCACCCCCCTCCCCAAACATGTAGATACTTTTCCTTAAAATGTACTTGTCATCTATTATGTCTTTATTTGTCTATATACTAAACTCGTCTGCCAAAATGCTTGTTTTATGTGGCAATCTTTGATGAAAATTAAAAAAATTTTAATCCTTACTTTTTAAATTTTTAATGTAGTTTTTTACATTTTTCTAGTAGATTGTGAAAATGCTTTAGGATTAAGGTGAAGAAACTATTTATGTAACACAAGTTTCTGTCTTGTGCTTGTTTCAGAGTCATTATGTTGTCTAGTTGCCTTTTTAAACTCTCATAAATGCTACTTGATCTTCTGAAATTACTGTGTCTTTAAAGCATTAAGTAACTTAGAAAACAGTATTTATATGTGTATTATGTCATGTGTATTTCCAATTCTATTGAATTTTCTTGCCATTTAAATGAAAAATTTGAACAACAAGCACAGTTATGGTCATCTTTGTCCTTGGATTGTTCGTACACCAATTCTCTTAATACATATATATTTAAAATCTTGCAATTCACTTTTAATACTTACTCTTTTTAAAGTGACTGAAGTCAGGAAAAGAGCTGTTAAAGAAGAAAAGGTATCCATTGAAGTTCCAAAAAGAGAACCTCGTCCCACTAAAGGTATATTGTGCTTTGACTAAATAATAAAATGAAGCATGAAACTACACAGCTCTTTGCCTGCTAGCTCCTAATTTGACTCCTATTCTCTATTGGCTTATTGTTGACTAAAGGTGGGGAATCTAACATTTGAAATCATGAATAACAAATGTATACTCTGTAGTACCTTGACCAGGAAAGGACAGTGAGAGTCTCCCATAATTAGTGCATGAGACCATCACAAAGGGAATGAAATCAAAGCGCATTGTCATTCTTATCCCTAAATGGGCTTTAAGTATAATGTTGCCTGTTGTCAATATTATTCTAGAAGTAACTGTAACAGAAGAGAAAGAATGGTCTTACACCCGAGAAGAAGAAACTGTTTCAGTGCATCGGGAAGAGGAATATGAAGAATATGAAGAATACGATTATAAAGAATTTGAGGAGTATGAACCAGCAGAAGAATATGACCAATATGAAGATTATGAGGAACGTGAACTTGAACATTATGAAGAGTCTAAAGAATATATCACAGGTATGAGCAAAACTGCAAACTTGAACCACATTAAATACATGCAAATTCCATTAGAACAGGATACTATTTTGGGTGTCCAGAGAAATTTGGAAAGAACTTTGTTTCCTTTGGCAACTTCAAAATGTTTATTTTCTTGGATAACTTCTAGAAAAATATCTCTATAATAATCTTACTGTTAGATTGGGTTTTGGGAATAACCTATTTACTCCTTATTTTTGCTTTTATGCAAAATAGCAAATGTCACTACATTTCTTTCTCCAAAAGGTTAGGAATTTATCTTCAATTGCCTGTGATCATTCTAATACATGATCAAAAACTTCTGAGCATCTCTCATTCTGAGGCTTGTTGTGATCAAGCATGATAGGCTATTGAGAAAATTCTCTAGCCTCAGGGGTCCCATCATCAAACTTGACAAAGACTCTTTCAAAGGTAAAGGCAGAGAGAAAGGCTAACAAGCAGTTTTGTTTTATCTCATGAAGATCATATTTTTAGGCATATAATTTCAGTTCCAAATAATTTATTTCACTCAAAAAATTGGAACTTTGAAATGAGTCAGTATTATGTCCTTTAATTTCTGATGTTTCTGAGTCTGACTTTGGGGTCATTCTGTATAGTTTTGAAGATAACATTAAAAGTCAATATTACATAGACAGGAGATTTAACCATCATTTTATCTACCAGAAGTGAAGTGAAGATTTTAATATGTAAGAGCCAGTTAAAATTACCTAATAGAAATAAATAGCAAGGAGGAAAGGGCACTGTAGGCTTGTTTAGGTCTTTTAGACCTTATCCTTCTGGGATCTCTGATTCTCACTCACCTCTAGAGGCTATGACTACACCGTAGATGAAAGATAATATTTTAATTATGTGAGTGTATTTAAGAAATAGTATTTTTATTTATGTTCTCACATCTAACATTAAATACCCTGTATGCACTTTTAAAGAACCTGAAAAGCCTATCCCAGTAAAGCCTGCACAAGAAGAACCGGTTCCCACAAAACCAAAGGCCCCACCCACTAAAGGTAGCGTGAGAAAAACTTTGTCACCACTGAGACCTGTCTTCACGTCAGTCACACTATCAATACCTGTTGTAGTGGCAGTATACCATTCGTGTGTGTGTTTGGGGAGGTCGTGTTGTATGTTGTATTTCTTAACGTTTTATTCTTACTACTCTTGAGCAATCAGGTTCAGGTTTGTAAATCTGTTAATGTTGATATTTTCAAGTTGTGAAGAAAGCTGTCCCTGAAGAAAAAGTACCAGTGCCCATTCCTAAGAAACTCAAACCTCTGCCACCCAAAGGTACTTTTCAGAGTGCTAACTCCCCAAACATCTTGGTTACTTGTGTTCTAGAAACGTGTCTTACCATCTTGTCTGCTGCTCTTTGTCTTTACAAAATGCATTGTTGTAGTCCTGATGCTTACATGTCAATCTTTTTATTTGCACTGCATTCATGTGGTTGGTTGTAATGCTCTTCAATAATTAATATCTTTAAGTGCCTGAAGAATCAAAGAAAGTTGTTGAGGAAAAAGTACGCATTTCAATTACCAAACGCGAAAAAGAGCAGATGACTGAACCAGCTGTTAAAGGTATAATAATTTCCTTCTTAGACTGGGTCTTTTTTAATGTCTTTTATAAAATTCAGGCAGCTATGTTTCACTTCATTTCATTGTTGTGTGTCTTTTAAATTAATCATTTGGAAAATATTGGATGTAAAAATCTGTAGATATGAGATAAGAAATTAATGTTACCTTTAAAAGGAAAAATTACTTCAAAATATATCCATAGTCTTTTATACATTGATTGCATCTTGTCACATGGCTACAATATATAGAAAATAGAATGTTTGGATGTCAAGTCAGTGACCATTTGGCACATTCCTGGTTTATCTAAATTGATGTAATGATATGACAATATTTATTCTAAAGCCATTCTGAAGATTAAGAAAAAGCTAACTCAGTGTCTAGTAATTTTTCTTCTGCTTTTTACTAAGTATAAAGTAACTTCTCTATAATTTCAGAAAGCATAGTTACCTAGAATTTAGCTTTTCATTTCCAGGAAAGGGTATTTCCTATAGGCAGAGACACCTGAACACTAAACATGACTTCACATTTGGGCTCTGCTCCCTCAAGCTTACTTGAGTACTTCTGTATGTTTTTATCCCAATGCAATTCAAAATTATTTCCATGAAACATGTAAAGTTTCTTATGGATGAAGTATTGCATATCTGTCACATAAGAAGCACTTGAAAATTATTCTATCTGCTTAAAGAACAACAAAGCAAGAGTTGGCCCGCTTCTTACATTAAAATGTCCTTATACTTAATATTTCAAGTGCCCATGAAGCCCAAGAGGGTTGTCACAGAAGAAAAGGTGCTTATTCCTAAAAAAGAAGTAGCAGCACCTGTTAAAGGTACTTAATGCCACTCTTTTTTATGTTTTGTTTGTCTTCTTTGATATGAAATTCATGTTTAGTTCTATGTGTGAAGTTCTTCTGTGTGAAAGGCAAGGCCTGTTCTTCTGTTACAAATGGTTGTGTTCCTAACATGTCTTAATTTTGTTGAGAAATTGGAAAATGTCCAACCTAAAGATAATATCTTTAAAGTGCCAGAAGTACCTAAAAGACCAGAACCAGAAGAGAGAGCCTTTGAAGAGGAAGTTGTAACCCGAGTAGAGGAATATCTTAAAGAAGAAGAATATGTCCATGAAGAAGAAGAGTACCTTCATGAAGAAGAAGAGTACCTTCATGAAGAGGAAGAGTACCTTCATGAAGAAGAGGAAGTCATAACTAAAGAAGAAGTGGTACCAGTAATTCCAGTCAAAGGTAGATTACATCTCCTACAAAGGGATACAGAGCAACATCTTTGGAGTCTGAGTGTCTAATTTGATCAGATTCTGGCGTTTATTAGTCCAGATGACTAATTCTGCTTATTTTAGAAACAGACACTCTTAGATGCTTAAGCATGATTTTCTGTAGTTGTTTTTTACATTCTATATCTTTTTGCAACCTCTCCAAAATTCTTAATAATATCTTTAAAGTGCCTGCAATACCTAAGAAACCTGTTCCAGAAGAGAAGAAACCTGTTCCTGTTGCCAAAAAGAAGGAAGCCCCACCAGCAAAAGGTACACCATCATTCATATCGTGGCCATAGGAAAGCCTTTACCTGCAGATAAATAGTTAACTGTCTTCTGCGCTCAAAACCTTGTGTGTGTTGTATCTGTTGTTAGAAATGTTAACTGTACTTTGTATGGATGTGTTGTTGCTGGTAGTTAGAACTTACCAATAAACAATATCTTTAAAGTGCCTGAGATTCCTAAGAAGCCAGAGGAGAAAGTTCCTGTGCCCATTCCTAAGAAAGAGAAGGCTCCACCAGCTAAAGGTACCTCTCTCTGTAGTCCATCAAGGGGATAGTGTAGTAATCTACTTATATGGCATAACTTGATGAATCCTATCAGTTCTTTCCCCATAATGATATTAACAATATTAATGACAAGGCAAGAACCACCCAACTGGTGATAGGAGCAGTTTACCGTGCAGCCATCTCTGAATTTTGCTATTGTAGGATGCTAGTGCTTAATGCTTGGCTCCTCCTCTTTAATGGAAATTTCTTAGTGTAAAATAGATACTTATCATAACACCAAAATGGACAAAACACTATTTACCAGGCATCGTGTGCTGTCTTTGTCACCAACCTATGTTTTACAGTGTTGTTGTTGTTGTTATTGTTTTTAATTTTTATTTTTGTGAATTCCTTTGTTTGTAGCTGTTGTTTTCAATCTTAAAGTGAAATTTTTAGAATATCTACGATGCTTCAATTAAGTCTTGAAATTGCTGGATTCTTATCAGTGTGTGGAAATGTGACACTAACCCTATCTGGTATCTTTAAAGTTCCTGAAGTACCCAAGAAACCTGTACCAGAGGAGAAAGTGCCTGCACCGGTTCCTAAAAAGGTGGAAGCTCCACCTGCCGAAGGTACATAAACTTGCAATGTTGCAAATCATTTTTATTCCACATTTGCATGTGAGTAAAAATTAATCGTTGGGGATGCAACAATTTAATATTCCTGTATGGGAAAGAAAATATTTATTTTAAGGATAAAATCCTTCTTGAGATACCTTGGTTATAGTTTTACTACCTTATCTTAATCTTTTTGAGGCTATCCTTCGACTCACAATTTTATGTTGTATAAAATTTGTTTCTAAACCATTTCTTTAAAGTGCCAGAAGTGCCCAAGAAGCCTGTGCCTGAGAAGAAGGTGCCAGTTCCTGCTCCTAAGAAAGTAGAGGCTCCACCCGTGAAAGGTACATCATTTCATCTTTAAAGAGCCTGGGGGGAAAACAAAAACCTTTTTTTAAAAATATGTGTATGTATATTCACATATAAATTCCCCCACACTATTACATGTTTTTTAAAATTGTCTTCTTAGAAATATAAAAATCAGGTGTTTCATGATTCTTTTTCATGCCTATTGTACTTGAATATGTAAAAGAACACATGATTAAAGACAAATAATATCTTTAAAGTGCCAGGGGTGCCCAAGAAGCTCATTTCAGAAGAAAAGAAACCAACACCTGTTCTGAAAATAGTAGAGGCTCCACCCCCCAAAGGTACTTTCATCTCTAATAGAACCAGGGCCAAAGGGAAAACTAGCGGATATTGCACACCCTCACTAATTCTAATTAACGCTTGATGGCATTTACTTTGCTGACATGTGGTGCTCTATGATCACAGATGATTTGCTTTTCCTGTTGTCCCATTGTTATTAATGTTGTGCATACAAGTGATGCTTGATGGTTGAATAAATATCTTTAAAGTGCCAAAGAAACGGGAGCCAGCCCCAGTTCCTGTTACTCTACCTCGGGAAGAGGAAGTTTCATTCGAAGAAGAAATTCCTTCTGAGGAGGAAGTTTTACCCGAGGAAGAGGAAATTCTTCCAGAAGAAGAGGAAGTCCCTCCTGAGGAAGAGGAATTTCCTCCTGAGAAGGAAGAATTCGTACCTGAGGAAGAAGTTGTACCTGAAGAAGAAGAAGCTCTTCCAGAAATTAAACCCAAGGTGCCAGTACCTGCAAGAGGTATAGCAGCTCTTCTTGGAATCACCAAGACCTCTTTTGTGTTGAATTCCGCCTTTCCATCTTTTCATTCATCTCCAGTTTTATCTCTAATGCTTTACTCTCTGTGTTGTCTACCATCTAAATCTTAGAAAACATTCTGTTCATCTGTGCTCTTATTAATGTGTCTGTCTTGTATGTTTGCCTATTGTAAATTATGTGACTGTCTTGATGATGTGAAATGTCATCTAGTTGTCTGGGGTCTTATTCTCATTTGTCTTTTTGTTATATACACAGCACTGTGCATGTGATTTTTAATGTCTTAAAATGGATGTTTTTAAGTGCCCGAAGTGCCAAAGAAACCTGTACCAGAGAAGAAAGTCCCAGTTCCCGCTCCTAAACATGTGGAACCTCCACCAGCCAAAGGTACAACTCCCAAAAGGGAATACACAGTCTCATAGCATCACCAGAAAAATTATGGTGGAACTGGGTTGTAGGAAAAATTACATTTATAGACAGTCACATTTTCACTTCTAAAAATGTGCAGCAACACTGATATCCATTTTTCATTGGATTCAAAGCAATATTTAGAACAAAGATGAAAAGATATGACCCAAAGCTGCCACAAAATTTGTGCCTGATTTCTCTGTAATTTTGCCAGACAACATAATTTTTATATAGATATTTTGCAATGAAAAATTATCTACTCTAAAATATATGGTAAATAAATATTCATAAATTTCATCCTTCAGCCATTTATATTAAGTGCCTTTTAACATTAGGATGAAAAGAAAAATTATATATTTATCAGAATACTGAATAATAACTTATGTCTTCTGATATATACATATAAATGTAGACCAGTAGTTTTTTATTTTGGCCTTGTCTTTTGGATTTGTGCCTTGCTGTTTTAGCCTGAGAAAACTCTTTAACCAAAAATCTGATCCTCAAGTTCCATTTGTATGAAATGAGGATACTAATATCAGTCCTAGTGGACTCAGATATTATTGTGAGGATAAAATATAGTACAATATGTACAAGTATTCTATCACTGAATTAACAGTATCCAGATTTAACATATTCAATTAGCTCCTGGCACTGGCCAAAATAAATATATGTGTGCCTTTAAGTTCAGTTACACTTTCTGCAAAAGATCATGGTACCACTACTTGAAATAAGCATAACTCCCCTATCAGACTAAATAGTCAAGTAATCAATGAAATGATAAAGCTGATCCTTTATTGGATTTCAAGGACTCAGAAATGTTTTATAGATGATGATTTAATAAATTACTAGTTAAATTTAAATTGATGAAGTGACCACATATCAGATATTAAAGTAGGATGCTATTCCTGATTATAACATAACATTTGGACTCCCAACTTGCATTACATCCTATCCTGAGTGTGTGTTGCATGTTGGTCTTTCTGTGTGTGGACTTCTTGTGTTCTCTCTTTTTTGTCCCTCACAATATTCTTATCATGAAACGATGTCTTTAAAGTGCCTGAGGTTAAGAAGAAAGTGCCAGAGAAGAAAGTGATCATTCCTAAGAAAGAGGAGGCTCCCCCTACCACAGGTACTGCTGTTCCCAAGCAAATCAGACACTGTCATTTCTTTCCATCACCTGTAAATGTCAAAATGTTCTGTTTCAGTGTTTGCTAACATAACTCGTACTATTGCTAAGTCCATTGTCTCGGTGTTTGTGAAACTGAAATTATAAAATAAAATAATATCTTTAAAGTGCCTGTGGTGTCTAAGAAACCTGAACCCGAAAAGAAGGTGCCTCCTCCTGGTCTTAAGAAAGCAGTGGCTCCTCCTGCCAAAGGTACATCATCCAAAACAAGGATATGTTTGCTGCGCCAAAGTTGAACTCTGATGCTATCCACATAGGATGTTCAACAGAAATGTTTGCATTGTGTGGTCTGTTCTTTGCATTCATAATTTGTAACTCAGTTGTACCCATGTTTGTACTATGTCAAATTTTCCACTATGCGTTTAATGTATTTTATCTTGATTCTCTATGTATGCTGTTTCTAAAAAACAAAAATACTAAACTCATATATCTTTTAAAAACCAGAAGTAACTAAAAAAAAAAAAAAAAAGTCCCGAGAGTACCATTGTCTCTCCCTAAAAAGTAGAGGCTCCAATGGTAAAAGATAGAATATCTCTTTAATGGACCCTTAATCTTAAACCACAACCTCTTTATTTTTGTCTTTCATTGATTCTGTGATATGTCAATGTTTCATCTTGTGCATGTGTATTCTATTTGTTCTCTTGTGTTTAAAAAAACAGAAAGCTTGGCTTTTATGTACTCTTCTTTGATTCTTGCATTTTAAGTGCCTAAAACAATTAATATCTTTTAAGTTCCTGAGGTACCTAAGAAAGTGGAAGAAAGACGAATTGTTCCCCCTAAAGAAGAGGAAGTTCCACCAGTCGAAGGTAGATGACTTTCTGCGAAAAGAGCACTTTAAAAGTCATCATTGTCTTATCATTATCTAATATTTGAAGGTGAAAAATGCACACTTCACTCCAGAAAACAAACATATGCAGACTCTAAAAGTAATTATTACTTACATAATAGAAATGATGCAGGAAAACTAAAACCAATTGAATCTCCTTTCTTAGATACTTAACCTATTTGTTTGTCTGTTTGTTTGTTTGTTTCATTTTAATAAGACTCTTTGAAGGTAAACTATTTGCTATGGTAAATTTTTCATCAAATTCTTTGGTTAGCAATTGAGGAATGAACTTGTCCAACAGATATTCCAGTTAAGCCTGAGTAACAGGTTCAGAAAAACCTAACTTCTACCCCAAAGTGAATATTTAACTTGAAAAGCCCCCTTCCATTAAAAATAAATAATAATAATTTTAACTAAATTCTTTCTGAGGCCCTTTCCAACTCGAAAATTCTGGAAGAGCCTCACATATTTTGAAGATCCAGTAGCTTTTTTTCAAGGACTAGTGAGCTTTCACACACTTTAGAAAGGCTGAGCTATGATTTACTTACACTGATCAGGCAACTTGTTTTCACATATATCATTTTAGTCTACTAGTAACATTCAAAAAATTCTAAAAATAATTTACAAAATAATAATCTTTTTGAAGTATACGAGGAGCCTGAAGAACTTATACCAGAAGAAGAGATCCCAGAAGAACCACCTAGCATAGAGGAGGTTGAGGAAGTGGTGCCACCTAGAGGTACAGCTGCTTTTATGGGTTGGACATTTAAAAGACGCAATGTCCAAATCTTTCTCAGAATTTGTGTTTATCCAGTATTTATCAGTACACTTTTTTATATCAATGATAAATGGAAGATTAATTATTACTGGCACCACAAGTTTTGTTTTCCTTTCTCTACCCACTACTCCCATCTACTTTTTCTACTATAGCTGCAATGCAATTAGAGTGAGTGATCACATTTATGTTATTGGCACTTTAACTTTTTTTTGGCCAGCTCCTATTGTAATACTTTCTTGTAGTTTTCAATCCTTAACTTTTTTAATATTAAGATGGGGGAAATATTTCTGTGGTGTTTACTTTTTAGAATAATTCTTAGCCTATGATTTCTGAAGGCTATGGCAATCTTGTATAATTGATGTTATGTTTGCTTATAGGATTTCCAGGTAATATACACCTTTAGAATCATCACTCCATATTTAAAATTAACATTTAGGCTCCTAATATCTTTTAAACAAAAATCAATGTTTTGGGGGGTTGGTATGTGGGGGTTGTTCTTTTCACAGCATGTCATTTTTCAAAATGTCCATAAAATATCTTTTAAGTGCCTAAAGTGGTTAAGAAAGCAGTACCTGAAGCACCTACTCCTGTTCCTAAAAAAGTGGAGGCACCACCAGCTAAAGGTATAGCAAATCCCAATAACTAATATCTTGAAATTCCCATTCATTTTCTTTTTAAAACAGTGCCTTCTTTCACTGTTTCTTAGAGTCATTTAAGTAACAAACTTACAAAATTGAGTAAGAGCTAGTAAAAATAAACCCTTTCCATTTCTTTAACATTTTCAGGATGTTAATGGATGATTATATATGTATGAATTATTATTCTAGAAGTTTCTTATTTTCAATAGATGAGCATTTTAATGTTAATAGTATAGCTCTCTATACATAGCAATGAATTCCTCTTCCCCACATTCCATTCATAGATTTTATTCCATTACACAACAAAGGTTTTCTCATGTAATTATTATAATATGTTGGTTATATGGTCTTATAGGGGAAATATCTTCTAATGCTTATATAATAACTATTTCTATAAGCCATATGTCCCTTCAAGTAATATTTGGCCTAAGCACTCAAGGTTATTACAAAATGTCCATTTTCATTGCTTCCTAATTAAGTTGATGCTTTAGTAGTGCCCTTGATAGATAAGATTATTCTGTCCCCATCACAGTATACCTTCTCAGCAGACATAATAATGCCCAATAGAATATGACACCTATCTTTTAAGTCTTCATCAAATTAAAAATAGTAGCAGTGAGTCCAATATCAATATTGATAATTTTTGCTATTAAAAAAATAGAACCAGCACAGTTTTTGGGGGGACATAACTTCTTCTAAAGGTATGGTTAGCACAAATGAGTGATCTGGAAAAATATCGTTATTTTCTTGTCACAATGTTATCTAATAGTACAGAGGGACTTCTTAGACTTTGGTTATTGTTGGTGTCGTTTCTGATGTTTTTATTTCATGTTTATTATTGAGTATTGTCAGCTAACTGAAACATCTAATATCTTTAAAGTGCCAAAGAAGGTTCCTGAGGAAAAAGTACCTGTTCCTGTTCAGAAAAAAGAAGCACCTCCAGCCAAAGGTATATCTTCTCTTTTAAACCTGAACTTCCTTTTCATCTTTTTTCATTAAGACTTGTTTTATGTCTCTGTGTCTTGGTTGTTTTTGATGTCTTTGTCTATGAAAACTTGCTCTTAATAGTCCTAAGTGTTAAAACTATATCTTTAAAGTGCCTGAAGTACAAAAGAAAGTTTCAGAAAAGAAAATCCCAGAAAAGAAAGTCCTTGTGCCTAAAAAAGAAGCTGTTCCCCCAGCTAAAGGTATTTTGGGGGAAATCTTTGATTTACACATATTGTTGCATGAAAACCTTTTTTCCTGTTGTTTTTATTTTATATTTTGAATTTACATCTTCATTGCTTCTGTGTTTAAAAAAAACATCTCTTAAAAAAGATGCTCTTTCAGGGAGAACTATCCTTGAAGAAAAAATATCAGTTGCCTTCCATAAGGAGGAAGTAGTAAGAGAAAGAACAGAACTAGAAGTAGTGGAAGCACAAGTGGAAGAAGCTCTTGAAGAAGAAGAGTTCCATGAAGTTGAAGAATATTTTGAAGAAGAAGAGTTCCATGAAGTAGAAGAATTTATCAAAGTAGAAAAACAGAGAATTGAAGAAGTACACAAAGTTGAAGAAATTCATAGGGTGATAGAATTTTTAGAAGCTGAAGAAGTGGAAGTATATGAAAAACCCAAAGCTCCACCCAAAGGTAGAGGGGAATTCTGTAGATATTGCAAATTCTCATATCTTGTTCTAACTAACTGTGTGTTTTAGGCACCTTTCATGTTCAGTTTGGAACACCAGAAACCCATTATTTTCCCAGTTAAAATCATTACATACTTTACACTTGTATCAAATATTAAACTATTTGATACAAAGATTGATATAGAGATTAACCACAATATAATTTTAGCAAACAAGATAATATTTGATATCTACTTAGTTAGCTAAGGAGGTTACTATATGACTTTCTGGATTCTTTTTAAATCCAACTAAGAATGTTACAGAAATCGAAATAATAGACCAGTGTCATTGCTTAGTGAAAAAGACGCTCCTCAGTTCACTGGGGAATTTACATGTTCAGGCCAAACAATCATTGTGTTGTTAACATTTCAGTTAATTGTTCATAAGCTGATAAATTCCTTATCAAAAGCTTCTACCATTTTTCATTAGAAAAATAATGTTAGGAAGTAAATGAATGTTGGTAACAGAACCAGAATTCTAGTATATTCTGAAGATAACCCATAATACAAATAATTCTTTGCAATAGCACTCCAGATGTTGCACAAATTAATAATATGTTTGTGATATGAAGGAATGTGTGTGTATGTGTGTGCTTAGTATACATAGTAAATATACAATATAGGTGAAATTTAGTAAAACCAAGTCTTTTTTTGAAGTAGGTGTGGTATAAATTTAAAAATATAAATAAAGCATTTTATCAGCCCTCGTTGTACTAACTTTAATAGTAATGTTTCATAATACTTGAAGAGCTCATTCTAAAGCAAAACACTAATATCTTTGAAGGGCCTGAGATATCCGAGAAAGTCATCCCTCCAAAAAAACCACCCACTAGAGTTGTTCCTCGAAAAGAGCCACCAGCTAAAGGTATTTAATTGGCAAAAAATTACTTACCTACAGAAGCACGGTGGTTGTTTTACAAGTTTGCATTCTACTTGATGTTTTTCTTCTGTGTTTTGTGTTTTGGTAATTTTTAAAGCAAACTAATATCTTTGGAGTGGCTGAGGGTCCAAAGGAAAGTTTACCAAAAAAGAAAGTCACTGTTGTTTTACCTAAAATACCCAAAGCAAATGTCTCTTAACCAAATAGTGAACTCACATTTCCTTGTTTGGTACTAGTTCATTATATATTCACTAATGTGCTTATAGAAAAATCCATGTTTTCCTATTATTAATTTTAATAACCTACAAATATAACCACATAGTAACTATGTTTTTAATATTTCTGCTTTGTTCATTTTTATAAACCTCTTGAATTTCATGATAGAAATGAAAAAATCTAATACATAATATATACTTATATCTTTAAAATCAGTGAAGCATTTAAGAACGTCATCACTGAAAAGAAAGTACCAATCATTCCACCAAGACAAGTAGCAATAGCACCAACTGACGCTGTCTTATTACTTTTTCTTGTTAAATTCTAACATGAAAAATTCCCCGGGATGTGTTGTATTTCTTATCAAAATTCAATTCTCATCAAATACTGTAATGTATTTGATAAAGTGATATCTGTACTTGATATTGTTATGTTCTCTGTTGATTGACATTTCTCTTATGTTCTGTTTGTTGAAAACCTTTATGAATTTTTAAAAGTAAAAAATATTACTACTATCTTTAAAGTACCTGAAGCACCCAAGAAAATTGTGGTAGAAGAAAAAGTACATGTTCCTGAAGAGCCAAAATTTCCACCAGCTAAAGGTACTGCCTTTGCTGATTGACCTCTAATGTAAAACCCTCTTTTATTTACTTACTATGTAGAAGAGAGAGATCATTCTCCCCTTAATGCCATAATATAACTGATTGATGTATACTTCAATTTGTGTTCTATAACATAATCTTCCTGTATGCATATAAGTTTATTGTTTGGGCTGATCCTCTTCTTAAGCAATAATTAAGCAATATGACCCCTCAACTTCTTTTTCAAAAATAATTTATTTTTGAAGCTATTGTCAAGTAGCTCTGAAAACAAATAAACTTGTTCCAAATTACAATAGACAATGATGCTATCCCCAAAGGGCAGAGTGTTTCTAAACTGACCAATCAAGAAGTCAGTCATAAGGCGATCTAGAGAGATACATTGACTGTGTTTAGTTGACTTATTTTGGAATTTTTGACATTCTTCTTGTTAGAAGCCCCTTGTTTGTCTTGATATTTTATATTCAATGATGAAATTCTTAAAAATAAAACAATCATCTTTAAAGCACCTGAAGTACCCAAGAAAATTGTTCCAGAAGAAAAGGTTCATGAAGCTGTTCCTAAGAAGCCTGAAGTTCCACCAGCTAAAGGTACACACTGATGCTAATCACTAGATGAAGGAACTCTTTATTTAGTTATTCATGGTTTAAAGTGAATGTGTGTGAGGTTAAATCTGTGTAGTTTGTTTCTTTATATTCTTAATATCTTACATTGTCCTACATAACAATTAATATACTAATATCTTTAAAGTTCCTGAGGTGCCTAAGAAAAGTATTCAAGAAGAAACATCACCTATAGTTCTTTCTGAAGACACAACAATGTACAGTGAGTGTAGAAAACTTGGTGGTTCCCTTTTGTTCCATTTGTGTTTGTATTCATAGCTTTTAAAAGTAAATACACTAATATCTTGTAAAAGCCTTCACTCACCAAAATATTTAGCTAAGAGTAAATAATTTGAATGCTATTAACCTCAAAGTTATTTCTTCACCAATCTAAAAAATAGTCGACCTGATAACATTGCTGGAGTTTAAAAAAGTCATTTGTCTTGTTGAATTTGTTGTCCCGTCTTATTAATCTGTTATGTATACAAATGTCTTTGCTTTGAAGCAATTTATTTTCTCAGACTATGAAATAACTAACTTCATAATAATATTTTAATTGAATTTTATAGACTCAAAATTTTCAACCATTATTGTTTTTTACTCTTCAACACAATCTCTGAAAACATTTTGTCAATGTTGCAAATGACCATAGGTTTACACAGCAATTAGAACCCCAAAAGAATTATGAACCATTTTTTTAATTGGTTCTCATGTAAAATTTTAATTAAATAATATGAGAAGTAAAATTAAATAATAAATATTATTTTTATTATTTAAATAATAAAATACTCTGAATAGAATACTTTCAATAATCTGAGCAGTGAAAATGCCAATAGTCTAGATATTCTTACATTTCTTTTCATCTAAAAAATTCCCTGTTTAAAGCCAATTTTTGTCACTGTAATTCTAGGCTGGAATAAAAATATATGCTGACTCCCTCCTTTGTGTGTGTGTGTGTGTGTGTGTGTGTGTGTTTAAATATGTTTTTATTGATTTCAGAGAGGAATGGAGAGGAAGAGAGAGATAGAAACATCAATGATGAGAGAGAATCATTGATTGTCTGCCTCCTGCACACCCCCTACTGGGGGTTTAACCCACAACTCAGGCATGTGCCCTTGACCGGAATCGAACTCAAGACCTTTCAGTCCAAGACAGATGTTCTATCCACTGAGCCAAACCAGCTAGGGCCTGATTCCCTTCTTTGAATACCCTCTCTATACTTGAGTTTGGTTATTGTCATCATCCAGTCTTTCTTTCTAAAAGCTGGAGGAATCTTTTTTTATTTCTTTCATTTGCCTTATTTTCCAAATATTTAGTTATTTTTTTATTTCCTGATTTCAATCCCTAAATGATTTTAACAATAATATTAAACAATAAAACCAAAAATTAGATGTGGTTTTAAAATATAGATAACTAGATTTTGGAGAAGAAAAAGGCTTATCTGAATTCCCAGTAGATCAAATATCGAAGAATTCTTGATGTAAATCTCAACATTGACCCTGTTCTTTTTTAACAAACCCATAAAAAATAAGAGCAATAGAAAATTTGTCCAGTAAATGTCTACAGAAAAAATATAATTATATAGTTCCTTTCCAGTGAATTCCTCAATTTTATCATCATGTTAATAAAGAAATGCTAAGTCATATCATAAAACTGGGAAGGAGACTTTTTCCTAGCCAATGTGTTATTGTCACTAATATTTGTCTATGTACAATTGGTAATTTGAGTGATGACTATGTATTATGTTTTTATTAATACTGTTCTTCATCCACTTTGAAATGAATCTAATTGTATACATACTAATATCTTTAAAGTGTATGAAGTATTCGAAGAATCAACCTCAGAAGAAAAAGTGTTTATGACTCATCCTCAAAAGACAAAACCCAAACTAGCAAAAGGTATATAACACTGATGACATAGTCTGAAGAATATTTATTTGTGACTTTTTAAAAACTCAATATTTACTTCACCATTTATGACTATATTCATATCTTTTAAGTGCCTGAACCACCCAAGAAAGTTGTTCCAGAGGATAAAATATATGTGACTATTCCTAAAAAGAGAGAAACACCAGCAACTAAAGGTATATTTAAACAACACCAAACTTCAATGAATATCTTTGACTTCAAGACACAAAAGTTGCATGTTATATAATTCACTGCTTTTCTGAGTTCTTAGAATAAATCTACTAATATCTTTGAAGAATTTGATACCAGAAAAGTTTTTCCAGAGGTAGAGTTTCCTGAAGCTGTTCCCAATATTTCAGAGCATCCTCCTACTGAAGGCATAATTCTTAGTTATGAAAATCTAAATAAAAAAATTCTTCTTTGGTCTACAAAATGAGTTTACTGTTGTGTGTAGATTCTCACAACCTCTAATACTAAAATACTACTATCTTTAGAGCACCTAATGTACCCAAGACAAGGAACTATGACATGCCCCACCAAAAAAGTCCCACTCATACAATGTACAGAGAAAAATGGTTAGAACAAAAATTAAAATCTGAATTTAAAGTTAGAATCTCTGCTAATATACCTAACTTCCTTAGTATGACATATCTTCATGTCTTTGCCTTTTGTCAACTAAAACCTACTAATATCTTTAAAGAGAAGGAAGTCTCTGAGGAAGGTACTCCAGAGGGGCCAGCTTCGGCTGTTAGAAGAAGAAAGATAACATCACCAAAAGGTACAAGCCAGAAGAAAGTGGACTTTCTTATCTCGTGATTATAGTTGTAGTTAACACATGTAAAAATACTAATATCTTGAAAGCCCCAGATGCTACCAAGAAAGTAATTTCGGAGAAGTGGCTCCCCCAAAGCAAAAGTTTGATTGGGTATATACATATCCCCATGAGTGGTTTAAGAGAAAACAGAGGGGAATTTTTTTTTTTTACTTATATATATGGGAGATGGTTGGGCTACAAAGTTTATCTATGAGGCCTCCAGGGAAAATATGTATACATATAATGTGCAGATGTAAGCTGGATAGATTCTTCAATAGAAAATAACTGTTACTGTGTCCATAAAAAATTAAAATCAGAATAGCTAGAAAAAAAATGATAGGAGACTACTTATAAGATTTATATCCTCCCAAATTAGATTGAATTGGCTCAGTATTCTATAATGTAGAAATCAGTGTTATCAAATGACAGAGGTGTTTGGTTATAGACTATAAGTCCATAATTCAACTCTCCATAGGGTTGAAATCCCAGAATATAATATAACTGCCTATTGTAATTATTTTTCTATTAAAATAAGCTTACTACCAAAAATAAGCATATATATTTGAAATAACTTATTTCCCATAAGACTTAAATATTATAGAAATAGTTTCAGAAAACCATTACATAAAGAAAAAATATCAAATTTAATATGAAACTGTTCTATTTCATCTCTAGCTGAGAGTCTTCTATAACCAAAGCAGTTAAAACAAAACTAGTTAAAGTTGGAATTCTGCCCTGAATACTTAGCCCCTCTCATTAACTTTTATTTTTAAAGAGTCCTACATTTTTCCATTTTGAATATTTTTAGGTAAATTAAAAGTTGAGAAATTTTTTAACATCCAGAATAATAATTTCTGTAATTTAAAATCTAGAAGTTTTGACATTGTTTTCTCAGTCTAGAATCTTTGGGTTGTTCTCTTCTCTGTTATACCTGAAAAACAAGCACTTTTTTAAAAGTGCTTAGGGTGAGGGTACAAAGTGAAGCTAAAGCAGATAAGAAAGGAGCTGTTTTGCTCTCCTCAAACTAATAGCTAAAGAAAAGTACATTGTTAATTATTTCTTAAAAATAAAACTTTTCTCTTAAAGCTTATTTTCTATGATCTAATTATCTATACACCTACCATTCCAAGAAATAAAGTTAGTAATTTTTAACATATCTTTATTGATTGCAGAGAGGAAGGGAGAGGGAGAAACATCAATCATGAGAGACAATCATTGGTCAGCTGCTTCCTGCACATCCCCACATTGGGGATTGAGCCCGCAACCCAGGCATGTGCCCTGACAGGAATTGAACTGTGACAACTTGGTTCATAGGTCAACACTCAACCACTGAGCCACACCAGCTGAGCAAAATTATTAATATTGATAGTGCCTGAGGTGACCAAGAAAATAGCTCCTGATAATCAAATATTCATACTATTAACAAAATATCAGATATGAAGAGCAGGGAGGTCTCCCAGTCTGAGGTATTCCTGTAGATGGAGTTATGATTAAAATCCTTCATTGCTCTTCATCACTCTGAAGTACAATGAATTAATATCTTTAAAGTGCCTGAATCACTTCAAGAAGTTGTCCCTGTCCAGAAAACACCTATGACTGAAGTTGAAATTAAAACACCTTCTACTAAAGGTATCATTCATTCTGTCATTCCTTCCTTCATTTATTCAATGAATGCCTATTATGTACATGGTGCTAGTGAGTTGGGGAGTAATAAACAAAGACAAATAAGACCGGATTCCTTTCCTTGATGCATTATACCTCATTCAGTTCTTGAAGGAAGTGCCCTTGTAGCCATAAAAATACCTTTTATCCAGTTAATGTAACTCATGTCTCCATTGATCCTTAATCTCTAAGTCTGATACTAATATCTTTAAAGCACCAGAAGCTATGAAAGAATTTGCTCCTGATATGCAAGTATCTGAGGATGTTCTTGAAGAGCCAGAACCTGGGCCTGTGGAAGGTATATGTCATGTCTACACAAATACTGAAGAAGAGATGATATGCCCTCTGCTCTTAAAATTATGTTTTCTAATATTCTCCATAACCTCTAAATATACTAACCTCTTTAAAGCAGCCTCTCAAAAGAAAATGTGTGGCCATATTTATCAAAACAGAAAACCCTCCAATTAAACGTATTCATTCAACAAATACTTAATAAGGAAGGTCTGTGGTGACATAGAAATTATGCTGGGTTCTGGAGAAGGGTGAATCCTCTTCTCAAGGATCCTACCACCCCATTAGATTTAGTTGGTTCATGGGGCAAGCAGAGAATGGAGAGGGAGAGAAGAGACTTCCAGAAAACTGTATTTGCTAACTCATTGTGGTTACTGATTTTAGTAATCATTCTAACTCTTAAACCTGAAATACTAATATCTTTAAAGTGACTGAAGCTCCTCAAGAAGTGGTTCCTGTGAAGAGAGGTCCTTCCAAAAAAAGAGAGCCTACATCAGTGAAAGGTACAAGTTACCATGCCTTCAAGCTGTAGAAGAAATAGCTCTTATAGTCTTGAAAATACTTGCTTGTACCTCCTGATCTTCATAAGACTAAATGTTACAATACTAATTTCCTCAAGTGCCCGAAGCACCTCACGAAATTCTCCCTGAGAAGAAAACATCTGTGGTTCCTCATAAAAAGCCTAAAGACCCTCCTGATGAAGGTACATGTTGCTGGAAGCTTAGAGATTTGGAAAAATTTCTCTTCCTGTATAAATGTTTCCTGTTTGTACTGGTTCCTGTAACTCCTAAGTGTAAAAATATTAATATCTTTAAAGTGTCTGAGGCTCCCAAAGAAGTCCCAGAAAGGAAAGTGCATCCTCCCCCAAAGCCTGAAGTTGTACTTGTGGAAGGTACATTCCCAACCTCCCTTCACGATGGGGTAGGGAGGGCAATGGGAAGAACCACCTTGCTAGCCTGGGAAGTTCTGTTGATGTGTCAATGTGATTGCTGTCTGTGTCGATCCATGTAACTCAAATGTAAATTTACTAATATCTTCAAAGTGCTTGAAGCTCCCAAGGAGGTTATCCCTGAAAAGAAAGTGCCTTTGGTGCCTCCTAAAAAGCCAGAAATCCCACCTGTGACAGGTATTTGTCCTGGGTTCAGGTTTAAGAATCTATGTTAACTGCTCCTAAAAATACTTTGTTCCGGTGACCTCCTAACTCCTGACTATAATGTTACTAATATCTTTTAAGTGCCGGAGGCTCCCAAAGAAGTTGTCCCTGAAAAGAAAGCACGGGTGGTGCCTCCTACAAAGCCAGACGTCCCTCCTCTTAAAGGTATTTGTTACTGATCCTAGGTTTGAACGAGGCATAACGCGTCTGCTCTTGCTAATATTTTCTCCCAGTGGTCTCATAACCCCTGATAGTAATTTTACTAATATCTTTTAAGTGCCTGAGGCTCCCAAAGAAGTTGTCCCTGAAAAGAAAGTACCTTTGGCACCTCCTAAAAAGCCAGAAGTTCCACCAGCCAAAGGTAGTCACCTCTTGTCTCTGTATTTGATACTGTCTGTCTGTCTTCACGCTGTCTAATCATCAACATACTAATATCTTTAAAGTACCTGAGGTGCCAAAGGCAGCTGTCCCAGAAAAGAAGGTGCCTGATGTTATCCATCCCAAACCAGAGAGTCCTCCCCCTGAAGGTAATGTGCAAGCTCTCTATATACCAGGAAGAGAAGTAACTATTTTAGCTAGAAAATTATATATACAAATAGCACTACGTGAAGGTGATATCATTCTAAAGAGAAACAAATCAGAAGTTTTCCAAAATGCCTTGGTTTATGATTACACGGTAGAGTCATTAATTATTATCACTTTTTCTAAACACAAATTACCAATATTTTTTAAGTGCCAGAGGTGCCGCCACCGAAGGAAGCCATCCCTGAGAAGAAAGTGCCTGTGGCTCCTCCTAAAAAGCCGGAAGCTCCACCTGCTGAAGGTATTTATCCTTGTGTTGGTCATGCTTTTCCGGGGTTGGGGCTGAGTGTGTGTGTGGAAGTGCCCTCCAGCTTCACAGATTGTATGGCTTGGGGTAAATACGTTGTCACTATTGCCTGTTTATAGTCTGGAACTAAAACATACTAATATCTTCAAAGTTCCTGAAGCTCCTAAAGAAGTTGTACCTGAAAAGAAAGTGTCTGTGGCTGTGCCCAAAAAGCCAGAAGCCCCGCCTGCTCTAGGTATTTATTCCCACTGCTCTGTGAAGAGGGGAAACTATTGTCTTGTTCTCTTCGCAATTATTACAGTATATGCCTCCACTGTTCATAAATTCTAAAAATACTAATATCTTTCAAGTACCTGAGGCTGCTCAAGAAGTCACCCCAGAAAAGATCATTCCCAAGGCACCATTCAAAAAGCCGGGAGCCCCACCTGTCACAGGTATATGTTAGCCCTGACCTCATTTTGCAGAAGAAATATCTCTTCCATTCTTGAGAATAGTTTGAGGCCATTGCTCTTCCTTAACTGAAGTGTCAAACGACTGATATCTTTCAAGTGCCTGAAGTTCCGCAAGAAGTTGTCCCAGAAAAGAAAGTTCCCAAGGCACCGCCCAAAAAACCAGAAGCTCCGCCTGTCACAGGTATGCGTGCGTCCCGACCTCATTCTGCCACAGAACTAGCTCTTCTGCTGTTGAAAACAGTGTTAGGCCATTGCTCTTCATTCACTTCTGTGTAAAACTACTAATATCTTTCAAGTGCCTGAAGTTCAAGTGCCGCAAGAAGTTGTCCCAGAAAAGAAAACCCCCGGAGCTCCACCCAAAAAAACAGAAGCCCCACCGGTTTCAGGTATTTCCACCACACCCTTATTCTACAGAAAAAAAAATAGACCTCTTTGCTCTTGGAAATAATTGTAGTCCATTGAGCTCATTAACCTAAGTGCAAAACTACTAATATCTTTTAAGTGCCTGAAGTTCCTCAAGAAATTGTCCCTGAAAAGACAGCACCAGTGGTGCCTGCAAAGTTGCCAGAAATCTCACCGGTGACAGGTACTTGCCACTCACTTTAGACTTAAGAAGATACAACTCTTCCAATCTTGACAACATTTTTTCCCAGCAGTCTCAAAACTACTAAATATAAATGTACTAATATCTTTTAAGTGCCTGAGGCTCCCAAAGAAGTTGTCCCTGAAAAGAAAGTACCTGTGGTACCTCCTAAAAAGCCAGAAATCACACCTGTGAAAGGTATTTGTCACTGACCTTAGGCTTAAAGAGACATAACGCTCTGCTCTTGAAAATATTTTCTTCCAGTGACCTCATAACCCCTGATGGTAATTTTACTAATATCTTTTAAGTGCCTGAAGCTCCCAAAGAAGTCGTCCCTGACAAGAAAGTGTCTACGATGCCTCCTAAAAAGCCAGAAATCCCACCTGTGAAAGGTATTTGTCAATGATCTTAGGGTTAAGAAGACATAACTCATCTGCTCCTGAAAACATTTTTTGTTCTAGCAGTCTCATAACTACTACATGTAAGTGTACTAATATCTTTTAAGTGCCGGAGGCTCCCAAAGAAGTTGTCCCTGGAAAGAAAGCACCAATGGTAACTCCTAAAAAGCCAGATGTCCTACCTGTTACAGGTACTTACTGTTCGCCTTAGACTTAAGAAGATAAACTCTGCTGCTTTTGAACATCTGTTCTTGCAGTCATATAACTACTAAATATAATCTTACTAATATCTTTTAAGTGCCTGAGGCTCCCAAAGAAGTTGTCCCTGAAAAGAAAGTACCTTTGGCGCCTCCTAAAAAGCCAGAAGTTCCACCAGCTAAAGGTAGTCACCCTCTTGCCCCTGTGTTTGACTCTGTCTGTCTGTCTTCACGCTGTCTAATCATCAACATACTAATATCTTTAAAGTACCTGAGGTGCCAAAGGCAGCTGTCCCAGAAAAGAAAGTGCCTGAAGTTATTCCTCCCAAACCAGAGAGTCCTCCTCCTGAAGGTAAAAATGAAATTATCCAAACTAGCGTTTTTGAAAAAGAAAAACTCTCTTCTTAGTGTTAAAAACATCTTTTTGCAGAATATTTCCTATACTTTAAACAATTCTAGTGTTAAAATGAGCTTGTGTCTTTAAAGTGCATGAAGAGCCTGAAGAAATTGTCTCTGAAGAGCCTCCAGCTGAACTTGTGGACCAGCCGGAGCCCATGGCTCCTCCAAAAGGTACTGGGCCAACTGCCAGGTTGCCTTAGCCAATCCTTCACCCTTCTTTCCTGGAGATTCTGGGCATTATGAGCTTTTGTCTTGTTTCTTACTCATCACCACTTATTCTAAAATAATAAATTCTAAAATCCTTAGTGACTGCACCACCTAAGAAACCTGTCCCAGAAAAGAAACCACCTGCTGTCGTTGCCAAGAAAGCTGAGCCACCACCCGTAAAAGGTATATTTCACTGCCTCTAGCTTCCTACAGGAAACTGTCTTTAAAATCTTGTTTACTGCTCTACTTAATTGTTCCCACATGTCACTGAAACTGTGAGCTAAAAAGTACTAATATCTTTTAAAGTGCCCAAAGTGCCTAAGGAAGTTGTTCCTGAAAAGAAAGAGCCTCCTGTGGTTCTCAAGAAACCAGAAGTCCCACCTGTCAAAGGTACATGTCGCGGTCCACCATCTGATGGAGGTGGATCCAGCCTCCAGCCCTTAAACCATGTTTTGTTCTGTGTAAATGTGATAAATGTTTACCAGCTATTCTTCCTAATGACAAAAATACTAATATCTTTAAAGTGCCGGAAGTTCCCAAAGAAGTTGTTCCAGAAAAGAAAATAGTCATTCCCAAAATGCCTGAATTCCCACCAGCTAAAGGTACACGTCACGACTGAAGTTCTGCAAAAAGTGCTCAATCTTGGTCATTTGCTTATAGGAAACCCTTTTGTTTGTCAAATCTCTTATGTTCACAACTACAACTACAAACCTGGTATTCTAGATGGTTGGGGGTTAAATTTTGTAAATAACATCATTTAAAAAAACAACTAACACTTCTATGATGAGCATTGGAAGAGTTTACTAATGTGGTTTTGTTAATATTTATAGGCCATATTTTCCTTCTTTCTCTGTAGTTCCAAGATTAGGTCATTGACCTTATGGTGAATTTTTCTTGCATCTGTCCCTGTGTTATTAGAACTACATGTGAACTAGACGTGGTATAAATTTCATGTCCTTTCAAATACCTAGAGGTAAAACTAACTAATATCTTTAAAGTGCCAGAAGTGCCAAAGAAACCTGTCTTAGAAGAGAAACCAGCCGTTCCTGTTCCCAAGAAAGTGGAGTCTCCTCCTCCGGAAGGTACACTAAGACCATGAGTGAGCTTCCCACTTGTGCTATTTCTAATCTAAGCCTTGTTCCTCTTTTTTTTTAACTTAGTATCTTTTCATCATTTTCTGTTCTTTATTTGTCTTACTTCATCATTCTTAATTAGCTCCAATCTCAAATCTATTTTGAGTTATCAGTCTGCAGCATTTAAGTAAGATTTTGTAACCTGTAACCAGTATTAAACCAAGCTCTCTAATGTACACAGGAGAGGAGAACTAATGACTATGAAAGAGATTAAACATCAAAAGGCTTTCCAGCATTCAAATCAACAGAAACAGGTGTCAGTGAAAATAAGATAGATTTCACCCTAACAAAAATGACAGAAGATAGTAATTGAAACAAGGAGAGAAATCATTGATTGTGCCCAGTGTTTGTGCATTTTAGAGCATTGTTTCACACATTGAATTAAAACTAACTATATCTTTAAAGTATATGAAGAACCCGAAGAAATTGCTCCTGAAGAGGAGGCACCAGTTCCTGCTGTGGAAGAAGAGGAGCCAGAAGCCCCCCCACCAGCAGGTATAAGGCAGATCCACTGTCTGGGAAAACACATCATTTGATCATTTAATTTTTATGTCATTACATATATTCTTTAAGGTAAAATGTCAGTCTTTAATCTCCTCACTTGAAATTTGACTTCATTGGCAAGAACAAACATCATTTACACATAAAACTTCGGTCCAACAGAATTTTACAATGTGTATAACAAAGAAGTAGATGTGGTTTTTAATTCATTCATTAGTATTAAACTTTTTACTATGATCATCTGACTCTAAAAGAAATTCCTATCTTTCAAGTGCCTGAAGAGCCCAAGAAGATTGTTCCAGAGAAGAAAGTTCCTATCATCAAAAAACCAGAAGCTCCTCCTAAAGGTACTTATAGTAAAATAAATCCATACTTCTTTTTCGTTTGCTGTCTGAAATTTGACACTTTCCTTATTCTGTGTTGTGCTGTGTTATGTGTTTAACTGTTACCCATATGTTATAATCTGTTATAATTTGAACAGACTTGTCAAATTAATGTGTAGATACTATATCTTACAATGTTATATTATTAAATGCTACTAATATCTTTAAAGTACCCGAGATGGCAAAGAGAGTTGTCCCACCGAAGAAAGTCCCAACTGTTAAGAAGCCTGAAACACCAGAAGCTAAAGGTACTCATGTCATCATTGACATCATCGTTCTTCTAAATAGTATTCTGATATCTTAAATTGGAATCCAATAAATTGTCCTCATTATTGCATAACTAGGGACAAAAAATATCTTTATTTTGTTTTCATTAATTTAATGCTGTTCCATTAATTATAGATTCTTTATTCTTAACACTTTTAAATGTTTTTAAAAGCTCTTTTTAAAATAAAACTAATATCTTCAAAGTACCCGAGGTGCCCAAGAAACTTGTTCCAGTAAAGAAAGAACCAGTGCCTGTTACCAAAAAGCGAGAAGTCCTTCCAGAAAAAGGTACCTAGTATGAAGAAAAAGATCTATTTATCTGAACACTATTTGAGCATTTTAATAATGATTCTCAGGGGAAAATAATAGTATAAGTTTATGCAAAATCACATTTTACAGTAAGAAGAGGAAAATAATGAGGGCAAAGAGAGAAAATGAAACAAGTAAGCAGGAGAAAGAAAATGAATGAGCTTTGGTTGTGCCATGACATGGTGATATGTGGTAGAAAAGGCTCTCCTCTAGGTCAGTGTAGGACAGCTCAATTCAACACATTCTGTTACATTTTTACCACTAACAAGACAGTGTATTGGAAAAGGTAAGATCTGGTCCTGTCTTCAAGCAATTTCAACCTGATGGGAAGAAAGTACAGCACAACTCTAACACAAGACAGGAAATGAGCACACTTATGAAGTGAGAATAAAAAGGCTACAGAAACACGGAGCAAGGAAAGATCAATTTCAGGCAGAGGCATAAGAGAAAGCTTTGTGGAAAAACACAGTATAATTTTAAATTTTGATGGATTTTTACATGTAGCAATGGAGGAAATGGTATTCTAGGCAAAGGGAATATTATACCAAAAGACACTGAGGTAGAAAAGTCTGGGAAGGTCAAGTTCTGCCAAATAAGCATGTGTGATTTGAGTATGGATTGGTTGTGAGGTATACTGAAAGATAAAGATGGATATGAAGATGAGGGTCATATCACATTTTGGAGTTCTTTGAATGTCACCAAAAGGTGTATACTTTATTCTGTAAGCAATAGGAAGCTTCAAGAGTTTTGAAGCGATGTGTAAATTAATAGGAGTTGGGCTTTGAAAAGATAACAGGCATCAGTTCAAGCTATTGAAAGATGGTAACAATAGTATATAGTCATTGCAGTTATTTGAGGTCATTAAAAGTTGGACAAGATCAGTGTTGGTAGAAATGAAAAAAGGAGATTGAATTTGAGGGAGATGGAGATTGGGTTAGTGTCTATTATCAAAGCAATTAAGGAAATGGAGCCAAAGATGATTGTAAGGTTGAAGCTAAATGGCCATGAGGATGGCTCATTGAATCCCTGAATTTATATTAGAAATAAGATAGTGAATATATTTCTCACTTTTCAAGTATGGAAGTTGGGAATGTACATCTGGAGCTTAGGAAAGAGATCGAGGCTAGAGATGTAGATCTAAAAGTCATCCACACAGAAATAAGAATTGAGAATGCAGGAGTGATTGTTCAAAGAATGTAGAGCCAATTTTTTAAAGCATCAAAGTTAGATGCTTTAAAATGTGGAGAGCACCTACATTTGAGGGTACACAGAAAAAAGAGAAGCAAATAAAGAAGGCTGAGAAGACTCATTTATAAAATTAGGATCTCCAAAAGGATCCCATGCTCCAAAGCTATTTGCCCCATTAAGTCTTATAAGATAGAGTTCTTCCCCCTGGACTCTTTGCCTGCTCTTTGCAGAATCTTGCAAATTCTTCTAAATTCTTAGTCGTAAACAATATCAATATCTTTAAAGTGCTTGAAGTGCCAAAGGAAGTCATCCTGGAAAAGAAAGTGTCAGTTCCTCTCCCTGAAGAGCCAGAAGCTCCACCTGTCCAAGGTACATGACTTCTCTAGGAATCTTGGAAAGATAGCAGTTGTCTTTATCATCTTGCTTTGGTTGTTGATGGGTCTTATGTATATATCTGTTGTCTGTCTTAAGTAGGGAAGTTATTGATATCTTGGGGTAATTTGAAGAATATATTATAGAGTGTAACAAAGTTGATGTCTTACATTATAGCAGTTGCAGTATTCTATTCTGAATGCAATCTAAAATAAAATACTGTATTTTTTTAAGTTGAAGAGTCTCCTGAGGAAGTAATATATGAAGAAAAAGCATTCATAACAATTGGTAGAAAAGAGACTCCCCCTGTTGAAGGTATATATATATTAAAATACAAATTCTTTAATCTCTTAAGAACTCCTGTTAGAAATACAAAAGTATTTATAGGGTGAAATTCCTTCTTGACATTCCATTCAAAAGCACTCCAGTACATGTTTCATTTTTCAAATACTTAATGCTTCTTTTGAAGTAAAATTTGAGTCCTTAATTTGATTATTCTTGGTGGTAATTATAAATTCCAAAATATAGTTTACTGAGGCAAAACTGAAGGAATTAATTACATTGGCTCCTCAAATGGTAAACCAATATATAATTTTACTTTTTTTTTTTACTTTAAAAAATAAACTTTTTTTTAGAACAATTATTTACAAAGAAATTGTAAAGATACTACAGAGGATTCTCATATATCCCCACAATCAGTTTCTCCTATTATTAACATCTTATATTAGTATGGTCCAATTATTATAATTAATGATTAATGTATACTTATAATTATAATTAAAATATATTAATATTTTATTATTAACTAAAAGCCCATCCGTTATTTAGATTTTCTTAGCCTTTGCTTAATTTTTTTTTTACTTTATTTTTATTATTGATACTATTACAGATATCCCCATTCCCTCCCCGCCTTTTACCCACCTGCATTCAGCCCCACACTCCCTTCCCTCTGGCCAGCACTACACTGTTGTCTGTGTGTATGGGTTATGCATATATGTTCTTTGGCTAATCCCTTCACCTTCGTTCATCCAGTCTCCTCTTCCCTCCTCTCCTCTCATTTGCTATCATTATACATAGAAAAGTGGTTAATAGAAAGTTCAAGCATAAGAAAATAGAAATCTTATCCCTTTTTAATATTAAGTGAACTTGTATTAAGTGTATATTTTCATTGTGATGGTAATCTTTACATCTTTGTGAAATTTGTATGGGTCTTTGTGAAGCACTTTCCATTACAATCTCACATCCTTTGTCAACATTCTTTAAAGAACGTGAAATTGAAAAGTATATTGAGCCTGAAGAACCTGAACCTGAACCACAGCCAGAAGAAATACCAGTTCAAGGTATCCAATTAATTGGACTTAAATCTTCATCATCATATCTTCATCTTTATATATATATATTTTATGTTGTTTTACATGTAGAGTAGGTCTCTGTATTTGTATGTAAGATTCATTGTTTTAAATGTGCATCTGATTCTTTATATATCCATGTAATTTGTACTATTTATCTCGTCAATGTGGCTTACATGGATGCTTCCTTTGTTGTTTTTATTAATGTCTTTGCTATATTTTTCATCATCTGTGTACCATGTTGATATTTTTATGTTTTATGTTGGAAATTGTTTTATGTTTTATGTTGGACACTAATATTATGTGCCAAAAAAAGAGAAACACTTCATATATATATATATATATATATATAAATTTCTACTGAATATACTATATATTCACCTACTAATTAATATATACATATATTAACTTTCCTGAAATACTCTTTTAAGAACCTGAACCTGAAAAGAAGGTTATTGAGAAACCAAAATTCAAACCAAAGCCCCCAGCTCCTCCACCTGCTCCACCTAAGGAAGACGTGAAGGAGAAAGTATTCCAACTTAAAGGTATAAAATGCTGCTTCTAAAGTTTTATTAACCTGCTCCCCAGTCATCTGAAGTGGCGCTTGCCAGAACGTTTACAAGTGTGTGCTTCCAGACGTGATCAAGCTGTGAGCCTTGCATAGAGACCTGTGTTTTGTGTGGCTTCAGGTGCCTTGCCAGGCCATGCCTGCTGCCCCACATGCCAGGAAGTGCATTCTTGTGAGCTTCATCCTGGACATCTGCCCAACTAACTTTTTTTATGCAGAGTGTGGAGAAACAGTTTTCTGATTTCAAAGCCTGGATGCTAGGCATATCTTTGGAATCTTATGCATGTGAAATGTATAAGAAATGTTTGCAAGATATTTTTAATATTTCAGTAACAAATTTATACAAAAGGCAAAACTGTGTTCTTAAGGAATGTCATGTGCTTTCAAGTATTCTATAAGTAATGTAGTTACAGCGTTGAATAGCTGCTATGTGCTCATATACCAAGGAAGGAACGCATATAAGTTACCTGTCACTGCTCCCCACTTTTTTCTTTTGTAACTTAATAAAAGCCAAATTGTGGTCATCTTCAACATGGCCAGAGTGATGATGGATACATTTGAGCCAGCATCTCCTCCCAGTGTTAAACTTCCCTTCATTCTTTTTGCATTTAAACTTTTCTTTGAATTAATGAAATATTACTTAATTTTAAATAACTTCTTTAATATATGTTCTTCAAAAGCTGAAATAAACTGGCAAATGCATATTATTCTTTTTATTTTAATAAAATGTTGTCTTATTTGTGGTGTCATGAGATTTCCCAATTTAAATTATCTACACATAATCTTAGATGAATATTTTCTCCATACACACACGTACAAACCCAGAATCTTCCAGAATAAGATTTTACTTCTAGTGATTCTTGCCCTTCAACAACTCTCCTGGCCAATAGGAGGAACCTCCAGCATTTTAAGTCAGACATAGAAAAAGTGGGCACTTCTTAAAAGGCTACCCAAGCGTTGATTGGTACTTCATGACAACACATTCTTAAATACATTTCTCTTAATCTAAAATTTATACTCAAATAAAATTTTCATTTTTCTGCAAAAAAACAAAATTATCTTCCTTCTCAGCCAGACTTTATGACTCCACTTTGGAGTAAAACTGCAGTGTGTGTTCAGGTTTTGAATGCTTTTGATATGCTCGGTGGTGGCTGTTCTTGGCTGTTATTAATGCTTCTTGGTTATAACCAAAGCTTGGTTTTGATTCTTGGAGCAGGTGTTTAATAATGTGCTTCAGCCTAGTCTAAATATACAAATAATAAAAGCAAGATCCTATTTTTTAAAGCTGTTTCGAAGAAAGTTCCTGAAAAACCCGAGGTCCCAGAGAAGGTGGAGCTTAAGCCTCTGAAAGGTATTTCAGTCTGGAAAACGCACTCATATGTAGTCTTCCTGCATCTGACTCCTTGCTCTTCCTGTCTTCTAGAATGTTCTCTTTTCAACATTTCTTAAATAATCACAGTAGTCTCATTCATTTCTTGCATTTTGTACCTTTTATGGTCCTGGCTCATGAGTGTTGCTTCCTTTGTCTCTCATCATTTTCATCCATTATATGGGTAGATATTGCTTATCTTTGTCTCATCTACATATGTCTTCTTGCAATTACCTATAAAATTTTGTGCTTAGCTGAAATTAATATTGGAGTACATCTTAGGTTAAAGTGCTGAGAGTTAGTAATGGAAAGCTTTGGAATTACACCAGAACAACAGTATTTTAGCCAATGTTTTAAGCACTAAAAATAAGTCATGTCTTCCTTCTACGCATTAAGATGATTCATAGGGATTTTCTCATGGCTTTCCTGTCACTTTCTTCTCTGTGACTCTGCGACATTTTTTTCCAGTATACAGATCTCACGTTTTAGAGAAATTTTATTATCACTGCACATCATTTTTCAAAATTTCTCTTTGAATATATATTCCCTATCTAAGTCTAAACCCTAAAGAAAAATAAATGAATCATACAAGTCTAGAAAGCATCTATTTAAAATAGAGTTCTTAATTTTTCTAGTAAGTATAGTGGGGAGCTATTTTCTATTTAAGTAATCAACACATCCAGACCCAGAAATTGAATCTGCTCCTGATTCACTCTGGAATTTGGAAAAATCACCAATCTGAATATGCATTTCTTGACTTATAAAATGAAGATTATAGGGTGGATGGAGGTAGAAGAGGGTAAAGGGGGGATAAATGGTGATGGAAGGAAATTTGACTTGGGGTGGTAAACATACAAAACAATACAGATAATATATTATAGAATTGTAACATCTGAAACTAATATAATTTTATTAACCAAAGTCACCCTAATAAATTAAATAAAAAAAGAAATAATTATTTCACAAAAACAAAGTTTTCTTTCATTTTTCTTTGTCTTGGAACTATGTAAATGGCAATAAGTCCTTCTGATTCTGTAAGTTTAGTAGAATTTTCTTTTGGAACAATTTGATCAGAATAATCTTTTCATGGGACTTTTCATTAATAAATATATTAAAAATAAAATGAAGATTACAAAATAATGTTACTATGAATACTAGCTAGTAAAGTATTATTACAAAGTCACTTATAAACATTAAAATGACATGAAATAACATATATTGGCTTTAAAAATCATAGCTATTATGTTGTGTTCTGCACTTGAGTCTCAAATATCATTAAGTTCTTAAAAATAAAATAATATGGAAAAACAAATGCACTGATATATTTTCACTATGTCCATTATGGAAGTAAAGGGTATTATGCTATCCCAACTTAATTGGTGGTTTCTCCAAGTTCAATCAATGAAAATAGTTATACATTAAGAATATTGGTAACTCCAAATTAGTATTGAAGGCCAGCACAATTTACAATTGTTAAAAAAAAAAAAAAGAATGTTTGTGAAATTCTACCTAAAAAACAGGAAAAAATATTTAAAATGAAATAATTACATTTGCCTTTTGAATGTTTAAATTTTGAAGTAAGAGTTAGGCAAGGTTATCATTATCACATTAAAAAAAAACTATTTAGTAGCAAATGTCTTGTTTAAAGCACCAAATGGGAATTTTATAGAAATATTTAAGAAATCAGATTGTGTATGAGTAAACAAATATAGCATTACATGATACAAATAAATAATCTTAAATTTTAATAGACATCAATAGAGAAGGAAAAAGGTTTGATAATCACCAAGTGTTTCTCTTTTTTCCTTCCATTCAAATCCATAAGGACTATAGTAATTTCAGGAGGTTGCTCTATATATTAACAGCATACTCCATGCCTGATATTCACTAAAGACACAAGAGGGAATTAATTTAGAACACCTTGAGTCCCTTTTAGTCTAAATTCAAGAACATTTTCTTATTCATAAAAAATAATGCCAACACCAGCTTCCAAATTCTATAGGTCCATAATTTTAAGTTAGTATTATTTCAAAACAGAGACCTTAGGAAAGGTTACTGCTTTGCTGTTAAGAAAATGAGATAATGGCCCTTTCCCAACATCAAGGTCGCAAACCAGATCCCTTGGCTTTCTTCTCTCTCAACTGGAGAAGATTGAATAAGGACACTTCCACCTACCAATATGATTATATTATACTTCATAATCATATTGAGTAGATACCAGTATAGATTTCGGCAATCTACAATTGCAGATTGAGGCAAAGATGCTATCAAAATCTGTGTATTTGATGGAAATTTTATAAAGTTAATATAGAGCAGCATCTTCTATACATTCATTTAAGTTGAGTATATTTGCCTATAGTTAATGCAATTGAATTTCATCACAAGGTTATATAGATGTTTGTAGAGGAAATAACTTGACATGTATTATTTGCATTTAAATTCTGTGATATTTACATGTGACAGAAATTATTGCTTATGCACTGTACGTAGTTAACTAGATTTGAAAGAGGCATTTTTATTGTTGACATTTAGTTTTTATATGAATTCACTTCAAAATATGAAATCATATTCTTTTAAGTGCCTGGAGGTGAAAAGAAAGTTCGCAAATTACTTCCAGAACCTAAACCTCAACCAAAGGAAGAAGTTGTTCTCAAAAGCGGTATAGTATTTCTCAACCATTATATCAGCTTTGAGTATACAAAAGATATACTTCAAAGCTTACAAGATGTTTCTGTCTCTTGGTTTTCTTTTAATTATATTCCCTATTTAACAAAATTTATTTATAGTAGCATTAAAAATTAAGGTTATAATCTTTATAACTTTTTTACAAGAAGACAGAAATTTTGTGAGTGTTCACAGTATTCTGAAATTCACTTAATAGACAAAACTAAATTGATAATATTCTAATCTAATAATAATGACCATAGCTGTCATTTTCATGATCAAATTATATAGTAAAACATACTAAACCTATTAAATACTCTAAACTACACCAAACTATTTAAGACTAAATTGAGTATTCAGTTTTAAAATATGACACAAGATCACCACAGTGAAAAGAAAAGCACATTTTTAAAAAAGTCAACATTTCTTTCTAGTATTTTATACAAATAAGATATTAAAGAATCAGAAGCAAGATATTCAGATGAAAAATCGACTTCAAAGTTTGTCTTCATAAAGAATTACTCTTCTCTAAGCTACCTTTCTTTAGATATCTCCATTTCAGTAAACTTTATACTTATTTAAATACTCCTCTTCTCATTAAATTACAAAATAAATTACAGTTAGAATTGTTTTTATTCAAATTATTCATTTTACATTTGGGTCATTACTGGCACAGACTTATCTCTGCATAGGCTATTGATATAGATGTAAAGCAACTCTGAATGCTATTCTAAATTAATACAACCTTTTTTTAAAATCATTTTTAGTATAAATGCTAATTTCCCAGTGCACTAGGTCAGGTTGCATGCTTTTCATTTTCCTTGCTTTGTACATTATTTGTATTTGTCATGTTCATTCAACATCTACATTTGTTCGTCTTGGTTTACATATAAACCTTTTTGTCTTTTAAGTTCTAAGAAAGCGACCTGAAGAAGAAGAACCTAAAGTAGAACCTAAAAAAGTAGAAAAGGTTAAAAAACCTACAGGTAGGAATCGCAGTCACAATTTGTGAAATGATCTTTTAACAAAATGAACATTTAACAAAAGGTTTATCTTGTAAACATAAGTGGTGTTAACTATAAGCATAGCTTCATATTTCATCTGTGTTTTCATTGTCTGCTTTCTGTTGAAATATTTACATAGTAATTCTCAAGTCCATTCATGTATTTGCCTATGCTTCATTATTTTGATTACTTTGCCACTTAAGTTCTTTCAGTAGAAATGATTGTGAAATAATCAGGTTGGCTGAGAATAACTTCATGGGAGGGTGTCAGCAAATGTTTCATAACATTTGGGGGCTTTCAAGTGGGCTAGGTTTCTTTTTATCCTTAGCCTATTATCAAAGGGTTATTTATTGGTAACTGTTATGAAAGTGACTTAGAAAGGAAGAGATAATGGGGTTGGGGCAGAGGGGGGTGGAATAAGGAAGAGAAAAATTAAATCAGAGTCAAGAAGAGACTCAACAATTAATTGATACAACATAGATTTTTTAAAAGCCATCAATTGAACTTTTGAAAAACAGTTGACCTAATTATTGATTTCTAAGTAATAATTGATTTCTAAGCATTAAAATATTAAAATATCACTAAAATTAACCTTATTATCTTAAAGTACCAGAACCACCTCCAAAAGCTGTTGAGGTTGAGGCACCTCCAACTACTGTTGCGAAAGTGGAAAAGAAAATTCCTGAACCAGCAAAAGGTACCAACTTACTGGCAATTTTTTAGTTGTTTCTAAAAATAAAAATATGCATCATTTAAAATATTACACTGGCATCAAGATTTGAACATGTTCACATGTATGCATAACATGAAAATAATGTATTCTTTAAAAAGATTCGAACATGTGACCTTGATCTGGTCAGTTTAATTGTGTTACCATTTTCCTCTCATGTGCAATGGCTAATGATCACCCATTTGTTAAATTACTAAGTTTTAAACACTAAGAAAAATATGTCTATGGGCAGTGAGATAAATAACAACATTAGAACCAATAAAATTGCCTTACTATATTTTCCAAATATTTTGTAGATCAAATACTTGATTTGATGACTATGTGTATCAATTCTGATATCTTCCAAGACATGTCTGACTAATTTTGGTTTGACTTTGTGAAAACCTTCAAAAATACCGTGATAACCTGTTTATTATCATGGATTCTTTTAGTGCCTGAAATAAAGCCAGCAATACCTCTCCCTGGACCTGAACTAAAACCAAAGCCTGAACCAGGTAAGCCTGCTGATCCTCAATGTCAACAGTATACTCCATGCTTTACACAAATAAAGTGTAGTTTAGAAGGAAAAGTCATTATGTAGCAAATAGTTTCTAATGTGGCAATATATTATTAATATTTCATTTAATATGATATATTAGATATATTATAATATATAGAATATATATCATTATGTTATATGTAGGTTATATTATAGTTAGAATATATTATTCTCTGAAGAACTAGTCATTGAAAGATTTAAAAGTTACATCAGAAGAGGCAAATAGGCCACCAAAACAGGTTTTACGAAATGACAAATATATACATTAATGCAATGGACATCTCTCTACAGAAGTGAAAACAATCAAACCACCTGCCATGGAGCCTGCTCCAGCCCCCATCACTGCCCCAGTGACAGCACCAGTAGTGGGAAAGAAAGCAGGTATTTATTCTGTAGTTTTCCTGTTGGTTGTTTTTCAAATATGTTTTTATTGATTTCAGAGAGAGGAAGAGATAGAAACATCAATGATGAGAGAGAATTATTAATTGGCTGCCTCCTGCATGCGCCCCACCAGGGATTGAGTATGCCCTGACCGGAATCAAACCGTGACCTCCTGATTGATGGGTCAACACTCAACCACTGAGCCACACCAGCTGGGCTGATTGTTTTGATGGCTTAATAAGAATATTCATGCTTGAATTAAATTTAAGCCCTCATTAAGTTGAAACTAGGCATTATTTCAACTCTGGGGGTTTGTAAATTCTTAATTAAATTTTCTTCATCTGATATCCTTTACCCACCTAAGCTCTCACCTAATGGGTGGATATTGTTTTGATTAGAATGTACATTCCTATGATGCACCATTTCCTTATATGCTCTTGAGATGAAGTAATGAATATGTTCTAGGCTAATGAAAACTAAGGAGACACCCAGACACTCTCTAAGGACATGCACATGAAATCCCATGGAGTTTCAGATTTTCCATGTGCCCCATAGGAATCATTTCTCTTACAAAAAAAAAAAAAAAAGACTATATTTTGGGACAATGAAAATGTCCCACAAATGAATAGTGTTATGATTGCATAACATTGTGAATGTGCTTCATGCAACTAAATTGCACACTTAAAATGGTAAATTTTATGGTAGATATATTTTACCACAATAATAAAAATAGAATAGTTCAGCCTTTAAATCTATATAAGAATGTAGATCAATAATAATTTTCTTAAATGTGCTAAGTGGTATAATTATCTCAGCTATAAACTCCAAGTGCTATTACTAATTCTTTACTTAGATGGTAATCTCAAAACAAAAATGATTTGATGTGTTTTTCTGATTGATAAATACTCATTCTTGTTATTTGAACTTTGGCTGGTTACTTACTGTCTTTAAATTTTCATTTCCTAGTATGTGAAATCAGAATAATAATTACATCTGCCCTATCAGATTACTGAGAGCATTAAATATGTGTGAAGCACTTAGCACACTGCCTGGTACATAATAAGCCCTATAGAAATATTTTGGTTATTATTGTGTTTAATGACATGAGACAATATGTTATATTCTTTAGCTATAGCAAAATTTTAATATTTAAGATATTATAGTTTGTCACTGATATTTATGATTATTAAATCATAATCATAATTATGGGCATTATTCTTATTTTTAAACTTTTATAATTGCAATGTGATACCTTTTATTCAGAAAAGGATGGTAACTGCTATTGAGCCAATTAATTATGTGTAAAAATAAAGCTTTCCTTGCATTCCCATGGGCTGAAGCTAGAAAACTGGTTCTACATTTTATTAGTCCCTACATTCATAATTGAATTAAACTCTCAATGTAGGAACTTCCTTGCTTCTGCCTTAGTTCATTGTCTAATTAAAGCAAAGTTTCAAAGGAATCCATATATGTATAGCACATAACCCTTTGTTTTTCCTTAACCTTGCCTGGATTTATCTGCCCAATTTAAAAAAGAAAGGCTATAGGTAACTTCTGGGCCATTCCCTTTTTTCTACACTGATTCCTTGTTAGCAGAAACATATCCTTGATACACATAACCACATATAAATAACTATATAAAATACTTTGTGTTGCTAGATAAGAATGAAACTCCTCCTTACAAGGCAAGAGTAAGCCTTCTGGAAATGGAAGAAGAATTAAAGGCACTTGCTGAAAGTAATTTTTTAATCCTAACTATGTTGGTGGCACTTTAGCTTAGTCACATTATTTTCAGAATATGACTTCTTGGATATATCAAAAATATCTGTTAGAAATGTCCGTTCTCCATAGAGATCAGATAAAACCAATTTCTCTTTTTACATTAATACTTATATAAAGAGTGTGATTCACCTCACATGGTTTACTAAGTATGAAATAAGTCTGAAAATTGTTTAAATGTTGTGTTTTATTTTTATTTCAGAAGCCAAACCTAAAGAGGAGGCTGCCAAGCCCAAAGGTCCCATCAAAGGTAGGATTCATTTCCTTATACCTGAATTGTAACCTTTCACTCTAGGAAAAACCTTTACATTCAAGGGGGGGAATTTTTAAAATTTTTAACAATCCATGATATTCCTAATTGATTCTGCTAAAGCGAGTATGTCTTCTGATATTTAAGCAATACACCTCTAATATTCATGCGAGTACTATATAATCAGCTATATTTTTGCATAATGAATTCTATATGTTCTTAGCTTCATTTTTCATACACATGATATTTATACATAACACATAAAATAATTAGACATTAATCTAGATATTTTACATTTGAGTTTAAAACTTGAGAAAATAAAGAGCATTTATTTTCATGAACTCATGTCATCTCATACTCCTGTCGAGAAGAAGGCAGTATAAATATAATTGACCTTCCAATTACCTAGTCTTTAATTTTCTGTTATTGTCTAATTGCTCTATCACTAGTTTTATCTGGCAGGCAGCCAAGAATGCACTTTCTGACCTTTGTGGAAATGCCAAATCAACTTTTAAATTTTACTTTGAACTAGGTGTAGCCAAAAAGACTCCTTCACCAGTAGAAGCTGAAAGGAAAAAGTTAAGACCGGGAAGTGGTGGAGAGAAACCTCCTGATGAAGCCCCATTCACCTACCAACTAAAGGCTGTACCACTAAAGTTTGTAAAAGAAATCAAAGACATCGTCTTGACCGAAGCAGAGTCCGTTGGCTCTTCTGCAATCTTTGAGTGTTTAGTCTCCCCCTCCACTGCAATTACAAGCTGGATGAAAGATGGTAGCAGTATCCGGGAGAGCCCAAAGCACAGATTCATCGCAGATGGTAAAGACAGAAAGCTGCATATCATTGATGTTCAACTTTCTGATGCTGGTGAATACACCTGTGTTTTACGTTTGGGAAATAAAGAGAAGACCTCCACAGCTAAACTGATTGTAGAAGGTAATTTCTAGTCTTCTGCATATGGTCTATATTCCAGTTTAATGCAGTAAACCTCAGGAGCAACGCTTATTGTAATTTTAGGCAAAACCTCTTATTTCTAAGTTTTCCTTCATTGAAAATATTGTATATATTAAAAAGTCTTTGCTGAAATTCTTCCCAGAACTTCCTGTGCGTTTTGTAAAAACGCTTGAAGAGGAAGTCACAGTGGTCAAAGGACAGCCATTGTACTTGAGCTGCGAGTTAAACAAAGAACGTGATGTGGTCTGGAGGAAGGATGGGAAGATTGTGGTGGAGAAACCTGGCAAAATTGTGCCGGGCGTCATAGGCTTGATGCGGGCCCTGACCATCAACGACGCAGATGACTTCGATGCTGGGACATACACAGTTACTGTGGAAAATGCCAACAACCTGGAGTGTTCATCCTGTGTGAAAGTAGTAGGTGAGTATTTTGCTGGGAAATTTTGTTCTGTTGATTATTATACTAAGAAAATGGAAGAGAGAATTTTATTTTCCAGTATCAGAAAATCAGCTGTCTTGTACCTTATCTAAGAGGGGGGTGGGGGGTATCAATATCTCAGAGCAGATTAATTAGGTCCAGTTTTGAAAATAATTTTTCTATTTCTGAAATTGAGTAGGGAAGTTACTTATATTACTTGTTCAGATCATTCTTTTTCTGACCTCATTTTCATATAGAAATCATTAGAGACTGGCTGGTGAAACCCATACGTGATCAGCATGTGAAACCCAAGGGGACAGCTGTTTTCACCTGTCATATAGCAAGGGATACTCCCAACATTAAGTGGTTCAAAGGCTATGATGAAATCCCCTGGGAACCAAATGACAAGACTGAGATAGTGAAAGAGGGAAATTATGTACATCTCAAAATTAAGAATGCAGTGCCAGAAGATATTGATGAATATGCAGTGGAAATTGAAGGGAAACGATACCCTGCAAAGCTGACACTTGGAGGTATTAAAATCTTACATCTTTTATTCTAAAAGATAAGTTTTATGTGTGCATAAGGCAAAATAACACAACCCAAAAGACATGGAAGCAAAGCATTGTTAGACTGTTTAAAGCATCGTGGCGTTTCATCCCTGCCCCATACAGATCGTGAAGTTGAACTGCTTAAACCAATAGAGGATGTCACCATTTATGAGAAGGAAAGTGCAAGCTTTGATGCGGAAATCTCAGAAGAAGATGTTCCTGGACAATGGAAACTGAAGGGAGAACTTCTAAGGCCCTCACCTGTGAGTAATTTCCTCTTTCAGTTGTTAGTCGTACATAATAACTACTTTCTAAATTCAGGTTTAACATTCAGATTTGGTTCAAGAATGATAGAGTTACATCGGGCTTCTTAAATCTCAAAAAGGGGAAGAAATTTGACGCATTCTTGTAGACCACTTGGACATTTTTAAAAAAGTTTATGATAAGACATTTTTAGTTATGTTATTAATAGTAAATTTTTAAACTCTATAGAAATTTTTGTCTATACTATAGAAACATTTCTCCTCTAGGGAATTTATCTCACTGAAATGCTAACTAAAACTATTGTTTCTCAGACTTGTGAAATCAAGGCAGAAGGTGGGAAACGCTTTTTAACTTTGCACAAAGTCAAGCTGGACCAAGCTGGTGAAGTCCTTTACCAAGCACTTAATGCAGTTACAACTGCTATTCTGACAGTGAAAGGTATGGGCTTTTAGAACTCGGGAGTGGGCTCAACTTCATTGCAGCCCCTCAGCATTCTGAAAAACCTCATTCTTATTGTTTGCTTTTCAGAAATTGAGCTTGACTTTGCTGTGCCCCTGAAGGATGTCACTGTTCCAGAAAAGCGACAGGCTCGATTTGAATGTGTCCTAACTCGAGAAGCAAATGTCATCTGGTCTAAAGGACCTGATATAATCAAGTCTTCTGACAAGTTTGATATCATTGTTGATGGAAAGAAACACATTCTTGTTATCAATGATTCTCAATTTGATGATGAAGGGGTCTATACTGCTGAGGTGGAGGGCAAGAAGACCTCAGCACAATTATTTGTTACAGGTAAGAGTTGGTGAGATCTGACTATAACATCCCATATTTAGACACACAAATATATGACTTTAAAAATAGAACACTAAGTCCTAATAGTTATAGGTGTTGATCAGCACCCCTTTATTTTCACATTACTACTTAACCCCCTCCCGATTTTTTTTAAGCAAAGGGTAGCACCATTTGAAAAGATGAATAAATAAATACCATGTGAAATACTTTCTTTTCACCCAGGTAGATTAGAGTGGAATATTTCTGAAGGTAAATTGTTTTCCTGAGCATATTATCCATGCTTGCATTGCAGGTGTAAGATTGAAATTCATTTCACCTCTTGAAGATCAAACAGTGAAAGAAGGTGAAACAGCAACTTTTGTTTGTGAACTTTCCCATGAAAAAATGCATGTAGTCTGGTTCAAAAACGATGCCAAACTCCACACAAGCAGAACTGTACTCATCTCATCTGAGGGCAAGACTCACAAATTGGAAATGAGAGAAGTGACACTGGATGATATATCCCAGATACGAGCTCAGGTTAAGGACCTAAAGTCCACAGCACACCTGAAGGTCTTAGGTAAATGTGACCAGCTAGAAATAAATAGCCTATTTTGAGATGGTAACGGTGGGGTGGTAGTTAAATTGCAACTCTTTAATAAACTTTCATTTGCACGTTCTTCTGATTATCTGCTGAATGGCTTTTACAGAGGCTGATCCCTATTTCACTGTGAAATTACATGACAAAACTGGAGTTGAGAAGGATGAGATTATTCTGAAGTGCGAAGTGAGCAAAGATGTGCCAGTGAAATGGTTCAAAGATGGTGAAGAGATTGTACCTTCACCCAAACACTCTATCAAGTCAGATGGCCTCCGCCGCATCTTAAAAATCAAAAAGGCAGAATTTAGCGATAAAGGCGAATATGTGTGTGACTGTGGCACAGACAAGACGAAGGCAAATGTTAATGTGGAGGGTGAGTCGCTGAAAACATTTAAATTTACCCTATTGGAACCTTCAGGTTATTTGTTCAGTCAATCTAACAAAACTTGGTATAATTTCAGCTCGACTAATAAAAGTGGAAAAACCTCTTTATGGAGTAGAATTGTTTGTTGGTGAAACAGCTCGCTTTGAAATTGAACTTTCTGAGCCAGATGTCCATGGCCAGTGGATGTTAAAAGGAGAGCCTTTGACTGCATCCCCTGTAAGTCGGGATTATCTGCTCGCCCACAGGAGGGGGCTTGCTTGCTTGTTTAGGGCGAAAAAAGACACACTTCTGTATGCAATCTCTCAATGATTTGGAGGAATAACCAGTTACGAAAACGATGTTTTTCTTTTTTCTTTCCGTCTAACCCTGATCCAAACAGGACTGTGAAATCATCGAGGATGGGAAGAAGCATATTCTGGTCCTTTATAACTGCCAGCTGGATATGACAGGAGAGGTGTCCTTCCAGGCTGCCAATGCTAAATCTGCAGCCAATCTGAAAGTGAAAGGTATGCCCCACTTGTCAGCCACCCTTTTGTATTTTTTAAGACTTCCTCTGTTATCCTGAATTGAGCAGAGTCATGAATGGAAGCATATTCTAGCTTCATCCACACCATCCTTCTCTTTCAGAACTGCCACTGATCTTCATCACCCCTCTCAGCGATGTGAAAGTCTTTGAGAAAGATGAGGCGAAGTTTGAGTGTGAAGTATCCAGGGAGCCCAAAACCTTTCGTTGGCTGAAAGGAACCCAGGAAATCACAGGTGATGACCGATTGGAGCTTATAAAGGATGGCACTAAGCATTCGATGGTGATCAAAGCAGCTGCTTTTGAAGATGAAGCAAAATACATATTTGAAGCTGAAGACAAGCACACCAGTGCCAAACTGATCATTGAAGGTAAATGTTTTTATCAGTTAGACCATCTTCACATTTTTTTTTTTTTTGCTTTTATTTTTATATTTCCTCCTTAAAAGGCTGGAATTAATGAGCTTGCGGTTTTTTCTGGATAGGAATCCGGCTCAAATTCCTCACTCCCCTCAAGGATGTGACAGCCAAAGAGAGGGAGAGTGCCGTGTTTACTGTGGAGCTGTCCCACGACAACATCCACGTGAAGTGGTTCAAGAACGACCAGCGCCTGCATACCAGCAAGCTGGTCTCAATGCACGATGAGGGGAAAACTCATTCCATCACATTCAAAAACCTCTCTCTTGATGATACCTCTCAAATTAAAGTAGAAGCTATGGGAATAAGTTCAGAAGCTAAACTCACGGTACTTGGTAGGTGCCCTTTTCAATTTAATCATATTGCACTAACTTCAGCAGAAATCTGTGGAGTAGCTATTATCTAAAATAGCCGTCCAAGTGTTACATTGCATGAAGTTAGCCCCTGTCCTTAAGGAACTGTCATGTATGTTATCAGGCTTATTTCCAATATAGCTTTTCTAAAAATATGAGGATTTAAACTAGCAAAGACCCAGGCCTACAAAATAGGCAGTTAAAATCAGAATTCAAACTCTCAATTAAGTATTGAGCCCTGTTACGTTTAAAAGAGGAATATGTATACTTCCTATCTCCTTGCTCAAAATTATTTCATAAAAAATGTTTTTTCAAGTTTCTAATAAGAGAGAAAACACAGAATTTACATGACTAAACCGTCTCTTTAGCCCCTTAATATCAATCAGATTACATATGAAATCCAATGTATATAGAAACTATTAAAGGCAAACTATTAATTGATATTAAGAAAAGCTAATTATGTGAATCTGAAAGCATAAAGGTAAAGTAGACATAATAGGTTTGCTTAGAAATTTAGCCAAATAATAAAGGAACGCATAATTATATCTTAAGGTAAAATTCATAGTATCTTTTAAACTACAGTTAATAAAATACTTCAAAATAAAATACAGACGGGTTAGGTTTTGATAAAACTCATGCATGTTTCTTTTCTAATATTTGGAGAACTTTTGAACATAATAAATGAATGAGCATTTGGTTCAATTTTAACATATGCACAGAACTCTGTGAGCTGCCTCTTAAACTTTTCAAGAGATTGCCATTTCCCTCGGTGCTAAATGACATTTTTTCACTGATACTCTACTTGCAGAGGGAGATCCATACTTTACAGGAAAGCTTCAAGATTATACCGCTGTAGAGAAAGATGAAGTGATTCTACAGTGCGAAATTAGCAAAGCAGATGCACCAGTGAAATGGTTTAAGGATGGAGAGGAAATAAAGCCATCTAAAAATGCTGTTATTAAAGCAGATGGCAAGAAGCGCATGCTAATCCTAAAGAAAGCCTTGAAATCAGATATCGGACAGTACACCTGTGACTGTGGGACAGATAAGACCTCCGGAAAGCTTGACATTGAGGGTAAGGAAATTTCCATGAGCCTACTCTTGAAGCTGTTGGGGTTATTTCTGCCAGAGGCTAATGACACATGCTGACCCTTCACTTTTCTAGATCGGGAAATAAAACTGGTGCGCCCCCTGTACAGTGTGGAGGTGATGGAGACTGAGACAGCCCGCTTTGAAACTGAAATCTCCGAAGATGACATCCACGCCAACTGGAAACTCAAGGGAGAGGCACTGCTCCAAACACCTGTAAGGCTATTTCTGAACTTGTCAGCACCTAGAGGAGCTGAGTGAAACAGAAAAGGGCAGGCAAAAAGTCAGAGTGCTTGCGAGGCATCTAAAATGCAATATCATGTTCTCTATCAGACCTTAAGCCACGGAGAGGTATTAGGGGCTATGAATGGGCTCTGACAGGCACATTTGCATTATTTGTGTTACAGCAGAGTGGGCATAAGGGTGTAGGTATTCTCTGATGCTGCCCGTTGGTTCAGAATTATATAGCTAAAATAAACACTGCTTCCATGATGGCATTTGTAAGCTTCATTTCCTGCAAAAGGGGAGCTCAAATTTATATTGTCTCTTCACCTGTTATTAATCTCATCCCTTTAATTAGATATTATATCCTCAGGAAAAAATCCCAAGGAAAAGTATTTCCTGTGAAAGCTTTATTCTTTTTTGGCACAGGACTGTGAGATCAAGGAAGAAGGCAAAGTGCACTTCCTTATTTTGCACAACTGCCGCCTGGACCAGACTGGTGGGGTGGATTTCCAAGCCGCCAATGTTAAATCTAGCGCCCACCTCCGAGTAAAACGTAAGTATCATGTTTCTGCTAAAAAATTCAGTGTACAGCTTTGCAGAAAATGGGAGTGAAACTAATTGGAATTATTTAATTCATTAGAAAAAATTATTAAAGTATAGAAACAGGCTTTCTTGTATTTACTTCTTTGACATCTCAATACACACATGTCATTGAACTTGTCATTTGAACAAAAGAAAACTAAGCAAGTCAGATGTTCCTATTTTGTAATCATCTCATTCAAAGTAGATGTATCTATAAGAAGAATGTAACTCAGAAATGTAGCCCTTAAAGACCACGTCCTAAAAGTGCCTGTAGCACTATAAAGAAACACTTGGCTGTGTGGTCATTTCAGATTCAAGAAGGGAGAAGAGGAGAGGACTTGGCTAACATTTTGGGGAGGTGCGAAGTGTTTGATGGACATGGACAGGCTATGTGATTGAGGGGCCCTTGTCCTCTCCCAATCAGAGTCTCAGTTATTTTGGAAGTCACATACCTTATGTAGCCAGAGGAACTTGACGCCTGGCAGAGAGACAGATGCAGCACAGATTTCTCTCTGACCTTGTACAGCAGCACGAAAGGGCCCCTATGAATACCCACTCTCCGGCCACCAGCTCTCCCCTTCCCAGCACCACAGGGCCCCGTTCACATGGGAGCTAAAGTAGTGGCCAGTCCCGTGGCTCTTTCCTTCTCAAAGAAAGCACCTACGAAGATTACTAACCAAGTCTGTATTTATTCTCTTGGAATTACAAAATGAGTAATCCAAAACGGCTTCCTTCCTCTCGCAAAGCACGAGTGATTGGTCTTCTGAGGCCTCTGAAGGATGTCACAGTGACTGCAGGGGAAACAGCCACCTTCGATTGCGAGCTCTCTTATGAGGATATCCCAGTGGAATGGTATCTCAAAGGGAAGAAACTGGAGCCCAGCGATAAGGTAAAAAGCAGAAGTGTGGTTGCTTGTCTTGCTCTCACTCTTTCAGCCAGGTTCTTCCATCTTCACTTGTACGTCCCTTGTTCTTTGCTCTTTTTTATGTCACCGCCTTCTCCCTTTCCCCTTCTCTTTCCAATCCCAGCCGACTCTTGCCTAATTCCTGCTGAAATTGTCAAACAGATTCTTCACATTTTTGTTGGATTTAACCTGGTGATATTTTCATTGGAATGGAAATAAAATCAAATTTTTTTGAAGAGCCGTCAAACACTCATTGGCTATCAATGATAGGAAGGAGCAAAAAGATTTTAAAAAAAAAGACTTTCTGATTAAATGCACTGCAACAACAGTGCACATTAAGTTTTACGACAAATTCTCAAGCTATCTACAGTTCTGCATATAGAGGAGGATTGAAATTCCATTTCAGGCAGTTGATCAAGTGGTTGAGATAACTTCGGGGCAAATTTGCTCTTTAAGCATTTCTCCAAAGCTATTTTTAACCCTCAAGTGCTTTGAGCTGTGCAAATTCTGGAATGCAAGCAGACTATTTAAAGTGCAACTAATGCTACTGACAAGAAAGAAGGGCTCTGTGGTTATCCACACATATGAACAAATATACTTTAAGAAATTTTAGGAAATAACTAGCCAGCTCCCAGTGTTAGCTTTTCTATGCCTAAGGTTTTTTCGTGTGTTTTTTTAAATTTATTTTTTATTTATCTTTATTGTTGAGAATATTCTATGCCTTGGTTTATAAGAAAAACCAAGATGATTTTTCAGATAGGCCTAAAATATAATTTACCTAAAGTGAGTTATGTATTTTACTTCCAAAACAAAGTGTGTGTTTAAATTATCTTGATAATTTATCATTGATTTTTAATTCCTGAAATATAATGTATCGAAAATGTCCATGAAACTAATGCACTGGACAGTTCATTATACCATAGTAATATTTTCAATATTTTAGGAATAATATCAAATGTGCCATCAAGGCTTCAATACAAATCAAACTTTTAAGATTTAACGGAATATAATTAACATGGAATTCAGTTTAACAAGGAGCCACGAAGTTGGTTGAATTATTAGAAGGCAAATGCCTTTGACCTGTTCTAAAACAAACAAAATGCTCATATTCTAAGTGATTAAAGACTGTTTCAGTTACAGTTCATCTGGTAAATGCAGTCTGCGTACTATACACATAATAATCATCAATTTGTCTACTCTTTTACTGAGGACAGAAAAAGCAGCTATATGTTCGAATTTCAGCATGAGAATTAAGTTACAGTGAGATCTTTTAAATATTGAACTGGAGGATGAAGGCATCTCTAACTTTGAATTTGCTTTCTTAATATACTTGTCCTATGAAATGTGGTTTAATTGCTTTCACATCTAAAGGCAGAGATTTGGTTGACTTTTCAAGACCCTTTCTAGATTTGTAAATTTGTGATTTTTTTAATGTAAGAGCACTGCTTAAGGACAAATGATATTACTATTTTGCTACTAAATTTTTGCTACTAAATATCTTTTAGTCAAATTAAGAGCTTTTTATTAAATGATCAGTTTCATTGGTTTTAATGTAAAAACTGTATTGTTTTAATTAAAAATGTAGACTCATAAAAATCGTATTCACATTTCTTTTACAAATATATATATATATATATATATCTTCTTGTCACTAAACTTCTTTCTTGGGTTGGAAAGGATCATCTTACTATGATTTTATAGGGCCGCTTTGTGCCTCTTTTAGCACAGGAATTTTAATCCTTTACTTAGTCACCCAAAATACTTCAGCCTTTTATGAATTTGCTCTTATGTTACTTCAATGTCTCTTTTTAAAAAAGCAATATAAACTATGAAGCAATAAAGCCACTTTATTACATTTTCCAGGTTTGTTTTTAATTTAGTCTTTCAGAACAAAGTTGCCACTATTAGTTTAATTCAGGCCTTTTATCTGCACTCTGCAAAATGGTTAGCCTCCAAATACTGTCCTAAACAAACAAAAACAAGTTATTGGAATAAGAAAGTCAAAAGGAAAATTTAGAAACAAGTTGTGTGTTTTTTGCTTTGTGGGATTTTTTGTGGGGGGTGTTTTTTTTTGGTTTTGGGGTTTTTTGTGTTCTTGTGTTGTATGTGTGTGTGTGTGTTTGGCCATCAATCCAAATAGCTGCTAAATCCTAAATGGCCTTAGATAATTTTATATTTAAACTTTAATAGCTTGGTCACAGTCATAATGCCTGTTGTATTATAGCAACATGCTTGCATTACAGAATAACCATATTTTAAAAGAATAATATCTAACATTAGCCTTTCACAATCCACCACCAAATCTTCAACATTCATTTTACTTATTTACTTTTATAAGGTACCAATTAGGTTTTCTTTTTTAAAAAACATAATCAAGGTACACTGTATAACAAGCATGGCAAACTCATGGCCCATGGGCCACGGGCTGCATATCTCATTTATTTGGCCCATGTTAGCCTTTGAGTTTGACATGCTTGCTACATAAGACCAATTAATTGAGAATCACTGTGTTCTGAGCCAAGTTCCAATTTTCTAGAGTAGCTGCAGAGGAGTTTAGATAAAACAATGAGTTAATAAGTAATATATATCTGTGGGCAGGTTGAAACCTGAGATACTTTTTGAAATAGTCCTAAATCACAGTCCAAAATTTATTTTCAAAATTATATTGAAATATATTACTAAAACATTTTTCCCTTTTAAGCACCAGGCCCTTGAATAAGCAGCTGTATTCCTAGGACATAACTTAATTTTCTCCTCCTATTTGTTTTTGGCCTTTCTCAATTATTAAGGTAGTTATATTATTAAGCATGCCCAACTATTAAGGAAAAACCTTTATATGAAACTTTATTCATGACTCTTTCCTTTACACCACCATAAGAAATAGTTCCATTGCTAAAAACTTTTAAGTTATTCTGAACTCTGAATGAAGTCATAAGCAGAATCAGTTTCAAACACAGGACAGAACATCTTATGGACTTTTAGATGATAGGACCAGAAGAACCTCTAACTGTGTATCCTTACTATCAGGATGGCCCTCTGGTAGCCTTATTTGCAATTGTGCAAACTACAATTATGGGACCTAGTAAGAGTCCATATAAAGGTGGTGTATTCCTTTTAACAATTCATTGTCCTACTGACTACCCCTTCAAATTGCCCAAGGTTGCATTTATAAGAATTTATTATTCAAATAATAACATTAATGGCAGCATTTGTCTTGATGTTCTACTATCCCAGGGGTCTCCTGATTTAACTATTTCTAAAGTTATTTTATCCATTGTTCACTGCTATGTGAACAATTGTAGCCTGTCTGATACTGGATTTTCCCAATCCTGAGGTGCACAAGAGTCAACATCTTCATTTGTAATTTTGAACAAAATTAAAAAATTGTACAAATTATTTTAATCATAGGTTTACTTGGTTTGCAAAATAATTTCAATTGTTAAAATGATTGGGAAGAAGAGTTCTAGCTTATTGCATGGCAAACATCTTGCATTTAGAATATAAGGTTTACTTTCGCTTATAATATGCAATCAGCTTTTTCCTTCCTTTCATGATTTAGCTTTTCTATGTTCTTTCTTTATATATAAACCCAGTGACAGAATGGAGGCAAATGTAATACACACACACACACACACACATACACACACCAGAGTATAAACAAAAATTTGCCCAGTATTTTAAGATTAAAAGCCACCTAGTAATAATTAAAGGTACTTATAAAAATCTAAAATTCCCTTAAGGATTCTAAGCTATTAGTTAAAATCATTTTCAAATACATATGCGTTATAGTTATGGTTATAAAAGAACTTGGAAAGCACTATTTCAAACTGTTTATCTAAATGAATTCAATACACCTATATATATTGGATTACTGTTTCAAATATTCTTAAACTGCACTTTTTTTCCCCTCAAAAAACTAGGTGGTCACACGTTCAGAAGGAAGAGTTCATACACTTACTCTGAGGGATGTAAAGTTAGAAGATGCTGGAGAAGTCCAACTAACAGCAAAAGATTTCAAAACTCAAGCCAATCTCTTCGTGAAAGGTAATTACAGGCTTATTTTTTTAAACATGTATAATACAAAGGTTCATAAATAACACCAACTCTCAATTAGCTTTCATCTTTATATGTTGAGTAACATAGATCATTATAACTTACCAAATATTCAAAAGTCTATTTTTGCTTTTTGGCCTAACACAGACTTTTTTTTTAGTCAAAATTGACTAACATAAGGTTTACTTCCTCTTCTGGTCCCCACTGTTTTTATTGCATTCAATAAACAGCTGGAGAAAGAATTATTATCAAGCAGCTGGAGAAAGAATTATTATCAAATTATTATCAAACTTTACTAACCAAGAGTTGGCTATGATTTCCTTGGTGTTTCATATTCTTTAGAAATGCTCTTCCTCTGTATGGGCAAATAATGATGCAACATCATTATTAGAGAAAAGCATTTGTGTGTAATCAAATCTTACAAATGAAACTTAAAAATAGAAAAAGCCTGGGAGAAACAAGAGGAAAGTTAAGGAGGTCCTGCAGCTCTTCCAGAAGAAAGGAGAAATGCCTTGGCTAATTGGTGTGATTCTTTCAGAACCCCCAGTGGAATTCACTAAGCCTCTTGAGGACCAGACAGTCGAAGAGGAAGCCACTGCAGTATTGGAATGTGAAGTGTCTAGAGAGAATGCTAAGGTGAAATGGTTCAAAAATGGCACAGAAATTCTCAAAAGCAAGAAGTATGAAATTGTTGCTGATGGCAGGGTCAGAAAACTTATTATACATGGCTGTACCCCAGAGGATATTAAAACATACACTTGTGATGCTAAGGATTTTAAGACTTCCTGTAACCTGAATGTCGTGCGTAAGTATTCTTCTTACACAGGTCTTTTCATTTGCAACTCTTTGATAACAAAACAAAACAAACAAACAAACAAAAAACACACTTTTTGCATGCCCTTCTTGGCCTAACTGCATTTCTTGGCAACTTATAATATCGATACTGACATAACCTGATTCTCAAAAAAAAAAAAAAAAAAATCCTTCTGATACTTCTGGTGTGATAACAGACAGATTGCTCACTTTTCACTATGCTTCTCAGAGTAGTCAGCAGATGTGCTCTTTGTCAACATGGAGTAAGCCTCCTGTAGGAATGTCCTCATACAGATGAGAACAAACTGAATGAAAAAGACAAGAAGGGAGCTATGATTTAAAAAAAAAAAAAAAAGAAAAAGAAAAGGAAAGCAATTTCCACTTGGGAGGAAAATGAGTCCTCAGGCATGGAGAACAACTAGAAACTGAGCATGAAGTTTCAGTTTGAATAGGAGCATGCTAGAGGCCTGCTATAACATGATAAAGCCCCTTCACATAATGCTTTCTCCGAGAATAAGAATGGATAAGAAGATAGAAAGAAGCCTGGATTCGTTGAGTGCTGTGAATGAAGAAAACTCCAATGTTTTTAGCATTACTTCTTCCTCTGGTGAAAAATATAATGTTACAAAATGCCACATGCTAGCTCATTTTTTTTCATTCATTCTTTTGTCCAGTGATAACATTTTTCAGTGCATGTTTTGTGCTGAACTTGCTATTTGATTTAGTTGCTTCTCTTCTGTCAACAGCTACAAAATAATGGCTGTGAATGTGCTTCCTTCCATGCATCGTGTACTGGTGTATTCTTTCTACTTTGTGGTTGCTCTGCTTTAGCCCATGACAGCTTCTTGGGTCTCCTTCTTCTTTTTGTCATCTATTTTGTCTCCACTCAGTTACAAGGAGCCTACAATATCTTTAAGCCTATCAGTTAGTATTTATGTCCCAGAATCTCATTGATCAAGGAAAGCTATCTTGGGAGGCACTCACAAGGAGCCCTGAAAGAAGGAAGGGCAAGGGGTTAGCTCTCCAATCCTGTACTTCTGCTGATTTAATTCTGGAGATAAATGAAACAAGAGATATACAAAAACATCACCTTCCCATAAGCAAACTGCTTTGTCACACTAATAGATTTTATGGCTGACATATATGTGACATACATCTTTGAAGCTTATTTTTTAAAAAGCTGATTGTATGTGATTTCAATTGCAGATTCATGCCTTTCTGCCATAGACAAGACTAGTCATAGTGCTTTAAAGTGCATTATTGTGAATTCTGCTAACTTCTCAAAGATAATGCTTGTTGCATTAAACAAGATGCTATTTCTTTGCTACTGGTGTTTCCTTTAACAATATCAACTTTCAACTCTGGAGAATATCAGTGGGGATTTTTCTTCCAGCTATTATTCATGAGAACTGAGCTGGTGATAGAGAGATGATAGGTAGGTAGATAGATAGATAGATAGATAGATAGATAGATAGATAGATAGATAATAGACATAATTAGTTGGACCTATAATATGCCACATTATTTTATGAAAATTACAGATATGTAAAAAGTAAAATATCATCCCTAAAGGGCAGCTCCAAGTGATTTCAAAATCAATATAGCTTATTAGGATGAATAAGGCCTGCAAAATACTCACATTTTCTTAATATGTACTACAGTATGTCAGAGTAAATTTCTAGAAAACATTTTGAATTCTGATGACTTTCTCTTACAGCTCCTCATGTGGAATTCTTAAGACCACTTACTGACCTTCAAGTTAAAGAAAAAGAAATGGCTCGGTTTGAGTGTGAAATTTCCCGAGAAAATGCGAAGGTATGTGATTATATAGTTGCTATCTTGTATTGTCAACTTTATGTTTACTTTTGGTTTAGCCAAATGGAGTAAAAAAAATTAATCTCACCTATCTGATAATAATTCTACTTTTAGCTTAAAGATTATTACTTTAGTATGAAATACATACTTGATTTAATTGTTCTCTTTTTCAGTATTATTTATTTACTATTGCTTGAAAAATACTGGACCCACAATCAGGAGATTTAAACATTATTAGTCTGAACCATATGAAATTGCTGTTTTCTTAGGTTAAAAATAATCACATATCAGCAATTTCATATGTCTCAACTGAGTACTCCTGTTTGCTTACCATTAATTATTATTTGAATCTCAGTTTATACATCCAGAAAACAAATTGGTCTACATGATGCCTGCAGCCCTCTGGCTCTCAACTTACACAATCCCATCATGTTTAACAAGTGATAATATTATCACAGCAGCTCACATACTAATAATTGAAGAAGTTTGTTCTTGATTGTATAAAAATTTATTTTACAATTGCAGTTGACATAGTTTGGAGGGTTGAGTTGTATTTAAAACCACTTTGGTTCTTCATACTATAAAGCCTTTTGGTTGCTTTTTTAAAAAAAAACTAAGGATCATATTTCTCTTGACACTTATCTGAAGGAACAACAAGAAAACTGATAAAGGTATTTATTTATCTTAAATATAGGTCCAGTGGTTTAAAGATGGTGCTGAAATTAAAAAGGGCAAAAAATATGACATCATATCAAAGGGAGCAGTGCGCATCCTTGTCATCAACAAATGTCTGCTGGACGATGAAGCAGAATATTCCTGTGAAGTAAGGACAGCACGAACTTCTGGCATGCTGACGGTACTGGGTAAGAGTAAAGTCTTTCTTTGCAGAAGTTTATTTGTTGGGGGGAAAATGATGATTTCCACTGTAACTCAATTTTTAAAAAATTATTCTTGCAGAAGAAGAAGCTGTCTTTACAAAAAATCTTGCCAATATTGAAGTTAGTGAAACAGACACTATAAAACTGGTCTGTGAAGTCTCCAAGCCTGGAGCAGAAGTGATTTGGTACAAAGGGGATGAAGAGATCATTGAAACAGGAAGATATGAAATACTCACTGATGGACGAAAGAGAATTCTAGTCATTCAGAATGCCCAACTTGAGGATACAGGCAGCTACAACTGCCGACTCCCAAGTTCTCGAACTGATGGCAAAGTCAAAGTACATGGTATGAAGATTACTGTGAATAATATTTTAAGAAATTTACATTTGTTGTATTCAAGATGAAAATGCTTAAATTTTCAATATCTTGCAACATTTTTCTTCCCAGAACTTGCTGCTGAATTTATCTCAAAGCCTCAAAACCTTGAAATACTTGAAGGAGAAAAGGCTGAATTTGTCTGTTCTATATCAAAGGAAAGCTTTGAAGTCCAGTGGAAGAGGGATGATAAGACACTTGAATCTGGAGATAAATATGACATTATTGCTGATGGCAAAAAGAGGATCCTAGTTGTGAAAGATACCACATTACAAGATATGGGCACTTATGTTGTCATGGTTGGGGCTGCCAGAGCAGCAGCTCACTTGACAGTAATTGGTAAGGTTTTTTTGCTTCTACAGTTTACTCAGATTGGTATCTTTGGGCTTTCTTCATACTATAAAGTCTTGTTGGTTGATTTCAGAAAAACTCAAGATCATAGTTCCTCTTAAGGACACCCGTGTGAAAGAACAACAAGAAGTCGTCTTCAACTGCGAAGTCAATACTGAAGGTGCAAAAGCTAAATGGTTCAGAAATGAGGAAGCCATATTTGATAGTTCAAAATACATCATTCTCCAAAAAGACTTGGTCTACACCCTCAGAATTAGAGATGCGCGATTAGATGACCAAGCCAACTATAATGTGTCTCTGACCAATCATAGAGGTGAAAATGTTAAGAGTGCAGCCAATCTGATAGTGGAAGGTAAGTCACTTCTATGGCATGAGTGATTTTTAAAATCAATTTCTGACCTTATGGTTTGGCTCAGTGGATAGAGCTTTGGCCTGTGGACTGAGTGGTCCCAGGTTCGATTCTGGTCAAGGGCATGTACCTTGGTTGTGGGCACATCCCAGTAGGGGGTGTGCAGGAGGCAGTTGATGGATGTTTCTCTCTCATCGATGTTTCTAACTCTCTATCCCTCTCTGTAAAAATCAATAAAATATATTTTAAAAAAATAAAATAAAATCCATTTCTATTATGAAAACAAAATCAACATTATTCTTCTTTATAACAGAGGAAGACCTCAGGATTGTTGAGCCTCTTAAAGATATTGAAACAATGGAAAAGAAATCTGTCACATTCTGGTGCAAAGTGAATCGTCTCAATGTAACACTGAAATGGACCAAAAATGGAGAAGAAGTGGCTTTTGACAACCGCATTTTATACAGAATTGATAAATATAAGCACTCTCTAATTATTAAAGACTGTGGCTTCCCAGATGAGGGTGAATACATTGTCACTGCTGGACAAGATAAATCTGTTGCTGAGCTTCTCATAATAGAAGCTCCTACAGAATTTGTGGAACACTTGGAAGACCAGACAGTCACCGAGTTCGATGATGCTGTCTTCTCCTGCCAGCTGTCCAGAGAGAAAGCAAATGTAAAATGGTACAGAAATGGGAGAGAAATCAAAGAAGGCAAAAAGTAAGCAAAAGCTTCTTAATCTCTATTTAAAAGTACATATATATGCATATGTACTTTTGGCAATTTAGTGGTCATTGTGCAAGCTAACCAGTAAGCCAACCTCTCCTTTTAGATACAAATTTGAAAAAGATGGAAGTATACATAGACTCATTATCAAAGATTGCAGACTGGATGATGAATGTGAATATGCTTGTGGAGTAGAAGACAGGAAGTCACGAGCTAGGCTCTTTGTGGAAGGTACGTATTAAGTGAAAGGACAATTTTAGTATTAGTATCAGTTTATGAAAGTTGTTACTCTAAATACAAACATATTTGGATTATGATTTCACATTTTTCTTTTCAGAAATCCCTGTTGAGATCATCAGGCCTCCCCAAGATATTCTCGAAGCCCCTGGGGCTGATGTTATCTTTTTGGCTGAGCTCAACAAAGATAAGGTGGAAGTTCAGTGGCTAAGAAATAACATGATTATTGTCCAGGGTGACAAACACCAGATGATGAGTGAAGGAAAGATACACAGGCTACAGATTTGTGATATTAAGCCCCGTGACCAGGGTGAATACAGATTTATTGCCAAAGACAAAGAAGCCAGAGCTAAGCTTGAACTGGCAGGTAAGTCCCTTTCTTTTATTTTCAAATATGCTCACAATGTCACAGATACTGTGTAAGTTTCAGGTTTCTCAGCTAATTAATGAGATAATGCTTGTGAACGCCCTTTATTTCTGTTAAGCCCTATCCTCATGTTAACTACACTAATTTCTCTTACAACAAAGTGTCCCAAGTAAAGGGAAACTGATAGCATTCCTCTCAACATGCCAGAATCTTGAACAGTCTTTGTCACATGGCAGCTGTTCACTACTTTCTAGGATTAACATAGCGCCTTGAGAGTCTTCCCAGCAGACCCCGACCTTGCAATAGCCCAACTCTCTTCTATTTTCCAAACCCCTGTGGGGCCTGTTAGGTCTGTTCTAATCTTGATCTAAGCTTCTGAGATATCCTTATAGGTTGTTATTATGAAAACGCCACTAGTGTATGTCTTACACATAAGAAAAAATGTGTCTGGTTTATTTTGAACTAAGTGTGAGGTGCCTAATTTATTTGTTTTTAATGGAAAACATGTTTTGCACTATATTTAGTCCTCTGTTATTGCTTTTGGCAAAGAATAATTCTCCAGGCTGATAATTTGCAATATGAGAACTCTAAACTCAGTTAGTGTGCTCTGCTATAAAGTTACTGTGATATACATCTAAGGTTATGTAACCAATATTTGCTAACAAATGCATAGTAAAGAAGCTATGGTGTAGCTGGACTACAAGAAATAACACAAAGGCATTGACATGTTATTTTTCTCACTAGCGGCACCTAAAATCAAGACAGCTGATCAAGACCTCGTGGTTGATGTCGGCCAGCCTCTGACAATGGTGGTGCCCTATGATGCCTACCCCAAAGCAGAAGCTGAGTGGTTTAAAGAAAATGAAGCTCTGTCATCAAAAACAGTAGATACTACAGCTGAACAAACTTCCTTCAGAATTTTAGAAGCCAAGAAAGGAGACAAAGGGAGATATAAAGTTGTGCTTCAGAACAAACATGGAAAAGCAGAAGCATTCATCAATTTACAAGTTATTGGTAAGCCCTAAGTCAATTGGACTTAATTGGTAAAGCACAACTAAAAGTATGGTAGCACACTAAAAAAAAAAAAAAAAATTTACATGTGCATTTCAGATGTTCCTGGGCCAGTGCGTAACTTAGAAGTGACAGAAACATTTGATGGTGAAGTGGGCCTTGCTTGGGAAGAACCATTAACTGATGGTGGAAGCAAAATCATAGGTTATGTTGTTGAAAGACGTGACATCAAGAGAAAGACCTGGGTTCTGGCCACTGACCGGGCAGACAGTTGTGAATTTACTGTCACTGGACTACAAAAAGGAGGAGTCGAGTATCTATTCCGTGTGAGTGCAAGAAACAGAGTTGGCACTGGTGAACCAGTAGAGACTGACAATCCTGTAGAAGCAAGGAGCAAATATGGTAAGAATTTTTTAAATAAATTGCAGAGTAGATTATCTTTGCTTTTATCCCGGATATAACCAAAGGCTATGATTTTTTTCTGTGTTGAAATCCAGATGTTCCAGGCCCTCCTTTGAATGTAACCATCACTGATGTGAATAGATTTGGTGTCTCATTGACATGGGAACCACCAGAGTATGATGGAGGTGCTGAGATCACAAACTATGTCATTGAACTAAGGGACAAGACTTCTATCAGGTGGGACACTGCCATGACAGTAAGAGCTGAAGACCTATCAGCAACAGTCACTGATGTGGTGGAAGGACAGGAGTATAGTTTCCGGGTCAGAGCCCAAAACCGAATTGGAGTTGGGAAACCAAGTGCAGCCACACCCTTCGTCAAAGTTGCTGATCCAATTGGTAAGCCCATCCACAAAAAAAAAAAAAAAAAGGGGAAGTAACACCTTCAGGAAATCCAGACATTAAGCCTATCAATTAAAATAAATCAAATTAAAGTTAATGAAAAGGTAGAACATTTGAAAATCATAAAAATGTAGACTTCCTACTGCTTCTATTTAATGAATTCAGTAACCCTGATATTTTAATGGGGATGATAGAAATGGTTCCAGCACTGTCTTACTACATTGTCACTGATTTAAATGGTATGCTCCCACTCTTCCACTCCAGAGAGACCAAGTCCTCCTGTGAACCTAAATTCCTCAGATCAGACTCAGTCATCAGTTCAGCTTACTTGGGAACCTCCTCTGAAAGATGGAGGAAGCCCAATCCTGGGCTACATAATAGAGCGATGTGAAGAAGGGAAAGATAAATGGATTCGTTGCAATATGAAACTGGTCCCTGAACTGACCTACAAGGTAAGGCATTTGTATCTAAAAACCATATTCAGTGTATGTTCATGCATTTAAATGTATACGTTTTTTACAAATGTTTGATTCATAATTTTAGGTTACTGGATTACAAAAAGGAAATAAATATTTATATAGAGTGTCTGCAGAAAATGAAGCTGGTGTTTCAGATCCATCTGAAATTCTTGGTCCTCTAACTGCTGATGATGCTTTTGGTAAGTGTATATTTTGTTTTTAGATTTGGGAACAGTATATAGCTACTTCAGGGTACAGGGACTTAAGTATAATACTGGAAACTCATTAATTTTTCTTTTGGTAGTTGAACCAACAATGGACTTAAGTGCGTTTAAAGATGGTCTGGAAATTATTGTCCCAAATCCCATCAAGATCCTGGTTCCAAGTACAGGCTATCCAAGGCCAACTGCAACCTGGTCTCTAGGAGATCAAGTACTAGAAGAAGGGGATCGTGTGAAAATGAAAACCTTGTCTGCCTATGCTGAACTTGTCATTTCTCCAAGTGAACGGCCAGACAAGGGAATTTATACACTGAAATTGGAAAATCCTGTGAAGGCAATTTCTGGGGAAATTGATGTCAATGTAATTGGTAAGTAACTTAACCATTTGTTATCTAAAGTGGTTTGACGGTATTCATAAATATTGGTTCAAGCTATTAATGATATTGACTTCTGACTGTGTTTATTCAGCTCGCCCAAGTGCACCCAAAGAACTGAAATTTGGTGACATAACCAAGGACTCAGTACATTTGACTTGGGAGCCACCAGACGATGATGGAGGAAGTCCATTAACTGGCTATCTTGTTGAAAAGCGAGAAGTCAGCCGGAAAACATGGACTAAAGTGAGTTTTTAGTAGCAACTCACCTACTCCAGAAGAGTAGGGAAATCACACAATTCTGGGATGCCATGCAAAGTTTATATGTTTTTACTTTTACCTTGCTGAAATGCTTTTTTTAAATGCATTAATGCTAATGCTTTCTGAGGTAGCTCAACCAAGATTTGATATAACTGCCTTATTTTGTGAGCCTTACCAAATTTTCAACTAGGTTTGTTTTATAAAAGCAACAGCAACAACAAAAACATAACCACTTACTAGATACCTGATAAGTAACCAATATGCCCCTATTAAGCTATGAGCCAGTACTTAACCCTTTCTGGTGGTCATACTTCTCATTCCACTAGATTACCTTAATTGGTGTAATCTGTCCATTTTCCCCCTCAGTTTATACTCATTACTATTTTTATCTTGATTTAAAATCATATTTCTGATAACCAAGCTGGTAGAAAAAATCAACACCTTATTTGTCACTTTCTTAGTGTATATGAAGTAGGAAACAGTTTCACCTTATATTAAGGGTCAAATATTTTATATATTGCTTTGCAGTTTTTCCCTAATATGAAAATGAATAACCCTTAGCATTCAAAACAACTTCCATTTGTATCCCTGATCATGGTAAAAAAAAAAAAAAAAAAAAAAAAAAATCTTGTGACTTGGGCAAAGGGTTTTTGGGAAACAACTAATTAACTGTATTTATCTGCCCCAGGTTATGGACTTCGTGACTGACTTAGAATTCACAGTTCCTGATCTTGTTCAAGGAAAAGAATATTTATTTAAAGTCTGTGCTCGGAACAAGTGTGGTCCTGGAGAACCTGCCTATGTTGATGAACCTGTAAATATGTCAGCTCCTGCAAGTGAGTACTTCCTTAATGATATCTCACCTAGCCTCTTGTTACCTGTTTTTGCTGTTAGACCTGGAGTTGAAATTATGGGGAAAATACATAGGTTGACAATATGAAGACTTCATAGACGGCCTATGTAAGACTGACTCTCTCTTTAAAATCTTACAGCGGTACCTGATCCACCAGAGAATGTTAAATGGAGAGATCGAACAGCCAAGAGCATCTTCCTAACATGGGATCCACCTAAATATGATGGTGGTTCACGTATCAAAGGATATTTAGTTGAAAAATGTCCACGTGGTTCTGATAGATGGGTCGCCTGTGGAGAGCCAGTTGCAGAAACAAAGTACGTTTTTAAAATCATTGCCACCTTCTCAGTGTGTATAAACTAGCAAACAGTTTTTCCCTACTATGAAATGAATAACCCTCAGCATTCAAAACAACTTCCATTTGTATCCCTGCTCATGGTAAAAAAAAAATCTTGGCACAAGAGTAAATGTTTACTGTTACTAAAATGAGCTTTCTTTTGGAAAAAAAATCTAAATGTTAGGTCTTTTTTGTTGAGGACTCCCCTGTTGTGCCTGTCTAATGTTAAAAAGTGCTGCTGTTGAACTAATCCCCTACTCAAGGTTTTCATTAGTTACAATATTGAAGCAACCCAGAATTGATTTAAAGAATACTATTGTTTCAGGGATATGAATTTTGGAAATATTAGGAATACTACACAGTGGAACAGATGATATGCATTATAGTAAAATAACCTATCTTGTTTTTTGACAGAATGCAAGTAACAGGTCTTGAAGAAGGCCAATGGTACTCCTACCGCGTTAAGGCCTTGAACAGGCTAGGTGCTAGCAAACCAAGCAAACCCACAGATGAAATTCAGGCTGTGGATACACAAGGTATTTATTTTTGTTGTCATTTGTTTGTTTGTTAGTTTTATCAGTCAGGCCTCTGACTTTACTTCTGCTTGAATTTGTTAACATTGTAAATAATCTCTTTCCAATTCAGAGGCTCCAGAAATTTTCCTTGACGTGAAGCTCCTTGCCGGTCTCACTGTGAAAGCAGGAACTAAGATTGAACTTCCTGCCACTGTAACTGGAAAACCTGAACCTAAAATTACGTGGACGAAGGCTGAAAAGCTTCTGAAGCAGGACAATAGAATCACCATTGAAAATGTTCCTAACAAATCCACAGTGACTATCGTCGATAGTAAGCGAAGTGATACTGGCACCTACATCATTGAGGCTGTGAACGCTTGTGGTCGGGCCACCGCTGTGGTAGAAGTGAATGTCCTAGGTAAGAGAGGCTCTTGTTTTAAAAATAGGCAAACTCGTAGCAGCTACCTTTTAAAATAAAACATTTTTAATGATTTTTTTTTCTGCATGTGTAATGTCATCCATAGATAAACCTGGACCACCAGCTGCTTTTGACATCACAGAAGTGACCAACGAGTCATGTCTTCTAACATGGAACCCCCCACGAGATGATGGTGGATCTAAAATCACAAACTATGTTGTGGAGAGAAAAGCAACAGACAGTGATATGTGGCACAAGCTCTCATCAACTGTCAAGGATACGAATTTCAAGGCGACCAAATTAACACCTAATAAAGAATACCTCTTCAGAGTTGCTGCAGAAAACATGTACGGTGTTGGCGAGCCAGTTCAGGCCGCGCCTATAACAGCCAAATTTCAGTTTGGTAAGTTTCTCAATCAGTTGGGTTGGGGGTGGGGGGGAAAGGATGCTTATGTCAAACTTGGATTCAGGTGTTATATTAAATATAGGACATGTAATACATATCATTATCCTGTCTATAGATCCACCTGGACCTCCAACTCGCCTGGAACCTTCTGATATCACTAAAGATGCAGTGACTCTCACATGGTGTGAGCCAGACGATGATGGTGGCAGCCCAATCACTGGGTACTGGGTTGAAAGATTAGATCCTGATACTGATAAATGGGTTAAATGCAATAAGATGCCAATAAAGGACACAACATACAGGTATGCCCACAATCTCTATCAAGATGTTAACACTGTTATAGTGCATACAACTGTTTATTCTTTAGTATTCCTTTTGATTATACGTGATTATATATTACTATAATTTTTAATTATGTTTACTTATATTTTGTATTAGCACATAATTTAAAAATTGATATGAGTTCCAACCACATTTAAGTTACTAAAAAATATTAACTTTCTGGAAGTTTCAAAGTGCTTGGTCTTCCAGGATATTATGATAGTGATCATTGTTACAGTATTGTAATTAGGTTGGTATATTTAGCTAAATCTAAAGTGTGCGATAGTTAAAAAGCAATGTTAAATTTATATTGGAATGTTTTCAGTTAAATTTCCAAATAAGTTTTTCACAATTTAAACAAATTAGCCTCTTCTATTAAAATAAAGAGGTTTCTGCTTCTTATCATGGTATTCAACTGGCATTTTGTTCCAAATCCAGAGTGAAAGGTCTCACCAATAAGAAAAAATACAGATTCCGTGTGCTGGCTGAAAATCTTGCTGGGCCTGGAAAACCAAGTAGATCAACTGAGCCAATCTTAATAAAGGATCCCATAGGTACTATTTATATATTTTATGCAATATTTTTGAAGCTTATACTATCTCCTTTTTGACAAATCTAAATGTTGATTTCCTTTCATTGGATTGCAGATCCTCCATGGCCTCCTGGCAAACCAACCGTGAAAGATGTAGGCAAAACATCATTAGTATTGAGTTGGACAAAGCCAGAACATGATGGAGGGGCAAAGATTGAGTCTTATGTCATTGAAATGTTAAAGACTGGAACAGATGACTGGGTCCGAGTGGCCGAAGGAGTTCCCACCACTCAGCATTTGCTCCCAGGGCTCATGGAAGGGCAGGAATACTCATTCCGAGTTAGAGCTGTGAACAAGGCTGGGGAAAGTGAACCCAGTGAACCCAGCGACCCTGTGCTTTGTCGAGAGAAGCTATGTAAGTCATTCTTGATGTTTAAGGTATATGAATTCTCCTAAATTATATCTGAGAACTACAATATGAGAAAATATGAAAAACTCATTAGTAGATTATTTCATCCTTGCCATACAACTTCCTAGATAATTTAGTGAAAACTGATTATTGGACAATAAAAAATTGTATTTGTTTTTCTTCTATTCTTCAGATCCTCCATCACCACCTCGCTGGCTTGAAGTTATTAATATCACCAAAAATACAGCAGACCTGAAGTGGACAGTCCCTGAGAAAGATGGAGGATCCCCCATCACCAACTACATTGTGGAAAAGAGAGACGTGAGACGAAAAGGCTGGCAAACGGTAGACACCACTGTCAAGGATACCAAGTGCACAGTAACCCCACTGACAGAGGGCGCTTTATATGTGTTCCGAGTTGCTGCAGAAAATGCCATAGGACAAAGTGACTATTGTGAAATTGAGGACTCCGTCCTGGCCAAAGACACTTTTAGTATGCTCTTTAACGTAATCTCTATGACACCATTTGTTGTGGATTATCACTGTTCCCTCTGGTTTTTCTAACCATTGAATATTTTGTTTTCAGCCACCCCTGGACCACCCTATGCTCTCACTGTTGTTGATGTGACAAAACGACATGTTGACCTGAAGTGGGAACCACCTAAAAATGATGGTGGAAGACCAATACAGAGGTATAATTTTAATTAATGTATAAAGAATAATTTACAAATGGCTGAAAATTCGTAACTTTGTTTTTTCTATTGGTGCTAATAAATGCTTTGTTATTTCGATAGATACATCATTGAGAAGAAAGAAAAGTTAGGTACCCGTTGGGTGAAAGCTGGAAGGACTGCAGGACCTGACTGTAATTTCAGAGTAACGGATGTCATTGAAGGCACAGAAGTCCAGTTTCAGGTTCGGGCGGAAAATGAAGCTGGAGTTGGTCACCCAAGTGAACCCACAGAAATTCTGTCAATTGAAGATCCAACGAGTAAGTAGTGCTGACTATACAAAGAATATTGTCTAGAGCTTAATGATGAGATTGTGGATGTGAATGGTACACTCTTTTTTCAGGTCCTCCTTCACCTCCCCTTGACCTGCATGTGACTGATGCTGGAAGAAAACACATTGACATTGCTTGGAAGCCTCCAGAGAAAAATGGTGGAAGCCCTATTATAGGATACCATGTTGAAATGTGTCCAGTAGGCACTGAGAAATGGATGCGAGTTAATTCTCGCCCCATAAAAGACTTAAAATTCAAGGTTGAAGAAGGTATTGTTCCTGATAAGGAGTACGTTCTGAGAGTAAGAGCTGTCAATGCTGTTGGTGTCAGTGAGCCATCTGAAATCTCCGAAAATGTGGTTGCCAAGGACCCAGACTGTAAGAACACAGTTCCTTTTCTAATTAATAAAACAGGCTTCACTCATGCATTGCATTTTGACATACTCTTTTATCCTCTTTTGGTTTATATCTTACAGGCAAGCCAACAATTGATCTGGAGACTCATGACATTGTTGTTATTGAAGGTGAAAAATTAAGCATTCCTGTTCCCTTCAGAGCTGTCCCAGTTCCAACCGTTAGTTGGCATAAAGATGGCAAAGAAGTTAAAGCAAGTGATAGACTAACAATGAAGAGCGATCACTTCTCAGCAAACCTTGAAGTTCCCAAGAGTGTCCATGCAGATGCAGGAGTTTACACTATTACACTGGAAAATAAGCTTGGCTCAGCAACTGCCTCAATCAATGTCAAAGTCATAGGTAAGCATTCTTTGATAAAACACCAGTCATTCCTCATGTGTTGGGAAAATAGTTAACTTTGTTATGTTAGTATAAATTTCTTCATGAATTGGCCATTTGTAAGCTAAATGTCCTTTCAGATTGTTTCTTCCAATATGAGAAGCAAAACAATTGTAAAGAGACAAAATAAGTAGTTAAACTCTGATTAGACTAAATTGCTTCAGCATGTGAAGTACTAATTTAAGTAAAAGATATAGAATACCCAAAGAATGTTAAAATAACCAATATTCCTATTAGTTGTCTTTGCATTGTTCCATAGTGTTCTCAATTAGGAGTAGTAACACTTTCTGCCCCCTCCTCCCAAACACACAAATGGTGTTTGGAAATTTGGGGGCCATTTTTTTTCTGGGATCAAAGATTCAGGAAGAGCTACTGACATTTAGTAGTTGGGGGCCAAGGATACTACATGGCTTGCAGTGTAAGGGACACTCCTGTATCTCAAAGATTGTCCCACCAAAATGGGAATAGTCCCACTTAGAGAAAGAGTATACTAGAAACATGACTTTTCAGATTACAATAGTAATTATAAATTTTATTTTCAATAGGCCTACCTGGACCATGCAAAGATATTAAAGCAAGTGATGTGACCAAGAGTTCTTGTAAATTAACTTGGGAACCACCAGAATATGATGGTGGAAGCCCAATTCTACATTATGTCCTGGAACGCAGAGAAGCTGGAAGGAGGACATATATACCGGTCATGTCTGGTGAGAATAAACTATCTTGGTCTGTAAAAGACCTCATACCGAATGGTGAATACTTCTTCCGTGTTAAAGCTGTCAACAAGATTGGTGGAGGCGAATATATTGAACTAAAAAATCCAGTCATTGCTCAAGATCCAAAGCGTAAGTTTTGGCATGAATGTAATATAGCTAGGAATTAATATGCAATTTATTTTAAGAAGATGGACTTTCCTATATTAACAGTTTTTCTCTTGCTCTTTAGAGCCCCCTGATCCACCTATAGATGTTGAGGTTCATAATCCTACAGCTGAGGCAATGACTATTACATGGAAGCCACCTTTGTACGATGGAGGGAGCAAGATAATGGGTTACATCATTGAGAAGATTGCTAAGGGTGAAGAAAGGTGGAAGCGATGCAATGAACACCTGGTACCAATCCTGACCTATACAGCAAAAGGACTTGAAGAGGGAAAGGAATACCAGTTCCGTGTGCGAGCAGAAAATGCTGCTGGTATTGGTGAACCTTCTCGGGCCACTCCTCCAACCAAAGCTGTAGATCCTATTGGTAAGTTTTGTTTAATTGGGTTGGTGTTTTCCCATTATCAAATAAATGAGAATAATGTTTTATCAGATTTTTTAATCAGAATTGAAAATAATTATTGTTTTTCATCATTATAGATGCCCCAAAAGTCATTATGAGAACAAGTCTAGAAGTAAGACGAGGTGATGAAATAGCACTTGATGCAACAATTTCTGGGTCACCTTACCCAACTATTACATGGCTAAAGGATGAAAATGTTCTTACACCAGAAGAAATGAAAAAACGAGTAGCACCCACAGTTAGGAGAAAGAAGGGTGAAGTTCAAGAAGAAGAACCATTTGTCTCGCCTCTGGTGGAGCGTTTGAGTATTGACAGTAGTAAAAAAGGAGAATCTCAGCTACGTGTCCGAGATTCTCTTCGACCAGATCATGGCCAGTATATGATCAAAGCTGAAAATGACCATGGTATTGCAAAAGCTCCTTGTACTGTCAGTGTGCTGGGTAAGTAGTTAAAACTACCCTTCCCTCTGGAAGATAGTCAACATAAGAGTTTTAGTAAAACTCAAATAAAAAGTTTGTTGAGGAGCAGTTAAAAGAAGTGGGAAATGGCTTCAGCAAGGTATCCTTAATCCCTTTTTTTTCTGCTGGTTATGTAAACGAAATCAACCAACCTTGTTATTCATTAGCTTATGTGATACAAAGATAGACAGATACAGGAAAATCAAAAGTTTATGTCAAAGGAAACACACTAGCATTTAAATTTTCTGCTGAAACTATTTCTACACAAATTTTTAATCACCATTATCTTTTGAAATATTAGATACACCAGGACCACCGATCAACTTTGTATTTGAAGATATTAGAAAGAACTCAGTCCTCTGCAAATGGGAGCCACCCCTTGATGATGGTGGCAGTGAAATTATAAACTACACCTTGGAAAAGAGAGATAAGACAAAACCTGACTCAGACTGGATTATTATCACTTCAACACTCAGACATTGCAAATATTCAGTGACAAAATTGATTGAAGGAAAAGAGTATCTCTTCCGTGTAAGAGCTGAAAATAGGTTTGGCCCTGGACCACCTTGTGTTTCAAAGCCACTTACAGCTAAAGATCCATTTGGTAAGGTTCCTTCAGCATCTAAATTTTTTCTTTTGATCATATACATTGCTATATACATTGTCACAGCTTTTGAATTTGAATGTTTATGTCATACTAGAAAATTAATTCTAATATGCTATTTTTTTTTTAATCAGAACCACCTGATGCACCTGATAAGCCCATTGTGGAAGATGTTACCAGTAACAGTATGCTAGTGAAATGGAATGAACCAAAGGACAATGGAAGCCCCATCTTGGGTTACTGGCTTGAAAAACGTGAGGTTAATAGTACACATTGGTCTCGTGTCAACAGAAACCTTCTGAATGCTTTGAAGACCAATGTAGAAGGCCTATTAGAAGGGCTCACCTATGTCTTCAGAGTATGTGCCGAAAATGCCGCTGGACCTGGAAAGTTCAGTCCCCCTTCAGATCCCAAAACAGCACATGATCCAATCTGTAAGTAACATCTTAAGAAGAAAGTGGGGTACAGCATGGTGATTATATACTTGAAAGTTGTTAAGACAGCAAATCTTAAATATTATCACTACAAAAATGGTAATTATGTGAGGGGATAGAGATGTTAATAAATTATGGTAATCATTTCACAATATATACATGTATCAAATCATGTTATATACCTTAAGCCTACATATATGTTACTAACATTTCAATCAAACTGGATAATCAAAATATAGCAGTGACTATGGACACTATATTGAAGTTACAATGTAAAGTTTTAAACATCTGTATATATAACTTAAAAGTTTCACAAAACAGTACTTACCCATGTTACATGCAATGCACTATTAAAAACAAGTGGGACAGGTAAGCTACTGTACATTTTAAAACCATCAGTGAGATTTGATTTGTATATCTGCATTCATTCTAGCTCCACCTGGACCACCTGTCCCAAGAGTCGCTGATACAAGCTCCACAACTATTGAACTAGAATGGGAACCCCCAGCTTTCAATGGCGGTGGGGAAATTATTGGCTACTTTGTCGATAAGCAGCTGGTTGGGACAAATGAATGGTCACGCTGCACAGAGAAGATGATCAAGGTCCGTAAGTACACTGTCAAAGAGATCCGAGAGGGTGCTGATTACAAACTCCGAGTAAGTGCCGTCAATGCTGCGGGTGAAGGACCACCAGGAGAAACGGGACCTGTTACTGTGGCTGAACCTCAAGGTACTTAAAAGTTATATGATAAAGATTATGGCTGCTTTCCTGGTATGGGTCCCCCTCCTCCTGCATCTTTCTTGGGCTAATGTTTGACTGTTCTCTATCAACAGAGCCTCCATCTGTGGAACTAGATGTTTCTGTTAAGGGTGGAATACAAATAATGGCTGGGAAGACTCTCAGAATTCCAGCTGTGGTAACTGGCCGTCCAGTGCCTACAAAAGTGTGGACCATAGAAGAAGGAGAACTGGATAAAGACCGTGTTATAATAGAGAATGTTGGAACCAAATCTGAACTAATTATCAAGGAAGCATTGAGAAAAGATCATGGCAGATATGTGATTACAGCTACCAATAGCTGTGGTTCCAAATTTGCAGCAGTCAGGGTAGAGGTTTTTGGTAAGGAATGTTACATGGATTTTTAGAGGATTTTCAAGTTATACTATCTTATTGCATTGATTTTTTCATTGTTTTATTTTGCAGATGTCCCTGGTCCAGTTCTTGACTTAAAACCTGTTGTAACAAACAGAAAGATGTGTCTGCTGAACTGGTCTGATCCAGCAGATGATGGAGGAAGCGAAATCACGGGCTTTATTATTGAAAGAAAAGATGCCAAGATGCATACTTGGAGACAACCCATAGAGACTGAGAGATCTAAATGTGATATCACAGGTCTCCTTGAGGGACAAGAATATAAGTTCCGTGTGATTGCCAAGAACAAGTTTGGCTGTGGCCCGCCTGTTGAAATAGGACCAATTCTTGCAGTTGATCCACTAGGTAAAAGAGGTTTTCATTGTGTTTATAAATTAAATACTGTTTGTTTCTATTTATGGCTTCAAACTCCCAACAGTATCAAGATCTATAGCTAGGGAGTAATAAGAAAGGTAAATGAAATAACTACTAGCACCTTTAAGAATACCATATTTAATATAATTTTTGGCTCACTAATTTTTTACACAAAACCAACCATGGTTATATGTACTAAGAAACCTGAGTTTACTGGAGTTTAACAAAAACCTAAAAATAATTTAGAAATATTGTATCTTTACAATAGAATACACTGAAGTAATTAATTTAATAGCCTAATAGTTAAAGAGAGTTTATTGTTTTTGAAAGGTTACAAGACAGATATTGCCTTAGGATAAATATCTTAGTCTTCCTTTAGATCTCAAATAGTCCCCACTCTGGAAGACCCCAAATCAGGAAGAGCCATCAAGGAATAAAAACCAACCATAGGAAATCTCCTTGACCAATATGAACAAATATGAAACCCTAAAATTGCACACACTGGTAATGCACATTTATATGTCATCCAAGAAAACAAGTATTGGAACCCATTCCCCAAGAGACAGATGGTATTATTTCTCCACCACCACCTAAAAAAAACAAAAACAAAAACAAAGTTACCTCCTATACCACTCACTGTGATAGCTCATCTCAGAATTTTCTCTATAGTTAAGTTGTATCAGAGGATCAAACAGATATGGGCTTCCACTACAGAACTCTGCTCTGGTTTCAGTAATATATATATATGCCTAATATGCTAAGTGTCTGATCAGTCAACCTCTTGACCAGTCACTGTGATATGCACTGACCACCAGGGGGCAGATGCTCTGACCGATAGGTTAGCTTGCTACTGTGGTCTGGCCAGTTGGGACTGGAAGAGAAGGGCCTGCCAGCCCTGATCAGCCCAATGGAGACAGGCTGGACATGCCCTGGAGCCAACATCCTGTGGTCCTTCCCCGGACTCTAAAATATTTCTTCTAATTAATTTCCTTTGTGCACGAATTTGTGCACCAGGCTTCTAGTAGTCAATAAGAGTGGATCGGGTCTAATTTCACCATTCAAAGCTTATTCTTTTGGTTTTTGTCCTTTGGGACACCAAACTACAGTATCATTACATAAATTCTCTTTCCAACCCATTTTAAGCCCACATTTGAGGCAACATGGCTCAAAGCATGCTCAGTAGACATATCCACTGTCTGTCAACAAAACTTTGCTCTCAGTTGGTCATCCAAAGCAAAACTTCACAGACCCACTCTCCTAGTTTGTTAAGATTGGAAGCTTCCCCAGTGACAGAGGTAAAAATATCTAAAATGCTAAATATAAAAAAAAAAGACATGCCCCTCAATTTATTTTTAATCAATCTTGATGCTAAAGTTTACTAAGAAAAATTCTGCCTTATATAAATGCCTATAAGTAGGGAATGGAGATGTCTTGAGAAGGATTTTAAAGATGGGTATTATTAAGATTAGGCCACACAGAAACATATTTTTCACACAATTAATTTGAAATGAAATATTTCTTATATGAACATTTATTTCATGCTTGTCATTTCGACTTGCTTCTCGTTAAAGGTCCTCCGACGTCTCCTGAGAGGCTCACATATACAGAAAGGACAAAGTCCACTATCACCCTTGACTGGAAAGAGCCCCGCAGTGATGGTGGCAGCCCCATCCAAGGCTATATAATTGAAAAACGGCGTCACGACAAACCTGACTTTGAAAGAGTTAACAAGCGACTCTGCCCAACCACATCTTTTCTGGTTGAAAACCTTGATGAACACCAAATGTATGAGTTCCGTGTCAAAGCTGTCAATGCAGTTGGTGAAAGTGAACCATCCCTGCCTCTTAATGTGGTCATACAAGATGATGAAGGTGTGGAATCTGAACATAATAATACTTTTAATGCAATTTACAGCATTGCCTTTATCTCATAGGTTGAGCAAATATCCTTATGACTTTGCTAATTTTCTCTTGTCCTTTTTCACAGTGCCTCCAAATATTAAATTGCGCCTGTCTGTTCGAGGAGACACTATCAAGGTTATGGCAGGAGAGCCTGTTAACATTCCCGCAGATGTGACAGGCCTTCCAATGCCTAAGATTGAGTGGTCCAAGAATGAAACTGTGATTGAAAAACCCACTGATGCACTGAAGATAACCAAGGAAGAAGTGTCCCGAAGTGAGGCCAAGACTGAGGTTATCATTCCAAAAGCAGTCCGGCAGGACAAAGGCACTTACACAATTACAGCTTCCAATCGCCTTGGCTCAGTCTTCCGAAATGTTCATGTGGAAGTCTATGGTAAGCAATATGCTTTCTTATATCAAAATGAAATCCAGTGTCTGTTTAAGAATTGCCTTCTCAGTCTCCTCTTTTGGCTCCTTTCCAGATCGTCCATCCCCACCAAGAAACCTTGCTGTTACAGACATTAAAGCTGAATCTTGCTATTTGACATGGGATGCACCTCTAGACAATGGTGGCAGTGAAATCACCCATTATATCATTGACAAACGTGATGCAAGTAGGAAGAAATCTGAATGGGAGGAAGTCACCAACACTGCTGTAGAGAAGAGATATGGGGTAAACTCTTTTAAATATTTTCTTATACACATTAAAAGGGCAAGACCTTGAATAAACACCAGTCTAGCATAACCTTGGAACTTAATGATTAAACTCAAAACCCAAAAAAAATTCATTGTAGTTTGTAGCACCATGCACATAAGGCCACTTGATAAATACAATTATTTGATATACAAAGTATCTTTTACTTGAGAGATTAGCTATGGTAAGTGATCAGCCAAAGAACTTGTATGCGTATATGCATAACCCATAGACACAGACAATAAGGTGGTGGAGGCCTGGGGTGAGGGCCAGGGACAGGCTATAAGAGGTTAATGGTAGAAAAAAGCAGACATATGTAATACTTTCACTGAGGATTTTTTAAATAAAATAAGAAAATTAATTTAGGTATTTTCATTTTAAAATCTTTCATTTTAGAGTCTACATATTTTTAAACTATATATATATTAGAGTTTATAGATTTATTTTTATAGTCTTCCCTACCAAAATAACTAATTTTAAAATAAGTGAAAATCAACATAAGTATATTCTTTTTAAAAGTTACTATTCATCTGATTTCTAGCTCTGGAAACTTATCCCCAATGGTCAGTATGAGTTCCGAGTTAGGGCAGCGAATAAATACGGAATCAGTGATGAGTGCAAATCGGATAAAGTGACCATTCAAGACCCTTATCGCCTTCCTGGAGCTCCAGGAAAACCAAAAGTTTTGGAGCGCACCAAAGGGTCGATGCTAGTGAGCTGGACTCCTCCTTTGGACAATGGCGGCTCTCCAATTACTGGCTACTGGCTGGAGAAGAGAGAAGAGGGAAGTCCCTACTGGTCACGTGTTAGCCGAGCACCAATAACCAAAGTGGGATCAAAAGGCGTGGAATTTAATGTTCCTCGTTTGATTGAAGGTGTTAAATACCAGTTCAGAGCAATGGCAATAAACGTTGCAGGAATTGGCCCTCCCAGTGAACCATCAGATCCAGCGGTTGCAGGAGATCCCATATGTAAGTATGCTTCCATTTCTGGAATTTACAAAGGGCAAAGCCACTAACTGGATAGTTTTGCTTTTAAATTTCTTGTGTTTTCCTATGCCAAATTATTTTATTTTTTTAAAGTTATAAGTTTCATAGTTACATAGACTAAAGTATATATGTATATGTGTATATATATTTATTTATATACATACAAACACTATGCACAACTATCTCTATAAATGTATATATGCATACAAAAACACAAACATAAAGCCATATAGTTTTTAAACTCTTGGATTAAATCTATTACTTTTATGAGAAATCACGTAACAATGACCCTTGACATAAGCTCCTCTCTGCTCCCATCCTATATAATAAAGATGTAATATACAAATGGTCGTTACGCTTCATATGCGTAACGGATCAGCAGGAGGATGGGGCAGCAAGCTACAAGCGGGTGGCGGAGAGCTACAGGAGTGGCAGGGCAGCAAGCTATGGGAGGGGTGGGGGAGGAGGGGGAGCTACAGGAGGGCGGGGCAGTGGGTGGAGAGCTACCGGAGGATGGCAGCTAGCTACTGGCAAGCTACTGGCACATGGATTCGTGCACAGGGCTACTAGTACTTTAATAAATCCCTATCGCATTAGATACTGTGGAAAGTTATCTCCCTCACTAAATAGTCAGAACCTCCAGTAGGAATTTAACAAAAAGCAAAATGTTGTTAAATATTCAGTGATATTTATTAAACAAACGTATAAGATTCTCAAGCACTGTCTGTGGGGTCAAATAAAAGGAAAAATACTTCTAAAATATCTATGAGCAGATCAGTTCAAAAATTAAAATCCCATGGCCTTAATGGTTAATTGCATTTATTACATAATATGTCTGATTAGATTCTCTGGAAAAAACTTGCTATTTGTTAAAAAGAAGATGAAAAATACACTAAGTTCTATATGGATGATAATGTATAAAACGAGGTAGTATCCATTCATTCACTCAATAAGGTAGTACTGAACATATGCTATGTGCAAGGAACTATGCTAGGTACTGAAGAGGGAAGAGCTGTGGTTAAAAAGATCAATAGAGTAAAAGAATTTCTGTAATTATAAATCACTGTCAAGAATGTAAAGGATTATTATGTGATTACTAGGGGCCCAGTGCACAAATTCATGCACCTTAAAAGGAACTGTTGGCCACGAGGCTGCCATAGGCACAGGGGCAGGTCTCAGCCCATCATCCACACCCCCACCTGGCCCCTCCTGCCATGGCCCCCAAGTTTCCTGTCTGCCAGCAGCCTTGCTTCCGCTGCTCCCACGTGCTGATGGTGACAGCCCCACTCAAACCCACTGATGGCACAGAGCGATTGGAGCTGGCACCAGCAGTGGCTGTTTTCCCGATTGCCCCTCAGGAGCAGGGGGAGGTGGAGAAGCCCTCAGGGGCGATCAGGCCAGCAGATGCTTGCACCCGCTGATGACACCGAGTGATCAGGACAGGATCCAGGCACTGTCAGTGGGTGCAAGGCGGCTCTGGTGGCAGCTCTGGCACCAGCCGCAGGTGCAAGCAGAGCTGGCACTGCCATCAGGTGCGAGTGCTGGGTGGGACTGCGGCACATGGGAGCAAAGAATTTTCAGTACCCACCGGAGGCTCACCCCAATGACAATGACTGGTGCCCTGCCTTGGTCTGGCACTCCCACTCACCTGCTCCACAATTCCGCCATGGCCAATGCCCACCATGTCCCGCAGATGCCCCCTGGTGATCAGCGCACATCACAGTGACCAGTTGTTCGGTTGTCCGGTTGTTCTGCCGTTTGGTCCATTTGCATATTAGCCTTTTATTAAATAAGATTGTAGACAATGACTGTGTAGGGTCTTGAGATTAGTTTGTGTTCAAAGATTTACCAGCTAATGATAAAATCATTTTTAATTTTAATTTTATGGTGAATCAATTAAAATGTTTTTAATAGAAAATATTGCAGTATCTCTTCAAAGGGATCTCAAAAGTAAAATAGCTTTTCACTAATCATGTGTAAATAGAATACAGATCTATCTAGAGATCAAAGTAGTCTTTCTAATCCCAATTAGTTGTTTGCTTTTTTTGTTTTTGCACTAATGCTAACTGAAAATAGACTATTTTCTATATTCCTCTATTCTAGAAAGTAATTTATTCTTTTGCCATTCCTATTTTAATATTCTAATACAGTGGTCGGCAAACTGTGGCTCTCGAGCCACATGCGGCTCTTTGGCCCCTTGAGTTTTTAGCAAAGGCCAGCTTAGGAGTCCCCAAATTAAGTTAATAATAATGTACCTACCTATAGAATTTAAGTTTAAAAAATTTGGCTCTCAAAAGAAATTTCAATCGTTGTACTATTGATATTTGGCTCTGTTGACTAATGAGTTTGCTGACCACAGTTCTAATAGATTAAAAATAAAAAATGATCATGTACAGTACAACATTTCTGTGCTATATAAATCTAGCATTCTATCAGTTTCAAAACTTTATATGTTTGGGGTTTTTCTCTTACTAGATCCACCCAGCCCACCTTCTTGCCCAGAGGTAAAAGATAAAACAAAGTCAAGCATCTCGCTAGCATGGAAACCTCCAGCCAAAGATGGTGGCAGTCCAATCAAAGGATACATTGTAGAAATGCAAGAAGAGGGAACCACTGACTGGAAAAGAGTAAATGAGCCAGATAAGCTTCTAACTGCCTGTGAATGTGTGGTGCCAAATTTGAAAGAACTCAGAAAGTACAGGTTCAGAGTGAAAGCTGTAAATGAAGCTGGTGAATCTGAACCAAGTGATACAACTGGAGAGATCCCTGCAACTGATATTCAAGGTACTGGTCCATCTGTGCATTCACTTTTGGATATTATTATCAAATGGGTTCATTTACTGAAGATATGTCAGTTACTTTATTGAATAAGGTGAGCTAAATCCTGTTCTATTATTCGTGGTGTTACAGAGGCACCAGAAGTTTACATTGACATTGGAGCACAAGACAGTCTGACTTGTCAAGCTGGCTCACAGATTAGGATTCCTGCTGTCATCAAGGGGCGCCCAACACCAAAATCCTCTTGGGAATTTGATGGAAAGGCAAAGAAGGCGATGAAGGTGAGAAAAATTACAATTCTCTGTGTCTCCCATTGAATCACTCTAAGGAATATTTATATTACAACTGACCATCTTCTTTTCTAATAGGATGGAGTTCATGATATACCCGAAGATGCACAGGTAAGATAAAATGGAAAAGATTCAGAATCTCGTTGACTTCAATACTTCTAGTATTTCATTCAATGTATAACTACTGTTTGTTTGGGGTTTTTTTGTACAGTTGGAGACTGCTGAAAATTCATCAGTAATTATTATTCCGGAGTGTAAACGATCTCATTCAGGCAAATATAGCATCACAGCCAAGAATAAAGCAGGACAAAAGACTGCAAGTTGCAGAGTTAAAGTCATGGGTGAGAAAGACTTTAAAAGTTATCATGAAATAAGAACAAATTATTTTTTTTAAGAAGCAACATTGCTTATATTGTGATATGCATTCAACAGATGTACCAGGGCCACCCAAAGATCTGAAAGTCAGTGACATCACAAGGGGTAGTTGCCGACTTACATGGAAGATGCCGGATGATGATGGAGGAGACAGGATCAAAGGCTATGTTATTGAGAAGAAGACTATTGATGGAAAAGCGTGGACTAAAGTCAATCCAAACTGTGGAAGCACCACATTTTTAGTTCCCGATCTCATCTCTGAACAGCAATATTTCTTCCGCGTTCGTGCAGAAAACCGTTTTGGCATTGGCCCACCTGTGGAAACCATTCAGAGGACCACTGCCAGGGATCCAATATGTAAGTTTTAAAATCTATGATTAAAATACTTTCTCCAAATTGAAAAATATACAGCTATAAACGATGCTTAATACTTTCTTTAACTATTTTTAAAGATCCTCCTGATCCTCCTATTAAACTCAAGATTGGCCTCATAACAAAGAACACGGTACACCTGTCATGGAAACCCCCAAAGAATGATGGAGGCTCCCCTGTCACCCACTATATTGTTGAGTGCCTCGCATGGGACCCTACTGGGAAAAAGAAAGAAGCATGGAAACAGTGCAATCGGCGTGATGTGGAAGAATTGGAATTTACCGTGGAAGACCTCGTAGAGGGTGGGGAATATGAATTCAGAGTCAAAGCTGTCAATGAGGCAGGAGTCAGCAAACCTTCAGCCACTGTGGGTCCTGTGATTGTCAAAGACCAGACATGTAAGCACCAACATAGTAATAGAGAACATCCTTTCGTGAATGTCTTTGTAGACATTTAATAATAGTCCAAAATAAAAAGAGATATGTCTATATTTTGGGAAGCCACCATGGGTTGAGTGTGGACATGGGCACATTACTCAATCACTCATTCCCTCAACTTCTACAGAATTCTCATATTCCCTTACATATTAACTTTTCCTTCTTTAAATAATATGATGCTTGGAATTTCCTTAAGATAATTTTTCTCCATGCATGCTGTTTTACCTATCAGAAGTCAAAGCACTTCTTCCACATGCTCCTCAAAAGGGGCAGAAATGGGCCATTTATTTGCCCAGCAACTGCCAAGCCCCCTTTATCTTTTTCTCTATTTGAGAAAAAGGCATATCCATTTTAATAGATAAAATATATATACACAAATATGGTAATAACTCTTCCTCTAATTATTGTTATTATCACTACTGCTGTCTATTTGTTCAGTTCTTCTAAATTTCGGAGGGCTATATCAGAACAGTCTTTGCACATCCTTATACTAAACTTATGGAAAATAGACATTTGCTTTGCCTCTACTATCAGTTACATTTCTTCAAAGGGGAAGAAATTCATCTCAGAATTAACACAATAGGTCCCCTCATAACTGCATAAACAGTAAAGGGAATATCATGTAAGAACTCCCATGCCTACACAACTACAATTTCCACTTCTCTCTGCCCCTCTTCAATATCTGTATGAATAATGATGCCAGGTAAGTGATAGGCAATAGCTGTACAGAGCCACATGTAGATAAAGCATGATGACCACATGTACCTGTTCCCCAAGCTGGTATAAATTAATTAAAGACAGATCTATTCTTTATATTGGGCTGGACTACAAAGCCTATCTATAAATAGCTTTATAGTCACCGTGAATTCTATTTTCTATCCTTTAGTGTTTTTTGTTCCTAATGACAATAATTTGTTTGTAATAATCTAGGCCCACCATCAATTGATCTAAAAGAATTCATGGAGGTTGAAGAAGGAACTGATGTTAGCATCGTGGCCAAAATTAAAGGTGTACCATTCCCAACACTAACCTGGTTTAAAGCGCCTCCAAAGAAGCCTGATAATAAAGAACCTGTTATCTATGACACCCATATCAATAAACTCGTGGTGGATGATACTTGCACCTTAGTTATTCCACAGTCTCGCAGGAGTGACACTGCCTTATATACCATTACAGCTGTGAATAACCTGGGAACAGCATCAAAGGAGATGAGATTGAATGTCCTTGGTAAGGATTGCATGGTTTTATAGAAACTACGTGTGTTTTTTCTGTTCATAAATGTAATGTTTGGCTTCAAAATTATTCTACTAATAAAGTTTTTCTTTTTAAACCATTTTAGGTCGCCCTGGCCCTCCAGTGGGACCAATAAAGTTTGAATCTATTTCAGCAGACCAAATGACATTATCTTGGCTCCCACCTAAAGATGACGGTGGGTCTAAGATCACAAACTATGTAATTGAGAAGAGAGAACCTAATAGGAAGACATGGGTGCGTGTCTCCAGTGAACCCAAAGAGTGCATGTTCACAGTTCCCAAATTACTAGAAGGCCATGATTATGTATTCCGGATCATGGCCCAGAATAAATATGGCATTGGGGAGCCTCTTGACAGTGAACCTGAAACAGCAAGAAACCTCTTCTGTAAGTAGCACAGGTTTCACAGACAAAGTCATTCTTATGTGTGTGTTTCATAAGTTCTAATAAATCAATGTGATTATTTTTTTTTCACAGCTGTCCCTGGAGCACCAGATAAGCCAACAGTTAGCAGTGTGACTCGTAACTCCATGACTGTCAACTGGGAGGAGCCAGAATATGATGGAGGCTCTCCTGTGACTGGATACTGGCTAGAAATGAAAGACACCACTTCAAAGAGATGGAAGAGAGTTAACCGAGATCCTATCAAAGCCATGACTTTGGGTGTTTCTTATAAAGTGACTGGCCTTATTGAAGGTTCTGATTATCAATTCCGGGTGTACGCGATCAATGCTGCTGGTGTGGGTCCAGCAAGTCCACCGTCAGACCCAGTGACTGCTAGAGATCCAATTGGTAAGCCTTGACACCATTTGTTTTGTTTTTTTCTTCTTTTTCCAAAGTGCCATGGTATAGTCAAGAATACTAATGTATATTGGCTCTTTCCAGCCCCTCCTGGTCCTCCATTTCCCCAAGTCACAGACTGGACTAAATCATCTGCAGATTTGGAATGGTCTCCCCCATTAAAAGATGGTGGATCCAAAGTAACTGGATACATCGTTGAATTTAAGGAAGAAGGAAAAGAAGAATGGGAAAAGGTAACGAACACTTGGTATTACGGAAATGTATTCTAAACTAAAAATGTAGCGGTTATTCTGAATCGCATTAACTTCTATCTGTATCTTTTGAATTAAGAAATGATATTATAATCCAAATATCTGTTATATCAAATATCTAATGAAAGTTAAGTCATGTTACTGTTAACTTATCTTTTGGTTATAAACCCTGAGAAAGTGAAATAAATGCACAGTACAGGTGTTTTATTTTTAATCATTTGACAATAATTTTAAAACATGATTTCTGATAAGATCTTCCATTCAGTGCTTACCTGTAATATCTTATCCCTAAAACCTAAACTGGCAACAGTTTTTCCAAAGGCAGTTAAATATGTCCTTGGTTATGCTTTAGAAAACTATTAAAACAAGTAGCTACCAAGAACTATTATAATTATAAAATGCTTGTGATTTTTCCCTAGGCTAAAGATAAAGAAGTGAGAGGAACAAAACTTGTTGTGACAGGATTAAAAGAAGGCGCATTCTACAGATTTAGAGTTAGAGCAGTCAACATTGCCGGCATTGGAGAGCCTGGAGAAGTCACAGATGCTATTGAAATGAAGGACCGAATTGGTGATTAATACTTCTATTATTTTTATATGTATTCCTGTTTTGGATTGGAAATGAAAATCACATTTTTAAATCACATTTGTTTTTCCAGTCTCACCTGATCTTCAGCTAGATGCCAGCGTCAGAGACAGAATTGTGGTCCATGCTGGAGGGGTGATCCGGATCATCGCCTATGTGTCTGGCAAACCTCCTCCAACCATCACCTGGAGCATGAATGAAAGAGCATTACCGCAAGAAGCCACCATTGAGAGCACAGCCATTAGCTCATCCATGGTCATTAAGAATTGCCAGAGGAGCCACCAAGGTGTCTATTCTCTTCTTGCCAAAAATGCAGGGGGAGAAAGGAAGAAGACAATTATCGTCGATGTATTAGGTAAATACTTTCAATCTGTCCATGAAACTTAAAGATCACATTTATTTTATCAACAACAAAGCTATGTTGCCCTAGCTAGTTTGGCTCAATGGATAGAGTGTGGGCCTGCAGACTTAAGGGTCCCAGGTTCAATTCTGGTCAAGGGCACATGCCCAGATTGCTGGCTCAATCCCCAGTAGGGGGCATGCAGGAGAGAGCCAATCAATGATTCTCTCTCATCATTGATGTTTCTGTCTCTCTCTCCCTCTTCCTTCCTTTCTGAAATAAATAAATATATATATATATTTTAAAAATGCTATGTTAAAATAAAATTATGTTACAAATATTTTGGAACATAAGAAAAATCATCCAGCATCTCATTAACCACTACAGTATTAGCATTTTTTAATTTCTCCTTGTTTCTTTATTCTATACATATTTTATATGGTTGTACTCCTACTGTAAAGTTTTATGCGTTGACTTTTTATGTATCATGCTACCATAAGCATTTACTATGCTATTATATAGTTTTCATAAAAGCAGCTTTCCTGCAAATGTACATGAATGTTTCACAGTTTGCAAAGGTTGACCATTTTCACATCATGGGACTGTTTCTTTATTTTCTAATTATCATAATACTGCAAAAATCCCTTTGAAGGGTTTCTGTATTCTAATTGAAGAGAAGCATCATATTTAGTTATCAATATTGAATTTCTAAACATTAAAATAGAGTTGAACTCCCCAATGCTTTGTCATGCCTCTTGCTGGCTGCTTCATTCCAGTGATTTGTTCAGAAAAGAAAGCCCTCCCACTCAGATCTCTCTGAGCATGTCTCCAGGAACAATCACACTCCAAACAGCCACTTTTTGTGTGAAAATAACTAGTTCTCTATTGAACATAATTAATGTTATGAAAACATTATGGTTTCATTAATGAAAATGGTTTAAGGAAAGATATCTTATTGGGCAATAACCCTACAAGATTTTAGATTAGTTTCAAGCTACTAAACACTCTTTTACCTAATGGCTATTGTTTTAACTTGACCAACTGGTACACTGCCAGGTTAAATTTCAACCCTCTCAAAGGTCATTCTGAGATTTGGGACCTCTTGTGCCTCATTGATTCACTGGTGACCCAGAAAAAACTCTCTCCCCTTTGAAAACTGGACACAAAAAAGTAGCTATGCTGTCACTCCTTTCTCATCCCGTCTCCCTCTGGGTGTCATCCCAACAGCCCCTCCCTACAACTACTGTTCCTTCCGCTTCTGCTGAAACTGGGGCAAGCCATAACTGTTGCAAACCTATTTCATCTAAAAATATGGTTGAAAATAGATGCCAGGGGAGGAAAACAACTCAATAAATAAACACACAATCTTATTTTCTTCATAACAACATTTGTGTCCCCTTTTTAAAAACAGAGGGTAACAAATATTGAGCACTATGATTCATTGAAAACAAACAACTAGAAAGCTTTTCCTCTTATTTCCAGATGTGCCAGGTCCTGTTGGAACCCCTTTCCTGCCTGACAACCTGACCAATGACTCCTGCAAACTGACGTGGTTTTCTCCGGAAGATGACGGAGGCTCTCCAATCACCAATTATGTCATTCAGAAACGGGAAGCTGATCGCAGAGCGTGGACCCCAGTGACATACACAGTCACCCGACAAAATGCTACTGTCCAGGGTCTCATTCAAGGAAAAGCCTACTTTTTCCGAATTGCAGCTGAAAATATCATTGGCATAGGCCCTTTTATTGAAACACCACATGAAATTGTCATCAGAGATCCAATAAGTATGTACAGTTTCAAACAATTTCATTCTTAATTACTTCTTCAATCAATTACTAATAAAAAAAACTATGGTGACAAAATATGTGTATAAATGCCAAACATTTTATTCATTTGGCAACCATTCATTAAGTAAATACTCAATATCAGATACTGGTAGTATTTGAATGTGGTTGTGAAAATGATTATGGGAATATATCTGATTCTTCAAATCCTTCCATGTTTACTACACTGGTTGTTTTTAAGTTGCCACTTAATGGCATAAATATGAAGTGTTTTCCTAATTCTAAAACTACCAAGTCTGAGAACTTATATTTCCTCATCTGGCAGAGGAAATTAGATTGTATTAAGTCCTTTTTAGCGCTAATGATTCTATGATGTCTCTTTTGTTACTTATCAAAGCAAATAGTTAAGGTTTAAATGCAATCCTCAGAAAGTATTCTTTACTACATTCTTAATATGACAGTTTTTTCACTGTAATTCCATACTTACACTTACAGCTGTACCAGAGCGTCCTGAAGACCTGGAAGTTAAAGAAGTCACTAAAAATTCTGTTTCTTTGACTTGGAATCCTCCAAAGTATGATGGTGGATCCGAAATTATTAACTATGTCCTAGAAAGCCGTCTCATTGGAACTGAGAAATTCCACAAAGTTACACAGGACAACTTACTTAGCAGAAAATACACTGTTAAAGGCTTAAAAGAAGGTGATACGTATGAGTACCGTGTCAGTGCCGTCAATATTGTTGGACAAGGCAAGCCATCATTTTGCACCAAGCCCATCACTTGCAAGGATGAGCTAGGTATGTGTCCAATGCAGCTTATACTTTGAAAGCTTGTACCTTTATAGATTTATCATAAAACATCAGTAATACCGACTTGCCTTTGTAATTGTACATTTTAGCTCCTCCAACACTTGAACTTGACTTCAGAGATAAGATCACGGTTCGAGTTGGTGAAGCTTTTGCCCTCACTGGCCATTACTCAGGCAAGCCAAAGCCTAAGGTTACTTGGTTCAAAGATGAAGCTGATGTGGTAGAAGATGATCGCACGCATATAAAGACCACTCCAACAACACTTGCTCTAGAGAAGATCAAGGCCAAACGTTTAGACACTGGCAAATACTGTGTGGTTGTGGAGAATAGTACAGGCTCTAGGAAAGGTTTCTGTCAAGTTAACGTGGTTGGTAAGTATTATTTAGCAAGATGAATAGATATTCTATTCTTTCTAAAGCAGAAGTGGAAATAACATTTTGTGCTGTGATTTTTTTTTTTTTTCTGCAGACCGTCCTGGACCACCAGTAGGACCAGTTATTTTTGATGAGGTGACCAAAGAGCACATGGTTATCTCTTGGAAGCCACCATTAGATGATGGAGGCAGTGAAATTACCAATTATATTATTGAGAAGAATGAGGTGGGCAAAGATATTTGGATGCCTGTGACAGCTGCAAGTGCTAAACCAACATGCAAAGTTTCTAAACTGCTTGAAGGAAAAGATTATATTTTCCGGATACGCGCTGAAAATTTGTATGGAATAAGTGATCCTCTGGTGTCTGATTCAATGAAAGCCAAAGATCGTTTCAGTATGCACTACATTTCATTTTAGTGATTCAATGTTTGATATTGTTAATAGGAAAAATTAAATTTCTAACACATTTTGCTAATGTTTATTATAGGGGTTCCTGATGCACCTGACCAGCCAATTGTTACAGAAGTTACCAAAGATTCTGCGTTAGTAACCTGGAACAAGCCAAATGATGGAGGAAAGCCCATAACAAACTACATCCTGGAAAAGAGGGAAACTATGTCTAAACGATGGGCTAGAGTTACCAAAGAGCCGATCCATCCATACACTAAATTCAGGGTTCCTGATCTTCTAGAAGGGTGTCAGTATGAATTCCGGGTTGCTGCAGAAAATGAAATTGGTATTGGAGACCCAAGCCCACCATCCAAACCAGTCTTTGCTAAAGATCCAATTGGTACAGTATTAAAGCATCCATTCCATTTTCATATTATCCAACTTTGTTTTCAGATATATTCTAATTCTTTTTTAATTTTTTCCTTCTATTATATAGCTAAACCAAGTCCACCTGTTAATCCTGAAGCAATAGATACAACATGTAATTCAGTTGACCTAACTTGGCAGCCACCACGTCGCGATGGTGGGAGCAAGATTCTGGGTTATATCATTGAGTACCAGAAAGTTGGAGATGAAGAGTGGAGAAGAGCCAATCACACTCCTGAGTCATGTCCTGAAACTACCTATAAAGTCACTGGTCTTCGGGATGGTCAGTCCTACAAGTTCAGAGTACTAGCAGTCAATGAAGCTGGTGAATCAGACCCAGCTCATGTTCCTGAGCCTGTGCTAGTAAAAGACAGACTTGGTGAGTAAAATGTTCTAAGCTTTCTTTGCAAGGAAGATAGGTGTGTCGGTATATACACTTATTTGTAAAATTCATTAACAAATCAAACCTGAAAGCACTATTTTCTTTATTCAAGAACCCCCTGAGTTGATTCTTGATGCCAACATGGCGAGAGAACAACATATAAAGGTTGGTGATACCCTAAGACTTAGTGCCATCATCAAAGGAGTGCCATTCCCAAAAGTAACTTGGAAAAAAGAAGACAGAGAGGCTCCGACTAAAGCAAGAATTGATGTTACTCCAGTTGGTAGCAAGCTTGAAATTCGTAACGCTGCCCATGAAGATGGTGGAATCTATTCCTTAACGGTGGAGAATCCAGCTGGTTCAAAAACTGTCTCCGTAAAAGTACTTGTATTAGGTAAGAATTTTAATGCTTAGGTTGTTTTTGCTGTAAAAACAAATTAAAAGTAAATTGTGATATATTTTGAGCTCTTACCTGTATTAAGTCACATATAACTGCATTGCTTAACACTCTTCAGATAAGCCTGGGCCACCTCGAGATCTGGAAGTCAGTGAAATTAGGAAGGATTCTTGCTACCTTACTTGGAAGGAACCACTGGATGATGGTGGTTCTGTTGTTACAAATTATGTGGTTGAGAGGAGAGATGTTGCCAGTGCCCAGTGGTCACCTCTCTCAACTACGTCAAAGAAAAAGAGTCACTGGGCTAAACATCTTAATGAAGGCAATCAGTATCTCTTCCGAGTAGCTGCTGAGAACCAGTATGGACGTGGTCCTTTTGTTGAAACACCTAAGCCGATCAAGGCTGTGGATCCTCTACGTAAGTTGCTTTCTCTAAATACAAAATATTATTTGACTGTCTTTGAGAATATTCTTTATTCATCATAACTTCTTCTTTTGAAAAGATCCCCCCGGGCCACCCAAGGACCTACACCACGTAGATGTTGACAAGACTGAAGTCTCCCTTGTTTGGAATAAGCCAGATCGTGATGGTGGTTCTCCAATCACTGGATATTTGGTGGAATATCAAGAAGAAGGAACCAAAGACTGGATTAAGTTCAAGACTGTGACAGATTTAGAGTGTGTTGTTACTGGACTACAACAAGGAAATACCTACAAATTCCGTGTAAAAGCTGAAAATATCGTGGGCCTTAGCCTCCCTGACACAACTATTCCAATAGAATGTCAAGAAAAATTAGGTAATTTTTGGGCTGGCATTATTATTTTGTGTTTTTTTTTTAATTATGCATATTTCTTTTAAAAATCTAATTTCTTTGTGTTTACTTTATAGTACCTCCATCTGTGGAGCTGGATGTGAAATTAATTGAAGGCCTTGTGGTAAAAGCTGGAACTACAGTCAGATTCCCAGCCATTATAAGAGGTGTACCCTTTCCTACTGCAAAGTGGACAAGTGATGGGAGTGAGATTAAAACCGATGAACATTACACAGTTGAAACTGACAATTTCTCATCTGTACTTACCATTAAGAACTGCTTAAGGAGAGACACTGGGGAATATCAAATCACAGTTTCTAATGCAGCTGGCACCAAAACAGTAGCTGTACATCTTACTGTCCTTGATGTTCCTGGTCCGCCAACAGGTCCTATTGATATTCTGGATATTAGCCCTGAGCATATGACTATCTCCTGGAAGCCACCTAAGGATGATGGAGGAAGCCCTGTGATAAATTATATCGTTGAGAAAAAAGATACAAGAAAAGATACATGGGGTGTTGTCTCTTCAGGAAGCAGTAAGACAAAGCTGAAAGTCCCACATCTGCAAAAGGGCTCTGAATATGTTTTCCGAGTTAGTGCAGAGAATAAGATGGGTGTTGGTCCTCCCCTTGATTCCACACCTACTGTTGCTAAACATAAATTTAATCCTCCATCGCCTCCAGGTAAACCAGTGGTTACTGACATTACTGAAAATGCTGCAACATTGTCCTGGACTCTGCCAAAATCTGATGGTGGCAGCCCAATAACTGGTTACTATGTAGAACGTCGAGAAATAACTGGCAAATGGGTGAGGGTCAACAAAACACCTATAGCGGACTTGAGGTTTAGAGTGACAGGACTCTATGAGGGAAATACCTATGAGTTTAGAGTTTTTGCTGAAAATCTTGCAGGACTAAGCAATCCATCCCCAAGTTCTGACCCAATAAAAGCTTGCCGACCCATCAAACCACCTGGACCACCTATTAATCCTAAACTGAAAGACAAGACCAAAGAAACAGCTGACTTGGTGTGGACAAAGCCTCTCAGTGATGGTGGTAGCCCCATTCTAGGGTATGTAGTGGAATGTCAGAAGGCTGGTACGACCCAGTGGAACAGGATTAATAAAGATGAACTCATTAGGCAATGTGCCTTTACAGTACCTGGACTAATTGAAGGAACAGAGTACAGATTCCGTATAAAGGCAGCTAATATTGTTGGAGAGGGAGAGCCAAGAGAACTAGCAGAATCTGTGATTGCAAAAGACATCCTTCATCCTCCAGAAGTAGAACTTGATGTTACTTGTCGTGATGTTATTACTGTGAGAGTGGGCCAAACTATCCATATTCTTGCTCGAGTCAAAGGCAGACCTGAACCAGACATAACTTGGTCCAAGGAAGGCAAAGTACTGGTCCGCGAAAAGCGGGTTGACCTAATTCACGATCTACCTCGTGTTGAGTTACAAATTAAAGAAGCTGTTAGAGCTGATCACGGCAAGTATATCATCTCCGCTAAGAACAGCAGTGGACATGCCCAGGGTTCCGCTATTGTTAATGTCCTTGACAGACCTGGGCCTTGCCAGAATTTAAGGATTAGCAATGTAAACAAAGAGAACTGTACAATTTCTTGGGAAAACCCACTAGATAATGGTGGCTCAGAGATAACAAATTTCATAGTGGAATCTCGCAAACCAAACCAGAAAAGCTGGTCAATCGTTGCTTCGGATGTCACTAAGCGATTAATCAAGGCGAACCTTTTAGCCAACAATGAATACTACTTCCGAGTTTGTGCAGAGAATAAAGTAGGTGTTGGGCCAACCATTGAAACGAAAACTCCAATTCTGGCTATTAACCCTATTGATAGACCAGGTGAGCCTGAAAACCTTCACATTGCAGATAAAGGAAAGACATTTGTCTATCTAAAGTGGCGGCGGCCTGATTATGATGGTGGCAGCCCAAATCTATCATATCATGTTGAGAGGAGACTGAAGGGTTCTACTGACTGGGAAAGAGTACATAAAGGAAGCATTAAAGAAACCCACTTCATGGTTGACAAATGTGTTGAAAACCAAATTTATGAGTTCAGAGTACAAACAAAGAATGAAGGTGGAGAAAGTGACTGGGTAAAGACAGAGGAAGTTGTTGTGAAGGAAGATTTACAGAAACCAGTACTTGATCTGAAGTTAAGTGGTGTATTAACTGTTAAAGCCGGGGATACCATTAGACTTGAGGCAGGTGTTAGAGGCAAACCATTTCCAGAAGTTTCATGGACCAAGGACAAAGATGCTACAGACTTAACAAGATCACCAAGGGTCAAGATTGACACCAGTGGTGATTCATCTAAATTTTCTCTTACTAAAGCAAAGCGAAGTGATGGTGGTAAATATGTAATTACAGCAACTAACACAGCTGGCAGTTTTGTGGCCTACGCCACTGTCAATGTCTTAGATAAGCCTGGTCCTGTAAGAAATCTGAAAATTTCTGATGTATCCAGTGATAGGTGTACTATTCGCTGGGATCCACCAGAGGATGATGGTGGCTGTGAAATCCAAAATTATATTCTAGAAAAATGTGAGAGCAAACGCATGGTTTGGTCTACCTATTCTTCTGCTGTCTTAATACCCAGTGCTACAGTAACACGTCTCATAGAAGGAAATGAATATATTTTCAGAGTCCGTGCAGAAAATAAAATAGGCACAGGGCCTCCAACAGAAAGCAAACCAGTCATTGCAAAAACCAAATTTGATAGACCCGGTCGCCCTGATCCCCCAGATGTCACTAAAGTAAGCAAAGAAGAAATGACAGTGGTTTGGAGTCCACCTGAATATGATGGTGGAAAGTCCATCACAGGATACTTTTTGGAGAAAAAGGAAAAACATTCAATACGTTGGGTCCCTGTTAACAAGAGTGCAATCCCTGAGAGACGTTTGAAAGTACAGAATCTCTTCCCAGGACATGAATATCAGTTCCGTGTCAAGGCAGAAAATGAAATTGGAATTGGAGAACCATCTTTGCCATCAAAACCAGTGGTGGCAAAAGACCCCATAGGTATGATATTCTTTCTTTTTCTGATACTATACCAACTCTTAATGTCAAGTACAGAGTGGTTAGAAAAATAAATTAAATCTGTAACTTAAAAACTTTATTTTATCCTACATTTCTCAAGGTAGATCTTTTACCAAATCACCTGAAGTGTATGAACAATGGTAGATCCTAATTTTATTGGGGTGGGGGGGAGGGTAAGGGCTCATTAATTGAGATATTGAAAAGCCTATCTTTAAGAATAGACTATATAAAAGTATGGATTAAAGTATCCTAGTAGTAGTTAACCATGCATATATTTATTCTTACATAATTTATTTTCAGAACCACCTGGTCCACCAACCAACCTCAAAGTTGTTGATACGACCAAAAATTCCATAACTCTTGGATGGGGAAAACCAGTGTATGATGGTGGCGCACCAATAATTGGCTATGTTGTGGAAATGAGACCAAAGAAAGAAGATGCATCACCCGATGAAGGATGGAAAAGGTGCAATGCTGCAGCTCAACTCATTCGCATGGAATTCACTGCTACCAGTTTAGATGAAAACCAGGAATATGAGTTCAGGGTGTGTGCCCAAAACCAGGTTGGCATTGGGCGCCCTGCAGAACTAAAGGATGCCATTAAACCTAAAGAAATCTTAGGTGAGGTCCTTTATTATCACTTCATTCATCTTCACTTCTCACATGATTTCCCCATATTCTGTGAAGTTGGCTAATGGCTTTCATGTCATTTGCAGAACCTCCGGAGATTGATTTGGATGCCAGCATGAGGAAACTGGTCACAGTGAGAGCAGGATGCCCGATTCGCCTATTTGCCATAGTGAGAGGGCGACCAGCCCCTAAAGTCACTTGGAGAAAAGTGGGTATTGATAACGTGGTCAGAAAAGGGCAAGTTGATCTTGTCGATACGATGGCCTTCCTTGTCATCCCCAATTCTACTCGTGATGACTCAGGAAAATATTCCTTGACACTTGTGAATCCAGCAGGAGAAAAGGCCGTGTTCGTGAATGTCAGAGTGTTAGGTGGGTTACTAACAAGCTTCTTCCTCCTCTTCAAAAATGCATCTGTCAATGAAGAGGCTGAGGAGACATGTACATCTGATGTTGTGGTTCTTTATAGATACTCCCGGACCTGTGTCTGATTTGAAAGTTTCGGACGTCACTAAAACATCATGTCACATTTCCTGGGCCCCTCCTGAGAATGATGGTGGGAGCCAGGTGACACATTATATTGTGGAGAAACGTGATGCCGAGAGAAAGACGTGGTCAACAGTTACCCCTGAAGTTAAGAAACTGAGCTTCCAAGTTACCAATCTTGTCCCTGGAAATGAATATTTCTTCAGAGTCACTGCTGTCAATGAGTATGGCCCCGGCGTCCCTACAGACGTCCCCAAACCAGTGCTTGCATCAGATCCCCTGAGTAAGCAATATCCTTTCTTCCTCTTTTTAACTCCAGTCCCCTACGTTAGCAAGGTCAAGATACTGAAATATTTTGATCTACCACTGAAAGAGTTTTAATTCGTAGAAACCTATACAGTACAAATAAATATCCAACTCACTCCTTAACTCACCTTGTACTATTTATTTTCAACATACCCTACAGTTTCCATGTACTTTGAAGCAAGTGTCATACTAAACACTTAAGTATATAAACAAATGGATTTGATTAGGTTACCTGGACAGTTTCTAAATCACGTTTTTCTTCTAGGTGAGCCGGATCCACCAAGGAAACTAGAAGTTACTGAAATGACCAAGAACAGCGCTACCTTAGCCTGGTTACCGCCCCTGCGGGACGGAGGAGCTAAAATCGATGGCTATATCATAAGTTATAGAGAGGAAGAGCAGCCTGCAGATCGCTGGACAGAATACTCAGTGGTTAAAGATCTCAGCCTTGTCGTCACTGGCCTCAAGGAAGGAAAGAAGTACAAATTTAGAGTAGTGGCCAGAAATTCTGTTGGAGTCAGTTTGCCAAGAGAAGCCGAAGGAGTGTATGAAGCCAAAGAACAGCTGTGTAAGTAGTCATTGTCTCAACTTACCCTGTGATAAAATTTATTAGAATTTTCTTTTCACAATGTAGACATCTCTCCCTGAGGAATATAGTTCCAGAAATACTTTACAGATAGTAGAAAACAGTGATTTTGAAGCATTTGAGCCCATACACGTTGTAAATAAACTATAACTGATGACACAGTACATATATATGTATATATGTATGTATAACATGGTATACACACACACACACACACACAAAGTTTCTTGAAACAACACCTATATTTCTTCTATATGCTGGGCTCATATTTTCTGTTCATTTCAATCTCATTCTTTTAAGAAAAATATTAGCCGTCATGCCAACATTAAATTGAACCCACTCATGAGTTGAAACCCACAATTTGAAACACACTAGTATAATTCCCCACCAGAGGAAACTAATCTCCCCACAAAATTAATATATTTTATTTTCCTTTTAGTGCCACCAAAGATCCTTATGCCAGAGCAAATTACTATTAAAGCGGGGAAGAAACTTCGAATTGAAGCCCATGTGTATGGAAAGCCTCATCCAACCTGTAAATGGAAAAAAGGAGAAGATGAAGTCGTCACATCCAGCCACCTGGCCGTGCATAAAACAGATACTTCTTCAATTCTGATAATAAAAGATGTTACTAGGAAAGACAGTGGTTATTATAGCCTCACTGCAGAGAACAGCTCTGGGACAGACACTCAGAAAATCAAAGTTATCGTCATGGGTAAGTTAAGCGTTAGCCAAAAAGTCATCTAAATATGAAGATCAAAAATATTTTTCCTATCAAATTCCTGTTCTTATGTTTCTTTCCTCTTGGTTCACGCAGATGCTCCTGGGCCCCCTCAGCCTCCGTTTGACATTTCTGACATAGACGCCGATGCTTGCTCCCTGTCATGGCACATCCCGCTGGAGGATGGAGGCAGTAACATCACCAATTACATAGTGGAGAAGTGTGATGTAAGCCGAGGTGATTGGGTGACGGCACTAGCGTCAGTGACAAAAACTTCCTGCAGAATTGGAAAACTGATCCCAGGCCAGGAGTATGTCTTCCGGGTCCGTGCTGAAAATCGATTTGGCATTTCAGAGCCTCTCACGTCTCCAAAGATGTTGGCTAAGTTCCCATTTGGTATGTTTCTTTCAGGAAGAAAAAAATTATCTTTTCTTTCTGGTCTGCTACTTAAGGGAGAAATTAACATGTCCCTTGTTTTCATGTCCAGATGTTCCTAGTGAACCAAAGAATGCACGAGTCACGAAAGTCAACAAAGATTGCATATTTGTGGCCTGGGACAGGCCAGACAGTGATGGAGGGAGCCCCATCACCGGTTACCTGATTGAACGCAAAGAAAGAAACAGTTTGCTGTGGGTGAAAGCTAATGATACTCCTGTCCGGTCAACTGAATACCCCTGTGTTGGCCTTATAGAAGGTCTTGAGTATTCATTCAGAATCTATGCCCTGAACAAAGCTGGATCCAGCCCACCCAGCAAACCAACAGAATATGTAACTGCACGAATGCCAGTTGGTAAGTTTTTTTTTTTTCTAAGTATTACAGGGACACATTTAAACCTTGGAATCTCTGAAGACTACTGTTTCCATTCAGGAATGTGTTCTGGGGATAATGTGAAATATGGAACTTTAAAACCTTTGCCATTAAGAAAAATGCTGAGAATACCTCTTTTGGTTTTAGATCCTCCAGGAAAGCCTGAAGTTATCGATGTTTCCAAGAGTACTGTATCCCTCATCTGGGCTCGTCCAAAACATGATGGAGGCAGCAAAATTATTGGCTATTTTGTAGAAGCTTGCAAACTTCCTGGTGATAAGTGGGTCCGGTGTAATACTACACCACACCAGATTCCCCAGGAAGAGTACACAGCTACTGGCTTAGAAGAGAATGCTCAGTATCAATTCAGAGCAATCGCCAAGACAGCAGTAAACATCAGCCAGCCTTCTGAACCTTCTGATCCAGTGACCATCCTAGCAGAAAATGGTAAGATTGTGTTGAGTATCAAAGGCGAAGGAGGACAGCACTCATAATGTATATTTCTCCTAATAAAAAAGAAAATCTACATCTATGGAGAAAAGAATAAAAATGATAGGTACTTTGTATACAGACATGAAAATTATATTATGGAGAATCTTAATCACATGTTAAACTAAAAATAGCGGTTAAACTAAAGGACCATATCCTTTCAACCATACACTTTCACAGAAATATGACCCCAAAAAAATGATGATAGTAAAAATTTCAGGATGTTGGCATTGTAAGTGATCTTTATTTTTTTCTTTATATTTTCAGCATGATCAAATTTCTACCTTAAACCTGCATTTCTTAATATGTTACTTCTAAAAATTCTGTCTTGAAAGACACAGAGTATATGAATTTCCCACTTTTATTATGACATATAATATAGCTTTGCACGTATTAAATCCTTTTCTTTTTTTTTTCCCCAGTTCCTCCCAGGATAGAACTGGGTGTGTCTATGAAATCTTTGCTTACTGTCAAAGCTGGAACTAATGTCTGCCTGGATGCGACTGTTTTTGGGAAACCAACACCAACAGTCTCTTGGAAGAAGGATGACACATTGCTAAAACCAGCAGAAGGCATCAAAATGGCCAGGAAGCGGAACCTGTGCACCTTGGAGCTGTTCAGCGTGAACCGAAAGGACTCAGGAGACTATACCATTACTGCCGAAAATCCAAGTGGTTCCAAATCAGCCACCATTAAGCTTAAAGTGTTAGGTAACTAAAGCGCTTAACTAGAATCTCATTTTATTTTGGCTAATGTGATGCAACAGACTTTACAAAATAATAATGAGGGAAGGTGCATATCCTGATGTATATTTTGTAGTCATAGAATTATTCTCATCACAGAACAACAGCATTTTAGGGCTGAAAAGAGCATTAGAGATTACATATTCCAGTTACCTAATTTCACATGTGAGGAAATTTTGGTTTTGAAAAATTAAGTGACTTCCAATGTCATATGGGAGGTTAATGACAATATAAAGACTGCAGCCCAGGTTTCCAGACCTCCATTCTACTTGTTCCCCATTTCCCATGTGTTAGTGAAAGACTTCACCTTTCTCCCTTGTTCTTTCAGATAAACCAGGTCCTCCAGCATCTGTTAAAATCAACAAAATGTATTCAGACCGTGCAATGCTTTCTTGGGAACCTCCTCTTGAAGATGGAGGCTCAGAAATCACCAACTATATTGTTGATAAACGTGAAACAAGCAGACCCAACTGGGCCCAGGTGTCTGCAACTGTGCCCATCACCAGCTGCAGTGTGGAGAAACTGATAGAGGGCCACGAGTACCAGTTCCGAATTTGTGCTGAAAATAAATACGGAGTGGGTGATCCAATCTTAACTGAACCAGCAATTGCTAAAAACCCTTATGGTAGGAACATTTTCCTGTGGCGTTCATTTTGCTTTTTTAAGTATTACCTTTTAGATGGGATATTAACATTTTTATCACTCTCTGCAGACCCACCAGGACGCTGTGATCCTCCTGTCATTAGCAACATAACAAAAGATCACATGACAGTAAGCTGGAAACCACCAGCAGATGATGGCGGCTCACCCATCACTGGCTATTTGGTTGAAAAGCGAGAAACCCAGGCAGTTAACTGGACTAAGGTCAACAGGAAACCTGTTATAGAAAGAACTATCAAAGCAACAGGTCTCCAAGAAGGCACCGAATATGAGTTTCGAGTTACAGCCATAAATAAGGCTGGCCCAGGCAAGCCCAGTGAGGCATCCAAAGCTGCTTACGCTCAGGACCCTCTGTGTAAGTTTTCATGAAAGACTCTCTTATCCTGTGTTGCAATCAACTTTAAACAACCAGGAGTGAGATTTTAATGAAAAAAAATTTTTTATTATTTATCCTTAGATCCTCCTGGTCCACCAGCTTTTCCTAAAGTGTATGATACAACCCGTAGCTCTGTGAGTCTTTCTTGGGGCAAGCCAGCCTTTGACGGTGGTAGCCCTATCATTGGTTACCTTGTTGAAGTAAAACGTGTTGACTCTGATAACTGGGTGAGGTGCAATTTACCAGATAAGCTCCAGAAAACCCGCTTTGAGGTAACTGGCCTGATGGAAAACATAGAGTATCAGTTCCGCGTGTATGCCATTAATAAGGTTGGATACAGTGACCCCAGTGATGTGCCAGACAACCACTGTCCGAAGGACATCCTAAGTAAGTACTACCAGGAAGAATACATCGAGCTTTCTCTTCAGTCATGCTGTAAGGGGAGAGGAGGGCGGGGTAGAACTCCCTTTTGTACATTTATTTGTTTATAGGCTTTGGTGTTTGTAATTCTAGGAATACATTTTTGGAGAGCTGGGTTGGTAATTTGTGGTATTGTAAAATAGGCCAAATAGGATGCAAAGTGATTTGTGGTTTTGAAAAGCTTTTCATACTTACATGAGAATGACATGTCTTCAAAAGAGCCTGGAATATAGAAATTTTATTCTGAGAATAAGGAAATTTTTAACTAAATAGTGAGCTATTATTCTTATAGGTTTTTATTTTCTCTTCTAACCCACCCTTTTCCATAAATATGGATTGGAAGGCTATCTGTCTTAACTTTTCTATTCACTTCTGGTCCATAACCAAGTCTTCCTTTATTTTTAATTACTTCTTTCTCATCCCCTATGTACTTTTATTCCTACAATGAAATAAAGAGAGTCAGTCTATAACAGAGGGCTTTCACTGAATATGGAAAAGAAAAATAAGAGCAGAAGAGAGCCAAGAACCAATCATTTACTTTTAATATGCAGAGTGTGAGAGTTTAGGTGTATAAGAAGACCCTCCAGGAAAAAGTGGGTTTAGCCTACAGGATATTGGAAAATAGTAAGATCAACAATTGCTATAGAGTATTGAAATTGTTGACAAAAGTTTTGAGGATTATATTAAGGATTTTTTTTTAAGAACAAGAAATCAGTTCTCGAAAAGAAATGTATTTTAGTAGTGGTTAAGTCCAATCTTTGGAAATATGTTTGACCCATTAAATCATTTAACTTTCTTCACTCCAAAATTAAACAGTTCCACCTGAGGGAGAACTGGATGCTGATTTGAGGAAGACAATTATATTACGTGCTGGAGTTACATTGAGACTATATGTACCAGTAAAAGGACGCCCACCTCCAAAGATAAGTTGGTCTAAACCAGGTGCCAATCTCAGAGAAAGGATTGGACTGGACATAAAGTCAACTGACTTTGACACCTTCTTGCGCTGTGAAAATGTGAACAAATATGATGCAGGAAAATATATCTTGACTCTGGAGAACAGCTGTGGTAAAAAGGAATATACCATTGTGGTGAAAGTGCTGGGTAAGTTTGTTTGAAACAAAATCATACATGTTAAAAATGCAATTCTATACCTTTTTTACATATTTCTTTCTTTCTTACCATTTACCAGATACTCCTGGGCCACCTGTCAATGTGACTGTTAAGGAAATATCCAAAGATTCTGCTTATATTACTTGGGATCCTCCCATTATTGATGGTGGAAGCCCCATCATAAACTATGTGGTAGAAAAACGTGACGCAGAGAGGAAATCCTGGTCTACAGTGGCAACTGAGTGCCCCAAAACAAGCTTCAGGGTATCTAAATTGGAGGAGGGAAAGTCCTACTTCTTCAGGGTGTTTGCTGAAAATGAGTACGGCATTGGTGATCCTGGTGAAACACATGATGCCGTCAAAGCTTCTGGTGAGCAAATGAGATGCTGCCCTGTCATTTTGAGTGGCATGTTACCTTGGTTATCTGGGGCTTAGACTTACCATTTTTCCTTTGCTTTAGAAACCCCTGGACCAGTTGTGGATCTGAAAGTGAGATCTGTAAATAAGTCATCTTGTACCATTGGCTGGAAAAAGCCTCGCAGCGATGGTGGAAGTAGAATTACCGGATATGTAGTTGATTTCCTAACTGAAGAAAATAAGTGGCAACGAGTTATGAAAGCATTAAACTTACAGTACTTTGCAAAAGATTTGATTGAAGGGAAGGAATATACCTTCAGGGTGAGTGCTGAGAATGAAAATGGAGAAGGAACGCCAAGCGAAATCATTGTCGTGGCAAAGGATGATGTTGGTAAGCTTTTTGCCCTGCACCCTCATTTTTTCTTTATTGTCAGCAAAAATACACTCTTGAGCCTTACTCACTAACTTCTATATAAGTTCTTTATAAACTATAGCAATATAAAAAGTTAATTGCTTGTCTTAAAAATAAAAATGTATCTCTGCTGTTTCCCAGTGGCTCCTGACCTTGACTTAAAGGATCTACCTGATTTGTGCTACTTGGCCAAGGAAAACAGCAACTTCCGTCTTAAGATCCCCATAAAAGGCAAGCCGGCTCCATCAGTGTCCTGGAAGAAAGGGGAAGATCCTCTAGCAACTGACACAAGAGTCAGTGTTGAGTCATCTGCAGTGAACACAACCCTTGTAGTACGTGATTGCCAAAAATCTGATGCTGGAAAATACACGATCACATTGAAAAATGTTGCTGGCATGAAGGAAGGAACTCTCTCTATAAAAGTTGTTGGCAAACCTGGCATCCCCACTGGGCCAATCAAATTTGATGAGGTCACAGCAGAAGCCATAACCTTAAAGTGGGGTCCTCCAAAAGATGACGGAGGTTCTGAAATCACCAACTATATCCTGGAGAAGAGAGATTCTGTAAACAACAAATGGGTGACATGTGCCTCAGCTGTCCAGAAAACCACCTTTAGAGTAACCAGGCTTCATGAGGGTATGGAGTACACCTTCAGGGTCAGTGCCGAAAACAAATACGGTGTGGGAGAAGGCCTGAAGTCGGAGCCAATTGTCGCTAAACATCCTTTTGGTGAGTGTCTCAATATCAGAAAATATAAAGCAAAATGTGATTTTGAGGAAGTTTCTTATTATAAATCTTCCATTACCATATATTTTCCTAGATGTGCCTGATGCTCCCCCACCCCCCAATATTGTGGATGTCAGACACGATTCAGTATCTCTAACTTGGACAGATCCCAGGAAAACCGGTGGCTCTCCAATTACAGGTATTTATTTCACTCTTATCCTACAGCTTTCACATCAATGTTTCCTCCAAACCTTCCTCCCTGAAAACAAGTTGAATGTGTGCTCCTTATTTATATAGCACTGCCTGTCCATGTGTATTTTCCTTTCAGTACATCAGCATTCAGTACATTAACCATTAATTAAACTAATTCATTAAGCTAATGCTTAATTTCATTGAAACCCTCCTAATATAATAGTTTATAAAGAAAGGTTTCTTAGTGATATCATTTTTTTGGAAGTTAAAATTTTTCAACAAAAGGTACAATGAATAAATATGCATATTCCAAGAGGGGGAAAAAATGGCATTATGCCTAGGTAATAAAAGTGTAGATGTTAGGAGACATCTGTAATACTTAAAACAATAAACAATTTAAATTTAAAAAATAGTTTTAAAAAAAGTTTAGATGTTAGCAAGAATGATTATCTCACATATCCATATGTAAGTTATTTGAGCAAAAACACATATATTTCAAAATCAGGCTACATTTGGAAGTTCTATCTGAATTGACACATCACTGGGTCTCTTGTAGGGTATCATATCGAGTTCAAGGAAAGAAACAGCCTTTTGTGGAAGAGAGCTAACAAGACTCCTATTAGGATGAAAGAGTTCAGAGTGACAGGATTAACTGAAGGTCTGGAATATGAATTCCGAGTGATGGCAATCAATTTAGCAGGAGTAGGCAAGCCAAGCCTGCCATCAGAGCCAGTCGTGGCACTTGATCCCATTGGTAAGTCATTATATGAAGGAAAACCCAGGTGCATCTTCTGCATGAAAAAAAGCGTTGGTATTTGACTGTTTTCCCCCAATGTTTTAGATCCTCCTGGCAAGCCTGAGGTTATCAGTGTAACAAGGAACTCGGTGACTCTCATTTGGACTGAGCCCAAATACGATGGTGGTCATAAGTTGACTGGATACATAGTGGAGAAGCGGGACCTACCCTCCAAATCTTGGATGAAAGCTAACCATGTTAATGTCCCTGATTGCGCCTTTACTGTAACTGACCTTGTGGAAGGTGGAAAATATGAATTCAGAATTAGAGCGAAGAATACAGCAGGTGCTATCAGTGCTCCATCAGAAAGTACAGGAACCATTATTTGCAAGGACGAATATGGTAGGTCTATTTTACCTTTTGTGCACATAAAAACATCAACTTAAGCCTCCTTCCTTTTTTGATTAAAATGTAATTTTTTTTCTTTGCAGAGGCACCAACCATTGTCCTTGATCCTACAATAAAAGATGGGCTAACAGTGAAAGCAGGAGAGACCATTGTTTTGAGCGCCATCAGCATTCTTGGCAAACCCCTTCCAAAGTCAAGCTGGTCCAAGGCAGGAAAAGACATTAGACTATCAGATATCGTTCAGATCACTTCCACCCCAACATCTTCCATGCTTGCTGTCAAGTATGCCACTAGAAAAGATGCTGGTGAATACACCATCACTGCTACCAATCCTTTTGGCACGAAGGAGGAACACGTGAAGGTAACAGTTCTTGATGTACCTGGTCCCCCAGGTCCCATTGAAATTAGTAATGTTTCTGCTGAAAAAGCAACGCTTACATGGACACCTCCCTTGGAAGATGGTGGCTCGCCAATTAAGTCCTATGTGCTTGAAAAGAGGGAAACCAGCCGACTCTTGTGGACAGTGGTTGCTGAAGATATTCAGTCTTGCAGGCATGTGGCAACCAAACTTATCCAAGGAAATGAGTACCTCTTCCGGGTCTCAGCTGTAAACCAGTATGGCAAAGGAGAACCTGTAGAGTCTGAACCTGTCAAAATGGTAGACAGATTTGGTACGTACAGCATGTGAGGGAATTGATCTGTTAATACTTAGGGCAGAGTTTAGGAAACAGGGTTTCTCATAAATTTGCTTCCTTTTCAGGTCCCCCTGGTCCTCCTGAAAAACCAGAGGTATCGAATGTCACTAAAAACACTGCCACTGTCAGTTGGAAAAGACCAGCTGATGATGGTGGTAGTGAGATCACAGGATATCATGTGGAAAGAAGAGAAAAGAAAGGCTTGCGTTGGGTGAGAGCAACCAAGACACCAGTTTCCGACCTCAGATGCAAAGTCACAGGACTTCAGGAAGGAAACACCTATGAATTCCGCGTCAGTGCAGAAAACAGAGCAGGAATTGGTCCACCTAGTGAGGCTTCGAATCTTGTTTTAATGAAAGATGCAGCATGTTAGTATTTACCTTTTTCAGCACAGCTCATTTGAGGGTGCAAATATTTTATATAATTTAGCTATAAGTCAAACTCTTAATATATATTTTTGTGTCTTGGTTTCCTTTCAGATCCTCCAGGACCACCTTCAAATGCACGTGTCACTGATACTACGAAAAAATCTGCTTCTTTAGCATGGGGCAAGCCTCATTATGATGGTGGACTTGAAATCACTGGCTATATTGTAGAGCATCAAAAAGTAGGAGAGGAGGCCTGGATAAAAGATACCACAGGAACTGCCCTCAGAATCACTGAGTTTGTTGTCCCTGATCTTCAGACTAAAGAAAAATACAATTTTAGAATCAGTGCCATCAATGATGCAGGTGTTGGGGAGCCAGCACTGGTTCCAGATGTTGAAATTGTGGAAAGGGAAATGGCTCCTGATTTCGAACTAGATGCTGAGCTTCGAAGAACCCTTGTTGTTAGAGCAGGACTCAGTATTAGAATATTTGTGCCAATCAAAGGTCGTCCTGCTCCTGAAGTGACATGGACCAAAGATGATATCAACCTTAAAACCCGAGCGAACATTGAAAACACAGAATCATTCACTCTTCTGATTATCCCAGAATGTAACAGATATGACACCGGTAAATTTGTGATGACTATCGAAAATCCTGCTGGGAAGAAAAGTGGCTTTGTCAACGTCAGAGTCTTGGATACACCAGGACCCGTCCTTAACCTGAGGCCTACTGACATCACAAAGGACAGTGTCACCCTGCACTGGGACCTCCCTCTGGTAGATGGGGGCTCACGTATAACAAACTATATTGTGGAGAAACGAGAAGCAACACGAAAATCTTACACCACGGTCTCCACTAAGTGCCATAAATGCACATATAAAGTTACTGGCTTGACCGAAGGATGTGAATACTTCTTCAGAGTGATGGCAGAGAATGAATATGGAATTGGTGACCCAACAGAAACAACAGAACCTGTGAAAGCCTCCGAAGCACCTTTACCTCCAGAAAGTCTGAACATCATGGACATAACCAAGAGCACCGTCAGCCTGGCATGGCCCAAACCAAAACACGATGGTGGCAGTAAGATCACTGGCTATGTGATTGAAGCCCAAAGAAAAGGCTCTGACCAGTGGACCCACATTACCACCGTGAAAGGGTTAGAATGTGTGGTGAAGAACCTCACTGAAGGGGAAGAGTACACCTTCCAAGTGATGGCAGTGAACAGTGCAGGGCGAAGTGCCCCTAGAGAAAGCAGACCTGTCATTGTCAAGGAGCAGACAATGCTCCCAGAATTGGATCTCCGTGGCATTTATCAGAAGTTAGTCATTGCCAGAGCTGGTGACAACATCAAGGTAGAAATTCCAGTGCTTGGTCGACCAAAGCCCACAGTGACATGGAAAAAAGGAGACCAGATTCTTAAACAGACACAGAGAGTTAATTTTGAAAATACAGCAACATCAACCATCTTAAATATCAATGAGTGTGTAAGAAGTGATAGTGGGCCCTATCCATTAACTGCAAGGAACATTGTAGGAGAGGTTGGTGATGTCATCACCATTCAGGTCCATGATATTCCAGGACCACCTACTGGACCAATCAAATTCGATGAAGTTTCATCTGATTTTGTAACCTTCTCTTGGGACCCACCTGAGAATGATGGAGGTGTACCAATAAGCAACTATGTAGTAGAAATACGACAGACTGACAGTACTACATGGACTGAATTAGCAAGCACTGTTATACGCACTACCTATAAAGCCACCCGCCTTACTACTGGAGTGGAATATCAATTCCGGGTAAAAGCTCAAAATAGATATGGAGTTGGACCAGGCATCACATCCACATCAGTAGTTGCCAATTATCCATTTAAGGTTCCTGGGCCTCCTGGTACCCCTCAGGTAACTGCAGTTACCAAGGACTCAATGACAATTAGCTGGCATGAACCTCTCTCTGATGGTGGAAGCCCCATTTTAGGATACCACATTGAAAGAAAAGAACGAAATGGTATACTCTGGCAGACTGTGAGCAAAACATTAGTACCAGGCAACATTTTCAAATCAACTGGACTTACAGATGGTATTGCTTATGAGTTCCGAGTGATTGCAGAAAACATGGCAGGCAAAAGCAAGCCGAGCAAGCCATCTGAACCCATGCTTGCTTTGGATCCCATCGACCCACCTGGGAAACCAGTTCCTCTTAATATTACTAGACACACTGTGACACTTAAATGGGCTAAGCCTGAATATACTGGAGGCTTTAAAATTACTAGTTATATAGTTGAAAAGAGAGACCTTCCTAATGGACGGTGGCTGAAGGCCAACTTCAGCAACATTTTGGAGAATGAATTTACAGTCAGTGGCCTAACAGAAGATGCTGCATATGAATTCCGCGTTATTGCCAAAAATGCTGCTGGTGCTATTAGTCCACCATCTGAGCCATCAGATGCTATCACGTGCAGGGATGATGTTGAAGCGCCAAGGATCATGGTGGATATTAAATTTAAGGACACAATTATACTAAAAGCAGGTGAAGCATTCAAGCTGGAAGCTGATGTTTCAGGTCGCCCTCCTCCAACAATGGAATGGACCAAAGATGGAAAGGAGCTGGAAGGCACAGGGAAATTAGAAATAAAAATTGCGGATTTCTCTACTAATCTGGTAAACAAGGATTCATCAAGAAGGGATGGTGGTGCCTATACCCTTACAGCAACTAATCCTGGGGGTTTTGCCAAACATATTTTCAATGTCAAAGTTCTTGATAGACCAGGCCCACCGGAAGGACCTTTAGTTGTATCCGAGGTGACATCAGAAAAATGTGTATTGTCCTGGTTGCCTCCACTGGATGATGGAGGTGCCAAAATTGATCATTATGTGGTTCAGAAACGTGAAACCAGCAGATTGGCATGGACAAATGTAGCCGCAGAAGTCCAAGTAACAAAACTAAAGGTTACTAAACTTTTGAAAGGCAATGAATACATCTTCCGCGTCATGGCAGTAAATAAATATGGAGTCGGAGAGCCACTGGAATCAGAACCTGTGCTTGCAGTGGATCCTTATGGACCCCCCGATCCACCCAAAAACCCTGAAGTCACAACTATTACTAAAGATTCAATGGTTGTCTGCTGGGGACATCCTGATTCTGATGGTGGAAGTGAAATCATAAACTATATTGTGGAACGGCGTGATAAAGCTGGGCACCGCTGGGTGAAATGCAACAAAAAAACTGTTACTGATTTAAGATTTAAAGTGTCTGGACTGACCGAAGGACATGAATATGAGTTCAGGATTATGGCTGAGAATGCTGCTGGAATTAGTGCACCAAGTTCTACCAGCCCATTTTATAAGGCTTGCGATGCTGTGTTTAAACCTGGCCCACCAGGTAACCCACGTGTTCTAGATTCAAGCAGATCATCCATTTCAATTGCTTGGAATAAACCCATCTATGATGGCGGCTCAGAAATCACCGGGTATATGGTTGAGATTGCCCTTCCAGAGGAAGATGAATGGCAGATTGTCACTCCACCAGCTGGACTCAAGGCAACTTCTTACACCATCACCAATCTCATAGAAAATCAGGAGTATAAAATCCGAATCTATGCCATGAATTCTGAAGGAATTGGAGAACCTGCACTTGTTCCTGGAACTCCAAAGGCTGAAGACAGGTTGCTGCCTCCAGAGATTGAACTGGATGCTGACCTACGCAAAGTTGTTACTATAAGAGCTTGCTGTACCCTGAGACTTTTTGTTCCAATCAAAGGCAGGCCTGCGCCTGAGGTGAAGTGGAGCCGGGAACATGGAGAATCTTTGGATAAAGCTAGCATTGATTCCACAAGCTCTTACACCCTGCTTGTTGTTGGAAATGTAAACAGATTCGACAGTGGCAAATACATACTAACCTTAGAAAACAGCTCAGGCAGCAAATCTGCATTTGTCAATGTTAGAGTACTGGATACACCAGGCCCTCCACAGGATCTGAAGGTAAAGGAGGTCACTAAGACATCTGTCACATTGACATGGGAGCCTCCTCTCCTTGATGGAGGTTCAAAAATAAAGAACTACATTGTTGAAAAGCGGGAATCAACAAGAAAAGCATATTCAACTGTTGCAACAAATTGCCACAAGACTTCCTGGAAGGTAGACCAGCTTCAAGAAGGCTGTAGTTACTATTTCAGGGTTCTTGCTGAAAATGAATATGGCATCGGGCTGCCTGCTGAAACGGCAGAATCTGTGAAAGCATCAGAACGACCTCTTCCTCCAGGCAAAATAACTTTGGTGGATGTCACAAGAAACAGTGTGTCGCTTTCTTGGGAGAAACCAGAGCATGATGGAGGCAGCCGAATTCTAGGCTATATTGTAGAGATGCAGAGCAAAGGCAGTGACAAATGGGTCACGTGTGCCACGGTCAAAGTCACTGAAGCCACTATAACTGGGTTAATTCAGGGTGAAGAATACTCTTTCCGTGTTTCAGCTCAGAATGAAAAGGGCATCAGTGATCCTAGACAACTGAGTGTGCCAGTAATTGCCAAAGATCTTGTCATTCCACCAGCCTTCAAACTCCTCTTCAATACTTTCACTGTACTGGCAGGTGAAGACCTAAAAGTTGACGTTCCATTCATTGGACGTCCTCCACCAGCTGTAACCTGGCTTAAAGATGAGGTGCCACTGAAGCAGACAACTAGAGTAAATGCAGAGAGCACAGAAAACAATTCATTATTGACAATAAAGGAAGCCTGCCGAGAAGATGTTGGACATTACACGGTTAAACTGACAAACTCAGCTGGTGAAGCTACTGAAATTCTTAATATTGTTGTTCTTGACAAACCAGGGCCTCCAACCGGACCAGTTAAAATAGATGAAGTGACGGCTGATAGTATTACTCTTTCCTGGGGCCCACCTAAATATGATGGTGGAAGTTCTATCAATAATTACATTGTAGAAAAACGGGACACTTCCACAACCACCTGGCAAATTGTGTCAGCTACTGTTGCAAGGACAACAATAAAAGCTTGTAGATTAAAGACCGGATGTGAATATCAGTTTAGGATTGCAGCTGAAAACAGATATGGAAAGAGCACCTACCTCAATTCAGAGCCCATTGTAGCCCAGTATCCATTCAAAGTTCCTGGTCCTCCTGGCACACCGTTTGTAACGCTCTCCTCCAAGGAGAGCATGGAAGTACGATGGAACGAGCCAGTCAATGATGGAGGTAGCAAAGTCATTGGCTATCACCTAGAACGCAAGGAAAGAAATAGCATCCTCTGGGTTAAGTTGAATAAAACGCCTATTCCTCAAACCAAGTTTAAAACAACTGGCCTCGAGGAAGGCATTGAATATGAATTTAGAGTCTCTGCAGAGAACATTGTGGGCATTGGCAAGCCAAGCAAAGTGTCAGAATGCTATGTAGCTCGTGACCCATGTGATCCACCAGGGCGGCCAGAGGCAATCATCGTCACACGGAATTCTGTGACTCTTCAGTGGAAGAAACCCACCTATGATGGCGGAAGCAAGATCACTGGTTATATTGTTGAGAAGAAAGAACTACCTGAGGGCCGTTGGATGAAAGCTAGTTTTACAAATGTCATTGACACTCAATTTGAAGTAACTGGCCTAGTTGAAGACCATAGGTATGAGTTCCGGGTTATAGCTCGAAATGCTGCAGGAGTGTTGAGCGAGCCATCAGAAAGCACAGGAGCAATAACAGCAAGAGATGAGGTAGATCCACCACGAATAAGCATGGATCCCAAATACAAAGAAACAATTGTGGTCCATGCTGGTGAATTCTTCAAGATTGATGCAGATATTCATGGCAAACCAATACCAACTATTCAGTGGATAAAAGGTGATCAGGAGCTATCAAATACAACTCGATTAGAAATAAAGAGCACTGACTTTGCCACCAGTCTCAGTGTAAAGGATGCAGTGCGTGTTGACAGTGGAAATTACATACTGACGGCCAAAAATGTTGCAGGCGAGAGATCAGTTACTGTAAATGTCAAAGTTCTTGATAAACCAGGGCCACCTGAAGGACCTGTTGTTATAACAGGAGTTACAGCAGAAAAATGCACACTGGCTTGGAAACCCCCACTACAGGATGGTGGGAGTGATATCATAAATTATATTGTGGAAAGGAGAGAAACCAGCCGCTTAGTTTGGACTGTGGTTGATGCCAATGTGCAAACGCTCAGCTGCAAAGTGACTAAGCTTCTTGAAGGCAATGAATATATGTTTCGTATAATGGCTGTAAACAAATATGGTGTTGGCGAACCTCTTGAATCTGAGCCAGTAATTGCTAAGAATCCATTTGTAGTACCAGATGCACCAAAGGCTCCAGAAATCACGGCAGTGACCAAGGACTCAATGATTGTTGTATGGGAAAGGCCAGCTTCTGATGGTGGCAGTGAAATTCTTGGATATGTTCTTGAAAAACGAGATAAAGAGGGCATTCGATGGACAAGATGCCACAAACGTTTGATTGGGGAATTGCGCTGCAGGGTAACTGGACTCATAGAAAATCACAGTTATGAATTCAGAGTGTCAGCTGAGAATGCTGCTGGACTTGGTGAGCCAAGCCCACCTTCCACTTACCAAAAGGCTTGTGATCCCATTTATAAACCAGGACCCCCAAACAATCCAAAAGTCACAGATATTACCAGATCTTCTGTCTTCCTTTCTTGGAGCAAACCAATATATGATGGTGGCTGTGAAATTCAAGGATACATTGTTGAACAATGTGATGTGAGTGTTGGTGAATGGACAATGTGCACTCCACCAACTGGAATCAATAAAACAAACTTAGAAGTAGAGAAGCTGTTGGAAAAGCATGAGTATAACTTCCGCATCTGTGCTGTTAATAAAGCTGGAGTTGGAGAACATGCTGATGTCCCTGGACCTATTCTAGTGGAAGAAAAATTGGAAGCACCAGACATTGATCTTGACCTAGAACTAAGGAAAATTATAAATATAAGGGCAGGTGGCTCCTTAAGGTTATTTGTTCCTATTAAAGGTCGTCCTACACCAGAAGTGAAATGGGGGAAAATGGATGGTGAAATCCGAGATGCAGCTATAATTGATGTCACTAGCAGTTTCACCTCTCTGGTTCTTGACAATGTCAACCGATATGATAGTGGAAAATATACACTCACCTTAGAAAACAGCAGTGGAACAAAGTCTGCCTTTGTTACTGTGAGAGTCCTAGACACACCAAGTCCACCTGTTAACCTGAAAGTCACAGAAATCACAAAAGACTCAGTATCAATTACATGGGAACCTCCTTTGCTGGATGGTGGCTCCAAAATAAAAAATTACATTGTTGAGAAACGTGAAGCCACAAGAAAATCATATGCTGCGGTTGTAACAAATTGCCATAAGAATTCTTGGAGAATTGATCAGCTCCAAGAAGGTTGCAGTTATTACTTTAGAGTCACAGCTGAAAATGAGTATGGTATTGGCCTTCCTGCCCGCACTGCTGATCCAATTAAGGTTGCAGAAGTCCCACAACCTCCAGGAAAAATAACTGTTGATGATGTCACCAGAAACAGTGTCTCCTTGAGTTGGACAAAGCCTGAACATGATGGTGGCAGTAAAATAATTCAGTATATTGTGGAAATGCAAGCTAAACACAGTGAGAAATGGTCAGAGTGTGCACGAGTCAAGTCTCTTGAAGCAGTAATTACCAACCTAACTCAGGGAGAAGAATATCTTTTTAGAGTTGTTGCTGTAAATGAAAAGGGGAGAAGTGATCCTAGGTCCCTTGCAGTTCCAATAGTTGCTAAAGATCTGGTCATTGAGCCAGATGTAAGACCTGCATTCAATAACTATAGTGTACAGGTTGGACAAGATTTGAAAATAGAAGTGCCAATTTCTGGACGTCCTAAGCCAACCATTACATGGACTAAAGATGGTGCTCCACTGAAGCAGACTACAAGAATCAATGTTACAGATTCACTTGACCTCACTGTACTCAGTATTAAAGAAACTCATAAGGATGATGGTGGACATTATGGAATCACAGTTGCCAATATTGTTGGTCAGAAAACAGCATCCATTGAAATTATAACTCTAGATAAACCTGATCCCCCAAAAGGACCTGTTAAATTTGATGAAGTCAGTGCTGAAAGTATTACATTATCTTGGAACCCTCCATTATATACCGGGGGTTGCCAGATCACCAACTACATTGTTCAGAAAAGAGATACAACCACCACCGTATGGGATGTTGTTTCTGCTACTGTTGCCAGAACTACACTCAAAGTAACCAAACTGAAAACTGGTACAGAATACCAATTCAGAATATTTGCTGAAAATAGATATGGACAAAGCTTTGCCTTGGACTCTAGTCCAATTGTAGCTCAATATCCCTACAAAGAACCTGGCCCTCCAGGCACACCATTTGTCACAGCCATTTCCAAAGATTCCATGGTTGTACAGTGGCATGAACCAATCAATAATGGCGGAAGCCCAGTTATAGGTTACCACCTTGAAAAAAAGGAAAGAAATAGTATTTTGTGGACAAAAGTCAACAAAACTATTATTCATGACACCCAGTTTAAAGCAGTCAATCTTGAAGAAGGCATTGAATATGAATTCAGAGTTTATGCTGAAAATATTGTTGGTATAGGCAAAGCAAGCAAGAATTCTGAATGCTATGTAGCCAGAGATCCCTGTGACCCACCAGGAACCCCAGAAGCAATAATTGTTAAAAGAAATGAGATCACTTTACAATGGACCAAACCCGTATACGATGGTGGAAGTATGATTACAGGTTACATTGTAGAAAAACGTGATTTGCCTGAGGGTCGTTGGATGAAAGCTAGTTTCACAAATGTCATTGAAACTCAATTTACTGTGTCAGGTCTTACTGAAGATCAAAGGTATGAATTCAGAGTCATTGCAAAGAATGCAGCTGGTACAGTAAGTAAACCCTCTGACAGTACTGGGCCAATAACTGCCAAGGATGAGGTTGAACTCCCACGAATTTCAATGGATCCAAAATTCAGAGACACAATTGTGGTGAATGCTGGAGAAACATTCAGGCTTGAGGCTGATGTCCATGGAAAGCCCCTGCCTACCATTGAGTGGTTAAGGGGAGATAAAGAAGTTGAAGAATCTGCTAGATGTGAAATAAAAAACACAGATTTCAAGGCTTTACTTATTATAAAAGATGCCATTAGAATTGATGGTGGACAGTATATCTTAAGAGCCTCCAATGTTGCAGGTTCTAAGTCATTCCCGGTAAATGTGAAAGTGTTAGATAGACCGGGACCTCCAGAAGGACCAGTTCAGGTTACTGGAGTCACTGCTGAAAAATGCACTTTAACATGGTCTCCACCACTACAAGATGGTGGCAGTGACATTTCTCACTATGTTGTTGAAAAGAGAGAAACGAGTCGACTTGCCTGGACTGTGGTTGCTTCCCAAGTTGTGACCAACTCTCTGAAAGTAACCAAACTCTTAGAAGGAAATGAATATATTTTCCGTATAATGGCTGTCAACAAATACGGTGTTGGAGAGCCTTTGGAATCTGCACCAGTACTAATGAAAAATCCGTTTGTGCTCCCTGGACCACCAAAAAGCCTGGAAGTCACGAACATTGCCAAGGACTCCATGACTGTCTGTTGGAACCGTCCAGATAGTGATGGTGGAAGTGAGATTATCGGTTACATTGTAGAGAAAAGAGACAGAAGTGGTATTAGGTGGATAAAATGTAATAAACGCCGCATTACAGATTTGCGTCTAAGAGTGACAGGATTAACAGAAGATCATGAGTATGAATTCCGAGTCTCTGCAGAAAATGCTGCTGGAGTTGGAGAACCAAGTCCAGCGACAGTTTATTATAAGGCTTGCGATCCTGTGTTTAAACCTGGCCCACCCACCAATGCACACGCTGTAGACACCACTAAAAATTCAATTACAGTTGCCTGGGGTAAACCCATCTATGATGGTGGCAGTGAGATCCTGGGATATGTAGTAGAAATCTGTAAAGCAGACGAAGAGGAATGGCAAATAGTTACTCCACCAACTGGCGTGAAAGTCACTCGATTTGAAATTTCAAAACTCATTGAACACCAAGAGTATAAAATACGAGTCTGTGCCCTCAATAAGGTTGGCTTAGGTGAAGCTACATCAGTTCCTGGTACTGTGAAACCAGAAGATAAACTTGAAGCACCTGAACTTGACCTTGATTCTGAATTAAGGAAAGGGATTGTTGTAAGAGCTGGTGGATCTGCCAGAATTCATATCCCATTCAAAGGCCGTCCAGCACCTGAGATCACTTGGTCTCGAGAGGAAGGTGAATTCACAGATAAGGTTCAAATTGAAAAGGGTATAAACTATACCCATCTATCAATAGATAACTGTGATAGAAATGATGCTGGAAAATACATTCTCAAGCTGGAAAACAGCAGTGGATCTAAATCTGCTTTTGTGACTGTGAAAGTTCTGGATACCCCAGGACCACCACAGAATTTGACAGTCAAAGAAGTGAAAAAAGACTCTGTCACTCTGGTGTGGGAACCACCCATCATTGATGGAGGTGCAAAGATCAAGAACTATGTTATTGACAAACGTGAGTCAACCAGAAAAGCATATGCTAATGTGAGCAATAAATGCAGCAAAACAAGCTTTAAAGTTGAGAATCTTACCGAAGGATCCATTTATTACTTTAGAGTTATGGCTGAAAATGAATTTGGAGTTGGTGTTCCAGTAGAAACTGTTGATGCTGTGAAAGCTGCTGAACCTCCTTCCCCACCAGGAAAGGTTACACTCACTGATGTGTCTCAGACCAGTGCGTCACTTATGTGGGAGAAACCTGAACATGACGGTGGTAGCAGAATCCTGGGGTATGTTGTTGAAATGCAGTCCAAGGGAACTGAAAAATGGAGTGTTGTGGCTGAATCCAAAGTCTGTAATGCAGTTGTTACTGGTTTGAGTTCTGGACAAGAGTATCAGTTCCGTGTCAAGGCTTACAATGAGAAAGGAAAAAGTGATCCAAGAGTGCTTGGTGTTCCGGTCATAGCCAAGGACTTGACTATACAGCCTAGTCTTAAGTTGCCATTTAACACATATACTGTCCAAGCTGGAGAAGATCTTAAAATCGAAATTCCAGTTATTGGCCGACCAAGACCTAAAATTTCATGGATCAAAGATGGTGAGACTCTTAAACAGACAACAAGAGTAAATATTGAGGAAACAGCTACTTCCACTATTTTGCACATTAAAGAAAGTAACAAAGATGACTTTGGAAAATACACCATAACAGCAACAAATAGTGCGGGTGAGGCATCAGAAAATCTCAGCATTATCGTTTTGGAAAAGCCTGGACCTCCAGTTGGACCAGTTCGGTTTGATGAAGTTACTGCAGACTTTGTGGTCATATCTTGGGAACCTCCAGCCTATACTGGTGGCTGCCAAATAAGCAACTACATTGTAGAAAAGCGCGATACAACCACTACCACTTGGCAGATGGTATCAGCAACAGTTGCAAGAACAACAATTAAAATAAGCAAACTGAAAACAGGCACAGAATACCAGTTTAGAATTTTTGCTGAAAACAGGTATGGAAAAAGTACCTCTCTGGATTCTAAACCAGTTGTTGTACAATATCCATTTAAAGTACCTGGACCACCTGGAACTCCTTTTGTGACATCAATCTCAAAAGATCAAATGCTTGTTCAGTGGCATGAGCCAGTTAATGATGGAGGTAGCAAAGTTATTGGCTATCATCTTGAACAGAAAGAAAAGAACAGCATTTTATGGATCAAATTAAATAAGAGTCCCATTCAAGATACCAAATTCAAAACAACGGGGCTTGATGAAGGTCTTGAGTATGAGTTCAAAGTTTCTGCTGAAAATATTGTTGGCATCGGTAAGCCTAGCAAAGTGTCTGAATGTTTTGTTGCTCGTGATCCATGTGACCCACCTGGTCGCCCTGAAGCCATTGTTATTACAAGAAACAGTGTCACACTAACGTGGAAGAAACCTGCCTATGATGGTGGTAGCAAAATAACAGGTTACATTGTAGAAAAGAAAGACCTACCTGATGGCCGTTGGATGAAAGCCAGCTTTACCAATGTATTAGAAACTGAATTTACAGTGAGTGGACTTGTAGAAGACCAAAGATATGAATTTAGAGTAATTGCAAGAAATGCAGCTGGCAACTTTAGTGAACCATCTGAAAGCACGGGTGCCATTACTGCAAGAGATGAAATTGATGCACCAAATGCCTCACTGGATCCAAAATATAGAGATGTCATCATTGTTCACGCAGGAGAGACTTTTGTCCTTGAAGCTGATATCCGCGGCAAACCTATACCTGATGTTATTTGGTTAAAAGATGGAAAAGAGATTGAAGAAACAGCTGCTAGGATGGAAATCAAATCTACTATTCAGAAAACAACCCTCATTGTCAAAGACTGCATACGTACTGATGGAGGACAATACATTCTGAAACTGAGCAATGTAGGCGGTACAAAGTCTATACCAATCACTGTAAAGGTACTTGACAGGCCAGGGCCTCCTGAAGGGCCTCTCAAAGTTTCTGGGGTTACTGCTGAAAAATGTTACCTGGCATGGAACCCACCTTTACAAGACGGCGGTGCTAATATTTCACACTACATCATTGAAAAGAGAGAGACAAGCAGGCTTTCCTGGACCCAGGTTTCAACTGAGGTACAGGCCCTTAACTACAAAGTCACTAAACTTCTTCCTGGTAATGAGTACATTTTCCGTGTCATGGCTGTTAATAAGTATGGTATTGGAGAGCCCTTGGAATCTGAGCCTGTCATAGCCTGTAATCCTTATAAACCACCAGGTCCTCCTTCACCACCTGAAGTCTCAGCAATCACCAAAGATTCTATGGTGGTAACATGGACACGCCCAGTGGATGACGGAGGTGCTGAAATTGAGGGTTATATTCTTGAAAAACGAGATAAGGAAGGCATCAGATGGATCAAGTGTAACAAGAAAACACTAACAGACCTCCGAATGAGGGTAACTGGCCTCACCGAAGGTCATTCCTATGAATTCAGAGTTGCTGCTGAAAATGCAGCTGGTGTGGGTGAACCTAGTGAGCCATCTGTTTTCTATCGTGCATGTGATGCCTTGTACCCACCAGGTCCACCAAGTAATCCAAAAGTGACAGACACTTCCAGGTCCTCTGTCTCCCTGGCATGGAATAAGCCAATTTACGATGGTGGTGCACCTGTTAAGGGCTATGTTATTGAAGTCAAAGAAGCCACTGCTGATGAATGGACAACTTGCACTCCACCAACAGGATTACAAGGAAAGCAGTTCACAGTGACTGAGCTTAAAGAAAATACTGAATATAATTTCCGTATTTGTGCCATCAATTCTGAAGGTGTAGGTGAACCTGCAACTATACCTGGTTCGGTTGTTGCTAAAGATCGGCTAGAGCCACCAGAAATAGAACTTGATGCTGATCTCAGAAAGGTGGTCATTCTCCGTGCAAGTACTACTTTACGCTTATTTGTCACTATCAAAGGTCGACCGGAACCTGAAGTTAAATGGGAAAAGGCTGATGCCATTCTCACTGAGAGGGCCCAGATTGAGGTGACCAGCTCATATACAATGTTGGTCATTGATAATGTTACCAGATTTGACAGTGGCCGGTATAATCTGACACTAGAAAATAACAGTGGCTCCAAAACAGCTTTTGTTAATGTCAGAGTTCTTGACTCACCAAGTGCCCCGGAGAATTTGACTGTAAGAGAAGTGAAGAAAGACTCAGTGACATTGTCTTGGGAACCACCACTTATTGATGGAGGAGCTAAGATTACAAACTACATCGTCGAAAAACGAGAAGCTACAAGGAAAGCATATGCCACCGTGACAAACAATTGCACTAAGAACACTTTTAAAATTGAAAATCTACAAGAAGGATGTTCTTACTACTTCCGAGTCTTGGCGTCCAATGAGTATGGGATTGGTTTGCCAGCTGAAACAACTGAGCCCATCAAAGCTTCTGAACCACCCCTCCCACCTGGAAGAGTCACTCTTGTTGATGTGACTCGTAACACAGCTACAATTAAGTGGGAAAAACCAGAAAGTGATGGTGGCAGCAAAATTACTGGTTATGTAGTTGAAATGCAGACTAAAGGGAGTGAGAAGTGGAGCACTTGCACACAAGTTAAGACTCTAGAAGCAACTGTATCTGGCCTAACTACAGGAGAAGAGTATGTCTTCAGGGTAGCTGCAGTTAATGAAAAAGGAAGAAGTGATCCAAGACAACTCGGAGTGCCAGTAATTGCAAGAGATATTGAAATAGAGCCTTCAGTTGAGCTTCCTTTCAATACTTTCAATGTAAAGGCTAGAGACCAGCTTAAGATTGATATTCCATTCAAAGGAAGACCTCAAGCTACGATAAGCTGGAAAAAAGATGGCCAGATTCTTAAGGAAACAACCAGAGTCAATGTTACTTCCTCAAAGACTGTAACATCACTGTCTATTAAGGAAGCTTCAAGGGAAGATGTTGGAACTTACGAATTATGTGTTTCAAACAGTGCTGGATCCATAACAGTTCCTATTACAGTAATTGTCCTTGACAAACCAGGACCTCCAGGACCTGTACATATTGATGAGGTTAGCTGTGACAATATAACTATTTCTTGGAATCCTCCAGAATATGATGGTGGCTGCCAAATTAGCAATTATATTGTTGAAAAGAGAGAAACTACTTCCACAACATGGCATGTAGTTTCACAAGCAGTTGCAAGAACATCCATCAAAATAGTGCGTCTGACAACAGGGAGTGAGTATCAGTTCCGTGTCTGTGCAGAAAACCGCTATGGAAAGAGCTCCTACAGTGAATCTTCAGCTGTTGTTGCAGAGTATCCATTCAGTCCCCCAGGGCCTCCTGGGACACCTAAAGTTGTGCATGCCACAAAATCTACCATGATGGTCAGCTGGCAAGTACCAGTTAATGATGGAGGAAGTCAAGTAATTGGATATCACCTTGAGTATAAAGAAAGAAGCAGTATTCTTTGGTCAAAAGCAAATAAAATTCTCATCCCCACTACTCAAATGAAAGTCTCCGGCCTTGATGAAGGACTGATGTATGAGTATCGTGTATATGCTGTGAATATTGCTGGAATCGGCAAATGCAGTAAAGCTTGTGAACCAGTCCCTGCAAGAGATCCCTGTGACCCTCCTGGACAACCTGAAGTCACAAATATCACAAGAAAATCAGTGTCACTTAAATGGTCTAAACCACGTTATGATGGTGGAGCTAAGATCACAGGATACATTATTGAACGTAGAGAACTACCAGATGGGCGGTGGCTGAAGTGCAATTTTACTAACGTACAAGAAACATACTTTGAAGTAACTGAACTTACTGAAGATCAGCGTTATGAATTCCGGGTTTTTGCAAGGAATGCTGCTGACTCAGTTAGTGAACCCTCTGAATCCACTGGACCTATTACAATTAAAGACGATGTCGAGGCTCCAAGAATTATGATGGATGTCAAGTTCCGAGATGTTATTGTTGTCAAAGCTGGAGAAGTCCTTAAGATAAATGCTGACATTGCAGGGCGACCTCTGCCAGTAGTTTCCTGGACCAAGGATGGTGTAGAAATTGAAGAAAGGGCAAGAACAGAAATTGTCTCAACGGACTATCATACTTCGTTAACAGTGAAAGACTGTGTCAGACGAGATACTGGGCAGTATATATTAACACTGAAGAATGTTGCAGGAACTCGGTCTATGGCAGTTAATTGCAAGGTACTTGATAAGCCTGGCCCACCAGCAGGACCGATTGAGATAAATGGCCTCACCTCTGAGAAATGCTCTCTTTCCTGGGGACCTCCCCAAGAAGATGGCGGTGCAAGTATCGACCATTACATTGTAGAAAAACGTGAAACAAGCCGCCTTGCATGGACAATATGTGAAGGAGAGTTAAAGACAACATCCTGTAAAATAACCAAATTACTCAAAGGCAATGAATACATCTTTAGAGTAACAGGTGTTAATAAATATGGTGTTGGTGAGCCCCTAGAGAGTGTGGCTGTAAAGGCACTAGACCCATTTACAGTCCCAAGTCCTCCCACATCTTTGGAAATTACATCTGTGACCAAAGAGTTCATGACACTTTGCTGGTCGAGACCTGAGAGTGATGGAGGGAGTGAGATCTCTGGATATATCATTGAAAGGCGAGAGAAAAATGGTCTACGATGGGTGCGTGTAAACAAAAAACCAGTTTATGATTTGCGAGTGAAATCAACAGGACTCCGGGAAGGATGTGAATATGAGTATAGGGTTTTTGCAGAAAATGCTGCTGGCCTAAGCCTTCCAAGTGAAACCTCTCCCTTAATCCGGGCAGAAGATCCAGTGTTCTTACCATCTCCTCCATCCAAACCGAAAGTTGTAGACTCTGGCAAGACAAATATAACTATTAGCTGGGTTAAGCCTTTATTTGATGGTGGGGCCCCAATAACTGGATACACTGTAGAATACAAAACATCTGATGAAACTGACTGGACAATTGCTATTCAGAGCTTAAGAGGCACAGAATATACAATAAATGGACTAACAACAGGAGCCGAATATATTTTCAGAGTAAGATCTGTCAATAAGATGGGTGCTAGTGATCCCAGTGATAGTTCTGATCCCCAGATAGCAAAAGAAAGAGAAGAAGAACCTGTATTTGATCTTGACAGTGAAATGAAGAAGACCTTGATTGTCAAGGCTGGTGCCTCATTCACCATGACTGTGCCTTTCCGAGGAAGACCAGTACCCAATGTCTCATGGAGTAAACCAGACACTGACCTCCGCATTAGAGCTTATATTGATTCCACAGACTCTCGTACCTCCCTTACTATTGAAAATGCCAACCGAAATGATTCTGGAAAATACACATTAACAATTCAGAATCATTTGAATGCTGCTTCACTGACCTTAGTTGTCAAAGTTTTAGATTCTCCTGGTCCTCCAGCCAATATTTCTGTACATGATGTCACCAAAGAGTCTGCTGTGGTATCCTGGGATGTGCCTGAAAATGATGGTGGAGCACCAGTGAAGAATTACCACATAGAAAAACGTGAGGCCAGTAAGAAAGCATGGGTCTCTGTAACCAACAATTGTAACCGCCTCTCCTACAAAGTTACCAACCTACAAGAAGGGGCGATCTACTACTTCAGAGTCTTTGGAGAAAATGAGTTTGGTGTTGGTGCACCAGCTGAAACACAGGAAGGAGTAAAAATAACAGGTATGTTTTAAGAACAAAGAAAACCTGCAAATCCATATTAATTTTCCTAGAATAGTGTGAATCATTCTAATTACTGTTTAATCTTAAATGCTTTTGGTTCACACCTCAAACAATTCATACAAAATGAAATCTCTAATAGAAAAAAATTTTGATAAAAATATAAGTAGAAAGTAATATAGCTAGAACTGGATAATGTATGTTAAATTTAAGTACAATTGAATTTGACTAGGTATATTAGCATAGGTGTGCAGAAATTACATGATGAAGTTTCTTACAAGATTGTTCATCATATTTTTCAATGTTATATCCATGATAAACCTATGATATATTTTAGCTTTAATCTGGTCATTTGACACTTAATTTGAATTTTAATGCTATAACATGTAATGAAAGGCAAAAGCTCAGAAGCCAAACTGGTCATATAAAAAGTAAGAAAGGCTCTAATCAGAGTAGATATATGGCCTTCATTTAAATTTTTTTTCTCTTGACAATGCAGGAAGAATATACATGGATTAAAATGTTATAATAATCTTCCCTTTCCCTTGATATTTTGCTTTCTTAGAAAAACCAAGCCCACCTGAAAAACTTGGAGTAACAAGTGTATCCAAAGATAGTGTTTCCCTGGCCTGGTTGAAGCCAGAACACGATGGTGGAAGCAGAATTGTACACTATCTTGTTGAAGCACTAGAAAAAGGACAGAAAAATTGGGTGAAATGTGCTGTGGTAAAGTCAACCCGTCACGTTGTTTCTAGTCTGAGGGAAAACTCTGAATACTTTTTCCGGGTGTTTGCTGAAAACCAAGCTGGTTTGAGTGACCCGAGAGAGCTTCTTCTTCCTGTTCTTGTTAAGGAGCAACTAGGTATGTCTAGTTTTATGTAGAAGCAAAACTTGAACTTATGTGCATTGATCTGAGTTCATCTTTAGACATTTGTTTTCATCTTCATCTGCCATACTCTTCTTTTTTAGAACCACCTGAAATTGATATGAAGAATTTCCCAAGTCAGACTGTATATGTTAGAGCTGGTTCCAACCTTAAAGTTGACATTCCAATTTCTGGAAAACCACTACCCAAAGTGACCTTATCAAGAGATGGTATACCCCTGAAAGCAACCATGAGATTTAATACTGAAGTTACTGCTGAGAACCTAACCATTAATCTGAAAGAAAGCGCTGCTGCTGATGCTGGAAGATACGAGATCACAGCTGCCAACTCCAGTGGAACAACCAAAGCTTTCATTAACATCATTGTGCTGGACAGGCCTGGTCCCCCAACTGGCCCTATTGTTATTAGTGATATAACTGAAGAAAGTGTGACTCTCAAATGGGAGCCACCTAAGTATGATGGTGGAAGTAATGTTACCAATTACATCGTACTCAAGAGAGAGACAAGTACGGCAGTATGGACTGAAGTGTCCTCCACCGTTGCAAGAACCATGATTAAAGTCATGAAATTGACCAAAGGAGAAGAATACCAATTCCGCATCAAGGCAGAAAACCGCTTTGGAATGAGTGATCACATAGATTCGGCTTGTGTGGTTGTCAAACTACCATACAGTAAGTTCTCGATTTTGGCAAAGACCCCCGGTTTTTGCTTACATAAATGTTTTAAATGTTTGTATTAACTTACGGTATTTTTCTCTTTTGTAGCAACCCCTGGACCGCCGTCTACACCATGGGTCAATAATGTTACTCGAGAAAGCATCACCGTGGGCTGGCATGAACCAGTGTCCAACGGAGGCAATGCAGTTATAGGTTATCACCTGGAAATGAAAGACAGAAACAGTATTTTATGGCAAAAAGTCAACAAAATGGTCATTCGCACAACTCACTTCAAAGTCACAACAATCAGTGCTGGACTTATTTATGAATTCAGAGTGTATGCAGAAAACGCTGCTGGTATTGGAAAACCCAGCCACCCGTCTGAGCCAGTCCTAGCCATAGATGCCTGTGGTATGTATTTGTCAAGAAAGATGTTTCTGATAACTAAAAATGCAAATCTTGTTTCTGCGAAGCCAAATAATGTTGGCATAGTGCTTGCTACTGATCTGCTTTCTCTTGTTACCACAGAACCACCAAGAAATGTCCGTATCACTGATATTTCAAAGAATTCTGTCAACCTTTCATGGCAACCACCAGCTTTCGATGGAGGAAGCAAGATTACAGGCTATATTGTTGAAAGACGAGATCTTCCAGATGGCAGGTGGACCAAAGCCAGCTTCACCAATGTCATTGAGACTCAATTCACTGTCTCTGGCTTGACTCAGAATTCGCAGTATGAATTCCGTGTCTTTGCTAGAAATGCTGTTGGTTCCATCAGCAATCCATCTGAGGTTGTGGGCCCTGTTACCTGCATCGATACTTATGGTAAGCATTGTTAGCACTTTGAATCCCAACAGCAGTTAACTCAATAGTCATCCTTAATCCATTTGGTCTTAATCTATAGAATAACTTTTAGTATACACTTTAGTTTGATTTTTAGAAGACCTCAGCTGGCAGTCTTAGGAAGTATCAGCTGGAGTCTAAGGAAAATTCCTTAAGCTCCCCAGGCCTCTTGACGTAACTGTAAAACAGGAGATTTGGACTACAGAATATCTAAAGGGCTTTCCAACTTCAACCTTTTATGATGCTTTGGTTGTCTGAGTTGGTGCTTTCACTCTTCTTTTTTAAAACATCAGACTCAATAATTAAGACCATGGTTGAGTACCCAGAAAATATTCTTCTTAAACACATGAAAAACTAGACAGAGGTGTTCATGGTAGTTCTAACAGCCCTAGGATTAGCCCATTTTACAGAAAAGAAACTGAGGTTTCGAGTGCTTATGTAACTTCTCCAACATCAAACAGCTCATTAGTGGTAGAGTTAGAATTCAAACAAACTCCTGAACTCTCTGTATATTAGTGTCAGTCTAAAATATACACACTTGACTATTCTGGAAAATAAGTAGTATGTTTAATTAACTGTGGTTTAAAACTTAAAATTTCATCAGAGTGGGACATCCTGTGATAGTTTTCCTAAGGTTCCCATTTTCAAGGAGGAGCCTCTATAGTGTCCACTCTCATCCTCATGCTGAGAATCCCAGGGCCACTCTTTATGAATCAGGCTTTGTGAACACTGCATCAGTACTTGTGAGACCAAGAAGGAAGTCAGATTTAGTTCTCTTTCTCCAAGTTCTGTCTATGGCCATACCACCCTGAACATGCCCAAACTCATCTGATGTCGGAAGCTAAGCAGGGTCAGGCCTGGTTAGTATTGTCCTAGCCAGTGTGGTTCAGTTGGTTGGAATGTCCTCCTATACACCAAAAGGTTGTAGGTTAGCTTCCTGGTCAGGGCACATACCCTTGTTTCAGGTTCAATCCCTGACCAGGGCACAGAAGGCAAGGTAACCAATTGATCTAATCGATGTTTTTCACATCAATATTTCTTTCTTTTCCTCTCTCCCTCCCTTTCTCCCTCCCTCCCACTTCCCTCCTGTCTCTAAAATCAATTTAAAAAGAAATAAAGGGGGTGGGAAAATTCTAAGAAGCATAGCAGAAAATCTATCCAGTGAAGCATGTAGCTCTTTGAGTAGAGAACTCAGACTTCAAGGGTCTGACATGAACCACCCATACCAATAAACTGAAAAGGGAAAATAAAAAAGGATAGGAGGTAGTTAAAGAAAGAGAAAGGAGAACCGAGCATGAAAGAAAATGGATAATGCTTGTTCTTCAATGATGTTCTCACTAGCATATCTCATTTAAACACTGGAATCAAACACCTAATAGATTTTTTAATATATTTCAAAGACATTTAAATCCCTGTGCAATTGATGCAGTGTTATTGGGGTACAGAACTTACTCTCAATCTTTCTTACCCACTTGGGATAGAAGAGCAGCTTGTAACATTTCAATGTTTAAAATAATGGCTAAATAGGATTAGAACTACTATGTGTGTCCATATATTTTTAAATAAAGGCCAATGGCTTACTTTGAAGTTATTACAATTTTTTTTCATCTTTTTGATCTTTTAAATATTTATCATCTGTTTTTCATGCAGGTGGACCTGTAATTGATTTACCTCTAGAATATACAGAAGTTGTCAAATACAGAGCAGGTACATCTGTGAAACTCAGAGCTGGCATTTCTGGCAAACCTGAGCCTACAATTGAGTGGTATAAAGATGATAAAGAACTACAAACCAATGCACTGGTGTGTGTCGAAAATACCACTGACCTTGCGTCTATACTCATCAAAGATGCAAGTCGCCTTAATAGTGGAAGCTATGAATTAAAACTAAGGAATGCCATGGGCTCAGCGTCAGCCACCATCAGAGTACAGATCCTTGGTAGGTACTGAATAAAGGCCAACATCGTATTTTGTTGGCCTAAAACTTAGCAATTTTAAATAATAGCCTTCTAAAATTACTAACATACTATTTTGTTCTTTCATTTACAGACAAACCAGGACCACCAGGTGGACCAATTGAATTTAAGACTGTCACTGCTGAAAAGATGACTCTTCTCTGGAGGCCTCCAGCGGATGACGGTGGTGCCAAAATCACTCACTACATCGTGGAAAAGCGTGAAACAAGCCGCGTTGTGTGGTCTATGGTGTCTGAAAATCTAGAAGAGTGCATCATTACAACCACCAAAATTATCAAAGGAAATGAATACATCTTCCGGGTTCGAGCTGTGAACAAATACGGCATTGGTGATCCACTGGAATCTGATCCAGTGGTAGCAAAGAATGCATTTGGTGAGACTTGATTTCATTAAAAAACTGAAATCCAAAACTGAAATATTCTAAAACTAAATATAAGATATTCTGCTAGCTTGTTAATGCTTTCTAAGAATGACTTTGATTTTCTTTTATATTATATCTCTTCTCATTATCATCCTCTTCACAAGGTGGAAAATATAATAAATTAAGCTAATACTCTTAGATAAGATTTGAAGATTGAAAGGTAGAATATGTCAGTAATGTTGATCCTTTGAGCTCATTTTCCTTTTTCTTTCTAAATAGTTACACCAGGGCCTCCAAGCATACCAGAGGTGACAAAGATAACCAAGAATTCAATGACTGTTGTCTGGAACAGACCAGTTGCAGATGGTGGTAATGAAATAAGTGGCTATTTCCTTGAGAAACGAGACAAGAAGAGTCTAGGATGGTTTAAAGTCCTAAAGGAGACTATCCGTGACACCAGACAGAAAGTTACAGGACTCATGGAAAACAGTGACTATCAATACCGAGTTTGTGCTGTAAATGCTGCTGGACAGGGTCCATTTTCTGAACCATCTGACTTCTACAAAGCTGCTGATCCTATTGGTAAGTGCTCATAAATGCAGCATCTTCACCCATGTCTTTTTTGATGTCACTGAATTGTGCATGATTATGTAACTGCTATGTGAATGGCCATTCCAGATCCTCCAGGCCCACCGGCTAAGATAAGGATTTCAGATACAACTAAATCATCTATCACTCTTGCCTGGAGTAAACCTGTCTATGATGGGGGCAGTGCTGTTACTGGTTATGTTGTCGAGATGAGACAAGGAGAAGAAGAGGAATGGACTATTGTCTCTACCAAAGAAGAAATCAGAACTACAGAATATGTGGTATCTAACCTGAAACCTGGAGTCAATTATTACTTCCAGGTGTCTGCTGTAAACTGTGCTGGGCAAGGAGAACCTATAGTAATGACTGAACCTGCACAAGCTAAAGATATACTTGGTATGTATCTACTGGTCTGATTGCATTTTTATTTTTTTTTATTAGTGTACCTTCAGTAAATCATTTTTTTGCTTTAAAATTTATTGTATATGTCCATTTTATGTCTACAGAGGAACCAGAGATCAACCTAGATGTGGCTTTCAGAACCTCTATCATCGCTAAAGCGGGTGAAGATGTACAAGTATTTATTCCCTTTAAAGGCAGACCTCCACCTACTGTCACATGGAGAAAAGATGAGAAGAATCTTGGCAGTGATGTCAGATACAGCATTCAAAACACTGATTCATCTTCATTACTCATTATTCCTCAAGTGACTCGCAATGATACAGGGAAATACATTCTCACAATAGAAAATGGAGTTGGTGAACCAAAGTCTTCAACTGTGAGTGTCAAAGTGCTTGATACGCCAGCCGCCTGCCAGAAACTACAGATTAAACATGTTTCTCAAGGCACAGTCACTCTGTTCTGGGATCCTCCTCTCATTGATGGAGGATCTCCCATAATTAATTATGTCATTCAAAAGAGAGATGCCACCAAGAGAACATGGTCTGCAGTGGCAAACAAATGTTCCAGTACATCCTTTAAGGTAACAGATTTGTCAGAGAAAACACCATTCTTCTTCAGAGTTCTTGCAGAAAATGAAATTGGAATTGGGGAACCTTGTGAAACCACAGAGCCAGTGAAGGCTGCTGAAGTACCAGCTCCTATACGTGATCTCTCAGTGAAAGACTCAACAAAGACATCGGTTACCCTGAGCTGGACCAAACCCGACTATGATGGTGGTAGTGTCATCACAGACTATGTTGTGGAAAGGAAAAGTAGTACAGAACAAACATGGTCACATGCTGGCATTAGTAAGACATGTGAAATTGAGGTTGGCCAACTTAAGGAACAGTCAGTCCTGGAATTCAGAGTGTCTGCCAGAAATGAGAAAGGACTAAGTGATTCTGTCACTATTGGGCCAATTACAGTGAAAGAACTTGTAATTACACCTGAAGTTGACCTGTCAGATATCCCTGGAGCACAAGTCACTGTGAGAATTGGGCATAATGTGCACCTCGAATTACCTTATAAAGGAAAGCCCAAACCATCTATCAGTTGGTTGAAAGATGGTTTGCCATTGAAAGAAAGTGAAAATGTTCGTTTCGATAAAACTGAAAACAAAATTACTTTCAATATTAAGAATGCCAAAAAAGAGAATGGAGGGAAATACACAATTATTCTTGATAACGCAGTTTGTAGAAACTCATTTCCCATCACTGTCATCACACTTGGCCCACCATCAAAGCCAAAAGGGCCCATTAGATTTGATGAAATCAAAGCTGACAGTGTCATCATGTCATGGGATGTGCCTGAAGATGATGGAGGAGGAGAAATTACTTGTTACAGCATTGAGAAGCGAGAAGCTTCACAAACTAATTGGAAGATGGTATGCTCTAGTGTTGCCAGGACAACTTTCAAAGTTCCTAATTTAGTCAAAGATTCTGAATACCAATTTAGAGTGAGGGCAGAAAATAGATACGGAGTCAGCCAGCCTCTTGTCTCTACCATTATTATAGCAAAACACCAGTTCAGGATTCCTGGCCCCCCAGGAAAGCCAGTTATATACAACGTGACTTCTGATGGCATGTCACTAACTTGGGATGCTCCAGTTTACAATGGTGGTTCAGAAGTTACTGGATTCCATGTTGAAAAGAAAGAAAGAAATAGCATCCTCTGGCAAAGAGTGAATACATCACCAATATCTGGAAGAGAGTATAGAGCTACTGGACTAATAGAAGGCCTGGATTACCAGTTCCGTGTATTTGCTGAAAATTCTGCTGGCCTAAGCTCACCCAGTGACCCAAGCAAATTTACCTTAGCTGTTTCCCCAGTAGGTAAGTGATTGAGTTTTATTCAAATGTATTTAATTCAGCAACTGAATGTGTTGGTAACAAATAAATAACACTGCTTTTCCTCCACATATCATCTCACCTTCTCTCATAATATATGTATATTATCACTAAAGAACTGGTCAAGTAAAGCAAGGGAGATAATTTCAAATTAGTTTGATAAAGTACTTTAAAGTTCTTTTTAAAGATTATAATACCAAAAAAATTGAAATGGCTAAAATGAGCTTGTGGGATTTGTTCATTTTATTTTTCTCCCATTGATGATTAAGAGTTGGTTACAGAAATAATGATGCATTTAATTTCCATATAATTTTTAGACCCACCTGGCACTCCTGACTACATTGACGTCACCCGAGAAACCATCACACTTAAATGGAACCCACCGTTGCGTGATGGAGGCAGTAAGATTGTGGCCTACAGCATTGAGAGACGGCAAGGGAGTGATCGTTGGGTTAGATGCAACTTTACAGATGTCTGTGAATGTCAGTACACAGTCACAGGACTTAGTCCTGGGGATCGATATGAATTCAGAATAATTGCAAGAAATGCCATTGGAACTATAAGTCCTCCTTCACAGTCTTCTGGCTTTATCATGACAAGAGATGAAAATGGTAAGCATTTACAACTGATTTCCAATAAGGCTAAAAGCATTCACATTTTTAAAAAATACTTTTTGGTCCTTGGTCTATAAAATGGGAACAGGAACACCATTTCATACAGATTTTCCAAGGTTGTTATGTAATGAATTAGATTGTCTACCTTTTAGATGAAGAAAAGAAAAAAAATGTAATTGGCATCAATTCTTTTTACCATGTCTATTATTTCACTCCATTCCCATATAAATAGCATGCAAGTGGAACTGCATTTTTAGCTTTGTAATTTCAGTCTTTTATAATAAATTTAAAAAGCTCTCAAGAATAACTGTCCATCTTTACTGAAGTTACTAGAAATACAGCATACATCAGTAGCATAGTCATCAGCTTGCCTGAGCACAGCCAATAGCCTCCTACAGGAACTCATTTGAATATGCAGCAGTACTAGGAAGTAAATGATCTGTAAATGTTTTGCTTCTCTTTTTGTAAATCTCAATGCAAGATTAATAACATGACAAACATAACAAAGGAGATAATCACACAAATGTCTAACTCCATAGTCTACATTCTCAATTACCCATCCTACTTTCAGAATAGCCTTTGGTAATACAGAATGAGTATTAGCCCTTCCGGGCTTTATGATACGATGCTAATGAAAAACAATGTTGCACTGATCAGACCATCAAACCTCAGAGGGAAGGAGGGGATGGTGCGGGTATGGGGGAGAGATCAACCAAAGGACTTGTATACATGCATATAAGCCTAACCAGTAGACACAGACACCAGGGGGTGAGGGCATGAGTGAGGGGGGTGGGGGGCAATGGGGGGATAAGGACATATATGTAATACCTTAATCAATAAAGAAAAAAAATTTTTTAATTAAAATTTAAAAAATTTTTAAAAGAAAAACAATGTTAATTTATATCATTATTAAGCCAAATTAATACATGTTATTTCTATTTCTTTTTTAGTTCCACCAACAGTAGAGTTTGGCCCTGAGTACTTTGATGGTCTCGTTATTAAAGCTGGAGAGAGTCTTAGAATTAAAGCTTTGGTACAAGGACGACCAGTACCTCGAGTAACTTGGTTCAAAGATGAAGTAGAAATTGAAAAGAGGATGAATATGGAAATAACCGATGTCCTTGGATCCACCAGCCTCTTCGTTAGAGATGCTACTCGGGACCATCGTGGTGTATATAGAGTGGAAGCCAAAAATGTATCTGGCTCTGCAAAAGCAGAAATTACAGTGAAAGTACAAGGTACTTCTAAAATAGCTTCTTAATCTTAATATTTTCAGGACATGGATTAGAGGAAGGCCATTTGACATGGATTAGAGGAAAAAGGAACTAACTGTGTAACTAACTATCTTTTTCTTACAGATACACCAGGAAAAGTAGTCGGGCCAATAAGATTCACCAATATTACTGGCGAGAAGATGACCCTGTGGTGGGATGCTCCACTCAATGACGGCTGTGCTCCTGTAACTCACTATATTGTTGAAAAACGGGAAACCAGCAGACTTGCTTGGGCACTAATTGAAGATAAATGTGAAGCCCACAGCTATACTGCCATTAAACTAATAAATGGCAATGAATACCAATTCCGTGTTTCTGCAGTTAACAAGTTTGGTGTTGGCAGGCCACTTGATTCTGACCCAGTGGTTGCTCAAATACAATACAGTAAGTGTCCATTTTTATGAAGTGGTAATGTGTCATAAGATTAACTTCCAAGCAAACGTAATTGGTTTATTTATTTATTCATTTCTCTGTTCTCCTTTTACAGCTGTTCCTGATGCCCCGGGCACTCCAGAACCAAGTAACGTAACAGGCAATAGCATTACCGTGACATGGGCAAGGCCAGAATCAGATGGTGGCAATGAAATTCAACAGTATATCCTTGAAAGGAGAGAAAAGAAAAGCACAAGATGGGTAAAAGTGATCAGCAAACGACCAATCTCTGAGACAAGATTCAAAGTCACTGGTCTAGTAGAAGGCAATGAGTATGAATTCCGTGTCATGGCTGAAAATGCTGCAGGAATAGGACCTGCCAGTGATATCTCAAGACTAATCAAATGTAGAGAGCCCGTCAGCCCACCAGGTGCTCCCACTGTGGTCAAAGTGACAGACACATCAAAGACAACTGTGAGCTTAGAATGGTCTAAGCCAGTGTTTGATGGAGGCATGGAAATAATTGGGTATATTATTGAAATGTGCAAAGCTGGCTTAGAAGACTGGCACAAGGTAAATGTAGAGGCATGTGTAAAAACAAGATACACAGTCACAGATCTAGAAGCAGGTGAAGAATACAAATTCCGGGTTAGTGCTATCAATGGTGCTGGAAAAGGAGACAGCTGTGAAGTGACCGGCACAATTAAAGCAGTTGACCGGTTAACAGCTCCTGAGTTAGATATTGACGCAAACTTCAAGCAGACTCATGTTGTTAGAGCTGGGGCCAGTATCCGCCTCTTCATTGCCTACCAGGGTAGACCAGCCCCTACAGCTGTGTGGAGCAAACCCGACTCTAACCTTAGCATTCGGGCTGATATCCATATAACAGACTCCTTCACCACCCTCACCGTGGAAAACTGCAACAGAAATGACGCAGGGAAATACACCCTTACTGTGGAAAACAGCAGTGGTAGTAAGTCAGTCACATTCACCGTCAAGGTGCTGGACACTCCAGGGCCACCTGGCCCGATTACCTTCAAGGATGTGACCCGGGGGTCTGTTACACTGATGTGGGATGCCCCTCTCCTTGATGGTGGTGCCCGAATCCATCACTACGTGGTAGAGAAACGAGAAGCAAGTCGCCGTAGCTGGCAGATTATCAGTGAAAAATGCACTCGTCAAATCCTCAAGGTTAATGACCTGGCAGAAGGCGTTCCATACTATTTCCGTGTTTCTGCAGAAAATGAGTATGGCATTGGTGAACCCTATGAAATGCCAGAACCAATTATAGCCACAGAACAGCCTGCTCCACCTAAGAGACTTGATATCGTCGACACAAGCAAATCCTCTGCAGTCTTAGCTTGGCTGAAACCAGACCATGATGGAGGCAGCCGAATCACTGGCTACCTGCTCGAAATGAGACAAAAAGGATCTGACTTCTGGGTTGAAGCTGGTCACACCAAACTGCTGACCTTCACAGTTGAACGCCTGGTTGAGAACACTGAATATGAATTCCGTGTGAAGGCCAAGAATGATGCTGGCTACAGTGAACCCAGGGAAGCCTTCTCTTCAGTCATTATCAAAGAGCCTCAAATTGAGCCCACTGCTGACCTTACTGGAATTACCAATCAGCTCATAACTTGCAAAGCAGGAAGCACATTTACCATTGATGTGCCAATCAGTGGTCGTCCCACGCCCAAAGTAACATGGAAGCTGGAAGAAATGAGACTTAAGGAGACAGAGCGAATGAGTATCACAACAACAAAAGACAGAACCACCTTGTCTGTAAAAGAAAGCATGAGAGGTGACTCTGGAAGATACTTCTTGACCCTGGAAAATACAGCTGGTGTTAAAACATTTACCATCACAGTTGTGGTCATTGGAAGGCCAGGTCCAGTAACCGGCCCCATCGAAGTTTCATCTGTCTCAGCTGAATCATGTGTCCTTTCATGGGCGGAACCTACAGATGATGGAGGCAGCGAGATTACTAATTACATAGTTGAAAAGCGTGAGTCAGGTACAACAGCTTGGCAGCTTATTAATTCCAGTGTCAAGCGCACTCAGATTAAAGTCACTCATCTCACAAAATACATGGAATATTCATTCCGTGTCAGTTCAGAGAACAGATTTGGTGTCAGCAAGCCTCTAGAATCAGCACCAATAATTGCTGAGCATCCATTTGGTAAGAAAAACAAAAATCATATTTCAACATCTTTAGTATTAAATATTTCCCCTGAATTTTATAAAATTGTATTCATATTTAATACCTTTGTTTATATTTAGTTCCACCAAGCGCTCCTACCAGACCTGAAGTCTACCACGTGTCAGCCAATGCCATGTCTATTCGTTGGGAAGAACCCTATCATGATGGTGGCAGTAAAATCATTGGCTACTGGGTTGAGAAGAAAGAGCGTAACACCATTCTTTGGACGAAAGAAAACAAAGTGCCATGCTTAGAGTGCAACTACAAAGTGACCAATTTGGTAGAAGGACTGGAATATCAGTTCAGAACATATGCACTGAATGCTGCAGGTGTTAGCAAAGCCAGCGAAGCTTCAAGACCTGTAATGGCTCAGAACCCAGTTGGTATGTGTCAAAATTTAAGGGTACATTTGTTTATTATTATTATCATCATGATCATTGGTACTAGTAGAATTCAGGATTGCATTTTCAAACTTTATTTCTGTATCCCTTCCAGATGCACCAGGAAGACCAGAAGTGACAGATGTCACAAGATCAACAGTGTCCCTGATTTGGTCAGCCCCAATATATGACGGAGGCAGCAAGGTTGTGGGCTACATCATAGAGCGTAAGCCAGTCAGTGAAGTTGGAGATGGTCGCTGGCTGAAGTGCAACTATACCATTGTCTCTGATAATTTCTTCACTGTGACCGCTCTCAGTGAAGGAGACACTTATGAATTCCGTGTGTTGGCCAAAAATGCAGCAGGCGTCATTAGCAAAGGATCAGAATCTACAGGCCCCGTCACCTGCCGAGATGAATATGGTAAAAAATACTCAATGTTCTCCTTTTAAATTATCACAACGTATATGTAAATAAACTGTCAGATATTCATTTACATCTGTTTTGTCTGTGACAGCTCCACCCAAGGCTGAACTGGATGCCAGATTACAGGGTGATCTGGTTACCATCAGAGCAGGCTCAGATCTTGTTCTTGATGCTGCAGTTGGTGGCAAACCTGAACCCAAAATCATCTGGACCAAAGGGGACAAGGAACTAGATCTCTGTGAAAAAGTCTCTTTGCAGTATACTGGCAAACGAGCAACTGCTGTGATCAAGTTCTGTGACAGAAGCGACAGTGGAAAATACACCTTAACAGTGAAGAATGCCGGTGGGACCAAGGCCGTGTCTGTCTTGGTCAAAGTTCTTGGTAAGCATGTCAGATGTTCTTTTAGTTTTATAGCATTTTCAATAGTGAGCAGAAGGAAAGGTCTTCATCACTGTTTGTCATTACACCTGTTTCAGATACCCCTGGCCCATGTGGAAATCTCACCATCAGCAGAGTGACGGAGGAGAAGTGCACATTAGCCTGGAGCCTTCCTCAGGAGGATGGAGGAGCAGCAATAACTCACTACATTGTGGAAAGGCGCGAGACCAGTAGGCTCAACTGGGTGATTGTTGAGAGCGAATGCCCAACCCTATCCTATGTGGTTACCAGACTCATCAAGAACAATGAATACATATTCCGAGTGCGGGCAGTAAACAAATATGGCCCTGGTGTGCCTGCTGAAACACAGCCAATTGTAGCCAGAAACTCTTTCAGTGAGTATTAACACTTTTAAGCAACTTGGTAATTGAAATGTAATGGGCTCAAGGGGAGAGGAGGACAGTTACATCAATGGTGACTTCATGCAATTCTGATTATTCTTATTTCCATAAAAATGTAAACAGCTATCCCATCACAACCTGGCATGCCTGAAGAAATTGGGGCTGGCAAAGAGCATATCATTATTCAGTGGCTAAAACCTGAATCCGATGGTGGCAATGAGATCAGCAACTACCTAGTGGACAAACGTGAGAAGAAGAGCTTGCGTTGGACACGTGTCAACAAAGACTATGTGGTGTATGATACCAGGCTGAAGGTGACTGGCCTGATGGAGGGTTGTGCTTACCAGTTCCGGGTGACCGCAGTGAATGCTGCTGGCAACAGTGAACCCAGCGAGGCTTCCAACTTTATCTCCTGCAGAGAGCCGTCATGTGAGTTCCAAGAATCATACATAAACCTAATGCCTACCAAAACTGTATTATAAATAATTTTCCAAAATGCCACTTCCAAGAACTTGCAGAATTTATGAATGGTCTACAAAAACATATGCTTATTAGAAGGATTTTAAATATAGTCTAAACCAGAAAACAAGTTAACTATTACTTCTGTTAAGTTAGCAATAGTTGAAAATTGTTGCAGTGTTTCCCAATCTATGAAAAAAAGTACATTACAAGGTTGTATTTTATAAATCTTCTAAATAATTGAGAAAATGCATTGTCGTGATAACAGCTATTAACAAGAAAATGCATTGTAGTGATAACAGCTACTGACAAGAAGACAACGTCTCTTTTAAGTGAGGCTTAGCAGAACATGGTTTCTAGTACTTTCATAAGTACCCAACAAAATAATTGTCACAAGAGCTTCAAAAGGAAGTAGCAAATCCCTGTATAGAGTCAGAGCCCAAGAACTAAGGAATAAATCCTTGGGACTGAATAGGGGATGTAAAAAAAACTGATTCCTGTATTCATTGTCACCTGTGAAAGCTGAGCAACAAAAAGAAAATCCCTGAGAATGGATACTTTAAACAGTGAGCTTAGCTAGAACACAGCATAGGTAGCCAAAGTAGCAGGAAAGAAACATCTACCTTTCCAAAGAAGTTCAATTATTAAATAATAATAATAATAGTGATAATATAGCAGACAGTGCTTTCCTATAATATCAGAAAAGACCAGTTATAAAAATTATCTTGGTGGGTGTGGACAACAAAAAATAATGCCTTTGTGACTCTTGAAAACCAAAAATACAAATCTCACAACTTTCTTATTTATATAATATCTGCATCTCCTTTTAAAAATCCTATAGATACCCCTGGACCACCTTCTGCTCCAAGAGTTGTAGATACCACGAAGCACAGCATTAGTTTGGCATGGACCAAGCCTATGTATGATGGTGGCACCGACATCATAGGATATGTTCTTGAGATGCAAGAGAAGGACACTGAGCAGTGGTTCCGTGTGCATACCAATGCCACAATAAGAAATACTGAATTCACGGTGGTAGACCTTAAAATGGGCCAGAAGTACTCCTTCAGAGTTGCTGCTGTGAATGTGAAGGGTATGAGTGAATACAGCGAGTCAACTGCCGAAATTGAGCCTGTGGAAAGACTAGGTATTTATCATATAAACTTCTGGGTGAATTATTTTCTCATCACACCTGTTCATAAAGTAATTAAGTTTTGACTTTTACTTTCCAGAAATACCAGATCTTGAGCTTGCAGACGATTTAAAGAAGACTGTGACCATCAGAGCTGGGGCCTCATTACGCCTGATGGTGTCTGTATCTGGAAGACCACCTCCTGTCATAACATGGAGCAAGAAGGGCATTGACCTTGCAAACCGGGCAATTATTGACACCACTGACAGCTACTCTTTACTTATCGTGGACAAAGTTAACCGGTACGATGCTGGGAAATACACCATTGAAGCTGAAAATCAATCTGGCAAAAAATCAGCAACAGTCCTTGTTAAAGTATATGGTAAGTATTTGTCTGAAAATTGATGATGCTGTGAGTAGAGTCTCTAAAAAGATACATCTTGTCACCTCTCTAGAGAGAAACTATGTTAAGTATATTTTCTGGCAAAAAAATAAAATCTATCAACCAATCAGGCAAATAAGCATTATGGATCTTTCATTCTACTTTTTAGATACTCCCGGTCCTTGTCCTTCAGTGACAGTTAAGGAAGTATCAAGAGATTCTGTGACCATTACTTGGGAAATCCCCACAATTGATGGTGGAGCTCCAGTCAACAACTACATTATTGAGAAGCGTGAAGCTGCCATGAGAGCATTCAAAACAGTAACTACCAAATGCAGCAAGACACTTTACCGAATTTCTGGACTTGTAGAAGGAACCATGTACTATTTCAGAGTGTTGCCAGAAAATATTTATGGCATTGGAGAGCCTTGTGAAACATCTGATGCAGTGCTGGTCTCAGAAGTGCCTTTGGTGCCTACAAAACTGGAAGTGGTCGATGTCACCAAGTCAACTGTTACCCTTGCCTGGGAAAAACCACTCTATGATGGTGGTAGCCGACTCACTGGATATGTTCTTGAGGCCTGCAAAGCTGGCACTGACAGATGGATGAAGGTTGTTACATTAAAACCCACAGTCCTAGAGCACACTGTTATTTCCCTAAATGAAGGCGAACAGTTCTTATTTAGAGTAAGGGCACAAAATGAGAAAGGTGTGTCAGAACCAAGAGAGATCATCACACCCGTGACTGTACAAGATCTCCGAGGTATGTACCAAATCGCCCAAAATAGCAATAATAGTAACGTAAAATAAAGAAAACATTCAGAAATCATGACACTGTGTCCTTAGAAATAATGCTTAAGAACGAATGCCTCATTTCTTTCTCATAGTGTTGCCAACAATTGATCTCTCTACGATGCCTCAAAAGACCATCCATGTCCCAGCTGGCAGACCAGTAGAGCTGGTGATACCTATCGCTGGTCGTCCACCTCCTGCTGCTTCATGGTTCTTTGCTGGTTCTAAACTAAAAGAATCAGAGCGTATCACAGTTGAAACTCATACAAAAGTAGCAAAATTAACCATCCGTGAAACCACTATCAGAGATACTGGAGAATATACACTTGAATTGAAAAATGTGACTGGAACTACTTCAGAGACCATTAAAGTTATCATCCTTGGTAAGGACATGTAACAAAGACACATGCAAATTGTTGCTGACATTCAGTCACCCAATTTTGATTTGAAGTGAAAATTGATTCCCTGGATTTCTTTTTCTTTCATAGACAAGCCTGGTCCACCAACTGGGCCTATCAAGGTGGATGAAATTGAAGATACTTCAGTTACCATTTCCTGGGAAGCACCTGAGTTGGATGGTGGTGCTCCATTGAGTGGTTATGTGGTAGAACAACGTGATGCCCATCGTCCAGGATGGCTGCCAGTGTCTGAATCAGTGACTAGAACGACATTTAAGTTCACCAGACTCACTGAAGGAAACGAGTATGTGTTCCGTGTGGCTGCAACCAACCGCTTCGGGATTGGCTCTTACTTGCAATCAGAGATCATAGAATGTCGCAGCAGCATCAGTAAGTCCTTGGACTCTTCCTCCATTCTCCCCTCCTCTGATCTGATTCTGAATGTTAACAAAAAGGAATCTGTTCTTAATGTGTCCTAATGTAAGAAAAATAGATCACAAAATTAACCCAGGGTCTTTCTAAGGTTTCTAACCCCCCTTTTCTTGGAGGTTTTCAACGTGGTTAGATTTTGTTTTAATGGAAGGAAGGAAAAAAGGAAGGAAGGAAGGAAGGAAGGAAGGAAGGAAGGAAGGAAGGAAGGAAGGAAGGAAGGAAGGAAGGAAGGAAGGAAGGAGAGAGGGGAGGGGAGGGAAGAGGAGGAGAGGAGAGGAGAGGAGAGGAGAGGAGAGGAGAGGAGAGGAGAGGAGAGGAGAGGAGAGGAGAGGAGAGGGAGGAAAGGAAGGACAGTCTGGCTCTGGTAAAGTGAGAGAAAGAATGCATGCTTAATAAATGTTTATAAAATATAAGAAAACGAGGAACAGCAAGAAAAGTAAAAAAATGAAAAGTTTGGAAAAAGAGCCACAGGAGTCTTATATACCATTTAAAAAGGTAACACACTGGTACAAATATATGAGTCTTTGTTTTATTCATATTGCCAATATTGTGTCACCTTTTCTTGCTGCAGGTATTCCTGGACCTCCAGAAACATTAGAGATATTTGATGTCTCCCGTGATGGCATGACACTCACTTGGTACCCACCAGAAGACGATGGTGGCTCCCAAGTGACCGGATATATTGTGGAGCGCAAAGAAGTGAGAGCAGAACGATGGGTCCGTGTAAATAAAGTACCAGTGACGATGACGCGGTACCGTTCCACTGGCCTTATTGAAGGCTTAGAATATGAACACCGTGTCACGGCTATTAACGTGAGAGGGACTGGAAAACCAGGTCGTCCTTCTAAACCCATCGTTGCCATGGATCCAATTGGTAATACATTTTGTATAAGTCAAGTTTATTGTGGTATAATTTGATGTAGTAAAATTCACCCTTTCAAAATGTGTAAGTCTGTTAAGTTTTGAAAGCTATACTATTGTATGATCACCATCACTATCAAAATGCAGAACATTTCCGTCAGCTCAAAAAATGTGCTTGCATCCCTTTGTCGTAAATCCCCTCCCTACTTTCGCCCCTAGGAGCTTTTGTCAAATAACTTTTATAGTCTTTTCTTGAGCCTATTTTCCCCTCTTTAAAATGGGACTCCAGTTAAAAACTCTAAGTAAGTTAATATTTCTGAAAGCACTTTAAAAACTGATGATAAATGTGAGATAGTAGTAGTAATTATAAATAAAGCATATTTAAGACAAAGGAATAAAAACAAGAGCTTTTAGTATTTTTACCTTATAAAGTGAATTTTTACAAAACAAAAAATATTCTAATGCTAACAGTCCATGTTTCCATACTCAGTGGATTTTTTAGGTGGCACAGTTGATTTTCAACTTTCAACAACTTTAACAAGTTTATTGTTGTGATCCTATTCTTATTACCAGCTCCTCCAGGAAAGCCACAAAACCCAAGAGTTACTGATACAACCAGGACATCCGTTTCCCTGGCCTGGAGCCCTCCAGAAGATGAAGGCGGATCTAAAGTCACAGGCTACTTGATTGAAATGCAGAAAGTAGATCAACATGAATGGACCAAATGTAATACCACCCCAACCAAGATTCGGGAATATACTCTAACACACCTACCTCAGGGTGCTGAATACAGATTCCGTATCCTTGCTTGTAACGCTGGTGGACCTGGAGAGCCTGCTGAGGTACCAGGAACAGTCAAAATCACTGAAATGCTTGGTAAGACACGCAATCACTTACTTTCTCCTATAATTGCCTTAAGACTTATTTCCCCTCCCCTCCCCACTCCTACACACAAATGATAATTGCAACCTACCTTTTTTCCCAGAACATCCTGATGTTGAACTTGATGAAAGGTACCAGGAGGGTCTCTTTGTAAGACAAGGTGGAGTCATCAGACTTACCATTCCAATCAAAGGAAAACCATACCCAATATGTAAATGGACCAAAGAAGGCCAAGATATTAGTAAGCGTGCCATGATTGCAACCTCTGAAACACACACTGAGCTGGTCATCAAAGAGGCCGTCAGGGATGATTCTGGCTCGTACGACCTGGTTCTGGAAAACAAATGTGGCAAGAAGGCTGTTTACATCAAGGTCAGGGTGATAGGAATTCCTAACACTCCAGAAGGGCCACTTGAATATGATGACATACAAGCTCGCTCTGTAAGGGTCAGCTGGAGACCCCCTGCTGATGATGGCGGTGCCGACATCTTAGGCTACATACTTGAGAGACGAGAAGTGCCTAAAGCTGCCTGGTATACCATTGATTCCAGAGTCCGAAGTACATCTCTGGTGGTAAAAGGCCTCAAAGAAAATGTGGAATACCATTTCCGTGTTTCAGCAGAAAACCAGTTTGGCATCAGCAAACCCTTAAAATCCGAGGAACCAGTCGTGCCAAAAACACCACTAAGTAAGTGTTCTTCCAACCACAACCTTGTAAGAATTCTTTCAGTACTCTTGTTTGGAAATGAAGCCATCCGCTCACAAGATTTGGCACTATAACACATGTGTGTTTTGTACTTATATCCTTAGATCCTCCAGAGCCTCCAAGCAATCCTCCAGAAGTACTCGATGTGACCAAGAGTTCTGTCAGCCTGTCCTGGTCCCGGCCCAAAGACGATGGTGGTTCTCGAGTTACAGGCTACTACATCGAACGCAAGGAGACCTCAACTGACAAGTGGGTCAGGCACAATAAGACTCAGATAACAACCACAATGTACACCGTCACGGGGCTCGTTCCTGATGCTGAATATCAGTTCCGAGTCATAGCACAGAATGATGTTGGCCTAAGTGAGACCAGCCCTGCTTCTGAACCAATTATTTGCAAAGATCCATTTGGTAAGGAGAGGTGTTTGTTGAAGGGGTTAACATCAAAGGGGCAAGCCATCTTTGGGGTTTTTCTTTTATTTCAGCAGTATAATTGATTCTCTTCTCAATTGTTTTAAACTATTTCAGATAAGCCAAGCCAACCTGGAGAACTTGAGATTCTTTCAATCTCCAAAGACAGTGTCACTCTACAGTGGGAGAAACCTGAATGTGATGGTGGCAAAGACATCCTTGGATACTGGGTTGAATACAGACAATCTGGAGACAGTGCCTGGAAGAAGAGTAACAAGGACCGCATCAAGGACAGGCAATTCACAATAGGGGGTTTGCTGGAAGCTACTGAATATGAATTCAGGGTTTTTGCTGAGAATGAGGCTGGGCTTAGCAGACCTCGAAGAACTGCTATGTCTATAAAGACAAAACTAACATGTAAGTAGCTATTAGTTCTCTGCCTATGATTTACAAACCAAGTAACATGTTAAGACTAATTCTTCCTCTAAACCAGTGGTCGGCAAAATGTGGCTCGCAAGCTGCATGCGGCTCTTTGGCCCCGTAAGTGTGGCTTTTCCACAAAATACCACGTGCGGGCGCACACGTACAGTGCGATTGAAACTTCATGGCCCATGCGCAGAAGTCGGTTTTCGGCTCTCAAAAGAAATGTCAATCATTGTACTGTTGATATTTGGCTCTGTTGACTAATGAGTTTGCCGACCACTGCTCTAAACTAAGTAGATCTCCAGAGAGCTTTATTGGTGAGCAAATGTATGGAAAGAATCATTCACTTTGGCATATGCACATACGGGGAGTAGTGGATAGGTTCTATGGGAAGCCATTCCAAGCACATAACTCCAGTAGATGTTAGGTGCAGAGAACTGAACACAATCCTACAACAGGATCTCCCTCGAATGCAATGGGTTGTGTCTTTTTATAGTTCCTAACAAGACTTGAAGGGTCAACAAATGTACCCAACTTCAGTGAACCTAAGTAAGAGCAAAGATACCACAGATTTATAGAGAGAATTCCTATTTCCCCAAAACTCTATACATCGTTAATGCCTCCCAATTATAAAGAGAAAAATCACTCTGCATAATGTCCTCACTGAATCCCTATTTTCCATATGACCCCAGGAAAATCACTGCAAGGAGTTTTTAAGAATTAGACTTGTGTAAATCATGGTGTCTATTAAAGTGTTAGTCAATAACAACACTTTAAATTCCTGATATACAAGGACAAAGGATTATAGAACTAGTAGTAACAATATGCATTAACATTATCTTTCATATCCTCCAGCTGGAGAGGCCCCAGGAGTACGCAAAGAAATGGAGGATGTTACCACCAAATTGGGTGAAGCTGCTCAACTCTCATGCCAGATCATTGGAAGGCCTCTTCCTGACATTAAATGGTACCGATTTGGTAAGGAACTCATACAAAGCCGGAAGTACAAAATGTCTTCAGATGGACGCACACATACTCTGACAGTAATGACAGATGAACAAGAAGATGAAGGTGTTTATACCTGCATAGCTATCAATGAGGTTGGAGAGATAGAAACCAGTAGTAAGCTTCTCCTGCAAGCAACACCACAGTTCCATCCTGGTTACCCACTGAAAGAGAAATACTATGGTGCTGTGGGTTCAACACTTCGACTTCATGTTATGTACATTGGTCGTCCAGTACCTGCCATCACTTGGTTCCATGGCCAGAAACTTTTGCAAAACTCAGAAAACACTGCTATTGAAAACACTGAGCACTACACTCATCTTGTCATGAAGAATGTCCAGCGGAAGACTCATGCTGGGAAATACAAAGTTCAGCTCAGCAATGTTTTGGGAACAGTTGATGCCACCCTTGATGTGGAAATACAAGGTATTTTATTTTCATTCTCAGTGTTTTGTATGTGTGTTTTTTATTTTTAAAGGAAAAAAGCTCTTGGGAGACATACTACAAAAACCACTACTATTGTATTTTCCCCCAACAGATAAACCAGACAAACCTACAGGACCCATTGTGATTGAAGCTCTATTAAAGAACTCAGTAGTGATCAGCTGGAAGCCACCAGAAGATGACGGAGGCTCCTGGATCACCAATTATGTGGTGGAGAAATGTGAGGCCAAGGAAGGGGCTGAATGGCAATTGGTGTCTTCAGCCATCTCAGTGACAACCTGTAGGATTGTGAACCTCACAGAAAATGCTGGCTACTACTTCCGGGTTTCAGCTCAGAACACTTTTGGCATCAGTAACCCTCTAGAGGTCCCCTCAGTTGTGATCATAAAGAGTCCATTTGGTGAGTACAACCTCTTGTACAACCGCTACAATCTTCACATGGCAAAAGTTTTACAAAACAATATCTTCACATAAAAGTCTTTGAAACAGATAAATTTTGGAAGGAAATAGCAAAAAGTCAGGTAAAGCACAAGAACCTTTTATCTCACTTAAATTGAACTTTTGCCTATCTAAAAGGGAAAATACGGGCTTGGCAAAAGTAGGTTTACAGTTGTTTTTATGGAAAATAACATAATAATTAGTAAATTATAATATAAGAATAAACTCTGTGTTTCACATACTCATAACTATAAACTTACTTTTGCCCACCCATGTATATACCCTACCCCTTCTTTAAAAAGGAACTTTGTGTTTTTTTAGTTTCTTAGCACAAACTAACCCATTCATTTTTCTGTAATAGCTATTCTTAATAGAACTTTGAATTCATAACACTTTATTTTTTTAATCAGCTTTTAATAAAGCTGCTTTTTTCACCTCTTGTCTCAAATCCTTTTTGTCTATTTGTTTTAAATAGAAAAGCCAAGTGCTCCTGGCAAGCCAACTATTTCTGCTGTCACGAAAGAGTCTTGTGTTGTGGCTTGGAAGCCACCTGCCAGTGATGGCGGTGCAAAGATTAGAAATTACTACCTTGAGAAGCGTGAGAAGAAGCAGAATAAATGGATTGCGGTGACAACAGAAGAAATTCGAGAAACTGTCTTCTCAGTGCAAAACCTTATTGAAGGTCTTGAATATGAGTTCCGTGTGAAGTGTGAAAACTTAGGTGGGGAAAGTGAATGGAGTGAAATATCAGAACCTGTCACTCCCAAATCTGATGTCCCAATTCAGGCACCACACTTTAAAGATGAACTAAGAAACCTAAATGTCAGATATCAGAGCAATGCTACTTTGGTCTGCAAAGTGACTGGCCATCCAAAACCTATTGTGAAATGGTACAGACAAGGCAAAGAAATCATTGCAGATGGATTAAAGTACAGGATTCAAGAGTTTAAGGGTGGCTACCATCAGCTCATTATTGCAAGTGTCACGGATGACGATGCCACAGTTTACCAAGTCAGAGCTACCAACCAAGGGGGATCTGTGTCTGGCACTGCCTCCTTGGAAGTGGAAGGTAAAAGCAAATTAGTAAACATAAGTTTGGTGCTAGATGACACTATTAATTGGAGGGGAGTTGTTGCACGTACATAGTGTTAGGTATTTCTAAATTATGTTCTTTTTCCTTTTTTTCCGATACAGTCCCAGCTAAGATACACTTGCCTAAAACTCTTGAGGGCATGGGAGCTGTTCATGCTCTCCGAGGTGAGGTGATCAGCATCAAGATCCCTTTCAGTGGCAAACCAGATCCCGTGATCACCTGGCAGAAAGGACAAGATCTCATCGACAATAATGGCCACTACCAAGTTATTGTCACAAGATCTTTCACATCACTTGTTTTCCCCAATGGAGTGGAGAGAAAAGATGCTGGTTTCTATGTGGTCTGTGCTAAAAACAGGTTTGGAATTGATCAGAAGACAGTTGAACTGGATGTGGCTGATGTTCCTGACCCACCCAGAGGAGTCAAAGTTAGTGATGTCTCACGAGATTCTGTCAACTTAACCTGGACTGAGCCAGCTACTGATGGTGGCAGCAAAATCACCAATTACATTATTGAAAAATGTGCAACGACTGCAGAAAGATGGCTCCGTGTAGGACAGGCCCGAGAAACACGTTATACCGTGATCAACTTATTTGGAAAAACAAGTTACCAGTTCCGTGTAATAGCTGAAAATAAATTTGGCCTGAGCAAGCCTTCTGAGCCTTCAGAACCAACTGTAACCAAAGAAGATAAGACCAGAGCTATGAACTATGATGAAGAGGTAGATGAAACTATGGAAGTTTCCATGACTAAAGCATCTCATTCTTCAACCAAGGAACTCTATGAGAAATATATGATTGCTGAAGATCTTGGGCGTGGTCAGTTTGGAATCGTCCACCGTTGTGTTGAAACATCCTCAAAAAAGACATACATGGCTAAATTTGTGAAAGTCAAAGGGACTGATCAGGTTTTGGTAAAGAAAGAAATTTCCATTCTAAATATTGCTAGGCACAGAAACATCTTATACCTCCATGAATCATTTGAAAGCATGGAAGAATTAGTTATGATCTTTGAGTTCATATCAGGACTTGACATATTTGAACGCATTAATACCAGTGCTTTTGAACTTACTGAAAGAGAAATCGTAAGTTATGTTCGCCAGGTCTGCGAAGCTCTTGAGTTCTTACATAGTCAGAGTATTGGACACTTTGACATTAGACCAGAAAATATCATTTACCAAACAAGACGAAGCTCCATCATTAAAATCATAGAATTTGGTCAAGCCCGTCAGCTGAAGCCAGGAGACAACTTCAGGCTTCTGTTCACTGCCCCTGAATACTATGCACCTGAAGTCCACCAGCATGATGTTGTCAGCACCGCCACAGACATGTGGTCACTTGGAACACTGGTATATGTGCTGTTGAGTGGTATCAATCCATTCCTGGCTGAAACTAACCAACAGATGATTGAAAACATCAGGAATGCTGAATATACTTTTGATGAGGAGGCATTCAAAGAGATCAGCATTGAAGCCATGGATTTTGTTGACCGGCTATTAGTAAAAGAGAGAAAATCTCGCATGACAGCATCTGAAGCGCTCCAGCACCCATGGCTGAAGCAGAAGATAGAAAGAGTCAGTACTAAAGTTATCAGAACATTAAAACACCGGCGGTACTACCACACTCTGATCAAGAAAGACCTCAACATGGTTGTGTCAGCAGCCCGAATCTCCTGTGGTGGTGCAATTCGATCTCAGAAGGGAGTGAGTGTTGCTAAAGTTAAAGTGGCATCCATTGAAATTGGCCCAATTTCTGGGCAGATAATGCATGCAGTTGGCGAAGAAGGAGGATATGTCAAGTATGTCTGCAAAATTGAAAATTATGACCAGTCTACCCAAGTGACCTGGTACTTTGGGGTCAGACAGCTGGAGAACAGTGAGAAATACGAAATCACCTACGAAGATGGAGTGGCAACCATGTACATCAAAGACATTACCAAATTCGACGATGGTACCTACAGATGCAAAGTAGTCAATGACTACGGTGAAGACAGTTCTTACGCAGAGCTGTTTGTTAAAGGTGTGAGAGAAGTTTATGACTATTACTTCCGTAGAACCATGAAGAAAATGAAGCGCAGAACAGATACCATGAGACTCCTGGAAAGGCCACCAGAGTTTACCCTGCCTCTCTATAACAAGACAGCTTATGTGGGTGAAAACGTCCGATTTGGAGTAACTATTACTGTCCACCCAGAGCCGCGTGTAACATGGTATAAATCAGGTCAGAAAATCAAACCAGGTGATGATGATAGGAAATACACATTTGAGTCTGACAAGGGTCTTTACCAATTAACAATCAACAGTGTAACAACAGATGATGATGCTGAATATGCTATTGTGGCAAGAAACAAATATGGTGAGGACAGCTGTAAAGCAAAACTGACTGTAACCCCACACCCACCTCCAGCAGATACAACCTTAAGACCGATGTTCAAAAGGCTACTGGCAAATGCAGAATGCCAAGAAGGCCAGAGTGTCAGCTTTGAGATCAGAGTTTCTGGCATCCCCCCACCAACATTAAAATGGGAGAAAGATGGTCAGCCACTGTCCCTTGGACCTACCATTGAAATTATCCATGAAGGCTTGGATTATTATGCTTTGCACATCCGGGACACTTTGCCTGAAGACACTGGTTATTATAGGGTCACGGCCACAAACACAGCTGGATCCACCAGCTGCCAGGCTCACTTACAAGTGGAGCGTTTGAGGTACATCAAACAAGAATTCAAGAGTAAAGAGGAGCGTGAAAGACACGTACAGAAGCAAATTGACAAGACAATAAGAATGGCTGAAATTCTCTCTGGAACGGAATCTGTGCCACTGACACAGGTAGCCCAAGAGGCTCTGAGAGAAGCTGCTATCCTCTACAAACCAGCTGTAAGCACCAAGACAGTAAAGGGGGAATTCCGACTTGAGACAGAAGAAAAGAAGGAAGAGAGAAAACTCCGTATGCCCTATGAAGTACCAGAGCCACGCCAGCACAAGCGGACCATCATAGAAGAAGATCAACGCATTAAACAGTTTGTGCCTATGTCTGACATGAAATGGTACAAAAAGATCCGTGATCAATTTGAAATGCCTGGGAAAATTGACAGAGTTGTACAGAAAAGACAAAAGCGCATCCGCCTTTCAAGATGGGAACAGTTCTATGTGACGCCTCTTCCACGTTTTACAGATCAATACAAACCCAGATGGCGCATTCCCAAATTGACCCAAGATGACCTTGAAACGGTGAGGCCAGCCCGCCGGCGTACACCTTCTCCTGACTACGCCTTCTATTACAGACCGAGAAGACGTTCCCTTGGTGACATCTCAGATGAAGAATTACTCCTTCCCATTGATGACTACTTGGCGATGAAAAGAACGGAGGAAGAGAGGCTGCGTCTTGAAGAGGAGCTTGAATTAGGTTTTTCAGCTTCACCCCCAAGCCGGAGCCCTCCACGTTTTGAGCTTTCTAGTCTGCGTTACTCTTCCCCACAGGCTCATGTGAAGGTGGAAGAAACAAGAAAAGACTTCAGATACTCAACCTATCACATCCCAACCAAGGCTGACACTAGTACAAGTTATGCAGAACTGCGGGAACGGCACGCCCAGGCCTCCTACAGACAGCCCAGGCAACGGCAGCGCATCATGGCTGAGAAGGAGGACGAAGAGTTGCTTCGTCCAGTTACAACCACCCATCGTCTCTCAGAATACAAAAGCGAGCTTGACCACATGTCAAAGGAACAAAAGTCTAGAAAGAAATCAAAGCAACAGAGAAAAGTGACAGAAATCACCGAAATTGAGGAAGAATACGAAATCACAAAACGTGCTCAAAGAGAGTCATCCTCATCTGTGTCTAGACTTCTGAGACGACGGCGCTCCCTGTCTCCAACTTACATTGAGTTAATGAGGCCAGTGTCTGAACTGATCCGATCACATCCACAACCAGCTGAGGAATACGAAGATGACACAGAGAGAAGGTCTCCCACTCCAGAGAGAACTCGCCCACGTTCCCCCAGCCCCGTCTCTAGTGAGAGATCACTCTCAAGATTTGAGAGGTCGGCAAGATTTGATATCTTTTCCAGGTATGAGTCCATGAAGGCAGCTTTAAAGACTCAGAAGACATCAGAGAGGAAGTATGAAGTTTTGAGTCAGCAGCCTTTTACGCTGGACCATGCCCCTCGAATCACACTGAGAATGCGTTCCCACAGGGTACCCTGTGGCCAAAATACCCGGTTTATCCTAAATGTTCAGTCTAAGCCAACTGCCGAGGTTAAATGGTACCATAATGGTGTAGAACTCCAAGAGAGCAGTAAGATTCATTATACCAACACCAGTGGGGTCCTGACCCTTGAAATTCTAGACTGTCATATTGATGACAGCGGGACATATCGTGCCGTGTGCACCAACTACAAAGGTGAAGCTTCTGACTATGCGACCTTGGATGTAACAGGAGGGGATTATACCACCTACGCTTCCCGGCGCAGAGATGAGGATGTCCCCCGGTCCCTTTTCCCTGACCTGACAAAAACAGAGTCATATGCGGTTTCATCGTTCAAGAAAACATCTGAGATGGAAGCCTCTTCTTCAGTCAGGGAAATGAAGTCGCAGATGACAGAGACAAGGGAAAGTCTCTCATCATATGAACACCACGCATCTGCCGAAATGAAAAGGGCTGCAGTAGAAGAAAAGTCTCTGGAAGAAAAATCCACACACAGAAAGATCAAGTCCACTTTGGAAGCGAGAATCCTAACCAAGCCAAGGTCCATAACTGTCTCTGAGGGAGAGTCTGCAAGGTTTTCTTGCGACACAGATGGTGAGCCGGTACCAACTGTGACCTGGCTGCGTGGAGGACAAGTGATCAGTACTTCCACCCGCCACCAAGTGACCACCACAAAATACAAGTCCACCTTTGAGATCTCTTCAGTCCAGGCTTCTGATGAGGGCAACTACAGCGTGGTGGTAGAAAACAGTGAAGGCAGGCAAGAAGCACAGTTTACTCTGACTATTCAGAAGTCCAGAGTTACTGAAAAGGCTGTTACTTCGCCACCGAAGGTCAAATCCCCAGAGCCTCAGGTGAAATCCCCAGAAGGAGTTAAGTCTCCAAAACGAGTGAAATCCCCAGAACTGGTAACTTCTCCCCCAAAAGCCGTATCACCCACGGAGAAAAAACCCACAGCAACAGAGAAAGTTGGGCAGCTACCAGTCTCTGCCCCACCCAAGATATCTCAGTCCCTGAAGGCAGAAGCTGTTAAAGACATCGCAAAGCTGACCTGTGCAGTCGAAAGTAGTGTATTATGTGCAAAAGAGGTCACCTGGTATAAAGATGGCAAGAAACTGAAGGAAAATGGGCATTTCCAGTTTCATTATTCAGCAGATGGTACCTACGAGCTCAAAATCCATAACCTCACTGAATCTGATTGCGGAGAATACGTTTGTGAGATTTCTGGGGAAGGTGGAACTTCCAAAACTAACTTACAATTCATGGGACAAACCTTTAAAAGCATCCATGAGCAGGTGTCGAGCATATCAGAAACTAAGAAATCAGCTCAGAAAACTGCTGAGGCAACAGAAACCAAGGTATCAGCTCAGAAAACTGCTGAGGCAACAGAAATCAAGAAATCAGCTCAGAAAACTGCTGAGTCAACAGAAATCAAAGTATCAGCTCAGAAAACTGCTGAGTCAACAGAAGCCAAGGTATCTGCTCAGAAAACTTCTGAGGCACCAGAAATCAAAGTATCTGCTCAGAAAATTGCTGAGTCATCAGAAGCCAAGGTATCAGCTCAGAAAACTGCTGAGTCAACAGAAGCCAAGGTATCAGCTCAGAAAACTGCTGAGGCAACAGAAATCAAGAAATCAGCTCAGAAAACTGCTGAGGCAACAGAAACCAAGAAAACTGAAACAAAAGCTCCTGAGCCAATATCCTCAAAGCCAGTAATTGTTACTGGGCTGCAGGATACAACTGTTTCTTCAGACAGCATCGCTAAATTTTCCATTAAAGTTACTGGAGAACCCCAACCAACTGTCATCTGGACAAAGGATGGAAAGGTAACCAGTTCTTAAATGTCCTTAATTTTATCTTCTAAAGAACTAACCCTTTCCCTCATCCCCATCTCCCAAATAAAGTTGAAAATTAAATCACTTTTTAAAACTCAAACCACTTGCATTCTACAGGCTATTACACAGGGAGGTAAATATAAACTCTCTGAAGACAAAGGAGGATTCCTCTTAGAAATTCTTAAGACTGACACTTCTGACAGTGGGCTTTACACTTGTACAGTAACGAACTCAGCTGGATCTGTGTCCTCTAGCTGCAAATTAACCATAAAAGGTAGGTTGGCTTTTGTTCTTACCAACATTTTTCAGAAAACAATATTAAAGTAACATTTCTAAATACTTCCTCATACACACAAACCCACCCATGAGAAAGTATTAAAACTGTTTTCCAATTCCAGAATACCATTTGTACACAAATGTAGAAATACACATATTTGAAGTTAGCATATACTTTCATATTCACAAAAAAAGTACATATTAAGCCCTGGCCAGTGTGGCACAGTTGGGTGCTGGTCGTGCCATGCACCAAAATGTTGCTGGTTTGATTCCCAGTTGAGGCACATGCCCGGGTTGATGGCTTAATCCCCGGTAGGGGACGTGCAGGAGGCAGCTGATTGATGTTTTGCTCTCACATTGATGTTTTTTCTCTTTCTCTCCCTCTGCTTTCCTCTCTCTCTCAAAATCAATAAATATTAACATTAAAAATATTAATATTAAAATATTAATTTATGAAAGTACACATTAAGTACCTAACTGTGTGTGGTATTAAATAAGACTAGTGGCCCAGTGCACAAAATTTGTGCAGTGGGGAGGGGTTCCCTCAGCCCAGCCTGCACCCTCTCCAATCAGGGACCCCTTGGGAGATGTCCGTAAACTGGAAGTCGGACATCCCTCTCACAATCTGGGACCACTGGCTCCTAAGAAACTCACCTGCCTGCCTGACTGACTGCCCCTAACTGCCCTCCCCTGCCAGCCTGATCTCGCCCAGTCTCTGTATCTCTGTTTTTTTCAGTAGTCCTCCAGGCCTCCCTGCCTCCCTGTGTCCCTCTTGGCTAGGAGGGGGTGGGGCCAGTGGGGGCCACTCCACCCTCTGCCCGCCCTCTCTTCCATCTAGGCCTCTTCAGGCCCAGTATGAGGCTCCGAGAATGAGCTGGGAGGGAGGGAAAGAAAGGGAGAAAAGGCTGTGAGCTGGTGGGCGCTGTGTATGTGCGTGTGTGGTTGTGAGTAAGTGTGAGTGCCGGCCCCGCCTCCCCCATCCCTGTCTCCGCTGCCACAAGTCCCCACCCACCAGAGCCTGCTGTGCGTAGAGCCTGGGCATTAGGTCGAGTGTCCGGTCGTTGCGTATGTGACAGACCCAGGGTTTCTATATATTAGGATTCCATAGGGCCAGCCCCTGCTCTCAGGCATGTTTAGGAAGAAAGTCAAGTGAATTTACAAAATGGTACTTCTTTCCTAAACCTTCACTTTTGCTAAGTTAACAAAAGAGCTACATCAGTTTTCCTCATTAAAATTAGTTTGCTGTCATCTCAATCATCTAAAACATAATTCATTTTTTACTAATCAAAACACACACATCTCCCAAATTCTTTGACTATTCTTTGCAAGACATTTTTCCCCTTAAGTCATAAAAATCATCTTCAGTTTAGTTTAAAGAATTATTACACTGATTTCAAAAGTCAAGCATGGCAGTTTTCCACGATTGGCACTGAGAGAGAATTAGGTATTACCCACACTGCACACAGAAGTCAGCATCTGTTTCCTTTGTAATCATTCACTTGCAGAATGTACAGGAGTAAAGGGGGGGGCCTCTTTCCAATTAAGTTTACCTTACAGAGGTTTCTTTTTTAGCCGTAAAAGACACTGAGACACAGAAAGTCTCTACACAAAAGACTTCCGAAATTACATCCCAGAAGGCAGTTGTCCAAGAGGAAATTTCCCAGAAAGCCTTAATTTCTGAAGAAATCAAGAAGTCAGAGGTGAAATCTCAAGAAAAGTTAGCCCTCATGGAGGAAGCATCAAAGGTTACAATTTCTGAAAAAGTCAAGAAGTCAGAAGCAGCCTCCCTGGAAAAATCCATTGTTCATGAAGAAGTCACTAAAGCATCCCAGGCAATGGAAGAAATCAGCACTCAAGTTGAAATTAAAGCCTTTTCTAGTCAGATGAGCATAACTGATGGTCAGAAAGTGACTTTAAAAGCCAACATTGCTGGTGCCACTGACGTGAAATGGGTGCTAAATGGAGTAGAGCTCACTAACTCTGAGGAGTACAGATATGGCGTCTCAGGCAGCGACCAGACCCTAACCATCAAGCAAGCCAGTCACAAACACCAAGGAATCCTCACCTGCATTGGCAAAACCAGTCAAGGAATCATCAAGTGTCAGTACGACTTGAGCCTGAGCAAAGAACTCTCAGATGCTCCGGCCTTCATCTCACAGCCCAGATCTCAAAATGTTAACGAAGGACAAACTGTTCTCTTTTCTTGTGAAATCAGTGGTGAGCCCTCCCCTGAAATCGAATGGTTTAAAAACAACCTGCCGGTAAGTTTAATTATGAATTTATTATTGAAGAAAAGTATAAACACTACATGTACTCCTGAAGAGATCAAAGGAACACTTTTTTCCCTTCTTTTTAGATTTCTGTTTCTTCAAATATCAGCGTAAGTCGCTCCAGAAATGTATATTCTCTTGAAATCCGAAATGCGTCAGTAAGTGACAGTGGAAAGTATACCATTAAGGCCAAAAATTTCCGTGGCCAATGTTCAGCTACTGCTTCCTTAACGGTCCTTCGTAAGTATATCTTTGCCATTCTCTTTATTTGTGTAAGGCCTATATGTGTTTTTTAAAAAATTATTTTTTTCCCTTTGTTTTCTGATCACAGCAGACTCAGGAGCCTCATTAAATTCCATGGGTAAGAGGCACAGGCCTCCTGTGTGGATCCATTCTTCCCATCAGTTTCTTTACAGCTCAACAGAAACTTCCAAGGCAAAGCTACCGACTGCCCTGTTACATTTCTTTTCAAAATGCGCAACATATAAATTATTTTCTATATGACTAATCATTTTCCTCCTAGTGATTCTAGTACCTGCATGTAATGTGATGATAGAAACGTAAGGATTCATTTCTTGGAGACACTGGGCTAGCTCTTGACAAATGTATGTATGTATGTATTTGCTTAAGCTTCCACAGCAAATTGTTCGGGTTCCGTTTCTGTGTACAGTGTTTAAGTTTGCCATTTCTGTAAGTCAGTGTCAGATGTCACAACTTAACCAGATGTCATTGATGTTCACCGTATCTGCTATGGTCCACAGCTCTAGTTGAAGAACCTCCCAGAGAGGTAGTATTGAAGACAAGTGATGACACGAGCTTGCAAGGAAGCTTCTCGTCTCAGTCAGTCCAAATGTCTGCGTCTAAGCAGGAGGCCTCCTTCAGCAGTTTCAGCAGCAGCAGTGCTAGCAGCATGACTGAAATGAAATTTGCAAGCATGTCTGCCCAAAGCATGTCCTCCATGCAAGAGTCCTTTGTAGGAATGAGTTCCAGCAGTTTTATGGGACAATCTAGTATGACACAACTGGCGAGCTCGAGTAGTAAAATGCTTAAAGCAGGCGTAAGAGGTGAGCAATAAAATTACTGGTAGAAGTTGACAAGCCTAGTAGCACTGTGTGGTCTTTAGTTCATACAATTCAGTAGAAAGCAAATGGAAATTGTTTTCTGTGGTTCTAAAATGTTTTTGTTGTTGTTGTTCCATAAAGGAATTCCGCCTAAAATTGAAGCTCTTCCCTCTGACATCAGCATTGATGAGGGCAAAGTTCTAACAGTAGCCTGTGCTTTTACTGGTGAGCCTACCCCAGAAATAACATGGTCGTGTGGTGGAAGAGAAATCCAAAATGAAGACCAGGGGAGATTCCACATTGAAAACACAGAGGACCTGACCACTCTGATCATCATGGACGTACAGAAACAAGATGGTGGACTTTATACCCTGAGCTTAGGGAATGAATTTGGATGTGACTCTGCTACTGTGAATATAAATATTCGAGCCATTTAAGAGGGCCAGTGCTCTCATCCTCCTTAACCTTTCACAAACGATTCACATGGACTAATCTTTCTGATCTGTAAATACTAAGGAAAAAAGTAGTTTTGTATCAACCTAAGTGAGTCAAAGTTCAAAATATGCATTTCAACCTTTTCTAATTGTTGACCTAAGAATATTACACATTTTCTAGTGACATGTACATACTGTATATAGCCGGATTAACGGTTATAAAGTTTTGTACCATTATTTTATGACATTTTACAATGTAACTTCTGGAACTAACTGTTGGTAGGAGAAAGTTTCTTATGGAACGAATACCCTGCTCAACACTTAATCTTTGTGCCTCAACATAACGTTGATGTCTAAGTATGCCTCAGTGGGTTGAGCAATTCCCCACTGAAGATGTCTTATCCACCTGAAAGATAATGCTGTGCACATCACCTGGCATGTGCACCAATACCTGCTGAATCAGAAATGTAAGGCACTGGTGATGCTTGCATTTACCCTCCTGTAAGCAACACTTTAACATCTTACATTTTTTCTGATGATGTCACACTCAGAATTATCATGACCTAAATATTACCAGAGCAAAGTGCAACGGCCAGCACTTTGTTCGCTCATTTTACACTGTCTCTGACCGTAGAGAGTGCCTGGGTAGCTTGGAAAAGTAACATCGCCTGGCCATCCCCTCATTTAACCAAGCTATTCAGGTATTCCTATGTCGGAGCAGTGCCAACTCTTGGAGGTCCCGGGGTGCAGCCAATGCCTTCGTGTGGTAGCTCTAAATTTAAATTACCCTGAGAAACTGGGGCAACTAAGCAATGAGCCACAGCAAAAAGATAACAACAAAAACAAAAACAAAATAAAGCTGTCGTTAAACTAAAAACAACATTACTAATTGCCCCAAATGTCAATCTGATGTAGTTCTTTTCATGCAAGTATAAATTCGATTGTTAGTTATAATTGTTGGACCTCCTGGAGATAGTAACAACAAAATAAAAGCAAGCTATCTGCACCTCAAAACGTGTGGTTGGTTGTTTTCTGTGAAATTCTGGGGTTGGGGAGGTATGTGCATTCAAAAAATAAAGCAACTCAAGTTCAAAATAGCCCCTTGTTCATAAGTTTATTAAAGCAACTATTTAAATTATTGTGCTGAATATATTCAACAATTTTTAAAGCATAGATATGATTTCCATGGATAATTTTATCCTCAAAAGTTAACAAAACTCCCCTAAAAATAATAGATGAAATCTTCTACACTTATCAAGAAATTATTTTTATGGGAGCTGATTCAACTAAATCTGTCAAAGATATTAACAGCTACAATATTTTGTGCTAGACACCACAGAGAACAACACACAGATAAGCAAGATGATACTGACTTGTCCCTCAAGGACTGTAGTGAAGAGAAAATGACAACTTCAAGGAAAATGATTAATTGTGCGCCTGACACTTACTATTGCAGCTCTGAATTGAGATAAAACAAATAAAAGCCCTCAAAGCTAAAGAACTGGTTGTAAATGCTATAGTACCATGTCTTTTAAAACAATTGATCTATATATTTGATAATAAAATATCTAGTGCCCAAAATATCTGTATTTATCCACTTCAGTTAGATCACTGTCATTGTAAACCTTTGAAGTTGATTCCTTGCCCAAATTACCTAATGAGCACAAGTTACAAATGTAAATACAAGTACAATTACTTCTAAATGTAAGTGCAAGTGGCCAAAGCTGAAGCCTGAAGCAAACATACTGTCAATTTTAATTTTCCAAAGTAAGATCTTGGGTCTTCATTCATTTACTCAGCAAGTATTGTCTTAAGTCAGGGTCCCCATAAGCAGAGCCCAGAGCAAGGACTCTTGTATAAGGAATGTTTGAGGAGCTGCTACCAGAAAAAGGGGAGTGAGGGAGGCAGGGCAGAGGAGAAAGGGAAGCTTCAGCAACAGCATCAGCCCAGTCCCACAGGGAGCCTAAATGATACCAGAGCTAGTTCTGTTTTGGAACCGGGGAGGGGAAGTAGCCTCATTGGACCCCCTTATCTGCCAGTTGGTGGCTACAGGCTGTTTGCTGGGGTGGGGTGGGGGGGGGGGGTGTGGAATAACCTCCCAGCTGAGGGGGACCTTTGGCCAGAGCAATCTCTGCAGGCTGGGGCACTAAACAGTACTCCAGAAACCAGGTCGGTACACAGAACCTAGCCGTGGTCGGCAAACTGCGGCTCTTTGGCCCCTTCCTTGAGTGTGGCTCTTCCACAAAATACCACGGCCTGGGCGAGTCTATTTTGAAGAAGTGGCGTTAGAAGAAGTTTAAGTTTAAAAAATTTGGCTCTCAAAAGAAATTTCAATCATTGTACTGTTGATATTTGGCTCTGTTGACTAATGAGTTTGCCGACCACGGATAGGGGAATCTGAGCGGTACCACAGCACCCACTACACCCACTACAACTTGAAATGCCTATTCTTAACCTAAATGAGAGAGGCAGGACTTACTGGGTGATTCCTGAGGATGATTCCCAGCAGGACATGCTAATATTTAAACAAGGCCTATGCCGCCGGCTGAGATACAGTGAGAGCTGATGAGAATTTTCAAGCTTTTCGCACTTCTGTAGTTGAAGCTCCCAAGCACAGGGCCTGGGAGAGAGGGGAGGGACCGCGATCTATCCAGCAAAGGAGGTCATCGCTACAGGCAAGGCCTGACTTCTCTTTATGAATTAGGGGCCTGGGGAAAACAACTCCGCGTGGCCACGTGGGCGCAAGCGAGAGGATTGCCTAGGGAGGGTCCTGGAAGTCCGTCAGGGGCACTCCAGCGGGAGCGACAAGAACCCTTCGCGGACTCACCAGCCAGCCTCCTTCCCCTCAGTCCTCCCAGAATATTGCTCCCAGACGGAGGGTGGAGGGGATTCGTGCTCCATGCCTTCAGCAACCCTCTGTAGTTTCTCCACATCGTTGCATTTCCAATGTAGACCACCTTTTCTCTCCCCGTGTGGACAGGGGGCGACAGAGAGGAGCAAGCCGAGCTTCCTGGCTCCAGTCTATCCCATGAGAAATCTTCAGTCATCCTTTCCCTCTTTATGCTGAATCTTTCCTGTCTATTTTATAAACCCCACACCCAGGCTACATGATAGCATAATGTAGGAATTACACATCCTCACTCAAAACCCAGAGTAAGAAGCTGAAATCTAGGCTCTGCTAACTTGTGTGACCTGGGACAGGTTATTGAACTTCTCCGTTCCTTGATATTCTCATCCATAAAATGGGAATAACAACAGCATCAACCTCACTGGGTTGTTGTGGGGATTCAACAAGTTACTTCATATGAAACTTTTACAACAATGCCTGGCACAGCACCAATAAGTACCAGCAAGCATTACTATATTAGGGACCACCATACAAAACATCACGGTTAGGGACCAGGGAAACAGCATTTTAGAGGGGACAGAGAACAGGCCTCACCCATGTTCACCAGATGCAGTATCTGGCCTGGGCTGCTAGAACAAAGTACCCCACACTGTGGGGGCTTATTCACAGAAAGGCTAGAAATCCACAATGAGAGTGTCCGCAGGGTCTGTTCCTTCTGGGGGCTGTTAGGGAAGATCTGTTCCACGCTACTCTGACTTGTAGATGGACACACTCATGCTCCCATAGCATTCTCTCTGTGTGTGTGGGTCCCAATTTCCCCTGTTTAGATGGATACCAGCATTTTAGGGTAACCCTAATTTTACCTCATTTTAACTTTATTATCCATGCCAAGACCTATCTCCAAAAAAGTCACATCCTAAGGTACTAGGGACTTCAACATATCTTTTTGGGGAGACACAGTTCAACCTCTAGACATGATGCCCATGAGACAACACATTTTTATAAGAAGTGTTTTGATGGATTGTCTCAAAAGATGAATTTATCATCTCTATCCAGGAGTAGCTGATTATATAGATGAACCATGTAGAGGTAGGGAGGGAGGTAAATTAGAAGCAGTCAGTAAAATAACAGGTAAAAATGGTGGTCTCCATGGTAACTGGTTCAAGAATAATGTTTTATGGTTGTACTTCAGGAAGAGAAAGTAATTTGTATTTGTTTACTCTGCCCCAAATGTCATTTTGAGAAATCCAGGCAGAGAAAGTCCAGTTGCCTTGTACTGAGAGAAAATATTGTCTGCTAGATAGATGGAAGGACTTTTGAAAATAGATTGGCCCTCAATTTTTATTCTAAGGTTATAAAAAGTGAAAGCTTAGGGTTATGCTTATGGTAATTGTGGGTCAATATTTCCCAAACTCTCCCTAGGGAAGCTGGGAAATGCTGTGGAAAAAAAAGTGTTCCACAACCAAATAAACTTAGGACTTGGGTAATTGTACTTCCTATTTTTTTTCTTTTAATTTTATTTCATTTTAATTTTATTACAGTTTATATTCTATGTCATTTTGTATTAGTTTCAGGTGTACAGCATAGTGGTTAGACAACCATACTTTAAAATGTGTTCCCGTGATATTTCCAACACGCACCTGGCACTCACCATACATAGTTATTACAACATTATTGACTATATTCCCTATGCTGTACTTTATATCTCATGAGTATTTTGTGACTACCAATTTGTACGTCTTAATCCCTTAACCTTTTCACCCAGTCCCCCAACCTCCCTCCCCTCTGACAAACATGAGTCAGGACTTGGGTAGGGTAATTATGCTTCTTTATGCAGGACTTCTCAGAGCCTTTGATGAGTTAGTATGTGTTGATTCTCCAAGAGGTAATCCAATGCTCCCTGATGTTATTTGATGATGGAACTGTTTTTGTTGGTGCTGCACATGATGCAGGCTGAGACAGGGGACAGAGGGTGAAAACGTGGAAGGTGTGAAGAGGACTAGATCTCAGTAGAAGGAGGAACTGGATTATCACCTAAGATATGAAAGTAAGTGCTATGATTTAAAAAAAAAAAAAAAGTAAGGTATTTGAGCACGTGGCTGGGGCTTCTGATGCAGAAGGAGAAATGGAGAACAGCCGGTTAGAGGAAACTCCATGTAAACGCTGTGGCCTGAAGTCTGGGGTAAGCAGGAGTGGGGCAGGGCTTTCAGGCAGAGGATCTTTACAACCACAGAAGTCTGGGGACAAGGGAAAGCACAATACAGTCAGAGAATTAGAAAAAAACACGTTAGTAAGGCTGGTGCAAGAACCTCTGAAGGGCTGGGAGTGAGAGGCAGGACAAGGTTGCCAAAGGTTTCATATACATATTACAGAGTTTGGGCTTCACCCTAGGACAGTGGTCGGCAGACTCATTAGTCAACAGAGCCAAATATCAACAGTACAATGATTAAAATTTCTTTTGAGAGCCAAATTTTTTAAACTTAAACTTCTTCTAACGCCACTTCTTCAAAATAGACTCGCCCAGGCCATGGTATTTTGTGGAAGAGCCACACTCAAGGGGCCAAAGAGCCGCATGTGGCTTGCGAGCCACAGTTTGCCGACCACAGCCCTAGGAGGTAAGGTGTTGTGCCCAGATTTCGTGATCCCCAAAAACCCACCAAGGAGCCGATTCCGATGCAATAGCAAAGAGCCTTTATTAGCCGGCCGGGCGACTGCTCTGCCATTCTCCATGCAGGGAGTCCAGAGAGCAGCCCCCCTACCCTTTGTGCAGGACCACTTTTTAAGCACATTAACCACATCCTGTTCTTGCAGAGCAAGTAACCCTAGACAAAACAGTTTTTCCCAAGCAACGTCAGAGTCATGCCATTGACGACCATGTTATTCACAGGGTCATCCTGTTCTTCAGAAAGCTGACAGTGTTCTATGAAAGAAGGCCTACGTGCTGGGAAGGGGCCATGAGACCGTATCTCAAGGCCTGGCCTGGTGTCAGCACTGACAACTCTATCTGGGGCATAGTCCATGGCCTCAGTAGTGCTCAAAAATTCCCACTCTCCAACATTCCCCACTGGTTTTATGTACTTGAGTCAAATCATTGACTCTTTTGGGTCATTGTTGGTGAGGGAGTTATATTGACCCATGGGGACTATAAGCTTGACAGAATTAATTCTCTGCTGAATAAAGTCAGTGGGCCTGTTCACAAGATAAAGTCCTAGAATGAGGGCCAGGACCAATCCCCAGAGGGTCCGAAAAGTCCTGGACTCTATTTTGCCTGGCCTGTCTTAAGCCAGGTGTGATGAAGCCACGTTGTGATCCTGTCGACCTTGACTGCCGTGGAGGTGGTCCTTTCCAGGTAGGAGTCAGTCCTTGCGTGGCAAATTTCTTTATCCAAACAGTCACCAGGATGGAAGGATGGACCGGATCAGACATGCTTCTGGACTTTCTGGGTGGACTGTAAAGCCTGTAAGAACTTGAGTAAAGATTGGTTATGGATTTCAGCTTTTCTAGATTGGGTTTCCATGTAAGCTGGTGAGGTGGGTAGGTCGGGTCACTAGAATCTGTAGAGGCCCCACTGGTTTTAGGGCAGCCTCCCAGGCTGCTTTATCTGCAGCCTCGTTCCCTCTTGCTTCTGGGGAGTCCCTTTGTCTCACATAGGTAGAGATGGAAAGACTTAATTACATCTGGTAGTGCTAGTTGGCCCATCGTCCTTGCTCTGCTCATATCTGTCTAACTGCCTAATATATTATTACCTCAAGGATCCTGGCTCTGAATTCTTTTAGGGAAAATGGACGTCGGTGGGCTCTTCTAGCTACTTCCTGCTGAGGCGGGTCAGAAGTTTCTCCCAGAGCCAAGAGATCCTTGCTGTCTGTCAGAGGGACAATGAGGCCTGGGCACAGAAGGAGATGGGCTTATGACCTGGTGGAGACAAACTGTAGATTTCTTTTCCTCTTCCTGGCTTACTGACCTGTATTATTTGATCAATTTCCTTACAACATTTCTCTTCTCCTTCTTTATTACATGCACACAACCTTTCTTAATTTTATACTTCTAAATTAGCCTTTAAACCTTCTTTCTATGTCCTTTAAAAATGCATAACCATGCCTCAGACCTTCTACTCAGTATTCCTTATTCTTTGAAACCTCAATCCTTTAAACAGCCAGAATTTCTGTCCACTGTGTTCTGCCAGCATAGTTCAGATAAGTAAGAAACCAAGGACACCAGCAGAGCGGGTTGTACCCAGCAAAATCAACAAAAACCTATCTCTCCCTGCTGACACGCCCCCCTTTTCTGCATTAACCATTTACTTTGTCCTTAGCAGGAGACATAAGGCAAGCGGTCTGAGATCCTGTATAACCAGGTTTTTTACACTTAAGGAATAGCTGCTCTCCCTCCCAGATTTTCCCTTCTTTATTCCAAGGCCCCAGAAGATCTCAACCTTCACCACTTCTGATATCTCCAATCATCTCCCTGTCCCGCAGCCTAGGGCTTCTCTATCTCAGCAGGCTGAGAGTGAATTCCACCGCCTCTACCCTTTCATACACCTGCTCTGGAGCAGTTTTCAGCTCTTTTCCTCCCTAGAGAGACCCACTGTAAACCTATCAGGAAGGGCAGGCAGGTCGCAGTTCTCAGGACCACATGATTTTCTGTTTGCTAGCAGGGCTGAAAAAGGCAGCCTACAAAGCAGTTAATTATGACTAATCTTAACCCAACAAGCCTCTGTTTAAACTTCTCTGAATTGGCAACCTTAACAAATTAACCCTAGAACTGCAAAATTATAAACTAACACAGCAAAATTATAAATCAAGGAAAAGCAATTAAAAGTTCTCTACTATCTTCCCTCTAAAGCAGGGAGGTGCACTGTCTTTAAACAAATTAAACAACAGAAAGAGACAACAAATACTCTCATGTGTACAGCCAGATGGCACAAAGTAACTTTCACTTCACACAGACCAGTTAATGAGCAGATAATTATTCCAAGACAGACAAACATCCATACTCACACTCTCTCAGTAGACTAGCCCAAACTGGAGCTGAGCAGAGAAACAAAACAATGCCTAACTCCCAGATAGGCACGGGGGGACTCCCAGCACCCATGCCCCAGAACAGAATTCTCAACCAACATCTTGGTGAGAACCCACCGGAGGAGTTAAGACTGCGTCCAGTAAGTCCACAGAATAAAACAGAGAAACACAAACACAGACAAATAAAGGCACCCAAGAACAGCCTTCCAACCCTGCGGAAGCAAAACTGAAAGCTAGACGATGGCCTCACGCCTCGTCCCTCCAGTGAGGGGATTCCACATCCCTCCAGTGAGGGGATTCCACGTCCCTCGAGGATCGGAACGTCTTCTGAGTCCTCCGGCCCTTGGTCCACCAGTGCATCCACCTAGACCGCTTCGGGCACTACCAGAAAGTGAGGGGATTCCACGTCCCTCCAGAAATGAGCTCACACAGAACACACAAACACAGAGACACCTACCGCAGTCAGTCAGGCTCTCCGGGTCAGGGGTCCCTTGGGGGTCTTGGGGATCCCGGAGGAGCCCCCAAATGTTATGCCTAGTGTTCAGGATCCCCAAAGACCACCAGGAAGCCGAGTCCAATGCAATAGCAAAGAGCCTTTATTAGCCGGCCGGGCGACTGCTCTGCCATTCTCCATGCAGGGAGTCCAGAGAACAGCCGCCCTACCCTTTGTGCAGGACCACTTTTTAAGCACATTAACCACATCCTGTTCTTGCAGAGCAAGTAACCCTAGACAAAACAGTTTTTCCCAAGCAACGTCAGAGTCATGCCATTGACGACCATGTTATTCACAGGGTCATCCTGTTCTTCAGAAAGCTGACAGTATTCTATGAAAGAAGGCCTACGTGCTGGGAAGGGGCCATGAGACCGTATCTCAAGGCCTGGCCTGGTGTCAGCACTGACAACTCTATCTGGGGCATAGTCCATGGCCTCAGTAGTGCTCAAAAATTCCCACTCTCCAACAAAGGGGAACAGGAAAGAGAATGAAGCAAACTAGTTACTTGATTAAATTTTAGTTTTACAATGTCTTGAGCTATTCTGAGAAAGCTATGACATTTATTTGTTATTCTACATCAATGAGCTTACATATTTCCTCCTGGGGGACCCCACGCACAGGAAGAAAGACCTTTACCTACCACCAAATTTCTAGCCCTTAGTGGCCCTGTAATGATAGCTCAGGGGCTTTGTAACCATCTGTGGAAAGGTCTTTCTTAAGATTGTCCGGGGACCTCAGGATACATGTAATAAAGCCAGGCTGATAGACTCTCCAGGCACAGGAGGGTGGGGGTGGGGTGGGGTGACTCATGGAGATGGGAGGCCCCCTACTGCCCACAGCCTTCTCAGTGACAAGTCCTTGTCTGTGGAATTGGCAGTGGAGAAGCAGAATCTGACCCAGCAAGCCATGTTCCCCTGAGGATATGGTGTCAGGAGTGTGGTCCTGGGGACGACTCCCATTCACTCCTGCTCCATTTTAAGAAAGGATAGAAAGCAGGTAAGAGGAGTGGGCAGATGTACTAATGCTTTCCAATCTGTCAGGAATTCCTAGGACAAGATAGCATGTCCTAAAAGTCTGGAATCCGTGCTTATCCTCAGGTCTCTAGTTATCTGAGCTCCCGGAGATTATGCCTATGTATATTTTTTAAGGACATGATTTCTTAAAATTTTTCATTTCATTTTAAAGATGCAAATGATTTTAAAAGTTTAAGGAATGATGTCCTGCATGTTTCAGAGAGGGAGCAGATGGACAGATGCCTAAGCCATCTGAGAAACACCTGCACACGGCTCCCCATAAAAACAGGCTATGACAAGCTCCACCTTGGAAAGTTCTAGAGCCCTGGGGCTCAGGATTCCTTTCCTTCTGCATCCAGCAGAGGCCGCTGTTCATGAGCCTGTGCAGGTGTGTGCTTCTCTAAAGCGCCTTCCCAACCAGCAAAGACTCCAGGACAAATGAATGCTTCTTGCTAAAGATGCAATAGGTACACATTCCCTGAGTTATAGAGGAAGTCACTAGGGATGTGGAGGAGACTCTGTCTGATACCAGCTTCAGCCTCAGAGAGGAATATGGGGACAGAATTCTTCTCTGTAATTGCAATGTATGAATGAAGTCAGCTTTTTGTTGACAGCCAGCTCCATCGGAGACTGTAATGTTTTTAGATTGTAGTCAGGTGAGGCATACAGGTTCCCCCTCGTTCCCCAACCTGCTGGGAACCTGGCCCACATAAGTATGGAGGTGGCCATCCACCTCTACTCTCCCTTTCCTGCCTAGAACAACTCAAAAAAGCTGGAGAAGGGACACCACCTGGTCCACCAGCCCGAGAGCAAATGCGAGACTGAGCTGCCTTGTCCTAGTAAAGGGAAGGACCACTAAGGGGAAGAGAATGACGCCCCTTGTGGAAAGCCCACTGGAAGGAAAGCTGGAAGTGGAGAACACTGAGATCCAGGGTCTTCAAATATCAGGCCCACAGTCACACAGTGAGTAGCAGAGCTGGAACCAGAAGCCCGGTCTCCATGGACCCGTGTGCTCACGACACCAGAACTGAAACCTGCTGGAGAGTAAGGGCAGGAGCGCACCTGTGCAGGGAAGAGAGGACTCCGTCCCATTTTCAGGGTCATTGGAGCTCCGGGCAGGGTAGACAGCAGCAACCCTACAGGTCAGTCCCCATGAAAAGGCCCTCCAGCTCTTCTCAAAAAGCCAAGGCGAGGAAATCTGCCTTGCTTATCTGCCCCAGCATGTCCTGTGAACACAGCGGAGGGGGAGCCAGAACTGCCTATAGTAAACCATGTTAGGGGCTCTAAAGAAATAGAAAAGGACCTTTCCCATGTTCCAGGAAGAAGGTGTCCTGAGGAAACACTCTGCTTGATCCTGGTGGTGCTGGGACGAGGGAAGCCAGCTGAGAGCTCCAGAATGTCCAAGGCAGGGACTGCGCCAGGAGAAGGGGGGTTTCTGAGAGCGGGGTGCTGGGTAGACATTCCAGAGAGTGGGGAGCACTCAGTTTCACCCGTTTCTGTTTGAGACCAGCATGAGTAAATGTCTTAAAGGGAAATCTTTGTTTTTCAAAGAATTGTCAGAGTAAGGCACATGTGAAGAGGTGCCCTTGCAAGGACTGTACATGCTATTTTTCCTTAATACACAGGTAGCTGTGGAAAAGGATTGAAAGAGTTCCAGGGACCAGTTCTAGCTCCTTTCTTTCTTCCTGTGATAGGGAGAGCGGAGTTTGATGGTGATGGTGATGGTGGCGGTCGTTTCCTTCACCATCGATTAGAAAAGCACTCTAGCTATTAACCGGCTGACGTGAGCACACAGGACTCGTTTCATCTTCCAACCCTGTACGAAAATGTTACGACTTACTTACGTAGGACAGAAAACAAAGAAGCACAAGGCAGCCCTGGCCGGCTTGGCTCAGTGGATAGAGCATCAGCCTGGGGGGTCCCTGGTTCGATTCCGGCCAAGGGCACATGCCTGGGTGGCAGTCTCGATCCCCAGTGGGGGGCGTGCAGGAGGCAGCCACTCAATGATTCTCTCTCATCATTGATGTTTCTATCTCTCCTTCTCCCTTCCTCTCTGAAATCAATAAAGATATATATTAAATAAAAATAAAAATAAAAAAAGAAGCAGTACAAGGCAGGGTGTATGAAGACGGCCATTTGCCCCACTACCACCTCCAACAGTGCTCCTCAGACTTCACAGTGCAGAGGTACCACCTGGGGGTCTTATTCAAGTGCAGAATCGGGTTCAGCAGATCTGGGGTGAGTGCACAGGTTTTGCATTTCTAACAAGCTCCCAAGTGAAGCCACTGTGGCCAATCCTTAGACCATGTTCTAGGGACCTGGAAAAATGCCTGGTCTTTCAGGCTGTGAGATGATGACCCCAAACGTTAATGCTATACACACATACCACTTCTTAAGTACAAGGGTTTCCACCTAGGTTCATTGGTTCTCAACCTTGGCTACCCATTGGAGTTACTAGGAGCTTTAAACAACTCTGATGACTGGGTTCCCCCCTCAATCCTTACCCCAGTCCCCCCACCCCCAGCCCCCCAGAGATTCACTATAATTGGTCTGAGTCAACCTGGGCATCAGGGAGTTTAAATTCTCCCCGGGGTTTCTAATGTGCAGCCACTGTGGAGAACCCCTGATCCAGCCAAATAAGCTGATCCATTTAATGTTGTCACTTACAGGTCCAATATTACTTCTATCTTTTCTCACATAATAGCACTAACTTTAACTTAGCCAACCAGATTTTACTTTTAAGTGTGCAGCAAGCCAGTTGTCTTATTTTTTAAAAGCTCAGGATTACCCTTCCTTAAACTTTCAAAACATGCTGTGCTTAAATTTTTCTCACTGACATGGCAGATGTATTAAACATTTCCCCCCACACTGTTGACATGGCTCAGTTTTATTGATTTATAAAATTGCTACAATACTTTAAAACAAGCAGAATTTTCATAACAAAAATATAAAGTACACCTTTTGGCATCTGGAAGAGAAAAAAGAATACTAACAAAAGTATACATATATTTTTGAATGAAATTTATTTTCCCCTGGAAATAAAAATCCTATTCTGAAAATGTTTCAAAATTAAAAATGCTTAGTTATATTAACTTAAAGCCATATTTGCTATCAGGTTACTAAGTATATTCAGAGACTAGCTTTTTCCTCAATTTCAGTATTTCCAATTTATTTAACTTCTAAAATTACAAACTGTTCATTTAAACACCCACAAACTCTTGTTGCAAGAACCATTATAAATATAGGGTGTCCCCCCAAAAAATGTATACACACTTGAACAGCTGATAGTTCAATTGATGTTTCTTTCTTTTCATATTGAACCCATTGGAATTAATAATTATTCAAAGTGTGTATCCATCTTTTTGGGAGACCCTGTATATATATATATATATTAGTTATGACTAACCAAAAATAAAAACATTTAAAAGGCAAAAAATATAATGTGCTTATGTTTTCAATAATATTTACATATACAAAGATAAAGCTATTTTAAAACAGCCATGATATCTTCTAATGCTTGCTCATTTGTGTTTAAGTTAAAATAATAGTGTGCAAATGTGAATAATAAATACTATAAATACTATTCAACTAAATATTGAAAATTTAGGGAAGCCAATTACAGTTAAGATATTCAACTTATCTAAAGGCCCTTATCAACTATTAAAGATAAAGTGGTAAGTGCTGAGTGCACTCAAGAATTAGAAAGTAAAGGTGAATACTAGCAACACAGCACTTAGTAAGTAGGCAATGAATATTAACTGAACAAAGATTTTTTAGAAAGGTGAATAAACATACAACCCTAAATTAAATGCCCCCTTGAACTCAGCACCCTTCCCCAGTGATTCCTTTTCTTTTCCAAAACAATCCACCAAATATACAGAAATTGAAGAGGCTGTTTGGGAAAGGGGGAGACACTATAATTAATCAAAAATGGAGAAAAGATAAAATAACAAAGTGGTAAGAAAAAAGTAAATACAGAAAGCATGGGAAACATTCATATGACTTTCTCTTTGGCTAATTATGGATAAACTGGAAAGCTCTTAGAAATTTACTTTTAACATCCAACCATGATTTGTATAACATACAAGCATGACTTCTTCAAGGCTAGAAAAAAGGAAATATTGAAATAACATACAGCATTTGAAAAACAGAGGGGGGGGAAAAACCTACCACAGTGAGTTTTTAATGTTCTCTAGATCAAGCCAGTAATGAGCCTTAACTATTATAATAATCTAAAATTATAATCACTCTGTTACTCCCCCAAAGAGGGAAAAAAACAAAACAAAAAAACCTGCAGGACTTAAATCCAAAAGTGACATATGTAAACAAGATAGCATATTGTGTGGCCAAGGTGGCCCAATTCACAAAATCAATAAAGAAAAGTTGCAATATGCAAATTTCCCCCCTCAAAGTCATGGATTATATTTTAAAAACACAGCAAAGAAAAAGAAGAGCAACTAGCCTTTCTAAGGGGGTTTGCTACTTATGCAAAACTGAATAAACTAAAACTCTTCTCTAAAGTGATGACTAAGGGTGATCTACACACAAACGGTGACATGTCAAGCACTGCTATGCTATTGAATTACACTTGCTAAACTTGTTTTTAAAGTGTTTTAAAAGTATGTCAATGGTTTTGTTCTGAGTACCATGTCAGCATGGCAAAGTCTTCAAACTCACAAAGGTACTGCCAGTAAGTGAATGGTTGTGTTACATACACACTTTTCCTGAATAAATATGATGGGCTATTTTTCTTTGAATTTTAAAAATATACAATAATTACGTTCATCCTAGTGTGATGGTGGAACCTGAAAACAGAGAATCAACTATCAATTGTAATACTTTGTTTATTGTGAGCACTTAAAAAATATAATCTAACAAAGTTATGCAGTCAGACCATGATCATGGCCTCATATTCTGGATGACAGACTATCCTCGCCACCATTCCCCACACCCTCCCACCCGGCCCATTGCAGACATCATTAACCAAGTAGGTAGGGCACTCTGCTGATCTAGCCTCAAACTCAGAATCCTTGGAAGCCACACTACTTGATCAGAATTGGTACAGAGGGGAAAAAAAAAAAAAAAAAGATGCTAAAAGGCAGGTATTTATTGCCACATATTTCTCTCTTATCAACCACTGCAAAACAAGAAAACAAACAAAAAAGGAATAAAGACAAATAGAAATAGAAGTTGTATATTACTTGTACTCTAAGTTCTCACCGAAGATGAGGCACTATGGACAATCTTCGGGAGCTGCCAAATCTGAAGGCATGCGGAAACACTTGGACAACCTAGTTACGTGTAGAGTCAATGTTTTCCCTATGCATCAATATCTCTTCCTATGGTGAAAACATCATTTAAGTCTAGATGGGTTACTAAACTAAGAGTGATAATAGTAATAATAATGGTAACAATATTAATAGTAGTTAACAACACATATTATGTGCCAGGTACTTACTGTTCTAAGTGCTTTATGTGTGTTGATGAGGTAGGTAGTACAATAAAACTATCTACACTAATAAAAGAGTAAGATGCAAATTGACCGTACCTTCGCAACACCCACCAGCCAATCAGGGGTGAGTATGCAAATTAACCCAACAAAGATGGCAGAATACAGACTACATAGCCATAAGAATTCAACAGTTTATACAAATAAAAACCAGAAGGAGGTATAAAATAACTAACCTAGCAGAGTGGAGGAAGTTAAAGCCTAATGCCCAAAACACACTCTACTAAACCCCTCACAAGCTCAGGATTGGGAAGCACCAGTTATTGTGAAAAAGGGAGTGCAGTACGCAGCTGAAATTAGGGCTTGAAGTCTGAATAAAGAGCAACTGGATACCAGGTCCTCTCCCATCCTCCACAGGCAAACAGCCCACCAGCCCCAACCTCCACACAAGAGGAACAACCTGAGGATCACCAACCATAGAGGAAGACTGGGGCAGGTCATGGTAAGGCTGAAGTAGAGGGATTAAGTAAAAGTCACCATACATACTGCAGGGTCCTCAGCCCTCTTCTCCTACCCTTCTGCCAGAATCCAGGAGTTCTTTCTAGAGAAACTAAATGTTTCCAAAAAAAAGACTTTCACTGGGAATTAGGGGATTCCAACAAAAATGCCAACTCTGCATGATGGCCCTTCAGATAACTGATAAATCCAGCCTACACATAGACTTACAAAATTAGCGTTTTTAGTACCTGATCCCAAACAGGATGGATGACCTCTCCAATTTTCTATGGAAGCCTTCAGAATGAAAGACATAGCACAATACATAAACAGAAAACAGGAAAATGGAAGAAATAGAAACAATGCAACAAACAGGAAAGACGTGAGGGGAAAAAACAACATAATTATCCTCAGGGATAATGAGGAGACATTGAATCTATAAAATGAGAGGCTATTATGAAAAAGAAAAGAGAAAAATAATATCTTAGAAATTAAAACTGTAGTTTAAAAAAATTTAACAAAAGAGTTAGAGGATAACAACAAAAATACAACTTCAAGAGCAAATGGAGAGGAAAGATTTTTTTAAATTAGAGGATCAATCTAAGAGGTCCAACATTCAAATAACAGGAACTCTAGAAAAACAAAATACAGAAAATGAAGAAGAGAAAATTTATCAAACACACACACACACACACACACACACACACAAAAGATAAAACACAAAAAACTTCCTAGAAATGAAGACAAGTCTATAAATTAATAGATTCCACCAAGTCAAGTACCATCAACATGAATGAATAAATGAATGCATGAATGAATGTAGGCCCAGACATCATCAGGAAATGTCAGGGGCATAAAGAAGCTCCTAAAAGCTTCCAGAGTGTAAAAACAGGCCCCATGTAAAAGAATGGTATCAGAATGTTCACAGGAATAATGAATGTTATAAGAAAACGTAATTCTTAGGGAAAATTCTTAGGAAAAATTACTTTCAACAAAGACTCCAAACTATCAATCATTCAAGAGTAGAGACATTTCAGAACTATAAAGTCTCAAAATGTTTACTTCTCAAGCACCTTTCCTAGAAAGTTTTTGGTGGTGGGTACACTTTGGCAAAAACAAAGGGGGAGGGGCAATAAATCAAGAAAGAGGAAGTCATAGAATCCAATAAACAGATCCAACAAGGACTAAAAAAGAAAGGGGGTCCCAGAATGACCAACAAGCAGTGCACAGGCTTAGAGAGCGATGGTCCAGATGGTGGAAGATGAAGGACTGTGGAAGAAATGTCGCCAAAGGACCAAAAAAAGGGAGGGAACTGATAGATTATCTTATGTTTTTGAACATGTAAGTCTTTGCGTAATCATTGTAATAGGTACATAAACAACTAAGCAAATTTTAAAATCAGGCAAATATTAATTCTGAGAAAAATATGAATCCAGTAGAAAGGAAATAATGATAGATTTCAGTAGAAAGGAAATAATGATGGGAAGGAAATAATATTTTTCATATATTTTTATTGATTTCCTTTCTATCATTAACCACACTGGGTTCATCAGTGAACAACATTTATTACCTATTAATTTAACAAGTTGTGAGTAATCTATATTAAGAGGCATGGGTGCAAAAAGTAAATCCCGTCTGCCATAAAAGGAATTTAAGAATCATTTCTGAAATTGATAAATCAAGAAAAAATAATATTACTATTTTCAAATAGGAAGGTAAATGTAGAACACACCACTAAGGTGCTTGTCTCAGGGGTGCTAAGCTGGGGAAAGGAAGCTATTCCTGTTAAACTATATGCATAAATGACTTTAGAAAAAAAAAAGAAACCTAACTTTAAAAGAAAAGAATTTAAACTCACAAATTTAGTATGAACTCAAAGAAAGGAATTGGAAAGACATGAAAAGAAGCCCAATCTACCAGCTACTTCCCACCAGGGCTATTGAAAAGACCTCCTTGCTGAAACCGGTTTGGCTCAGTGGATAGAGCGTCGGCCTGCGGACTGAAAGGTCCCAGGTTCGATTCCGGTCAAGGGCATGTACCTGGGTTGAGGGCACATCCCCAGTAGGGGGCGTGCAAGAGGCAGCTGATCGGTATTTCTCTCTCATCAATGTTTCTAACTATCTCTCTCCCTTCCTCTCTGTAAAAAATCAATAAAATAAAAAATAAAAAAAAGACCTCCTTAAAGGAACTCCTACAGTCTAAACAGGCCCCCTTTGGGGCCAGGACACTGCCTCTGCACCAAGTGGCAATAGCAAGGCTCAAAGGACAGATCCAGTCTTGGCTGATCTGGCTCAGTGGTTAGAGTGTCAGCCCTCGGACCGAAAGGTTACGGGTTCAATTCCCAGTCAAGAGCATGTATCTGGGTTGCAGATTTGATCCTCAGCCCTGGTTGGGGTGTATGCAGGAAGCGACAAATTGATGTGTCTCTCTCACATCAATGTATCTCTCTCTCCTTTCCTCCTTCCTTCCACTCTCTGTAAAAAAAAAAAAAATGTATCTCAAAAATGTATCTCTCTCTTTCCTTCCTCCTTCCCTTCCACTCTCTCTAAAAAAAAAATCAATAGAAAAAATATCCTCGGGTGAGGATTAACAACAACAACAAAAAGGACAGACCTAGAGGCACTTCATTTAATAAAAGTAAAGAATTGGTAGAATCCAAAGTAATATTATAATGTATATGGAATTAGTATAAACAGAATAATAGTAACATATTTAAAGGATATACTTCCTGAGATCTCCTGATGATTGCTAAACACTAAATGTAATAATGCATAAAGAAAAACTACAATTCAGGGTCAAAGTTTCCATAAGCACTTGCCTCAGAATTTAAGTTTAAGCAATAGCATCCATTTCTGGACTCGAAATGAACTACAAAAGTTCAATGTAATAGAACGAAGTCTAAATTTGGCCCATTTATAGAGTAATTCTCATGAAAGTTGCTTTAATCACAGAGTTCTGCGATTCCCACACAACAGAAACCAGGTACCTGAAAAGAAAAGCAAGTACTGGTTTTGCTTAGATCACCTATATACCAACAGTATCCAAATTTCAATAATCCCATGGCCTAGACAAAGCAAAATAGGAACAACCAATAGTTACACATTTTAAAAAATATATTGACAAGCTAAAGTCCTTACAGAATTGTTATTTGCTTTGCTTCATCTTTTTCTTAAAATTCAGAAAAGCCAAGCACACTTAAAAATATACAGGGATGCTCAAAATGCAGGTTCCCGGAAGCGTTATAGATTGCTTCATGCTACCCACTCACTGATCAAAACTTAGATGTAAGGCAAGATACACTTATATCCCCTCAAAAAGTGATTTCACAAATATATCGGCTCCTACGAGAAAAAAAGTGGCTCCATGTTACAATAAAAGCCATACTTAGGAATAGAGCAAACCTGTTCAAAGCACCTGTTTCAAGAAAGAAAATTTGATATGTTCCAGAAATGACTGCATTTTATTTAAAAAACTATTTACAAAAACTGTTCAGGAACTCAGCTTTTTGGATAAAACAATAGAAAGTGAATTTATTTTCTAGGAGTTCAAAACCTTTTTGTATTGTTTTCATTATAAAAAATAAAACTACCAGAAAAACTCCCTATCAGTAGCACCTTGAACTTCATAGTCTTGTCACTATGCAAGTTCTTACTAAAAAAAAATATATATATATCTAATTATCTGCTCAACATGAAAACTTACATTATCAAAGTTTTCCTCAGACATATGAAGTACAGCATATGACCAGAAAAATATTCCATTTAATACAGTCTAATGATCTGAGTGCTATTTAAAATAAAATACTTAAAGAGCACCCAGTTTATCTAAATGTATATAAATGACTATAGAATGCATATGTCCATTTTAAACTTAAGGGAGAAAGCCTATAATTACAGATTTATTTTAATAAAGTAAATATCTAACACTGACTCTTAAAAAATTTCTCACACAAACTTATAAGAGAATTTTAAAGTAAAATAGGTCACACTATTCTAAGCTCATAGGCAACAAAATTTAAATTATGCATCATTTGTGTTTTCATTATGAGGTCTGAATACACAAACAAAATCAAAGAAATAACAAATACTATTAAAACTTGATAAAAATTAGGCAGAATATCAAATGTAAAAAAATACAATGTATTATGTGATGAGTTTGAAGGCAAAAACCACATATTTATTAAACACATGATTAACTTAAAAACACCAAACCAGTTTGTTTTAAAGTGCTCCTCATCCAAGACCTTGGACAAAACCATCACTCCAAAGTGAATTTAGAAAAACAGTTTACAAGGCAAACACTGACAATAGATATGGACGGGAACTACCAAAAAATGCGATTTGTCCTTTAATTAAATAATGCCATTCTCAAGTGATGTAGAGCAGTTGCCTTAACAGAATTCTTTTTTTGTATAAATATTCATAAATTAAAAAATGTCTCTAGATATTCTAAAGAGCTGCAAACATTAATACCTTAAAACAGCAGCGTAATGTCTATTTTAGGAAAAAAGCACTAAAATCCTCTTCCATTGAAAGCCGTTTATTTCTCTGGTGGAAGTGAGCAAGGTCACTACAACATTAGCCTCTTTCCCAGAACAGTGTAAATAACAATGTATACACATCTTAAATTTGGTAGGTCATTTTTGATGCAACAGAAAAATAAATAAATAAAAATTAAATACTTTAACCCAACATTTGGTATTGACAAATCAGTAGTGTCAACTTCACATATGAAGGACAGCACAGTCTGGTTTGTAAAAAAAAATCCTCAATGTCATGGTATTTGGGCTAAAAATATTTAAGAATATTAAATGTTTCCTTTTGCTTAAAGGAATACAGTACAATCACCATCAAGCTGCTATGGTAACTCGTTTTCAGCTGGGGTAAAATGACCATTTGGTCCATGGCACAAGTTACATATGTCACACTTCTGTCCAACTGAAACCTTATGTTTATAAGATTTCATATTTATAAGCTACAATACACTGACTAGGCTGTCAGTCACTCACAGTTTTTTAGAAAAATATCTACATTTGTCCTTATGGATGTCAAAATGTTACACTATCATTTATTTAAAAAGAAAAAAAGATGCACATTCATACTGTGAAGTTATTAGGAAAATACTCTTGCAAATAAACTATGTAAAGATAAAATACACTTCAAAGGTATGTGGGTTTTTTGTTTGTTTTACAATATTCTATAAAGTGCAGAGAAATCCTAAGGGAAAAACTACTCCCTATGACATAGTTTAATTACAGCAGCTTTTGCATAGCAATACTTAGAGGAAGTTGGACATTTCTGTTTCCTCAGGAAGAAAAGGATGAAAGAGGATCTTCCAATTCAGATTTTTTTTTGGCCATTAGTCTGCTCTCTTCAGGAATGGTTGCTGATGCCAGATCTCCATTAAATGTATTTCTTGAACAGTGAACAGGCCCTATTAACAAATTGATTAAAATGTTAAACACTTTATCAATATTAACTCCAATATCCTTTGTGAAGAACATTTTAAGTTTTCTTTTCAGAGACATGAATTCCTTTAGCTTTCTGCTAATTTTTCTGATTATTTGTTTAATAAAGAAAAATCTAACTTTTCTACTATTGGCAGTCATTGGGAGAAATTTCAGAGTTCATGAGATAAATTATGAAACTACTTGAAGGAGAAATATTTATTTTGTTCATTGCTAAGACCATGATTGGCACATAATGGACACTCAATAAATATTTGTTGAATTGAATTAATCTTTCTTAATTAACTATGACTTTTTCAGCCTGATGGTTTTAATACTGTTAGTAACCTCCTTGCTCTTAGGCAAAGAAACCAAGACCCCAAAAAGGTTACATGGCTAAGGCAAGATGACACAATTGGTAACAGAACTAGACTAATTTGGGTCTTGCTATTTTCATCACTAGACTTTCTGAGTAAAGCACACTGAAACTTCCCTATTTCCATTTGGAATGCAACTCACAAAACTATCACTAGATGCAAGTGAACAGAGCTTAACACATTGGCATGGTCCGGTTCCAAGGCAATTGCACTTTTATAGGTATATATTACTTGAATTTAACATAAATTTTTTATTTTTATTTTTTTTAATATAGTTAATAAAAAATAGAAGCAGCTGGATCTCTCAAAGAAAATAACATTTTGGAATAAAGACTTTCAACTAAGACTGCCAATTGCAAACCATATTTCTAAGAAAGAGCACTAATTCAGTTTCTGTTTTGTCAACTAACTGGGACACTAAACTTGAGGACACACAGAAGGAAATCTAAGGATAAAACTTCTGACCTAGCCTACAGTTGCCAATTTTAAAAAGTTCTGGAGAACTGAAATAGATACATGTATGTACATGAATATGTATGCAAGTGTGTGAGTCTGCATGTGGGACTAGTTTTGTTATACTCCTTTACAATTAAATTGGGGAATGCTAAATGGAATAGGCTTTAGCCTTAAGTATTATATGAAAACTGTCTTCAGAAAGTCAAGACTACAGTGCCTAAAACAGGAGAGCTAAAGAAAATGGCTAGCTTTAAAAAAATTAATTTAGCTATCACAAATAAAAATGTTTCCCTTAAAAGAAGAGAAGTGGCAACTAGAGAAAATTACAAGGCAGCATATAGGGCTTTTTCATGAGCTCTGGATTAAAGGTTCATGCATAGAAGGCAGAAAGAACAGGTTAATCAGAGTACATAATACTTGCCTCAGCCAACATTCTCCCCCCATTCCTAACCGCTCTCTCTCTCTCTCTCTCTTCCTTACCTCCCCCAAGTTGTACTAAACTGGCCCAGGAAAGTTTTTCTCCCTTCCCCCTATCACCCTCACTCTTTCCCTCTCTTCATTTCTTTCTTTTTTTAAAATTTTTTAAAAACATGTTTTTATTGATTTCAGAGAGGAAGGGAGAGGGAGAGAGAGACAGAAATATCGATGATTAGAGAGAATCATTGATCGGCTGCCTACTGCACGCCCCCTACTGGGGATGGAGCCTGCAACCCAGGCATGTGCCCTTGACTGGCATCAAACCCAGGGACCCATTAGTTCGCAGTCCAATGCTCTATCCACTGAGTCAAACCAGCTAGGGCTCCTCTCTTCATTTCTTTACCCATTGTCCCAACTTAAATTCAAAATGATAATGAGCATAGATCGGTGCTCTATATCAATAAATAGATTATTAGTTCTGTAATAAAAATGGGCATAAAAAAATGCCATCAACTTCTAAAGATCTGAAAGTGGCCTGCAGTCACTTTTTAGAATCTCCACCATCTTCATGAACTCCACATTCTCCTCTAACTAAACCTGTTTATCCTGGTGAGTAAACGAACTCTATCTTATTGTTTTAAATATATTCAAATACTAGAAATATAACACCATTTGTTTTGTCCCATTGTAGCCATCCTGTGAACTAGGTGGGCTCTTGTAGGCAACCAAGGAAGCAAATTGCCCTAGCTGATTTGGCTCAGTGGCTAGAGCGTCAGCCTGCAGACTGAAGGGTCCTAAGTTCAATTCTAGTCAAGGGCACATGCTTGGGTTGTGGGCTCGATCCCCAGTAGGGGATGTGCAGGAGGCAGCCGATCAATGATTCTCTTTCATCATTGATGTTTCTTTCTCTCTCCCTCTCCCTTCCTCTCTGAAAAAAAAAAAAAAAAGAATCAAACTGCCATTTGCCGTCATTTCCATATGGGAAATAAGACCTGTGTTCCACACAACTGACTTATAAATGAATTCTTGGAACACAATGTGTTACGGAACTGGTAACTGTATGTAGTTTCTAGCCGACAGGGTTCATAGGCAATAGTAAAGACTTTGTACAGCAAAAGCCTATTAATAGTAATAAGACCATATTTGTGTCCAGTAGAAATCTTATTCAAAATACTGTCTAAATAGATCATCTGACACACTTTTAAAGCTTTTTCTCTGCAAAGAAAAACTCTTAAAAATTTAACATAAATCACAAAACCTTTCCTAAAGTATTCACAGTATGCTGCCTCTTTAAATAGTAAGGGATAAAAAGGTATAGGAATAAATGCTACTATAATTCACCACCAACAACAGAAAAAAATTTATTTTCCTTGGACATTTCAAATTATTTAAATAACAATGCTGACTTTTTCTTTGAACTTAGAACTTATCTATATTTTTTCTTATTTTCGTAGTACTTTGAACTTGCCCTAAATCCTACCCACAATTTATTCTTTTTCTTCTAAAATGCTCTTTAAATGGAAATGTAGTGGGAGTAGAAAATTATTAAGTAATTACTAAAATGTAGTGGGAATAAAAGATTTCAGTATTCTATATAAGTCTAAGATAAGGTATTTACAAAGAGATACTCAGAACTTCTCAGTTAATAACAAAGGTGTTTATAAGAGGATATATGAGCTTCTGTTGATTATGTATTGTCTGCTTAGCTCTGAATTAAGGAGTTAATCTAAGCGCCCAAGTACAGTGTTCACTTGTCAGTATTCTTCATTTCAACAACTACAAAGCCCACAATAATTTTGCTGAATACACCAAAGAAAGAGACAGACCCCATCTAACTTACTATCTGGGTCTTCAAGAGGGATATCATTGCAAGAGTCTGTATCTGAGTAGGTTCTTCGTCGTCGCTGAGAGAGCCGGTGAAGTGTAGACGCTGGTTCTTTTATAGAGTGGCTACTCCTGCAAATTAAAATGAAAGCATTAAACTGTAAAGTTTTAAACAAATGAGAACACCCTCAACTTATCTGGAGTTTTAAATGACTTTTCTTTAAATGAAAGAGGAAGTATCTTTATGCCCAAAGTTCTATTTTAGTAAGTTCTACTTGTTCAGAGGTCAGGCCACAAGTTAAATCATTTAGAATCCAGCTGATAACCCAGAGACTATGACCTTTGAACCAAACTAAATGCAAAAGGGATAAAATGAAAATGATTTTTTTAATAGAGGAAAATCCAGCTAGACAGAAGACATATCAGATGGTTAACAAATGTTTAAAAACTAAAAATTATGGATTTCACAAATGCACAGATCTAGTGTCAATCCATATCTGATTAAAAACAGCAGGGTGAAGAGGAATGGGCAGGTAGTGTGGGAGCATATTAAAGGTCAACTCACTGACAGCAGCAAGACAAAGATGGTAAATGAAAGCTAAAAAAACTATTTAAAAAACAGTCTAGAAAATAAAAAAAAATTAGAAAAATCAATAAAAAAATTCAACATAGAAACAAATTATTGCCACTCAATAGCATCTTGGCTATCAATGTATTAAAGCCCAATATTACTATTCTTAATGACAACCTTGAATCATCAAGAAGAAAAAAAAGTTTATATCTTATTTACCAAGATAAAAAGGATAAAATACAGTTCAGAAAACTTTCTTTCATAAATGTAAAATTTTGTCAAAGGGATCAAGCTTCTACTTTTCTGGAAAATTCTGTTGGTGAAATTCTTCATTCTGAAAGGATTGGATACATGGGGCACATCGCTGAACACCTCTGAGCACATGATAGTTCAATCAAGGATTATTTAATCATCAGAGAGAGGGGGGAAAAGGTGACAAAGCAATAATAGGGGCTCAGCACTTATTCTTAATATAGAGAAATAAATGCTAATGTCATTATAATTTCATCACTTTCCAATGAACCAAGTAAGACAACCATAGCAATGTGCAAGAATATCACCTAACAAGATAAAGAATACTCTAGTAGCCTGGGATATTGGCAAGATCTATCTAGAACATAAAATTTTTAAATGTGTTGAATGAACATACAGGATGTCCCCCAAAAATGTATGCACACTTTAATAGCTGATAGCTCCATTTTGAAAATGAAATGTATTTTAATAAACACTGCCTTTATAATTATTCAAAGTGTGTGTATATATTTGTGTGTATACTTTAAAATATCAATTGCTTTTTCTCTCTTTTCAGTAAGATCTTTAGAATATAATAAAACAACAGCTCAGCCCAGCCAGCATGGCTCAGTGGTTGAACATTGACCTATGAACCAGGAGGTCACGGTTCAATTCCCCATCAGGGTACATGCCTGGGGTTGTAGGCTCAATCCCCAGTGAGGGGCATACAGGAGGCAGCCGATTAATGATACTCTCTCATTGATGTTTCTATCTCTCTCTCTCCCTCTCCCTTCCTCTCTTAAATCAATAAAAGTATTTTTTAATCAATAAAAATATATTTTTTAAAGAAAGAAAAACAGCTCAGTATGAATATATGATGCACTAAAAGCAGTAGCAAAATGAGCCTAATCTTTGGAGCCTTGTTATATCAAAAATTGATTTATAAACCATCAAATTATATTACTTAATGTAATTTTAAACATCTAAAAGAGGTATAAAAGCCCTAATTGGTTTGGCTCAGTGGATAGAGCAGACTAAAGGGTCCCAGGTTCGATTCCGGTCAAGGGCATGTACCTTGGTTGTGGGCATATCCCTAGTAGGGGGTGTGCAGGAGGCAGCTGATTGATGTTTCTCTCTCATCGGTGTTTCTAACTCTCTATCCCTCTCCATTCCTCTCTGTAAAAAAATCAATAAAATATATTTTTTTTAAATAAAGAGGTATAATAGCTGGCAAGGTGCTTACCTTGCTGGTTAATTTATTCACTTATTTTTTTTCTTTACTGACTACCTACTGTGGCCAGGCCCTATACTAAGCACTAAGAGAGAGAAATGCTGAGCAAATCAGAACCAGACTCTGCCCATACAGAATTTACATTCCACACCACTTTATGTTAAAGGTTCAAGGAATTTCCCTAAGTAGCTATAAATTTGGGAGAACTTGGTCAAAAGAAAGTTACTTTACCTCTCTGAACTGCAAGGACCAGGGTGGCTGACAGAACGCTTCATCTAGAAATTTTTTTAAAAAGTGAGCATAATCCATTAGTCAAGTAAAATAAAGCAGCTCTAATATATTATCATCCTTATTCAGATAAAAAAATGGCTGGCCAAAACAATTACATTTTACATACTCAAGTAACATTATTAGCACAATTTCAAGCTTTTTCCCTAATAACCATTAATTGGAATTTCTCTCAACACATACCATACAGTCCTGAGATGTTATTCAAAAATAAACAAAAAGGGTATAATTGCCAAACAAATTTCAGAAACACTGCACACCACTTCTCTTTCTCAGAGGTCATAATACACTTGAGCATAAAAGACATGACAGAGATGACAGAGAAACCCAATTTGTTTTAAGTTAACCTAGCACTTCCCAAACTAATCTGGCCATAAAGCTCATTTTCATGGTACACCTATCTGAGAAGACATATACTGATTAAAAAATAATGATCTAAGTAAATTTAGATAATAATCTTTACTAAATTTCTTATGACTAAATTTGCTGGGGTAGGTAACAGAACCTAGGAATAAGTTGTACCTATTCTTTTTTCCAATAAGTAAGCCTTAGGTAATTGCTAGAATAGTAGCCAGATGGCATTTTTCCTTCTAAAAAAGGGCTCCTGAAAACAGTTTCATGAAAAAAGTGTAAAGTCTCATCAAACCTTCTCTCACCTGAGAGTTCCCCACAGCATGCTAAAGCAAGTTTAGTAGCTTGCAAAGGACAACAAATATGCTGTTCTTCACAAAAAGAGTACTTGTCTAATGATCAGATGTAAGAAAATCACATTAGCCCTAGCCAGTTTGGCTCAGTGGATAGAGCATCAGCCTGTGGACTGAAGGGTCCCAGGTTCAATTCCAGTCAAGGGCACATGCCCGGGTTGTGGGCTCGATCCCCAGTGTGGGGCATGCAGGAGGCAGTCAATCAATGATTCTCTCCCATCATTGAAGTTTCTCTCTCTCCCTCTCCCTTCCTCTCTGAAATCAATAAAAAAAATTTTTTTAATTGTAAATAAAAGAAAATCACATTACATTAAAACTTCCTTTAACAGAAATCACTTCCTTTAGGATTACTCACCCAACAACATCCCCTAATATAAACAGGTCAGGTCTTTTGCAAAGAGCCTCTGATGTAGAAGACACTTGATTTTACAAATAAATGCTTGAGGTCCAGAGAGATTAAGAAACTTGCCTACTCAGAGGGTTCGAATCCAAATACAAACTATAAAATACTGTTTCCCCTGCAACAAGTTGTTTCAAATTCCTTACAATTTCTGTAAAGATTTGCTTAATTTTATACCATTGTGGGTAAACATCACCCCATTCTATGTTTTTACCAAATAGAACAGTTTTCCCCAACCTTTTTCATGTCACAGCACCCAGAGAACATTGTAGTATTTTCCTGGCACAATGGGGTAAATGGCACAGCCTCTGGGGGGGCGGGGGGCGGGGAGGGACATGACCTTGGCACATGCTGAGCTCACCAGATGATTAAAAAATGAACCTGTTGACTATTTCCCACCCACTGTCAGATTCCACCCTTAAAAATAAAAACAAAAACAGAACTACATGCAATATTACTAGAAGAAAACAGTTAAGTTCCAACCATTTGAACAGGAGAAGGTGACACAGGAGAAACTAAGGGATCCGGATGGGACAGCTGAAACATCTCAGGTTTAAACTTGGCATTTGCTATCTTCACACATTCCTCAAGCGTTGTGATGAACGTATTACATGTGGCACTAAGTAGGGAAGAGGCTTCGTTCATGTTCTGAAAAATTACACAGAGTTGAACAGATTCATACACGACTATGTACACTCATACACTACCTTATAATCAAGTACTGACTAGGACATCTGACTAGGTTATGGTCAAATCTATTTAAAATATACTACATTAGAAAATTAAAGCCATATATGAATAATAATTACCTATCTCTCAGGCAAACAATGTATGAAATTAGATTCCAAGAAAAAAAAAGTTTTGTATATTGAAAAACCGTGTACAGAATTTATCTTAGATAAACCTAAGTTAAATGGAATTTTATAAGTGTCTGAATTCCAAAGGTGATCAGAGCAGTGGAAACTCTGGAGGATTACTTAGTGGCAGACACCATTCATGTCTTCCCCAGGCCCATTCTCCCATTTCTTCCTTGGTAGAATAAAAACTCCCAATTTTTTTGAAGACAGCAAAGTACTGCAAAGCATAATCAGATATAAAAGGATATCCCTGTTATACCTCTATGCTGGGAGATGAATGATTCTCGTCATGGTGAACAAATTCTTGAATCGTATGAACTTGCTGCATTAAAAGGTCACAGTAGAGGCGAAGTTCAGACATTTTGGTTTTCAGAGATTCGCTGGTTTCACTTATTTCTAAAAGGAACATACATACACATTCAATTAGATCATTTTCATATTTTGGGGGCAAAGCAATAAAATGGAATCATTTAAAAAGCAAGACAGCAGCTCTCTCTGTGAAGCATGCCTTGCCTTTCCCCACCCTCTGCGTCCCCCAGCATGTTCTCTCTTTTCAGGAGCATACCCAAGCCTCCCCTCCCTCTTTTGTCTTTCAAAGCTTTTATCTAACTCCCTTTCTTCTAAACTCCAAGGGCCCTTCAACTACCTCAGTAATTTTCTAAATAAACTTTCTCTTGTAATTTCAGTTCCTTGGCTCTGAATTTTTTCAAGCTGAACTCAAGGCCAACTCAACTCCTCTGTAAGGCCTAGTGCCATTTTTCTGCCGCTAGCCTGTGTCTGATGGCCTTTTCCTGCCGTTCTGGGTATGGTGCCCTCAAAAACATGTTTGTGCCTTCCTTCTCCAGGCAGGCATCCTTCCAGCCTTTCTCCACCTCCTTTCCCCAGCATGCTCCCTCTCTTTTATGCTCCCTCTCTTTTCTGTGCACCCTTTTCTCTTTTCTGGAGCAAGCCCGCACCTCCCTCTTTCATCTCTCATGGCACCTATCTTTCTCCCTCTTTCTCCTAAGCAGGGTTTTTTAAAAAGTAAGACAATAAATATAAATATCTGTAGTGTGAGACCTTGGAAATAGGATACAAATATTGTAAGGAAATACCTTCTCTTCAGATTAATGGGAAAAAATTGGCAGTTGTATGTCTAACATGAAGTTTGGGTAGATTAATTCCCAGAGACAGGGTGATAACCACTGAATGTCTTATACAAGATATTTCCATTCCATCACTCATCTTTCATTGAAAAATGCAACCCAGGCATGTGTCCTTGACTGGAATCGAACCCAGAACCCTTCAGTCCGCAGGCCGACGCTCTATCCATTGAACCAAACCAGCTAGGGCTACAATTCTTTTTTACTCTGATGAACATCTATGCACATAAATCTTCTACATTTCTGATTATGTCTTTGGGATAGATTACTATAAGTGAACATGACAATTTATATTTGTGTTTAAGAAAATATTCTTACTGCAAGGGAAGTTACCTTTTTCTTTTTTAGTCCTAGTGTCAGTCAAACAGGCTTTGGAGCTCCCCAGAGCAACCAGCCACCTTTGTCTTTCAGCTGCATTGACTGCCTTCATGTAGAAATGCTGCTCTCCTGGAATGATTAATTCCATTCTTGTGTTGTCTGCTGAATGGACTATGATGATAAACAAAGGAGAAATACAGTCATGGAATTAAGTAAGTTGGGGAGAATCAAAGCATCACTCTTACACAGTATTAGATGACACCTAAAACAACAAACTATGACTTAAGATGCAGGCAGTGCTGCTCCCTAAGGGGCTACCCTCCAAACTGCCATTCTCACATCTATCCCAGCTGGCAGTGGTGCCAGGCAAAAGAGAAAACACCAAAAATTAACTACTAAATATAATGTGTATTGAGAAGTAAGAATGAAGAACTCCTTCCCTTGGGGCCAACTGTACTACCCTAAATACACATGCATTATTATACTTATCACTCAGTTTTTACTAAGTTCTTTGAAAGCAGAGTCTGTGTTTTGGTATCCTCCAAGCCTAGGATAGTGCCTGGCATAGAGATGAAGCACAACAAATGGTAACTATGGCCATGTTGTCCTCAAGTAATGGGCAAGAGTATTTTGAAGATCTTTTCCCCTCCATCCTTTTCCTCTTCTCCTACACAACCCACCTTGATGCTCTGACAAAAGAGAGCTCATCAAGAATTATGCTGAGTCAATCCTAACTCTTGTAAGACTAAACTTGTCTTACATTGTCATTAATCACAAGTATTTACTCAGCTCAGAGCAGTGATGATAGAGGAGAAGATTAGAGCAAGAGAAAAAAGAAGTCTTTGCTTTAATAGAGGTGATAATTTAACCAATGAACCAAACTGACACACTAACAATAAACAAGACATCTAAATGTTGAACTCCTTGATATGGAGACTTCATGAGTAATTATAATGAGAGAAAGATAAGAAGAGACAGAAAATAAAAAAGACTTCAAGAAGAGGGATTTGATGACAGCAGGATTGGCTTAAAAGTGAAACAGAAAAACTGCATGAGAAAAGTTCTAGATGAGGAACTAAATATAATATGTACTGAGAATATCAGGAGACAGCCCTAAATGGAGCATTGTGTTATATTACCAAGTAATGATATTCATGAATGGACAAATGATCAATCATGGGTACAAAAGATTTCTAGTCTAGGATAAAATTATTGAAATCCCAAAGCTCCAAGGATAATTCTTTTTTGCTACTTGCTAATACTAGGAAAAAAACCCAATAGCTACCTTAAAAGAAAATAATGCTTTAATTTCCGATGATGTTTCTACAAAATGAAACTAAAGTAAGATGACACATTTTTAAACATACCATAATTTATGTATCAGTCAAGTAGTCACCTGAGAAAGAAACAGTTAAGAACAATGCTTCTAACACACCAAATTCTAGGAAACATGGACAAGACCTCTATATGTAACACTGCAAAACACTGAGAGAAATTAAAACCCTAATTAAATACAGAAATATAGCACACTAATGGATCAGAAGATTCAATATTGTCAAGAATATAATCCTCCCCAAATTGATGTATAGATTCAATGCAATTCCAATCAAAATTCCAACAAATATTTGTGGAAATTTACAAACAGATTCTAAGATATAAAAGGAAATGCAAAGGACCAATTATAAGTAAGACAACAGGCAGTCTAGAAGAAGACCCATCCACACATACATAGTCACTCACTTTGTGACAAAGATGTCCCTACAGTGCAGTGGGTGAAAGGTTACTCTTTTCAACAAGTTGTGCTCAGCCATCTGAGTGTAAAAAACAATGAATCTTGACCCCTAACTGAGACCATATATAAAATTAATTTTAAGCCAGTCACAGACCTAATATAAACCTAAATATAAACAGTAAAACAATAAAGCTTCAAGAAGGTAACAGAGGATTTCTTTAGTGGGACATAAAAATTTCTAATAACAAAACTAATAAACCAGATTTTGTTAAAATTAAGAACGTGATGTTCATCAAAAGATACCATTAACAGAATAAACATGCAAACTACAGAGTGAGAGAATACCTTTGCAATATAAAAAAAATCATCAGACTATATAAAGAACTCTTACAGATCAACATGAAAAATAGTCCAGTTTAGAAATTGGGCCAAAGAATTGAAAAGGGACTTCAAACAAGGATGTTCAAATGGCTAATTATATCTGAAAAAATACTCAACATCATTATTTATTGAAGAAACCTGTAGGAAACAGCCAATCAATGTTTCTCTCTCTCCCTTTCCCTTCCTCTCTAAAAAAAAACAACCAATAAAAATGTTTGAAAAAAAGAAAGAAGCCAGACACAGAAGAAAATACTGATTTATAAATGTTCTAAAAACCTATTTGTGGTGATAAAGTCAGATTAATAGTTACCTTTTAGAGGAATTAGGGGCTGAGGGGACATAATTTCCCAGCGTTTGGGATGAGGATATTATTCTAATTCTTGATCTGGGTGGTGGTTACACAAGAGTGTTCACTTGTAAACATTCTTCAAATTGAGTATTTAAGATTTGTGCCCTTTTCTATGAGTATATTATTCTTCAATAAAATGATTACTTTAAAGAGAAAATGCAACAAAAATGTTGCCATGGCTTAAAAACATTTGGAATTGCCTTAGAATTCTGCCACTAATAGTCTTTTAAAATCCTCAAGGTTGGCAAATTTTTAAACTTTGAAGGTAGTTTGATTTCTGATTCTCATCAAATCTCATTTGGAAATGAATCTGGGGAATGAGATGAGATAAAACCATCACTCTTTAAAAAGATAAAAACTTATGCTTTGAACATGCTTTTCTTGTGTGTTTTATAAAAATAAAATAAAAAAGCAAAATTAATCCCACATATTTCAGGGAATATGCAAGTAACAATACACCAAACTGGTGATTCTATATCTTATATAGCCATGACTCCCTGAAGGAGTTTAACATTCACTCTTCTAGAGCTGTAGCTTTTCCTTCAATTCTCTTAAAGAATTCAATACTTTTCACTATCAATTTTGCTTGATCTCTCCTACCTTCCTATCTCCATCCTACACACCCCAATCACACATACAAAAGAATCAATGGTCCATAAAATGTTCCTTCATGCCCTGACCAGTTTGGCTCAGTGGATAGAGCGTCGGCCTGCAGACTGAAGGGTCCCAGGTTTGATTCTGGTCAAGGGCATGTACCTTGGTTGCAGACACATCCCCAGTAGGGGGTATGCAGGAGGCAGCTGATCGATGTTTCTCTCTCATCTATGTTTCTAACTCTCTATCCCTTTCCCTTCCTCTCTCTAAAAAAATCAATAAAATATATATATACACACACACATATATATATATATATATATTTTTTAAATGTTCCTTCATGAAAATTACAGCATTTATTGCTTTATTTCTCCCATTTCAGAAGAACACAGTATGGAAGGGGGGAGGGTAACTTTACAGTAGAGAAATCTGACAAACTCTGCCTCTGCCAGGTGGTCAGGGTTAACATTTAGAGTGACATGTCATGTTGATAGGACCCACTCTTGATATGATGAGAATGGCACTGTACCTCTGTGATTTTCCTCCTAAAACCCATAACCCCAGCATAATCATAGGAAAAACATCAAATTCCAATAGAGGGGCTTCCTACAATATTCCTGACCAGTATTCCTTAAAACTCTAAAGATTACCAAAAAAGAAAGAAAAGAAAAACATCTCTATTACTCAGAAGAGTTTATCTTCAATTCAGCCAAGAACCATTTTATGACTCTGACTTAACATTTCATCAAAAACCTACAGAGCTTCTTTAGAATTCAGCTTTCAATCTTCACAATGCCTTTCTACGAGAATGAAGAGAACACTTGCAGACTCAGCATGAACACTTAAGTGGCATCCACAAGAAACTATTTTTCAAGTCCATATTGGAAGATGTGCACTAGTACTTTAAAATTCAATTCAAAGTATGTTCATAGACAGAAATATAAAAAACTATGCTTAACAATGCTAAGTGCCACTCCTGAATGCTAAGGAAATAAATAGTAATAGCAGATCCCTACTTAGTTAGAAATGCTTTTTTCCCATTTTTGGAGTATGCTGTCGAACCCTTTACTTACCTTTACCTAACTTCCTCTAATTGAATATATTCACTTACCTTTAATTTCACAAACTGCCATCTTTATACTTCCTTTGCTGCCTTTGCAAACATCATCTTGTGAATCATAGTAAGACAATATTCCATTATCTAAAACAAACCAACGAGGCTGCCAACCTACAAAATCATAAATAATGAAAAGTTAATAAAAAATTATTTGCATCACATAGAAAACTATGATTTCAAAACTTACCATCCATGTTATTTATTGGCTCTAAAATAACATTCTGACAATGAATTTTTTAAATGACAAGCCCGGCCCAAAATGTTCTGGCATCAATCTCTACTTTGTTGGGAGAGATTTCTGAGGAAATGTCTAGATCAGCATAAATACGGGGGGTGGGGTAATACCTTTATTCTGGCTCACTACTTTCTCATTAACAACCCATAAGACCCATCCTCAAATACAGCCCTACCATAGGTGCAATATAAATGCCCCCTTCTTCCAAAAGGGAACAGAGTTGGGTTATGATATAATGGGGGGAGAGGGTGCAGTGGAACAGAAGACCTGGATTCTAGACTCAGCTCTACTACAATTCTTTAGTTAGAAAACCTGGGATAAATCTTTTCATTTCAATAAATATCAGGAGAGAAACCAAGATGGCGGCATAGGTAAACACCTAAACTGCTGCCTCACACAACAATTTCAAAAGTACAACTAAAAGACAAAACGTCTATCACCCAGAACCACGGGAAAGCTGGCTGAGTGGAAGTTCTACAAGTAGAAGGAAAGAGAAAAGAGCATCGAGACGTGCACAAGCACGGAAAAGTTGAGGTTCGGAGGCGTGCAAATCAGGCTGGCGGCGGGAGACTGTGTGTGTTGCTTTTTACAACCCGAAGGGAGACAAGCTCCCGATTACTCTGAACTCCAGTTTCTGGGGAGATGCTGGGGACCCAAACTCCTATGGGGAGAAGCTGGACTGTCTGCCATTGGGTAGAAAGTGAGGGTGACTTTCTTACAGAGGTGTGCCCAGCAATCATTGTTTACTGTGCTGGGGTGCGGGGCGCAGGGACTTGGAAACACAGATCCCAGAGACAGCTGACTGGCAACCATTGCTGTTTGCAATGCCCTAGCCTAGTGACTCCCTAAGACCCCACCCCGCACAATCTACAAACCCACCCAAGCTCCACACAGTGGCTTTTGCATATAAATGGCCTGCCCTATCGGAGCTTAACCTAACAAACTGCAGCTCTGGTCAGACAGCTCCAAAACCTCCAAACCCCAAGCAAAGAGGAGAAAACAGTAGTTCTCACTGTAGCCCCTGCTGGGTGGCCTCAGACAGTAGCTGCCCTGAATCCCATTGGAGATCCAGAAGCTAGTGTATCTAGTGGTCAGTGTGAGACGACACCAGATTTCAACTACTCACATCCATAAGTGACACATTCAAGAGGCAGACTCAGTGAGCACCAAAGCCCCACTGAAACAAGTCCTGCCCCATAAGCATGTCTCCAGTGCAGAAGTTCTTCCATTATAGACACAGTGGGTCCTCACAGCCAATTGGCCTGGAGGTCAATTCTTCCCGGTGACACCAACAACAATCAAGGCTTAACTACAACAAGGCTGTACACACAGCCCACAAAGGGGTGCACCAAGAGTGTCCACCTCAGGTAACTGGGGAGGCTGAGCCACTGGGCCCTATAGGACACCTAGCACACAAAGCCACTCTATCAACTCAGGGAAGCAGCCAAAATGCAGAGACAAAGAAACAGATCACAAATGAAAGAAATGGAGGAAAGCAAACAACTGGATACAGAGTTCAAAACCACGGTTATAAGATTTTTCAAGAATTTCCTAGAAAAGGCCGATAAATTTAACGAGACCCTCGAGGATATGAAAAAGGACCAACTAGAAATTAAGCATACACAGACTGAAATAAAAAATAATATACAGAGACCCAACAGCAGACTAGAGGAATACAAGAATCAAGTCAAAGATTTGAAATACAAAGAAGCAAAAAACAGTCAACCAGGAAAGAAAAAAGAAAAAAGAATCCAAAAAATTGAAGATAGTGTAAGAAGCCTCTGGGACAACTTCAAGCATACCAACATCAGAATTATGGGGGTGCCAGAAGAAGGGAGAGAGCAAGATACTGAAAACCTATTTGAAGAAATAATGACCGAAAACTTCCCCCACCTGGTGAAAGAAATAGACTTACAAGTCCAGGAAGCACACAGAACCCCAAACAAAAGGAGTCCAAAAAGGACCACATTAAGACACATCATAATTAAAATGCCAAGAACAAAAGACAGAGAATATTAAAAGCAGCAAGAGAAAAACAGTTAATTACCTACAAGGGAGCACCCATACAATTGTCAGCTGATTTCTCAACAGAAACTATGCAGGCCAGATGGGAGTGGCAAGAAATATTCAAAGTGATGAATAGCAAGAACCTATAACCAAGATTACTCTACCCAGCAAAGCTATCATTTAGAATTGAAGGTCAGATAAAGAGCTTCACAGATAAGAAAAAGCTAAAGGAGTTCATCACCACCAAACCAGTATTATATGAAATGCTGAAAGGTATTCTTTAAGAAGAGGAAGAAGAAGAAAAAAGTAAAGATAAAAATTATGAACAACAAATACATATCTATCAACAAGTGAATCTAAAAATCAAGTGAATTAAAATCTGAGGAACAGAATAAACTGGTGAATATAATAAAATCAGGGGCATAGAATGGGAGTGGATTGATAATTCTCAGGGGGAAAGGGGTGTGGAGGGTATGGGAAGAAACTGGACAAAAATCATACACCTATGGATGAGGACAGTGGGGGGGGAGGTAAGGGCAGAGGTTCAGGGGGAAAACGGGTGGAGGGGAGCTGTGGGGGGAAAAAGGAGAAACAATTGTAATAATCTGAACAATAAAGATTTATTAAATTTAAAATAAATAAATAAATATCAAAAATGCCAAGTCTTGAGAGTGGACTGAACAAGACCCCTTAGTTGCCACCTAGCTCTCTAATTCTACAATGTGACCTTCCCCTCTTATAAGTTTCCTAAGCAAGCTCCCTTGCATACAATGAGTGCTGCTGGATGAATTCCAGTCTCTTACACAGAAGCTGCATACCCTGTGGTGAGCGTAGATTCCCAACCATCCCTCTCTCCTTGCTCTGCTGCTGCACAGCTCTGGCAGAAATGCTCGAAACTACAATCATTCATTTAATTAGTATTTATTCAGAGACTAGAGCACACAACTATCACTAACAAGACGTTGGGGATGAGGATGATGGCCTTCCTCAGAGCTCAGCTCCCACTCTTGCAAGCCAAACTCAGTGTTCCCTGAAATCTTATTAAGCATGCTACTAATTTTTAACAGTTCACTGATTAGTAGCATGGTGACCATGTAGGAGGCAGTGTGACTGTCCCTGTTCTTTCTGTGACTATTAAATCATACTTTAGCCTGCTCATTTTGGACATAGCCTGCTATATAATTACTCAATTCCATTTTTCCAGGGCCAAATAGTACTAAGATAATGACAGATGGGGGAAGTTGTTCTTCATCTTATACAGACCCAGGATATACCTAGCCAAAAACTTTTACCTGTAACACTTTTTAAATGACAATGCTGAGTCATCATAAAAAGGTTACATTTCACAGCAGGGAATGTCATAATACAGTTCAGGGCAATAGATATCCCCCCAAAAAAGTTTTAATGCTTGGATAATTCTTTTTATGAAATACTATATTCTCTAATGAGGCCTAGCAAATTAGAAAGTAAGTTCTTTTGGTATATGAACTTCATCTTATTCATCACTGCATTCCCAGCACCTTCCTAGAATGGTGTCTGGTACAGACAGGTACTAACAAAAAACTGTATTGCTCAAGTGACTGATTGAATGAATGATTAAATACCAGAAAAAGTGAGGTAGTGCATGTTATCCATGAGTATAGATAACGAGTATATTCATGAGTATGTTGTATTAAACATACATAGAAATAATAAAAACATTATCTTTCCAGACACTAATTCACCTTGGCAAACAAATTATAAGCAGTGTGAAAAGACACTCCACCCCAGGCCCTGTGTGATTCTGTAACTTGCAATTGGTGATTCAATGTCTTTAAAACAAATACTGAGAAAAAGGATTCACTTAAAATTAATAGCAACTTGAAAAGTAGGCATGGTTAATTAATCAGACTCCTCTTTCTCTTCACACCTTTTTGAAGAAATACTTAATAAAACATCTCTCATTGATTCACACATTTATGAAGTAGAGAGCTACATCTGTGAAAAAACTCATAGGTATTCTCTCTTTTAAATTCTTTCTTTAAAAAACACATTCTTTTTATCTCAAACTACCAAATGTAACTGAAATTCTTATTCTCTAAAAAGGATTCTCAAAGAACGCTGTCACTGAACTGGAAGGTTCTTTAAAGATCACTTAGTATGAACAGCTATTCATCCTTCTGACCTAAGATGAACCAAAATTAATAATCAGCATACCACTGAGCCAAATTTAAATTTTAAAAATGGAATTCTTCCAAAAGATGTAATTTCATCAAGCTTCTACAAGTGCATACTAGCAGTTAATTTAAATGCTCTGCAATGACTGAAACCTTAAGCACAAGTAGTTAAAACCTCAACCAGCTGGTGCTCAGTGCTATAGAAGTTGGAAAGACAGCCAGCCACCAAGACCACATTTTGACACAAGAATAAATTATGACTCATCTCAGGAATTACCCATTGCTGTGGGCTAAGCAGTTTCTCCAAAAGATCTCCCAAGACACTGTACTTATAAACATCTGCAATGAGATGATCATTTGCATATCAAACCACAGAAACTACTGTCTTAAGTACAGTATCTCAACTAAACAGTATGAAAATGCTTAATAAAAATATTTCCTTTTAAAATGTTTCCTATTAAAATATTTATAGAAACTGACATTTTAGTGTGAACAAAACATCCATCATAAATGATAAAGCATTTGCTGCTATAAATCTGGCAGTAGCATTGTAATTAAAAAAAAAAAAAGGATGTGCAACTGTAGCTCAGTGCTTACGTCTCAAAATGTTTATGTGCAGATTGTGAGCAAAGTCAGGTGGACACAAGTGTACCATACAACCATACAATTACTAACGGCTTAATACTTTCAGCAGAGTACATTAAGTGGGTAACAAGTCAAGAGTTGCCTATCACAATGGACCAAGAAATGTTTGCTATTTAATCTTATTTTAAACCCATTCCTCTTCCTCTAATTTGGTGAGATCATAGAATTCTGGACTGGAAGGCACCTTCAGGATAAACTATTTGATCACCCTGGCCTTGGATTGAGCTCTTGAGAAAATAAGTAACTTGTTCTCACTCTTGGTTGATGGCAGGGATGGGACTAGAATTGAGATTTAAGGCTCTTAATAAGCCAGGTTGTTGGTGTCATGGAAAAGGGCCTCCTTTCTACAGAAAACACCTAACTCTTTGGCGTTCTTCCTTGCAACCCACTTCATGGGTGAAACTGACATGCCTCCTCCACTTCTGTATGTTGCACTTTCTTCCACGATTTCTCACACTTACCTGACATCCAAAATATAAGGCTACCTCATTGACAACCAACCCCTACGAGAATATTATCCAGGGACAGCTTCCAAAATAATGCTTCTATGTCCAAACTTCAACAAGAGAACTATTCAAATAAACCGTGGTGCTTAGGAAATGGAGGGGGGGAAATGTATAGAAAATATTTCTTAAAATTAAATCTTGATCTTAAAGGGCGCATTCTGGTCTTATACCCTGACAACTCTATTAACAATTTGCTGAATTGCGTGTGAATGAGGACAGAGATTGCAACAGCACCTGGAGAGTCACTGAAATTGTTCTGGAAGCTACAGGAGGAAACAGTATTACTACACCGGCAAAGTGGGGGTCAGGTGCACCTCCCACCGTCCGGAAGGTGCGCCATCTAGAACCGTCTCCTTGCAGAGGCCGGATGAGCTCTAACAGGGACACAGAAAGGGATTAAGACCGAGAATCTGAAGAGTCCATTCGCGGAGGGTCACCACGGGCGGGCGGGCAGACGGCGCCGGAGCCCCCGGCCTGCCTTCCCCGCCGCCAGCCCGGCTAAGCCCGCTCCTGCCCGCCGCCCCGGGCGCCCGAGCCCCAGACCTGTGAGATAGTTGGTCCACTTGTACAGAACCCCCTCCATGCTTCAGAGCCCGGCGCCGCGCATCCTCCTGACCCGCCGGCCGCGGCGATGGGGTAGGCGCGCAGCCTGGACCGCCGCTCCCGGCCCCGGACCCTCCCGGCGGCCCAGCGGCACCGAGCCCCTCAGCCCGCGCGCGCCGGTACGTGGCGGCCCTCAGAGGCCGGGGAGACGGCCGCCGCGTGGAGCTCGGGCCCCGCGAGGCGCGGGCTCAGACATCCCCGGGCGAGCCTGCCTCGTGGCGGCGGCGACAATCGTAACTGCGGCCGGCCTCCCGCTCGTGTCCTGCGCCCCGGCTGCGCCCTCCGCGCCGGGCACTCCCTCCTCCCCGCCCGCCTTCCTTGCCCCCAGGCTCCCCGCTTGTTTCATTGACCCCGACGTCTCTTTCACTTCCTGGTTGAAAGGGGCCGGCACGGCCCGGGAAACCCCTCCCCGGCGGCGCGGCTGGAGCGGCGGGCGCGGCCCGCTCTGCCCCACTCCTCACCCTGGGACTCCTGCCGGGCTCCTCTCCATCCCCCCTCGGGACCTCGGCTGGCTCCCGACCGACCGCCCCGAGGGCCTAAGACTCCGGGCCCGCCCCAGGATGAGCTCCCCAGAGGCTCTCAGGTTTTATGTAACTGAGCCTCAGGTCCTTTCTGGTGAGGTCCTTTCTGTTTTTGTTGTTGTTTGGGGGGGTACCGAGAAAATAAAAGAGTTCCTGTTTATGTTTCTTCGTGTCCTCACATTCAGGGGTCCGACCAGCTATGTCCCGGGAGGCAGGGGGCTACTGAGAGTCCGGGGCCAGGAACAGCCACGGGCCCCAGGGAATAGTCATCAGCAAACAATGAACCTTAGACAGCCACATCTTCATTTAGAAGATAAAACGTGGAATCAGTTTGGAGTTTGTTTTACTAAAAATGGGGGGCTTTCCCCTAGCTTTTATGATTTTTAAAAATCCTGTTTGGAAATGATCATCATCTTACAGAATTGACAATAATTTTCAGATTTATGGAATTTTGCAAAGCGGATGTAACATGCTCAGTGTTGTGGCTTTTCTTAGCATCACTGAGGTAGATAGAAAAACATCTCCCCCTCCAGGACCTAATCAAGGCCTTAGCCTTTCTGGTAAAAAAAAGTCTTTGGATATTCATTTGGAAATAAGGTGAATTGATACAGAGATGGAGAGTTGGAGAGGTAATAAATCAACTATAGTTAAATGTTGATACCATCTGAGTGGTAGGTGTAAGCCCATGGTGATAGCAAAATCCAACTTTTTCTGTATGTTCGAACATTTTTCATTCTAAAATGTTGAGAGGTAAAGCTGGCTTTGTGTCAGGCTTCATTGAATCCCTCATGCACACCGGCTGGGAGAATGGAACAAAACGCCCAATACTGGAGGGACAGGAAGTCCTCCCCTTTCAATAGTTGGATTTCCACTTCCTGTGGTTTCAGTTACCAGAGGCCAACCGCGGTCTGAAAATATGAAATGGAAAATCCCAGAAATGAACAATTCATAAGTTTTCAGTTGTGCCTGTTCCGATTAGCCTGATGGAATCTGCTGTCCTGCTCCCTCCTGCCAAAACATGAACCATCTCTTCGTCCGGCACAGCCATGCTGTGGTACAGGACAACGAGATATTTCCAAAGAGAAAGAGAGATCACATTCACATAACTTTTATTATAGTCTGTTGTTTTAATTGTTGTTTTATTTTAAGTTATTAATCTCTTACTGTGCTCAATTTGTTAATTAAGCTTTATCATAGGTATGGATTATAGGGAAATTATATATATATATGAAAGCAGGCTAGGATTGAAAATATATATATATATATATTTTCAATCCTAGCCTGCTTTCAGACATCCACGGCGTCTTGGGACATATCCCCCGCAGGATAATGGGGTATGAGGATAAGAGGTGGGACCACTGTACTCATTTTCTCCTCGTGTGATGTGAATAATTACCGATCTGGCAGAGTTGGTAAGAAAAGTGACACTGTGCACCTCTATAAGCCCTTAAATCAAGGGCGGCCCCAGGGGTGGGAGAAAGTAACGCCAACTCGCAGCCGTGAAGAATCGCTGGAGTCCGCTCTGCAGTGGAAAACTACCGGTGGAGAGCAGGGCACTCGCGACCAGGAGGCCTTCGGGTTGTGTGTGGCTTAGCCTGGAGCCTTCTAGGGCACCCCGGAATACCCCACACACACATGCCCGCTAGTTCTCTAGGGGTCTGCAGAGAAGCCTTTTATGCCCAGAAATGACAACCATATCCTCTGACTACACCCCACCCGGGGCTGTTTTTTTCGTCTTTTGCCAGTTTCATTTTAGGAAACGCTAGCTTTGCTACACGAACCCAGAGGAAACCGGCTGTAAAATCAGCGGAGCCAGCGAGAATCGGTGCAAGTGATCAGTGTTGCCTTAGAGACTGATAACAGCTAGCCAAAGCGCGAGGTACCAGAGGGACACCGCCCGCCTGAGCGTGCCGCTGGAGGGGGGGTGGGGGGGCGTAGCAGGGAAGGGGCGGGGTCCCGCGCCGCCCCACCCCCGACCCTTTGTGACGTAAGATAATGCTGCCACGCGTCGGAACTCAGCTGCCTGGGGGGCCACAGGACGCGGGTGACACGCGGGAGGGAACGCAGCGGTCATCTGGGGCCAACTCCAGGAATCATGCATTTCTTGCTCAGATTAACCGTTTTCTTTTACGCGTGGGGCATTTTTACTGCCCAGGGACAAAAGGAAGAGGAGCGCACAGAGGAAGTGAAAATAGAAGTTGTGCATCGTCCAGAAAACTGTTCTAAGACAAGCAAGAAGGGAGACCTGTTAAATGCCCATTATGACGGCTTCCTGGCTAAAGATGGCACGAAATTCTACTGCAGGTAGGAAATGCAGCGAACAGCTGTCACGTCCAGTTGATGTGCGGAATCTAGCCTCCCTCCAGGATGCAGAAGCTTAATTGGTTGGTTGGTTGGTGGGTTGGTTCTTGTTTTTTACAGTCATAGTTGAGAATTTTATTCCTAAAGGGGAAATCAGACTAGATGCAATAGTTCTCTGTTAAGCTGAATATTACTTTCTAAGTTATTAAAAATGTTGGACCAAGAAATTATCAAAAAAGACTCTATGGCCCTGCTGGTGTGACTCAGTAGTTGAGCCTCGACCCATGAACTAGGAGGTCAAGATTCAATTCCCGGCAGGGCAAAAGCCCAGGTTGCCGTTGCTGCTCGATCCTCAGTAGGAGGCATGTAGGAGGCAGCTGATCAGTGATTCCCATCATTGATATTTCTATCTCTCTCCCTCTCCCTTCCTCTCTCTGAATCAATTAAAAATAAATACACGATGTCCACATGCACACGCAGCTGACCATTCCCTTGGGACTTACAGAAGTAAGTCAAGGCACTGTTTGTAAGGATGTTCACACTTTTCCTTTGCCAGTTGAAGTGTCTTTACAGAGGGTTAGATAGGGTAGTTTAAGGGATTTTGTCTGGCCGTCAGAAGCACCATATTTACAGGCTAGGGGCCACTTTGCAACTGTCAAGAAGACATCCAGCAACTTTCCCTGATGACTTCTGTGCTCTATGTCCTCCACCTGACCCCTCATCCCATGACTGCCTACTCTGATTTAATTAAAGGCTTACTACTCAGAGGGAGAATGTCGTTTCTTCATCTGTACTATTACCTATAAAGATAGGAACTGGGAAAAGTTAGTTCTTTCTATCTAGAGGAAACTAGAGAAATTTAAGAAGAAAGGGTACAAACTTTAAAATATTTATGTGGCTAAAACTGTACCATCATTTTTTAGAACAAATCCAAACAGGTTAAATGTATTATTTAGACAAGCAGCTAGGTAGGGGCAGAAGATCCATTAAAAACGTTAACTGTTGCGTAGTTTTGTAAAAACAACAAAAAGAAAATGAGATGACAAATCATACCTCATTCTTGCTATTATGAGGTAAGTTTGAGCCAAACACTTCACCAGGGGGTTCAGAATGAGTGATAGTATGGAGAAAGAGATGGTTAAAGAGGATCCAATTTTATTATAACTAAATGCCCAGCTGTATTTTTTTAATCCTCATCCAAGGATATATTTATTAATTTTTAGACCAAGCAGAAGAGAGAGAGAAACATCAATGTGGGAGAGAAACATGGATCGGTTGCCTCCCTTATGGCCCCAACCAGTATTGAACTCGCAACCTTTTTGGTGTACAGAGGAACAATGCTCTAGCCAACTGAGCCACCCAGCCAGGGTGCCCAGTTTATTTGTTTTTTAGTTTGATTTCATTTTTCTTGAAATCAGCTTACCTAAGTGTTGCTTTTTATTATAGCCGGACACAAAATGAAGGCCACCCCAAATGGTTTGTTCTTGGTGTTGGGCAAGTCATAAAAGGCCTAGACATTGCTATGATGGATATGTGCCCTGGAGAGAAGCGAAAAGTGATAATACCCCCTTCGTTTGCATATGGAAAGGAAGGCTACGGTAAGATGTTTTAATATTTATTCCTCGGTCTCAGAGAGGTATTTGTACACCCATGTTGATAGCAGCACTTTTCACAAAAAATAAAAAATAGAAATAACATGTGTCCTTTAACAGATGAGTGGAGAAACAAAATGTGGTATTTTACAAAATGTGGAATATTATACATCCTTAAAAGGGAAGGAAATTCTGGCACATGCTATAACATGGATGAACCTTGAGTACATTATGCTAAGTGAAATAAGCTAATCATCAAAAAACTAATGCTATATGATTCCACTTTAACTAGGTACCAAGATTCATTGAGACAAAAGGAGAGGGTGGTTGTCAGAGCCTGGGGAGAGGGTGGAATAGGGAATTGTTGTTTAATGGGTATAGAGTTTCAATTTCACAAGATGAAATAGTTCTGGAGATTGGTTGTACAACAATGTGAATATAGTTAACACTACTGAAGTATACACTTAAAATGGTTATACTGGTAAATTTTATGTTACATGTATTTTCTTCCAATTAAAAAATTTTTCAATCTCTCAAAAGGTTCAAATAAAATTTAAAAATCATAGAGGAAATAATTACAGAACTATAGGGTACAATAAACTTTAGCTGTATCTAATCCAGTCCAGCCAACCTCCTGTTTTTACAAATAAAAATACAACATTGTTCAAACACGGATCTCTGGCCAGAGTTGTTCTTCCCACACAGTGTTAGCTCTCACAATGATCATGTATATTCTACTAGAGGCCCAGTGCACGAAATTCGTGCATGGGGTTGGGGGGAGGGTGTGTCCCTCAGCCCAGCCTGCACCCTCTTCAATCTGGGACCCCTTGAGGGATGTCCGACTGCCCGTTTAGGCCCTATCCTACCGGGATCCGACCAGGATCAGGCCTAAATGGGCAGTCGGACATCCCTCTCTCTATCCAGGACTGCTGGCTCCCAACTGCTCGCCTCCCTGCCTTCCTGATTGCCCCTAACCACTTCTGCCTGCCAGCCTGATCACTCCCTAACCACTCCCCTGCCAGCCTGATTGATGCCTAACTGCTCCCCTGCCATCCCGATTGCCCTTATTTGCCCTCTCCTGCAGACCTGGTCCCTCCCCACAACTGCCCTCCCTTGCAGGCCTGGTCCCTCCCAACTGCCTGCCCCTGCTGGCCATCTTGTGGTGGCCATCTTGTGTCCACATGGGGGTAGCCATCTTGTATGTTGGAGTGATGGTCAATCCACATATTACTCTTTTATTAAATAGGATAGAAGCCTGGTTCATGAGTGGGGGCCAGCTGGTTTGCCCCAAAGGGTGTCCCAGACCAGGGTGGGGGTTCCCTTGGGGCATGGGGCAGCCTGGGCAAGGGGCCTGTGGTGGTTTGCAGGCCAGCCATGCCCCCCCGGCGACCCAAGCGGAGGCCCTGGTATATGGGATTTATTTATCTTCTACAATTGAAACTTTGTAGCCTTAAGCGGAGGCCAAAGCAGGCCAGGGCTGCAGAAGCTTCGTTCCCTCCATCACCGCGGGCAACCCTAGCCTCCTGCTCTCTCCAGCTCTGTGGTTGCCGCCATTTTTGTTGGGATTTATTTATCTTTTATAATTGAAACTTTGTAGCCTGGAGGGGAGGCCTGGGCTGGCCAGGGTGTGCAGAAAGCTTGGCTTCTTCCATTGCTGGGGAAACCCAAGCCTCCCTCCTGCTCTCTCTGTGGCCGCAGCCATCTTGGTTGGGTTAATTTGCATACTCGCTCCTGATTGGCTGGTGGGCGAGGTTTGTGGGTATAATGGAGTGATGGTTAATTTGAATATTACTCTTTTATTAGATAGGATAAGCTCTACCTTTGTCATATTTGTTTTTAGCATAATGTTTATTTGTTTTTAATATAAATGTAAATGGCACATACCTTTGGGTAAGCAGTACCAAAGTTAAATCATAAAACTTGGGAAACTGAAACATATGATTTTGGAATAAAAGGATAGCACTGGAACATGGTAAAAAGAACATCTGAAATAACTGTCAGTCACTATTACCCAAATTTAGGAGAAACCTTGAAATGTGAAAGAACTGAATGGCTTCTTTCAATATCTCACCTATTTTTAAATCCGTGAGTGAGATCTGAAAATCTAGGTAAGGCAGTAAAATAGGGAAAATGTTTGCAATACATATGAAAACTCCTAATCATAAATAATAAAAATGACCTTCCCGTAGGAACACACAAGTTTATAAACAAGTGCCCCACTGGTAACAACAAAAAATACAAATAACGTTTAAATTTGTGAGAATACTAAATTTTATTCATAATTAAAGAAGGTGAAATTAAAACAAAAGTGAGTCCCATTTTATGTATTTCCTAATCTGCAAAAACATTAAAGTTGAAAAAGGTATGAAAAAACAGTAGGCTCATGCATTATTGCTGGGAATCTAAATCATTCTAACTCTCTAGCAATTTCTATGAAAATTTAAAATGCATATTTTCTCTGACCCAGTAGTTCCATTACCATGAATGTGCACAAAAGTATATGTAAAAACGTTCATTGCAGTCTTTTTGGTAGCAAAAGACTGGAAGCTACCTCAGTATCCATCAGCAGGAAATCAGTTAAATAAATCATGGTATACCTATGAAATGGATTATTGTTCACAGTAAAAAGAAGCTGTGTACAATGCAGAAATGATTTTCTATCCTCAATGAGCTTATATGTACGAGGGAGAATCTCTCATATGCATCATGTATCTAGGTAGACTCTATCTGGAAAGATACACAGTCATCCGATGACATTATGGTCCTGGGAAGGAGGCCTGAGGGTCAAGGGTGAGGAGATTTCTTTTCATTCTGTAATATATTGTACTGTTTAAATTTTTCACCATGTGCATATATTAATTTTTACAAAATTAAAATATAAAAAACCACTAAAATTAAAACAGAGCAAATAGATAAATGTTAGAAATGGGCAGTCTGTCAGAGGGACAGTTTTGATATTTCATTCTCAATTAAGTCCTTGCTTCCTATTGCTGTGTAAGGATGTTAAAGAATCTTTAAAACCTCTTGATTCTATTTAGAGTCCTTGGTAACTCCACCTCTTTGAAATATTTAGTATATAATTAAAGTAATTTAAGATTAATTTTCTCCAATAAACTATTGTCATTAACTCCTAAATATTTCATTGAAATGTCATGCCCTCTTTGAGGCTGTTGGTTTACTCATTAAGAGTAATGATTCCCTCGCCTCTTCTTCCCAGCAAGAACAAGGGATCACTGCTCCAAACTGGATTGGAGGGAGATTAGTGGTGCAAGTCAGACCCAGTCAGACTTAAAATTTCTCAAGAGACAGTTTCAGCTTCATTTTCAATGCTTTTTACCAATCATTTGGTCTCAAGAAAATAGCTCCCACTGAACCATAATATTTATATTCTATTTTTATTTTTATTTTTTAAATATATTTTTATTGATTTCCAAGAGGAAGAGAGAGAGAGAAACATCAATGATGAGAGGGATCCATTGATTGGCTGCCTCCTGCATGTTGGACTGAGTCTGCAACCCATGCATGTGCCCTTGACCAGAATCAAACCCAGGACCCTTCAGTCCGCAGGCTGATGCTCTAACCACTGAGTAAAACCAGCCAGGGCTGTATAGTCTCTTTTTTAATTGTAGAGGAAACGAGAAGAGAAATAAAAAATTGAAGATAAATAAAACCGAATGCAATACTTGTCCTAAAAATGTTGTCAAAGGTTGAAGCCAATTCTAGGCAACATGATAACAGGCTAAGTTTGCCTTTCAGTCTCTTTAATCTCATTTTCAGAGTTTCCCTTTCTTGTGTTTTATCATCAGATGCCTCCACATTCTGCCTACTACCAGAGCACCTGCTTCCCTATCAGCCTACATCCACATCCCTCATCAATAGATGTTCATCTAGTGCCCTATTACCTTTAGGCAAATGACTACTTAGTTTATCCTTTTTGTAAACTAATTTATGCTTGAATGACTACGCAAGCTGCCTAACCTATTATTAAACCAAAAACCCTTGCTGTGGAGATGTGGAAATTTGACTTGAAGTTGGTTCATATTCAATTTGAAGTGTCTCCAAAAATATAAAAATAATGAATTTCACTAGTAAACCACCAACACTTTCATTTTACACATAGAGGAACCGAGGCCCAAACAAAAGTGTGTATTGTTTAGAATGTAATTAACTGCAAGTTTACCTGCACTGCAATGCTTGGATCAGGTTATTTTAAAAGTTGCAGCGTAGACCATAAGTAACTGCTTAACAAAACTTCTTGATCAAATAAGCTTTCAAAAATAAGTTATTAAGAACTAACATAAGTTATAACTTTGTTTTAGGTAGTACTTGAAGAAGTCTTTCTTCTGCACAATGTCCTTGCCTCATGTCACAGAACACCCCTGCATGTCTTGAAATGCATGTGACTTGTTTGTGCTTTAATTAACAGTACATGTGGTATGTATAGATTCTTCACATTAACTCCTATGTCTTTGATCTACTTCTCTAAATACAAGTAATTCTATAGCAAATGCACATTTCTCTCCTTTATACTATAGTTTTTTGCAAGAAAAAATAAGAATTGGCAATATTTTCTATGTTTATAGTAGAATTGTTCAGAACCTTCAACCTGTAATATTTTCTTCTTAAGAAATTTGAATTTGTATTTGGAATTTGTTTTTAATTATTGTTTTGTTATAAGAAAAACGTAACTGGATGGAATAGGAATGGGTTTTAAAAAGTGATCATTGAGTCAATCACTAGCTCTTTTACTCTAAAATCAGGTAATAGGTGCTACTTTGGTTGGGATGGTCACATTAGTCACGTGATGCACAGGAAGATTCTTCTGTCTCCTGGCTTTGAGATGACTGATGATGATCTCTCCTTTTGGCTGTAACTTTCGAATTCTTTGGAATATATGTATAAGCACTTTAGCAAGAATTCTCTGGGGTTTTTTTATTAAAGAAATTACTGTTTTCTTAAAAGAACAAAATTAGCCACTTTAAAAATAAAGGATAGTTGTCATTCATTCAACAAATAGTTGAGTGATAAGAATCAGGCATTCTGAGAGACTCTAGGAATATACCAGTGACACAAACCACCCACAGCCTCTTACCAAGTCATTTCTACAGGTTATTTTTATGAAATGAACATCTGAAATAGCCAAAGCCTACTTACTAAAATCATCTGTGATATCAGTTAATAGATTAACTTTATTAAGGAGATCTGTTCAACTTAATACTTAAATTTTTTATTGTGTTTAGAAATTTCTTCATAAAATTGTTACTGGTTTATTCTGTCATTACACTTTATTTTTATTATCTATAAAGAATTTGAAAGACAAATAGATTGATATATATGTTTGATTTATGCTCCCAAATAACTATACAAAATTATTTTCTAAAAGATTACTGATCTATGCTTTGAGATTTTTCTGCCCAGGAATTTCTTCTCTGTACTAGCTCTCTCCTTTAAAATGATGGGTATATTAATAAAAATTATATGATTTATATTTATTTTCATTTAATTAGGGAATAATGGTCCCCTAAATTCTTAGAACTGACTTGGTTTAAAAACATATGGAAAAAAATTTCTAAAAAGTATTTAGAACAAAGTTTTTATAAATATAAAATCATATAATCATAATGCTGTAATGGCTACTTGTGAATAAATATTATCTTCATGTAAGTTAAACTGTTAAAATGTATACTTTTAGCAGAAGGCAAGATTCCACCTGATGCAACATTGATTTTTGAGATTGAACTTTATGCTGTGACCAAAGGACCACGAAGTATTGAAACATTTAAGCAGATAGACACAGACAATGACAGGCAACTCTCCAAGACTGAGGTAATTCAAACAGATTTTGTGTGTACACCCTAATTTTTTTATCACACTTTAAGTGCATTTTTGTTACAATTTTTATTTTTTTACTTCTACCTAGTATGGACTGATTACTTAGCTTTTAATAGAAGAGCTGATTACAGAAAATCGGAGCTCCAAGAAGAAAGTAAGCTTTTTCAAAACAAAACTTAGTCATTCTGTTCAATTTCTTCTCTCCCTACAAGAGGGCCATTATAATACCATACTAATATGTAGGAGGCATTTCCAGCATCTAGACTAAAGGAGCAGATCTCTTTTAAGCAGCACTGTTGGAATGTCTAACAGGGCAAATAATTCTCACCTCATAGGATTGTGAGGATTACATGAGGTTATGAAAAAAGCTAGCAAGAATTTAAATTGTATATATTGAAAAGTTAGTAAGCAGGACCCAGGAGTTCAGCTGCCTAGCTTCTGCATCCCAGTTAGTCTTATATATGAATTGAGGAATTAATAAAGATCTTGTAATAATAATTTTTCATACTTTCTCAGTACCAGGTATAGTTATAAACCCAGTAGTGTGTGACCTTGACAATATATGAGATAGACACTATTGCCATCATCTCCATTTTATAAGAGTGCAAATGACATCCGGCAGGTTAAGTAACTAGCTTAAGGCAACACAGCTCTAAGTGGCAAAACCAGACTGCAAACTCAGCAATCTGACTCCACTATCATGTTCTTCATCATGAGTCCACCCTGCCTTTTTCAGGGACTTGACATCATGAATGTTTCAAGGCTAATATTTATTTCATTGAAGTCTGGTGCCTTGTCTCCCCTCCCATTTGGAGGCAGTTTAACATGCATAACTCTTATCCCTTAAATAATAAAAGACAACTGGGATCCAGCCAGGTGTGGCTCAGCAGTTGAGCATAATCATGAGTTTGATTCCCTGTCAGGGAATATGTCCGGAGTGCCAGCTCAGTCCTTAGTAGGAGGCATACAGGAGGCAGCCTACTGCTGATTCTCTCTCATCATTTATGTTTCTCTCTCCCTCCCGCGCTGTCGCACCGAGGCCCCGCCTCCGGCCCCGCCCGTCCTCCTCGCTAGAGGGACGCAGGAGGGGATCCTTCCTCTCTGAACTCAATAAAAATATATTTTAAAAAATGAGAAGCAGGAATCACTTTTTAAAAAAAGGCAACTGTGTCATTGATTCAAGGGATAAAAAAAGTAAGACCCGCCCTAGCCTGTTTGGCTCAGTGGATAGAGCGTTGGCCTGCGGACTGGAGGGTCCCAGGTTCTATTCTGGTCAAGGGCATGTACCTTGGTTGCGGGCACATCCCCAGTAGGGAGTGTGCAGGAGGCAGCTGATCGATGTTTCTAACTCTCTATCCCTCTCCCTTCCTCTCTGTAAAAAATCAGTAAAATATATTTTTTTAAAAAGTAAGACCCTTTTCTGTTTCTTTTTCTCTTCCTTCTCCAATCGTTTGCCCACCCTAATTATACTTCCTCCTCCAAGATCTCAGTAAGGACTTTTTCCTGAAAGCTCTTTAGTTGATCTATAACAGAAGAGGGATAAGAGAAGGGGAACATGCCCCTTTCCTTAAGAGTAGCCATTAGAGGTGTGGCAAACTGTTCCCAGTACAGTACTTTCTGTCCACTCATCACTCTTTTTAGAATGAACAGCAGCTGCAGATGAATTCACATAGTACTCAAGAGCTCAGCCTGTGCACACAAACCACTCAATATCACTTGTACACCAACAGACACATTCTTCAGTATGAATACCCCTCAGTAGACCTTAGGGGATCTTCAGTTCTTTTCTGGAAAATAACAATAGAGATTGTCCAAAATAGACCTGCTTACGTACATTTTGCCCAGATTTGCCTACATTCTTGGGTATCAGGGATTAGCTGCATTATCACTAGATAGATAAGAGTGATTTTAACATGCTTGATTTTCATAACAATCGCTACCTTTCCTTGACACCGGTAAACATGACTCTAATCTTCACATCAATCCTACAGTATAGATTCTATTTCCTTCTTTTTTTTTTAATATATTTTTATTGATTCCTTTAACTGATGATAAAACTGAGGTTCAGAGAGGTTAAATTATTTATCCAAGACCATACAACCAGTACATGATAAAGCCTAGATTTCAGACATGAACTAAAATAAACTATTTTCCTTGATCATCAGAAAGATTTAGTCAGTTATTTATTCAGTATAAGTCAGGTGGGGGAGTAAGGGAATACAGCTTTATTAATAAATTACGAAGTGGAAATAATACGGACCCCATTGCCAGCAAAATTATGCACTGCCTTTTTGTACCTCTTCACTGCAGTATATTAGAAAAGTACATTTGGATAGTAGCTAATATTGATGAGGAAAATATATTTTAATCATTTAGAAACTGAGAAATATTTTATGCTATATAAAATTCTTTATACCTACATAGGATTTCTAAGGCTCACTTGGAAGAAAATGTATCTTCATCATATAGGACCAAAATCCCATTTGAGAACAGTTGATAGATCTATTAGTCATTCTAACTAGAGTCTACCAGCTAAGGATTGAATTTGGGATATGGATTGCTAAAAACCTCTCAGGGTTCAACTTTAGCCTTTACATATACTCTTGCCTCTACAATGCCTAGATGAACGTTATTTCTAGATCGTTGTGCATTGATTTCTTCAGTTATTATATATCAGCGCTTTCTAATGAAAATATAATTGAGTCCCACCACATCTTAAAAAAAAAGAAACAGGTGAAATTAATTTTAATGATATGTTTTGTTTAACTCAGTATATCTAAAATATTACCATTTCACATTAAATCAATATAAAAATTACCAAGATATTTTTATTACCTTCAAAATTTGTTGTGTATTTTATCCTCAAATAGCATATCTCATTTTTATTTAATCACACTTCAAGTGCTTAGTAGTTGTCTGTGGCTAGTAGCTGCTATGTTAGGCGGTGTTTATAATAATGTCTTTGCTTAGAGAAATATCATATTATATAGAGAAAAGGAAATACTTCAGAATACCTGTTCTTTATTTGACATTATTATTAGAGAGATTGTTGTAGTTTGCAGATTTGGAGGAGCTATAGAAGCATGGAACAACTAAGAAAATTATATTTTAAAACCTGTGGTTGTTTTTATTGATTATGCAGCATATTTATTAATTTTAGAGATCATAGAAACACCAATTTGTATTTTATTCATTAATGGAAATCTTTAGTGAATTTCCTTTGATAATGTGGACAGTATAGATTATTAGAAAGCATTTAGTTTCAACAAAATTCAATTCATATATTAATCTTTGAACATATACCACTAACTGTCTATAACTCCAGGGGAAGATTGGTTTCTCTTCAGAAATTGCTTCAAAGATTAAAAAAATAAGACCTCAAACAGCTTTTTAAAATTTTATTTCACTTATTATAAGCATTCTTCCTTATGAGTTTCTTTATGAAACATTTCTTCAAAGTTACTAGAAATGTATTGTGAGTTCTTCTTATTAATGAAATGTTATTTTGGCCTTCTAGATAGATCAGTACCTGAAAAAGGACTTTGAAAAAGATGATAAGCCACGTGACAAGTCATATCAGAATGCAGTTTTAGAAGATATTTTTAAGAAGAATGACCATGATGGTGATGGCTTCATTTCTCCCAAGGAATACAATGTATATCAACATGATGAACTATAGCATATTTTTATTTCTCAATTTTCTTAGCTACTTACTGTACTTTATATATAAAACAAAGTCACTTTCTCCAAGTTGTATTTTCTACTTCACCCCATGAGAACATATTTTGACCTCCTCAATACATGTAACTTGGGAATAAATGTGAGGCTATTTTGCAAATTTAATTCTGTGAACATGAGTTGCAGAACCATGAAACTGACCTGTGTGTCCCAGTGGGCAATTTTCCCGCTTCAAGAGATAGGAGGACATCTATAGCAAAATCTACAAAACTCTTCCCAACTCTAACCTAACAACATGTGCACATGTTGTAAGTAACCACTTTTTAATGTTTAAATGTTAAAATGCCCATATTTTTAAATTTTCCAATAGGGACCAAGGAATTACCATTTCACTGTTTATACTTCTCATAGCAGACGAGTAGGTAGTAGTCTGTAAAAAGCATAGAACTGAAGAGTCTATTTCTGGTGTGCATGCAGGAAAATATAAGTTGTATAACCCTGTCTCACAGAGAGATTCAACATGGTCTCTGTTCTTTTTGATACAAGCTTCTGACTTTATATATTTGTTCCAGTGAGGGATTGTTAAAGATGTTTGATCAAATTGTGCCTCTTATAGCAGACATAATACAGTCTAGACTGCTCTGAGTCTTGTACGTCATGATAAATGTGCCACTCCTCTTCCTTCTCATGGGCTTTTATATCTACCATCCCTAACTTTTTGTCTTGATTTTAAATTGATGTCATGGTATTTCTTAGTTCGCAGTTCCTTTTCTCTAGTATTTCTATCCTATGTCACTTCATTTCACAATGATTTTGTTATTAATCATGAATTAACATTACAAACTGACATGGCATCAAATTTTTGATAAATCTATAGAATTTATTTTACACATGAGGATACATGAGAATATCAAATGAGGATAGAAATGAGGATTCATAAATATCTCTCATAACTATATGTTAAATGTTTTAAACATTTTCAAAGGAGAAAAAAAATAAATGTCCCATGGCGATTTTGTGTCCTGGTCAAATTATGACATGGTACAACTTGTGGAGAAAAAGAGGTAAGAGATGCTGTAGATGCAGTTGTTACCAAAGAAGAGCACATGTTTATTGGAACATGTAAGGTTTAGCCTGCTGCATGTATAAGAAGGAAGGGTCAGGCAGTAAATAGCTATTCAAAACAGGTGAGTTCAAAACAAAACTTTTCCATTTTCTGAAACTTGTTCCTTCCAAACCACTGTATCTTTGAACCTCTTTTGATATACTGCCAGAAAATCTGTTACTTAAAAGTGTAGGGATAACACAAAACCCACCAGGTTAGTGGATGTCACATAGGCATAGCACAAAGTTTGACACTTCATAAAACAAAAACATTTACTGTTTTTTCTTTCCTGCCAATATTGCATCATTCCTCTGCCCGGTTTTATAACTTCTCACTCGCTTAGTCAGTTCTTTCATCTCTTTACTTTCTTCAGAAAAACCTGCTCAGTGGAAGTAAACTAAGTTGATAATATTATGCTTTGGTTTGGAAACTGCCCCACTTTTTTTATATAAAAAAGTCACTAGACCCTTGTTTGGTCTGTAGCCTCATATTTGCACTAGGATCATATACTCTGTCTAAAATAAAATACAGTGACCAAAGATATAAATGGAAATTATCAGATAATACAAACTATAATTCTAACTTTTCTGTCCCATTGTTTTCATACAAAGTGCTTTTAAACTTATCTTTTAAAAGATTATAATTGATGTTAAATGAATACGGAGATTGATTCTGACACTAATCACACTTAAATAGTTAAAAAATAAAATTTTAATCATTCTACATGTTTATAGTGCACAAGTAGTTCGCATTTACATGACTGCATTACGCCTTCATAGGCATATACCTAGTAATGAGTGGTGTAATTATACACTGTGAGTTCTAGAATTTGAACATACTATTTTTGCAGTTATTTTCATAAGGGTATATAGTAAATAATTTTATGTTGTTTATGACAAATTTCAGATGTATTACAGAGTAGATGAAAAAGATCTTAGAACTAAATATGTTAAATGTTTAAAATATTTTCAGGGGAGAAAAGAAATAAACATTTCCTAGCTGTCTTAACTTTAAAATGACAGCAGTGAGTTTTATAAAGCCAAAACTAGCGAGCATCTGTACACAGCAGCCCATTACTACTATCAGTCACCCTGTTAACTGTGTACACAATGCCCCACACTGAGCTCAGTGTGCTTTTAACTTGATACTGCAATTAAACACTTAGGTTACAATAAATTATTAACACATTTTTCTCATTTTACCAGAAATAGGGCAATAGTTAAAGCACCATAAAGTCACCTCTTGTGCAGTCTTTTCATCTTTAAATGTTAATTAAAACCCAATTAAAAATAAAGTTGGTATTTCAAAAAATCTCTATGTAAAAAGTTACCTAAAATAATAGACTAAATCCCCAAAATACTTCTAATGTAAATGGCAGATTTTATAGAGGAGCATCTACATCCTTAATTTTATATTTAAGCCTTTTTTTCATATAAAAATATTAACCTCCATATAACTTATGAGGAGACTGTTATTACCTCCACTTTATACATGAAGAAAATGATGCCCAGACAGATTAATTTCTTTCCCTCTTTAATTAGCCACAATTCATTTTGGAAAGGTGTGTGGCACAGTTGTACCTTAAACACCAGCAAAGTGCATTCATTTTTTCATTTTATTTCATTCTCTTGTGCCAAATATCAAAACAAGGAACTGCATGAAGTCTCACGTACTTCTGCCCATCAACAGAGCACTGAAAGCACCCATAAACCGTCTCCCTTTTTAAGTTCCCCATTCCACAGAGTATGCAAGGTCCTTTTGGAATGTTGTGATTAAGTAAGTTAACACGGATGTGAGTCCCTTCTTTGAGTGAAATATCAGTCATGCTGAAACGTTTATCATAGTAGTCAGTAAAAAGGTCATCTAAGTAAAGCTGTGAACGAGAAATGACGTCCATCACTCTTCTATCTAAAGACAAAAAGAGAAATGTGTCAGAAGTCAAATAAAAAAAAAACCACAAATAACCAAGCTGCATTTATAACCATGTGAATCTAAGCCATCAGTCATGAAATAATTTGGCTTTTAAATTTAAATTCTTAACAGGATTACTAATAGACAACCTCAAGTGTTGACCCCAGAAGAAAAAGAATACATTTGAAATACTCTTCAATGGACATGGACATACTTCTTTCAAATAGCATATTTCTCAATCTGTAGAGCACGGCAAACGTTGCTGTTTCTTCCCTTTCAAATCCTCCTTTTGACACTGAAGTGACACAAAGGTCTATAAAAGAATTTAGAAGATGTTATAAGTTGAACTCATATTTTGTGCTTGATGTAGTTGTGGTTGATGAATTCTGGTACATGACTTCATTGTATTTGTTTAAGTTAAATTTTATATAGTTTTAGGAAAGGTAACATTCACATGGTACACAATTCAAAGAGCACAACAAGGCGGTATAGAGACAAATCTCTAGACTACCCTGACCCCAGCCTCAGTTTTCCACCCCAGAGGTAACCACGTTAACTTTCTTATGTATATTTTCAGAAATGCTCCATATATGTTACGTGTATAAAGGAATATATATGTATGTACATAAAATTCTTTAGGCTCAAAACATTATATATTACACACATTTCTTTCAAATATCTCTTAGAAATTATTCAATGTCAGGATATGTAATGCTTCCTCATTCTTAGTATTCCTTTGAATTGATGCACCGTTATTTAACTAGTTGCTGATAATAGATCTTAAGGTTATTTCCAATCTTCCACTATTATGAACTGAATATCCTTATCCCCATATCATTTCACACATGTAAGTATATCTATATGTTAAATTTCTAAAGGTGTAAGTAAAGCTAAAGTATATGCACATTTTAAATTTTGATGGATATCAGTTCTATCAGTTCAGAATCCTCCTAACAATATAATTGTAAAAAACCTACACCTAACGAGTCCCAAAGAGAATTTAATTTGCATCTTTTGTTTTGTCTCTGGACTCCTTAGTCCCTCTTCCAATAGAACTGCAGAAACAAACATAAACAGGTCTAAAAATGTTTATAAATTACCATGATCAGAGGGCTCACTTGCCTGGTCCTTTGGCCTATACCTAGACTTGAGCTGGCTGGCCTCCTAACCTTAAAGGTCTGTGAAGAGTAGAAATCTAAAGTGAGCTACACTGCCCTAGCCCATTTGGCTCAGTGGATAGAGTGTCAGCCTGCAGCCTTCATCCAAGTATAAGCTTGACAGTGCTGCCCAGAGGTGTGGCTCAGTGGTTGAGCATTGACCTATGAACCAGGAAGTCATGGTTCGATTCCTGGTCAGGGCACATGCCGCATTGGGTTGCAGGCTTGATCCCCAATGGGGAGCATGCAGGAGGCAGCCAATCAAAGATTCTCTCTCATCATTGATGTTTCTGATGCTCTCTCCTCCCTTCCTCTCTGAAATCAATATAAATATATTTTAGAAAAAAGACTGACAGTGCTGAGAGCATAACTATTCTATAATTAAAGAGACAAAGCGAGGTAATTAAATTCTTAAAAATATAATCAATTCAGTATTTCATACAAATCACTCACTCACCAAAGACACCATCCAAGTAAATGAAGAGTTCGAAAACACTGAAAGCTATGGTTGTGTGTGCTGGGAAAACAATAGCTTTGTCCCTTCCCCTGGGATTCTGTTCATCCATAAAATGAAACTATATTAAAAAAATAAATAACATTATTAAGGAACATAACATGTAAGGATAACTTTTTGGTGGAACATAACATTTCCTTCAATCCTATCAAAAGGAAATAAGCAAACAAAACACTTCTCCAAGTAAAGAATTATCCTACTGGAAGTAAACTTTATAGCAGAGTTCCAGATGGTCCAATGGAATCTCGATCTATATTAGGAAATAGCACTCACCACTCTCTCACTTTGGCATTGGAGCCAATGATTAGTGCTACCACAATAGTTAAGCTCTCTGGCATAGAAGCCTTTTTCTTTCAACTGCAAACCAACTGTGCTTAAGTGCTAGAGCTTTTTTTAAGCCTGCCCTGTCTACTTTTCCAAAGCCCCCAGAGCTTTTAGCAGCTTTCCAAAGCAATCACCAAAATTAAGTTCATGCCCAAATGATCCAGTGTTAAACAATTTGGAGGGCAGCTAAATATAGGCTTTATTTTCAAAGACTTGAAAAGGTTATCATTGAACCCTGTCTTTCTAACATTTAGCAATCAAATCATTATTATGTGAATGACAAGGACAAATATAATAATTGAAGTAATAAACACAATTACTTTTAAGACTCTTAAAAAGATTTAACATTGAAGTATGTTTAGTCACTGACAATATTATTTTAGAAAAATTTATTATAAAAATATAAATTCAACTTTTAAAATTTAAGTATAAACTATATCACTTGAAAATAATATCAAAGAATTCAATAAAATTATCTAATTTTTACTCTTAAAACAGTATTTAAATAGCAATAGGAGGGACTCCAGTATGCATATTATTTCAGGAGGACTAGTATTCTGTTTTCATTATATTATACATGTTTACAATCCAGATTTTCTTGGATTTTTTTTCTCATTCTAATACAAAACCATTACTGTGCGAAATCCTACATATCATTGCAGTTCTTTAATCTCAACATTTGACAAAATACACAAGTACCATTGGAATTTTAGTACTTTTAAAAAAATTCCCATTACAGCTTTCTAATAAAAGAAGCTTAATGAGTGTGGCTTTACCCGCATGGATTCCCCACGAATTCCAGCGTGCACAGAAAGTGAGCACTGCCGTGTGGTTCGAATGCTTTCCATGACAACACACAATACTGCCTTTCTGCTGCTCCTTGACTGACGTATCAAGCTGTGGTCAAAATTAATTTTTCTAAAATAAACAAGAGAGACAGTCCCAAGAATCTATGGCATCTGATTACATAGCATCCAATACATTTTTTGCTATCATGTATTACTCATTCACAGTCTACCTTAACTAGAAGTAAATCAAGGCAGGCTTAATACAAATCAGAAAGGATACTCAAAAGAAATTGAATAATCTGCCTCTCCTTTCTATTTTCTTAAAACATGCTTATTATAGGAGTCTATTGGAGAGACTCTCTTAGCATATTTGTTGCAAGCAGATTCCTGTATTCTTTTAATCTTATAATTTAGCAAATGTATTCATATCCAAAGCAATTTTGTGGAACAATTAAAAATTCTCTTTAAACCAAATGATTTTGGATATCTACTATCAAAAGTTTGGGTATATAACTAATTTGTATTATTTCAAACAAATACATTACATTACTAAAACAAACCCGAATGTTTTAATAATTTATAATGAAGTTTATATAATTTAAAAAATTTAATGAGAACACTGCAGTATAGAAATTATTATACTGACCGCGAACTAATTTCCTTGAGTAATGTTGAAACTTCCACTTCATGTTTAGTTACTACACCAAATGAAGCTTTTACTGCAACAGAATCTGATCCAGTAACGTTAATCCCAACATCATTCACAATATGGTTGCCTCGCCTTCCATAGAGTGAAACGTCTGATTCATCTTCATAATTCAGTAACTGATAAGATGAAATACCTTTTTTAAAAAAGGAAGTTAATATTTTTCAAATGTCACTAATTATTCTAATGTAGATTACATATGGTAACACATTAATTTACTATTTAAGACTTCATTAACCACCTATTAAGAAAGGCAAAGTTTCAAACCAAGATTAAAAATAGTCAGCCAATTAATTAGAAAACAAGAAGAAATAAATAGCTAGAGTGCTTAAAATGAACTCAAATTGGACAGAATTTCTTATGCATCAAGATCCACTGGATAGTTTCTAAGAAAAAATTTGTCTCAATGTTCATTTCTAAACAAGTCTGTAATATATTTCAGTTTGCCAACTGTAATAAGTAAATCATAAAAAATAAATACAAATTATTTTCATCTCATTTGACCATGTGAGATAGGTAAGACTAAATAATACCTCCATTTCATAGATGAAGAAATGTATTACTATGCCATTTTCTAAGCTAGTTTGATTAAAACAATTTATAAAGTAATTGAAATAAAATTATACAATAATCTTATAAAATAGGTTTCAAAGTTATTCGATCAATAAGAGATTTGATACTATTACAAACTGTTAATCATAATAATATTATTACTGCCATAGTAATTAAAGTTGCTTTTATCAATGAAAATATGTAAATATTATGAACATAAGCAGTAAAAATGACCTATGTTTAGATTACCAACAATGTAGCTGAATAATTAGTGACTCCCAAACAGACATTTAAACTTACCAGCTGAAATTTCTCTGTCTCCTAGAAGAATATCTTTCAGTGTAAAGGGTGTCGAGGTAAATTTGTATCTAGGAAACAGAAAGCATCGCTTCTTTTTTACCACCAGACTTAGAGGTTGGTATTTGTCAGCTTCACTGAGGCTTGGAACAGGAACTAATCTCCCTCCATCTCCAACTTGCTTGACAAAGCTCTTGGTAGCAGCAGCAAACATATTAATATAGTATCAAAATATCCATCAACTGCAACCCTCAGATAACAAATCCATATTTGCAAAGGAAATCAGGAACAAATCTAAACCTTACTTGATTTTAAATATAATTATATATTTTGAAAATACAAAGCATGGTTCCACCAAGTAGTTTACAGTGTACAGTTCACAACACTGCCTCTCTTGGTGTGCTCAGGTGATGAATTATAGATCAACAGTGTAAAGTGATATACTAAAAGTAAGTCTAATTTGGAATTGAAGTCTATAGCACTAAAATATACACAGAAAACGAATAATTTTAAAATGCTAGCAATGTCCTTAATGAGGGTCAAGGTTAATAGTAGTTTGCCAGTTTTGAGGGAAATGTAACATTAGCCTGGACACCAGCTACCCTGTACCTAGTCCAAAGGGAATTCCTTCACAAGTCCATCATGCCAACTCTGGCAACAGAAAAGTACTGTTTTGAATTCTTATAGTATACAGTTTGTTTCAGCATTTCATTCATTTTCCTTGTTATAGCAAGTGATTAATATAAAGAGTCACAGACTGTAAGGAAACAAATGTATGCAGATATTTATAAAATACTGGATGAAAACCACATTACATATAAATAATTGTGTAAACATGTGGGTTTCTTACTCTGAAGCTGGCACATGGATATGTCTTTGAAAGGGGATCCTACTGTCTTTATTTTAATTTTGTTTCATCATTATTATTCCAGTAACTCAGCCTTTAAAGAGAGCTACATAAGGATTTGGCTTGTTTTTAAAGGAATTTTATGTCTAAAATACACTTTAGAAACAAATCTGAATGCTGAAATATTGTATTGCCATAGTTAGGTGGATAGTAATTGATATAAGACATATATAGAGGCGGTAGAGAGATGAAGAATACGTTAATTCAGGCCTCAAATAATATAAATCAATTTTATTAGATTCTGGACATTTTTTAAACATTTACTTTCAAATATCCAGGGCTCACGTGCAAGCCCTCCAAAGAACAGTTTTTAATAATGTCCCCTTGTGCGAATAGTATTGTGCAAAGAATCTTCCAAAACACCAAGAAACCACAGGGAGTCATTTCTGCAAGTGGCTAGCAGATCCCTAGAGAAGCAATTGGGCATCTCATGTCGCTGTCTGACCCCTACCAAAGGTGGTGCATCCCAGGCAAACGCCATTATAACCAACACCACAGGTGTGCAGGAACAATATTTAATTAGAATCTGGTTCACAGAAAAGCCTTCTTTTACACCTAACAGGCCTTGCTGGGATCCGCAGGCCCAGCATTTATCTCAGGACAAAAGCCTGTAAGACAATGAAGCCCCACGGAGCAAGAGAGAAGGAGGGGTCTCTGGACGTCCCCGCGAGCTCCTAATGACAGGGCTCCAGGGAAGAGTCCACCGCAGCCCTCAGGGGCTGATGCACCTCGAGTCTCAAGCTTCAGGCCAGGCCCAGGGATGCACTCTATAAATTTTGCCTTTGGAATTTTGAAATCTTTGGCTTAAAGTGACGCAGTCCTCATCCTTCACCCAGCCAGAAAAAAAAAAAAAAAAAAAAATAAGGCTGAGCTTTAGGCCCACAGACTGTGAGATTTACCAACCCCACAAGCCTCTCCCGGCAGGAAACGGCCTCCTTTTAATGACACAGAACTGAGGCCTCCAAAGGCCGGGACACAGGGTGCCCAGAAGCCCGAGGCCCCAAGGTGGGTACGCGTGGAAGCAGAGCCTGGGCTGGGAGACGGGGCGGGGCCTGTAACCAGAGGGGCGGGGCCAGACGCCGAAGAGCCGGTGGGCGGGGCGGGGCTTGGCGTTGGGCCAGGATCCAGGACAGCAAGGAGGCGTGGCCGGGAACCTGGACCCGCGCTGTCGCACCGAGGCCCCGCCTCCGTCCCCGCCCGTCCTCCTTGCTAGAGGGACGCAGGAGGGGAGCCGAGGGGGTGGGGGTTGGAGGAGGGAAGCTGAAGAGTTGGGGAGAAGGAGACGGCGGCGGCGCTGGAGCGTTCCTCTCGGGGACCGGCCGACCCGGGAGTGAGGACGTCGATCCGCACCGCTCTTCTTGCCGCCGAGCCCTCCCTTCTCGCCATGTCCCAGAGCAGGCATCGCGCCGCGGCCCCGCCGCTGGAGCGCGAGGACAGCGGGACCTTCAGGTCAGCGCGCGGGCGGTCGGGGCCGCGCGTAGCAGGGCCGAGAGTGGTGGGCGGGAGAGGCGGGGCCGGGGAAACCTGGCTCCCCAGCGGCATTGTGGGTAGAGCCCCCCTTCACGACGCTCTCGCCCCTACGGCTGCGGGCGGACCCGCTGGCCCTCGGACCTGCCCTCGGACCTGCCCTCGGTGGCCCGCGGGCCCGCCTTCGGTGGCCCGCGAGCCGGGATCTTCGGCTGGGCCCCTACCCTTCTGCGTCCTCTGAGGTCGGGGTTGGGTAGGCGAAGATGGTTCGCGGCCTCCCGGGGAATGAGATTTGTGAGCCTACTCCTGAGAGGTTGCGAATCCGCTCTACCCTCATTCAGATCATCTCCCTAATAACGTCCCTCACTCTGCCCGCCCCTGCCCTGCGCCCGCCGCAGTGGGGCGGGCAGATGGTGCGCCTTGCCAGCTCTGGCTCCTGGGAGCTTTGGTGCTTCGGGAGTCACCGTTGGTGGCAGTGAGAACTAGCCTCTATACAGCTTCTGCTTCCCTCCCTGCTTTGGCATGCAAAGCACACCTTTTTCTTTTTCTTTTCTTTTTTTGTTTTGTTTTGTTTTTGCAGTTTGGGGAAGATGATTACAGCTAAACCAGGGAAAACACCGATTCAGGTATTGCACGAATACGGCATGAAGACCAAGAACATCCCGGTTTATGAATGTGAAAGATCCGATATGCAAATACACGTGCCCACTTTCACCTTCAGAGTAACCGTTGGTGACATAACCTGCACAGGTCTGTATGCACAGTTAACGCCCGCGACCCTGCGGGTTGACAGTCAAGACTTGATACTGTTTATCAGTTGGGCAAGTGCCCTTTTTACTGGAGATAGCTGTGAGGAGCAGGCTCTTGAAATGAGACCTCTCATCTCAGGCCATTGGGATTTTCCAACTTCATCTGATTCTCTCCCTAATTTTCTCTTCCCCAGATACCAAGAGAAGCTCAGAAACATCCTAGGATCCTCCTAGGGTTCTTCCAAGAATTAGGGAGAAGCAGGAAAGGTTCTTGGAGCAGCCATAGCTGGATCAGTAGGTGCTATCAAGTTTTAAAGTTTCATAGATTATAGCTGATTCCATGACCCCAGAATTTTCTGAACCTCTCCCCTTTCAGTGTGGACTCATTTGCCACTTTGGGCTCATTGTACAACACTCGATTCTGTATCCAAGCAAAATGAGGAAGGCAAATGGCTTGAATGCTCTATATTGATGCATAGCAGCTTCTAGTTCCTGACACTGTACAGGGATTTTAATAAGCTGTTATCTCCTCTTTTTATACATGAGGAAATAGGTTCAAGGAGATTAGAAATAACATGCCCAAGGTTACATAGCAGTGAAGTTTCAGAGTTTAAACTCACCTTATTATGGCCTGTGAGTTTGAGCAAATTATAACTGAAGCCGCCCATTTGTAAATGTAGACATTCTATTTCTTATGTATCTATTGCAAACAAAAAAATATTGAATACTAAATTTAATTTGGAAGAATGTCAAGAAAAAATTTTAGGGGGAAGGCTGAAGTCCTAAAGGCATCATTTATTTGTGTCCCTGAAAATCTTGAGTCTGATATTTTCATTAAAGCCACTTTAAGACAATTTTGAAGTTTTTTGTGGGATTTTTTTTTTCTATGTGAGGCAGTGGATTGGAGGTGCCAGTTTTAATAGTCTTCATGTGAACCATAGAATCAACAATGCATTACTGCTTTAGCTGCTCTATTTTTAAATATCCAATGAAAATTCAAGAAAAAGTAGCCTTTTCCCCCTCAGTGTGTTATAGACCAGTGATTAATAACCTATAGCAACAATTCTGCCTATACCCCCTACTCTGTCTTCCTATATAAGCTTATCTGCCTCCACACTTCAAATGCTATCTACAGGCTGATAATTCTGAAACCTCTATTTTCAGCCCAGGCCCAGTTACAGAACAGTGTATCAGCCTGTGTTTGCTAGACATCTTTACTTAGAGGACCCAAAGACACCTCAGTCTCTCATTGCCTCAGACTGAATCCATCTTCTCTCTCAAATCCATTCCCTCTGCTTTCTCTAGCTCAGTAAATGGACCACCATCACCCATTGGCTCATAATAGAAATTTGTGTCTGATCTCCTTGATTTCTTTCTCTCTTGTCCAGGCTATCACCAAATCTTCCTAAATATTTCTTGAATCTGTCCACTGCTCTCTTCTTCCAATTGCTACTCTTTTGGCCACTGTCATCTCCCCCTTGGATTATGGCTACAGTCTTATAACTGTGCTTTCAGCTTCTAGTCTTGTGATGTCCATTCTCTACACGACAACCAGAGTTCTTTCTGACATTCAGGTGTGTTCATGTACTTCCTCATCTTAAAATCTATCCAGTGCCCGGCCGGTGTGCCTTCGTAATTGAGCATTAATCCACGAACCAGGAAGTCATGGTTTGATTCCCGGCCAGGGCTTAATCCCCAGTGGAGGACATTCAGGAGGCAGCCAATCAATGATTCTCTCTCATCATTCATGTTTCTATCTCTCCCTCCCCCTTCCTCTCTGAAATCAATAAAAATAGATTTATATTTTATTTTTTGTTTTTATTTTTAGATTTAAAAACATAAAATAAAAATATATTTAAAAAGAAAATCCATCCTGTAGTTTCCCCATTACCCTCTGGATGATATATTTGTTGATATGATTTAGAACCTTGCTGCTAAAACTGTGATCAACAGCAGCATTGATATCACCTGGGCACTTGATGGAAATGCAGAATATCAGGACCCATGCCAGACTTACTAGATCAGAGTATGTTTTTTTTAACAAAATTCCCAGGCACTTCCAATGCACATTAGAGTTTGAGAAGCACAAGTTTAGGAGGCCGTTCTCTGACTCCTCCTCCTATTCCTACAACTCTCTAGCCTTTTATCTCAAAGTCTCTTCCTTCAAGCTCTTACTGTATCCAACTACCCTGGGCTCTTGAGAACACCGCGCTCTTTATCTTTGAGCCTTTGCCGGTGCTCTTTTCTCTGCCTAGATTGTTCTTCTCAACCCCTAGCTCTCTACATGTTACTGGCTTTTACTAATCTTTCAAGTCTTCATTGAGTTATCTCTTCCTTTCTCTGTGAAACCTTTCTGAATCCTTCCTAAGTGTAGGGAGCTGCCCCTTGTGTGTGCTCCCCTGCAGCCTGCACTTAGGTCTGCCATCACATGTACCGTTCCATATTTCAAACGCTTTTTACAGGATACATTCTGCAGTAGGGTTTGTACTCTTTAAAGGTAGGGACTCTGTTCAGTTCTCTATTGTATCACTAATACCTACATTGGTGGATAAATGAGTACAGTGTGTGTGTCTTCCGAAATTTATTCCACGCCTCCTTTCTTTCTTCCACACCAGAGGAATGGATGTGAGCATTCTAATACCACTTTTGAAGGGTTCTCAATACCTAGTTTGAACACAGAGGAAAAAGATTGAATTTACCATTTACCAGATGTGATTACTTACTACTGTTAGGCATCAGCGTCACTGATCAGTCAGGACTATCCCTTCAAGCCCCCTTAGCTTCCCCTAAGGGATACAGATTGTAAGGAAGACACATAACATAAGCTTTCACCTTCTTCACCATATCATTCTTCCCACACTGAACCCAATATATAGCCATGACTGCTTATCGGATCAAGGGGTTAATCCAGTATAGGACAGGCCATTAGAATAAAATTGTGCTCATTTTGCTGTCGGTGGCTCCCTAAAGGAGACACTTATTATGGAAGAATTTCTCTTGTTACAGAAGAATTTCTCTCTGTGAATAAGGGAAGAGTAAAATACTAATTTCCATTTCTTCAAAAGGTGTAATATGGGCTACTTTATTACCACTTCATGTGATAAATATATAATGGAGAGATAATATGGACTTTTTATACAGGTATACATAGAATTAAATACATAGAACTTTTGCCCTAGCTGGTTTTGCTCAGTGGATAGATCGTCAGCCTACTGACTGAAAGGTCCTGGGTTTGATTCTGGTCAAGGGCACATGCCCGGGGTGCGGCCTTGATCCCCAGTAAGGGGCGTGCAGGAGGAAGCCAATCAATGATTTTCTCATCATTGATGTTTCTATCTCTCCCTCTCCCTTCCTCTCTGATATATCTATATATATATATATATATATACACACATATACACACACACACACACACACACACACGTAGAACTTTTAAAACCTTGGGTTTTTAAAATGTATTTCATGTGGTGAATATTTTATTATAGCATATTTATAGTATATGTTTTTATAACTATATAAAGCCTGACTTTATTTTGCATTATGAAATCATCTATGCAGACCTCACATTTTCACAGCATATACTTTTGTTGTTGTTGTTAACCTTAATTCAGGTGAAGGCACAAGTAAGAAGCTGGCGAAACATAGAGCTGCAGAAGCTGCCATAAACATTTTGAAAGCCAATGCAAGTATTTGGTGAGCTAAATTTCTTTGTATTCTGCAGCTCAAAAATATCATGGCTGAGGAGGTAAGATTAAAAGTTTGAACATGCTTGGAAAAAGCAACAGAGTGAACAGTGTTTAGTATCTAGCTCTATAACATTATTTCCTTGTGAAAATCCATCATCCTTTAAAGACAATTTATCCTTAAGAAATTAAATCCAGCAATTAACAAACGAAGGCCTTCTTGAGCTAGGCTTCTATTGGTTTGTTTTCCGGAAGGGGTGCAACAGTCGAAAACCAGAGTTTTTCTGACCAGTGTCTTACTGTATTAAGACTATTTCTACACTGAGGAAAGCAAAGTGTGAGGTGGGAAAAGATCAGCTGAAAGCACTCAGGAATTCTATTTGGAAGGAGACAAAAGATTTCCTTTTGTTATAGAATGTATGCCAAATACAAAAGGATGTTAAATGGGATGTTAATTCTTGACATATCTTTCCAAAATAAATTTGTAATCACAGTAGGTACTTTTGGAAAGAATGTTGGTCCTGGAGATCTCATGTATCTTAAAGTGGTGTCCTTGGTTTCTAATGGGCACAGCCTGGAATATGGTGTGCCTTCAGTGGCTTCTCTTTGCATGCACTTAGATATATTTGGAGTACAGTTTGCATATCTGTTCATAGCTGATAGCATAGGCCCATGGGGTTTTTGCTTCCCAGACATAGCAAAACTGTTGACTTAGGGATGGATCTGGGCTCTCATGCAGTGCTGCTCCCTTTTTCTAAATTATTCTAACCATTTGGATATTTTAGCCAGTGTAAGCCTTGGATTTTATAAAATGATGCTTGACTCTATAATTGATTTATGCTACCTTTTTAGACATGCCAAATGGAATGGCAGGTACTGGATCTCCCCCTTACTTGTGATGGCCGTGCTATTTCTGTGCAGCCCAAGGTCAACCCAAGTGTTTAGTGTATTTGTGGAAATGAGTGTACGCTGTGTCCTTCCTGCACATGAGCACTTCACTTTATCAGTAAAAAAGGCTCAGGCACTTTACAGGATGGGGTAAAAGTAGGTTTACAGTTGTTCATCTGGAAAATAATACAATAATTAATAAATAATACAAGAATAAACTGTTATGTGTACTTACAACTATATACCTACTTTTGCCCCTCTCTGTATATTTTGTGCTTCTTGGCAGATAAAATGGGAATTACTAAGCTATAATGAGACCTAAAGTGGCCTGATTTAATACAGACTTTCTCACTTCTTCATCACAATTATTAGGGTAGCTTAGACATGCAGCATTGTAAGTGAATATTCATATCTCATCAGCCTCTGTAAAGCCTGAAATTCTGGTAAAAAAGAAACTTGAGGAAGTGGCAATAACTAAGTCCCATTTGGCATGGAAGAAATGACTCTTCAGTTGTCTTAATGGTAGTAACCTTGGGATGTAGCTTATTCACCGTCAGGCATCCATCACCCAAGTAGTTAGTATTTCAAATTACTTAGAAGAGATTGTTTTCTTTTTTCCTAATAACAATCATTAGATGCTGAAACCAGATTCATGCAGGCCATCTAGGATGCATGTAAATCTTAGGGTTATCCTAGCATAGAGCAGATGATTTATCAAACAGATTTTTCTTCTGTTTAATTTTCTTCTGTTTAATAATTATCTGAATGAAAAAACTGCATTTATGATTTACATTATTCACAGGCTAAATTTCCTAACTAACTATTAGTCTTCCCTTTTTGTGTAGTTATAACAATAGTATGCTTTACTTAAATACATTTTATTGAACACCAATTATATGCAAAGTACTACAAGGCTTATGAAAGTAAGTAATAGATGGGCCCTACCATCAAGGAGTTTACAGTCTGAACAGAGGCGAGAGGTGGTGAGGGATGGACAAATCACAGGTATTTGTAAGTGTATAACTTATGGTAAAATAGTTTGCTTAAGAAAGTGTCAAACCAAATGTTATAATGGCTCAAAGGAGGGAGGAAATATGTTCCATTGGGATAAAAGGGTAGGCTTTTTACATGGCATTTGAGATATACCTTGGGTGATGGATAAATCAGATTCTTTTAAAAGAGGTGGGAGATAAGGGCATTCTGTGTAGAAGCAACAGCAAAAGCAAAGGCATAGAGGGTTAAAGAAAAAATGCTTGTCATGTATTTGATAACTTGGGGAAATCATTTGGTTTTGTAACACTTTAAAAAATGTTTAGCTTTGCAGTTCCTGACCCCTTAATGCCTGACCCTTCCAAGCAACCAAAGAATCAGCTTAATCCTATTGGTTCATTACAGGTACGTTGCACAGTTTTTCCATATTTAACATTTTGTCTCCTGAAGAAAGGTGTTATAAATTGATACAATCAAGGGCTAAGACAAGAAATTGATATTTTAAAGATAAGATGGTATAATATTTTGTTTTCCAAGTTATGATCATTAGATATTACAGTGCTAACTTGCAATTATTTTTCTGTTTATTTTTTTAATTTTCCTCCATATACAGTATCTGCCTTTGGTTTGTGGAATTCTCATTTGAGATCAACAGAACCTCTACATATGTTTTATACTTTAACAATGTTTCTTGCCACTTTTTTGACAAACCTCTTTCTACTTTTGTTGAGACAGAAGACTAAATTTAAAGAACTCAAATCAGGTAGCCTAATTCAAGAACAGGGAAGAAGTCTTCATTTGTTTATTCTACCAAATAGAGATAGAGATAGAGATAGAGATAGAGATAGAGATAGAGATAGAGATAGAGATAGAGATAGAGATAGAGATAGAGATATTTATTCAGCTTTCAACTTCTGCATACAGAATATCCTTCTTGCAGATTATCTGTGTGCTCTGTTGGACAACTCCCCTCCCCATTATCCAACCAGACCTTTGGTCTCTTTCCTGCTCCATGAGTTATTCTGTAGTTTTCTCCCTCTTTTCCCAACCTCATTCAAGTCTGTTTGCTATCTCTGCTCCTCTTTTGCTCTTGATCAGTTACAGTGGTTAGCTAGCTGTGGGTCGGGGAGTCTGTAGCTCAGGAGAAAGGCATTAGGAACTGTTGGCAGTAAAACCTATGGATATCCTCTGAGGTTTCTACTCAGTTTGTCTTCCTACTTGAACTCTTCGATATCAGCTCCCTGTGGCTTAATAATGGAAGAATGCCATTCATAAGCAGGAAACTGCTTCAGTTTTGGTATTGTGGGCTTACAAGAGTATTCCCTAATTTTTCTATTGCAGAATATCATTATTTCTTTAAACATATAAATAGAAATGAGATCAAAATCATGAAAGAATGTTATTTATGTGATTGAGCCTTTGCATAGTAAAAACTACTACTAAAGCCTCATCTCAATTATCTAGGAATTGGCTATTCATCATGGCTGGAGACTTCCTGAATATACTCTTTCCCAGGAGGGAGGACCTGCTCATAAGAGAGAATATACCACAATCTGCAAGCTAGAGTCATTTATGGAAACTGGTACTTATTTCTTTTTACCCTCATACAATTGAAGACATTTGAAGTATTTTCAGATGATGAATGACCATAGAAATACCTGTTGTGGCAACTTCTCAGATTTTTTTGTTGAGAAAAAATTGATACACTTCTGTTCTACTGTCTCTAACTTTCTGAGGATAAATTTAAGTAAATATTTGGTTTAAGAATACTTATACTTCTTAATTTGATATTTTTAAAAATCAAGTTATTAATGGAAAGATAAATAACTAATTGACTCATTATACAATCCTCATTGATATATTAAATACTTAAGAAATTTCATTTGGTGTTTCAGCAGCTATTCTAGAAGAAAGGACTATAAAACATCTTGTTTGCATTTGAAAGCAAGGTAATTAATAAGAGGTTAGATGACAAAATATTGCAGTGATAGCAACTTTTATGTTGTAAAGGCCATAAACTATGAGGGGAAAAAGTTACTTAATAAAGTACTATTGAGGATTCCTATTTAACTTCTCTAACATGTTTCTATTATTTTTAAAGTGGTTTGAAAGGGAATTTTGCCTTGGCTACGTATTAGTTTGAACATACAAGCTACTTTTTGCCCTCAAGAGGCAGCGTGGGCCCCAGTTGGTTTGGCTCCGTGGATAGAGTGTTGGCCTGCGGACTGAAGCGTCCCGGGTTCGATTCTGCTCAAGGGCACATGCCCAGGTTGCAGGCTCGGTCCCCAGTAGGGGCATGTAGGAGGCAGATGATCAATGATTCTCTCTCATCATTGATGTTTCTATCTCTCTCCCTTCTTTTCTGAAATCAATACAAATATATTTAAAATAATAATAATAAATAAAAAAATAAAATGAGACCCTCTTTTTAAAAAGAAAAAAGAGGTAGTGTGAGCCAGGGCAGAAAGCACTGAGCAAGAAGCAGGAACCTCTGCTTCTGTTCTTGATGCAGTCTTTGGTTTGCAGGATAGGCAGCTTAGTCTCTCTGGGCCTTGGTTCTTAAATCTAATGGAAGCATGGAAGGAGATGAAATATATGGTGTCTTTCAACTTCAGTATCTCCTTTCTTATTCATGTTAGAGAAATTCCACATAATTGTCAGTTTATAGAAAATTGTAAGCAGGAAGTAAACAATGAGAAACAAGTGGTAATTCAAATATACCTTGATAAATTTGAATATTTGATCAGAATTCATTAAAACTAGACATAGATAAATATAACTGTTAATGAAACACAGAAAGTTTAACTACTAAAGATAAACTTTTAAAAGAAATGCCTTCAAAAATGTAATAATTGATAGTTATATGAATCACAGCAAGCAAAGATGTCAGATCAGTAAAAAATAGACTAGTATATAAAAACCATGAGGTTGTTCTCTGATTAAATGCAATATACGTTTGATCATTCTCTGTGGACGCATTTCTTTTCTAAACCTACCATTTCTTTTTAATTATTTAGGAAAGGGGGCATCAAAAAAACAAGCCAAGAGAAATGCTGCTGAGAAATTTCTTGCCAAATTCAGTAACATTTCTCCAGAGAACCACATTTCTTTAGTGAGTAATGATCATACAGCTATGATATTAATGTGATTAAGCATCTCTTTTTTTAAAATCTATTGTTGACAGTATTACAGATGTTTCCCATTCTCCCCTCTCTTTCCCCCCGCCCCCATGCCACATCTCTTGCTGTAGGAAACTTGCCTAGATTTCTTGTTGTATTGATACTTCATAGTTGCAGTTTTTGAAAATCCCTTCATTGTTTAGCTACACACTACCCCAGTTTAATCTGCTTGCTATATGTGAGCCAGGGTCATAGGAATGACCAGGTGAGAGTGCTTGGGAGACATAGACAAATCGAGAATACTATGAGGATCTAAAGATAATAGGCCCATAGTGCTATTTTTGCCTTCAAATTGACAGTGCATTCCCATCCCTTTCTTTATTCATTCATTTATCCACTCAGGAAACATTTAGTGAGCTCATACTCTGTGCCAAGCTTTGTGCTGGGTACTGGCATACAGTGATAAGACAGTCTCTGCTCCTAAGGCGTTTATAGCAGACTGAAAGAGGGAAAAGAGCCCTACAGACTGGTCCTTACAGAGGCTGCTGTAGGAACATAGGAGAAGCCATGCAGCTAAGACTGGGGGTTTAGGGAAGGCTCCTTGGAGGAAGTAATATCTACATCAAGACCTGTAGGATGAGAGTAGGGGAAAAGAACTCCAGAGAGAAGAAAGAGCAGGAGTGAAACATCATATGCAGTGTAGGAACCCTAAGTAATTTCGTATGGCTAGAGCAGAGAGTTGGAGGGAGTCTCAGACCGTGAGGCCATTAGGGAGACTGAACTTTATCCTAAGGGGATCACAAAGTCATTAAAGAATTTTAATCTGGATTCACAGGATCTAATTTATCCAGTAGAAGAAAAATCACTTAGCTGTGTTATGAAGAGTTAATGAATATTAGAGACCTGTTAGAATGCTGATATAGAAATCAGATGACACATGTTGGTGGCCTAAATTAAGGGAGTAGCAGTAGAAATGGTAGGTTTAAAAATTATTTAGAAAACTAAAGTGAAGGGGGCATGGTCATTGATTGGATATGGGAAGTAAGGAAAAGGGAGGAAATAAACATTTTTAGTTTGGCAGCTGAGTAGATAGTGGTACCATTCATTCATAAGGGGAACAATGAAAAAAAGTAAGATTTGAGGAGGAACAGATAATGAGCTAAATGTAGGATATATTGAGTTTTAAAGACAACCAAGTAGAAGAAATACAAACAGTTATCTTAAAAAAAGAGTTCATTCGTGCAAGTTAAACAATATACTAATTTCATATTTTAGATCGACAAAATCTACAAAGTTTGATAACACCTCGTGTTGGTGAGGCTATGAGAAGGCAAGCACGCTTTAAGACTTTGATGGGAGTATAAAGTGGTTCAAAATCAATTTGGAATTATTTACCAAAATTAAAAGCATGCATATTTTTTGACTCATCAATTCTGCTAAAAATTAATCTGCACAGAAAGTCATTTAAGCGCAAAGGGGTTTTATTGTAACATTGTTATTAAAAGCAAGAAACCAGAAGCAACCTAAAACCCTTAGTTGGAGGCTGGTAATAAATATAGTACATATATGTGCAAAGATGAGAAGAATGAGTAAGATGTAGAAGAGGAAGCTATCATTTCTGTTTAAAAAGATTACTTGAATGTGCATAGAACATTTGTGGAAGGATACTGAAGAAAAGTTTAACAGCAAGTACCTATGGGAAGTGGAACAGAAATCTTTGGGAAAGGGGAGGTAAGGAAAAAGGACCACTATTCATTAGATGTTTGTTTTAATTGCAGGGTTTTTTTTAACCATGTGAATTAATTATGATGGAAAAACAATTTTGTTTAAAGTTTCAATCAAGGAATGTAAAATTCTATTTAGTAAATTGTACAAATTACTCAATTCTATGTCAGGGCCATTCCTATGATCTTTTGAAAATTTCTTAACCTATGTCTGGGCTCATTAATAAATAAGACTAAGGATAGGTCGCCCTACTTCCTTCAAAGAGTAGTTGTAGTGGGTTTTTTAAATGATATAATAAAGAAAAATAATTTGAGAAACATAAACTAACTTGGAATGTAAAACATTCTGAATACAGGTGAAAAAGGAAGGATATGAGGGAGAAAAAGGGAAAAGGAGAAAGAAAACAAAAACACAAGCTCAGTTGGGTTCTGCGATATAAGTCTGAGAACTCTTTGACGGCCTGCTATTCATTTAAATAACTTGTTCTTCTCAAACCCAACATACTTTTCACCTTTTCTACAGTTTCTTTGTTTTCTGCTTTACAGCTTTTGGTTACAGTGATTGGTATTTAATACAAAAAATCATAAAGATATGAAAATTGCTTTATATTTTAATTTGTAGATTGCTCTGCTAGTCAGATGCAATTATTTGCAAATTTGTTTATAGTACTCTTAAATATCTTATGTCTTAATGTGATATCAGAAAGTTAGACTGAGAGACATTTGTGCTATACAAAAGTATTTTTAAATACTTCCAGTATTAAAAAAAAACAACAAAAACAAATTAATACTTCCAGTATATTATTGCACATGCTTCTTTTTTCTTAACATCATGGTATTTGTTAAATGTGTGCACTTGTTAGTGTTGTCTTGTTTAAATTAGAAAGGTAACCAAATTGTGTCCATTTAAACATGTTTTGTAAACTATTAAGTGTGAGTGCCTTCTAAATTAATTATAGTTGGAAACCAGTCCCAGTTCTGAGTCTTAACCTTCATCTCTGTTTTTCAGACAAACGTAGTAGGACATTCCTTAGGATGCACTTGGCATTCCTTGAGGAATTCTCCCGGTGAAAAGATCAACCTGCTGAAAAGAAGCCTCCTCAGTATTCCCAATACAAATTACATCCAGCTGCTCAGTGAAATCGCCAAGGAACAGGGTTTTAATATAACATATTTGGATATAGGTATGAGGGGTTTGTTTGCTTATCCCAAAACATATTTCTTTTAAAAATATGTTTGAGAAACAAAAACTTCTATTATAATTAATTTCATTGATTAGGGATTCTAAATCTATATATTACTACAGCAGTAAAATATATAAATGATATGTTTCATTCTCATAAATAATATTCAAAATAGCCAACATCTCTACCATTATAATAATAAAAACAATAATAGCTAAGATTTATAGAATTTTATTTACTATGTGCCAGGCACTGTTCCAAGGACATTACATAATAACTAATTGAATCCTCAAACTAACCCTATGAAGTAGGTTCTGTATGCATATGAAGAAAGTAAGGCACAGGAGAAAGCAAGATGGTGGCATAGGCAAACACCTAAATTACTGCCTTGCACAAGAATTTCAAAACTACAACTAAAAGACAAAACAGACATCATCCAGAACCACAGGAAGGCTGTCTGAGTGGAAATTCTACAACTAGAAGGAAAGAGAAAAGCACACTGCGACTCCCAGGAGCTGCAGAAGGCAGAGGTACGGAGGCGTGCACGTGGACAGGGCTGGCAACTGAGTATGCGGCTGGCTTTCTCAATTGGGATGGAGACAAAAGCTCCCGACTGCTCTGAACTCCAGTTCCAGGCGAGATTCTGGGGACCCAGACTCATTTGGGGAGAAACTGAACTGTCTGGCAGCGGGCAAAATTCGAGGGTGGTTAAGGTGCTTGCAGCGATTACCGCGGGACATTGAGACCCAGGGGCCTCTTAGGGCAGGGCTGACAGGAAGCCATTGATGTTTGCTCCGCCCTGAGACTCCACCCCATCCAAGCTGAGCTCAGAGGCTTTTGCATAAGAATGGCCTGGTCCTTTGAATTCTAAACTTACCTAACAAACTGCAGCTGAGTCAGTGAGACCCAAAACATCCAAAAAGTAGGCCCAAGGCCCCGCAGCAGCTTGCATTGCTTCACAGCTGGGCCTCATCTGGGCACCTCCAAAACCCAAACAAAGAAGAGGAATCTGCAGATCTCTCCGTAGCTCCTGCTGGGTAGCTTCAGGCAGAGGCTAAATTAGCACCTCCTTGGAGATCCAAGAGCCAATGTACCCAGGGGTCAGAGTGGGACCATCCAGATTACAACTCCTCAGCCATAAGGGACACACTCAGGGGGCAGACTCTGGTCACCAAAGCCCCAATGAAGCAAGTCTTGTCTCATAAGAGTGTCTCCAGCACAGAAGTTCTCCCATCATAGACACAGCTGATCCTCACAGCCAATTGGCCTGGAGGTCAATTCCTCCCAGTAATACCAATAACAATCAAGGCTTAACTGCAACAAGACTGTGCACACAGCCCACAAAGGGGTGCACCAAGAGTGTCCACCTCAGGTAACTGGGGAGGCTGAGCCACTGGGCCCTATAGGACACCTAGCACACAAAGCCACTCTATCAACTCAGGGAAGCAGCCAAAATGCAGAGACAAAGAAACAGGGCACAAATGAAAGAAATGGAGGAAAGCAAACAACTGTATATAGAGTTCAAAACCACAGTTATAAGGTTTTTCAAGAACTTTCTAGAAAAGGCCGATAAATTTAGCGAGACCCTTGAGGATATGAAAAAGGACCAACTAGAAATTAAGCATACACAGACTGAAATAAAAAATAATATACAGAGATCCAACAGCAGACTAGAGGATTGCAAGAATCAAGTCAAAGATTTGAAATAAAAAGAAGCAAAAAACACCCAACTGGAAAGCAAAAAGAAAAAAGAATCCAAAAATTTGAAGATAGTGTAAAGAGCCTCTGGGACAACTTCAAGCATACCAACATCCAAATTATGGGGGTGCCAGAAGAAGAGAGAGAGCAAGATACTGAAAACCTATTTGAAGAAATAATGACAGAAAACTTTCCCCACCTAGTGAAAGAAATAGACTTACAAGTCCAGGAAGTGCAGAGAACCCCAAACAAAAAGAATCCAAAGAGGACCACATCAATACACATCATAATTAAAATGCCAAGAACAGAAGACAAAGAATATTAAAAGCAGCAAGAGGAAAACAGTTACCTACAAGGAAGCACCCATACGATTGTCAGCTGATTTCTCAGCAGAAACTATGCAGGCCAGATGGGAGTGGCAAGAAATATTCAAAGTGATGAATAGCAAGAACCTATAACCAAGATTACTCTACCCAGCAAAGCTATCATTCAGAATTGAAGGTCAGATAAAGAGCTTCACAGATAAGAAAAAGCTAAAGGAGTTCATCACCGCCAAACCAGTATTATATGAAATGCTGAAAGGTATTCTTTAAGAAGAGGAAGAAGAAGAAAAAGGTAAAAATAAAAATCATGAACAACAAATACATATCTATCAACAAGTGAATCTAAAAATCAAGTGAATAAAATATCTGATAAACAGAATAAACTGGTGAGTATAATAGAATCAAGAGCATAGAAAGGGAGTGGACTGACAATTCTCAGGGGGAAGGGTGTGGGAGGTGCAGGAAGAGACTTGACAGAAATCGTACACCTATGGATGAGGACAGTGGTGGAAGTTAAGGAACAGAAAAGTTGAGAAACTTGTCCAAAATCACATAGCTAGTCAGTGGTAGAGCCAGGTTAGGGGAAGAGTAACTGCAGATACACTGTCTATTTATCTCACCCTGATGGGAAGATTTATAGATAAAAAGACACCACATATCTAGAACAAGGAGTGAGTTTGTGGCTTCTGTAATGACCATTGGACATGTCTCACATCAATACTTCTGTTTCTCTTTCCCTTCCTCCCTCCCTAAAATAAAAAAATGTTTTTAAAAGAATAACAAAGATGATAAGTGGAGTAGTCTACCGTGGATGCTTACAGAGAGAAACAATGATAAAAACTATTGCTTAGACAAAGGATCTACTTTATATACACTTATTAAACATCACGTTTGAATATGTCATTACAGAGCTCACAAACTGCTTGTTCTAGAAATGTGGTGTCTTTACAGAACCCACGCCGGACCTCTCTCCCAACTTGATCACTGTATGCCAGTTCTGGGAGGCAGATGGGGCAGGTCGATTTATAGCTTTATGCCATTCCAGCTATCATTTTCTCTAGCCCTTAATCATCTAGATAGACAAATGCAGAATGACTGGAAAGTAAGTCTGTTTGGATTTCCCTTTAATTCAGTTTATAAAGCTGGCTACCGTGTACATGTGTTTATTGTCTTGATTTTACATCAGTATAATATGTGAAGAACTTGATACCTTTATTCCAGTTTCAGTGAGCAGTGGGGACTTAGCTTTCAGAGGTACTAGCACTGGGAAAGTAGGGTGTTTAGGGATTGAAAGAACTTCTGATTTTCTCTGTTTCTTTAAGATCAAATGTCCTGGGAATTTAGGACAGACAGATGGTCAGAAAAGGTGGCTGATGGGGCAGGCAAGTTGAGAGCAGCTGCTTAACAGGTGTGGTGTTTCCTCGTGGGATGACGGAATGATGAAAATGTTTTATAAGTAGATAGAGGTGATGATTGTACAACATTGTGAATGTACTAAACGCCACTGAATAGTTCACTTTAAAAATGATTAATTTTATGTTGTGTGAATTTTACTTCACTTAAAAAAATAAAAGAACCTAGATGCTAGGACTAAAAAGTCTCTTCAGGCATTAAATAATCCCACTGTATCTGGAAATTTCCCTCTATATTGACGAACTGAAATAACATTTAATCATGACCTCTTTACACAAATTATGACTCATGTGTACTACTTCAGAAAGAGTGATTCATCATTGATGAGGAGAACACTTGTGTCCTGGGTTAGGTGGTATTTTTAAACACCCTAACCCTTACACAAGATGAAACTAGACTGTGCACAGATTTATAACCAAAGAACACTGAGGCACAGAGGAGGCCTTGCCCTGAGCCATGTGTTTCCTAGTTCAGTGTCTACTGAAAATGACCCTAGCTTCATAAGGAAAAATACAACGTCCCCAGGCTTCTATCCAATGTTTTTTCCCCTTTTTAAAAAGTTGCTATGGTTCAGTAACTTGTAAACACTGTTCAAATAGCCACATTAGAATTGTCTCGGGAGCTTTTTTGTTTATTTGTTTTTTAAATGTAAGAATCTGGCATTTTTAACCCTAACCCTGCATTTCTGACTGAGCAGGCTGCAGTAAGGCCTGGACACCTGCATTCCTAAGTTCCCTCTGATGATCATAATGCACATCTGTGTTTGAGAATTGCTGTAGCTGAGCAGTTGTTTTTTTTTTTTGTTTTGTTTTTTTTTGTACAAGAATAACGAAGATGCCCTGGCCCATGTGGCTCAGTTGGTTGGACGGGAAGGTCTCTGGTTCGATTCTCGGTCAGGGCACATACTTAGGTTTCAAGTTCAGTCCCCAGTTGGGGCACATGCGGAAGGCAACCAACAGATGTGTCTCACATCGATCTTTCTCTTTCTCTTTCTCTCCCTCCCTCTCTAAAATAAAAAAATTTTTTAAAAAGAGTAACAAAGATGATAAGTAGAGTAGTCTACCATGGATGCTTACAGAGAAAAACAGTGATAAAAACTATTGCTTAGACAAAGGCTCTACTTTGTATGCACTTATTAACTATCATGTTTGAATATGTCATTACAGAAGAACTGAGTGCCAACGGACAGTATCAGTGCCTCGCGGAACTGTCCACCAGTCCTATCACAGTTTGCCACGGCTCTGGGATCTCCTGCAGCAATGCACAGAGTGATGCCGCCCACAATGCTTTGCAGTACTTAAAGATAATAGCAGAAAGAAAGTAAACATGGAACAACCTAGGAAACCCTGCAGCAGCACATAAAATGTCCCTCTCACCCCTTCCCAAGTAACACGTTTACTGTAATGTTTGAGTTTGTGTGTTGTTTCTAAATCTCTTTCATAGATTCCATCAACACTACAGATTTCATTATCTCCTAGTTGTTACTAAACTCTTTTTAATGGCTTCAACTTTGTATTGGTATATTGTATTTATAAACTTTGTACCACAGGCAGAGTGTAGCACCCATTTGGCAATGCCATGTACATAGGAGGAAGAAACTGCATGTGTATTGAGGATGACAAAGATGATGAAATAAAACTGCTAACAACAGTCTTACTGGTGCTTAACCTCACTTTGTGCAAGACTTTCAAAGGGAGTTCGCAGGTGGCCCCTTAGACTTAGAGGGTTGAGGATGCACTAACAGGCTTTTACTGAATGTGACTGTTAAATGTCAGGGGACACGATGGTCCACTGTGTATTTGGATCCAGGTGATAAAGAGCCATTGTTTTAATGGTTCTACTCATTTTATGAAAGTGTTACTGACTTGACTGTGGCTCCCTTCTCAGCCATTCTTGTGAGTAACATTGTAATGTGGCTGTTCTGTTATGTTCTTACTTATGGTTTACTTCTGAAAGTCAAAGGTTAAGAAAACCTATGGCCTAGCCAGTGTTGGGCAAACTCATTAGTCAACAGAGCGGCAAACTGCGGCAGTTCGCGAGCTGCAGTTTGTCGACCACTGGCCTGGGCCAAAATTTACAAATGAATACATGATGACTCACTTCCATATTTTCTCAAAGCATATGCAATGTTGTCTTTTTCTTTGACATAATGATTCATCAATGAATTAGTCCTGTAGTTGAAAAAGCATTAGTACCAAACAAAACTTTCTCATGTACTCAATTCAGTTATAAGAAAAGGTTTCAAACAAGGCAGTGAGTGATTAAAAGGTTGGGAAATAAGTGTCATGCACAGATTTTAATTTTGCCTTTCATGTTTCCGTATACCATCCTGTGACACCAACGCTGCCCCGTCAGCTCCAGCCGAGACTGTGCTTTGTAGATAGTTGGGTGTCTCAGGCCTGTTCAGAGCCCAGAGAAAGTTCTGAGTGCGGCAGGATAGTAAGCTGGGAAAATTCCTGGGCGAGTGGAATGGGGAAGCTGAGTCAAGATTAACAAGGGCAAACAATTTGACCAATTTAAAGCCAGCTAATGAATTGCAAGACCTTATGTTTCCCAGCCAAGGACACTTGAGAACAAATGGTTTATACCTCTCCTCCCTGACCAGAGAATAAATATCTCAAATCACCCTGGTCAGGGAGATAGAGGACAGAGACTCAATTAATGCCATTGGTGCCAGCCAAACCCTAGGACAGATGAAGTCGGGAGCAAATAAAAAACCAATTAGAGCCAGACAGGCCCAAGATAAAAATAAGACACTAGCCTGGCCAGTGTGGTTTAGTGGTTGAGTGTCAACCCAGGAACCAGGAGATTGTGGTTCGATTCTCAGGGCACATGCCTGGATTGCAGGCTCTATCACCAGTACGGGGTGTGCAGGAGGCAGCCGGTTGATGATTCTACTTCATCACTGATAATTCTATCTCCCTCTCCCTCTCTGAAATCAATAAAAATTAATTTGCATACTCACTCCTGATTGGCTGTGGGCATTGCAGAGGTACAGTCAATTTACATATTTTTGGCTATCATTAGTATAGATATATAGTTTTCTATTGATTTTAGAGAGTAAGGGAGAGTGAGATAGAAACATCAATGATGAGAGAGAATCAATCAGCTGCCTCCAAATCGAGCCCGCAACCCGGGCATATGCTCTGACTGGGAATCGAACCATGGCCTCCTGGTTCATAAGTCAATGCTCACCACTGAGCCACGCCGGCAATCATTTGGCTGTACTAGCATACTAAAAATGCACCTGGAAAGCTAATGAATATTCTATTGAAACACATTTTCCTCTGTTGACTAACTGAAATACATTTAATCATGACCTCTTTAAACAAATTATGACTCCTGTGTTTCTACCTCTTCCCATATTTATTTACCTTCAGTAAGATCCACTAAGATTCTTGCTGCAGGAGAGAGAAAACCCTCGAGACAGGTGCCAGCTTGGGCTCTCTCTGGAGCACACCCATGCCTGTTTTGGGACTTTTTTTTCCCCTCCTAAACTCTAAAGGTCCTCAGGAAACTTGCAATCAGGGGAGCAGTGGGTTGCAGCAGCTTGTCCTGGGCTCATCCTCTGAATCTGTCTCCAAGGACCCCCTTTTCTCTGACTTTCCAGCGAGCCAGCAGAAGCCACCTTGGCTCCTTCCTATAATGTTTCTAGGGAACCGAGCAGAGCACCGCCCTGGTGCCATCCTCCCCGCCCCGCCCCCCCCCCCCCAACTTCTGTCCTAAGCCCTTCCTGTGTTACACTGCCCCCAGCTTGAATAAGCACACTTAAGCACACTCTCAACATCACATGGACTCATAAGTCTTTCCTGCAGGTAGTCACGAGCCCACACACTGCTGGCCAGCCTGACAGACCTCTGCAATCCGGTAACATGCCTAACTGTAGATTCTGACAATCTAAAGTGTTAATCAAGCAGGAAATGGGCCACAAAGATTTTCCTGTCTGAAAAGTGAAAATCATACCTGAGTGGACTCTTTTGACAATAATAAAACTGCACAATAAAGGAAAATCAGTGCATGTAACCATACAACTTTAAGATCATTTAACTTAATTTCATGTTATAAGCTATCTATGGCAAAGTGAATATTAGGTATTGTTGGTGAGATTAAGGAATACAAAGAACGTAAACAGTTTCAGCATAAAGAGGAGTTTGTGGGTCATTAAAATAGACTGATCTTAGGTTTTTATGAATACTCTAGAATATAGAGAAGGCACAATAAAGTCACTTTAAGAGATGACATTAGGCTCTTCTGCCTAGTAAAATGCTAACTGAAGAGGGGAAATTGGGAATGTGTATGTCTGGGGCGTGGGGTCGGGGGAGCGGGGCGGGATTCCATAAGGAAAAAAAGGATGAGGTCCAAGAGGGGCAAAGAACAATATAATTTGGTTCTAAGGAGTTCAAATGTGTTGATAAAATGAGACTTGAGTGCAAGGTGCCCAGAGGCATGTTCTTCCTGCACACGATTTCCCAGCTCGGCTGGGGGTGGCTGGGTTGTTTTACTGAGGAGGGTGATTTTTTTCCCGAGTCCTTGTCCCAATGGATTCGAAGAATGAAGCCACGGACAAAAGGTGGTAGATGAAAAGTACAGAAACTTTATTGCAAGCAAACACTACCTCTAAGACCTTAATTCTAAGCCTACAACTCTGTCTTGGTGCAGAGGGGTGGAGGGCCACCTGAGAAAGGTCCTCTAAGTTCCTACTCCTAAGGCTGTCCCTCCTGGACAGACAGAGGGGCCCCTAAGAAGGGTGAGCGCTGCTTTCTTTGTCTTGAGGCTGCAGACCCTCTTCTCTACGTGGGACCTTAGCCCTGTAATCAGCTCCAGGACCCCCACATCCACACTTTTCCTCGTTGGGTCATCTTATCTGTTTAGGTTGGAGTCACTTTTGGTTTATCTTAAGGGTTTCTCCCAGCTGTGCTGGCAGAGATGTCTTATGGCCCTCCCAGCTGCTCCGGCCAGGGCTCCTGTTGGTCACTCTAACACATGGTCACTTTAATTGCTCAGCCAGAGATACCCTGGTCCTTGGTTTATGGCTGTCTTCATTGCTCAGGCCAGAAGTGTTTTCATCTGCAGTGGCATTTCTCTGTCCTCAGTACAAGCAAGGTAAGCATCCTAGCGTCTTCAAGTCTCCATCTATATATTCCTCTACCATGGACCCTCCTCATGCCCTAACCTTTCTAATTAAGCCAGCTAGCCAGCCATTTAGTGGCGGTATTCTTAAAGACACTGTCCAGTTGTCACCTCTGTCAGACTCCAGATTTTCTAAGGAGCTGCTGCACCATCAGATGATTAAGGCTCTCAGCTTAACTGGTTACACCTGTGAGTCTCCTAAATTGGCTGCCTGGGCACCTATGCCTGTAAGATGCACCAGTGGTGGGAAAAGATGCCGTGTGGAGTTCATGACAAGTTTCATGAGAAAATCACGAGGTAGACTCCAAGGATTCTGGACTGAGGTCATGCCATCAATAGCGAAGAAGTAAACACCTTTCACTGCAAGACTGCCAATGTGCTACTGGGCCCTGGCGCCTGACAATGGATGCTCAGTGGCCATGTAGCCAAAACTACCCATTGTGAGCTGGGTTCTCGGTCCCATCACGTCACAAGGTAGGGTAGAGTCCAGTAGCAATCTAGTGTGAGATGGGAGATACATTTGGGGTGAAAGGAGGGAGAAATTCTGTTCCCAATCTCCCAGTCTGTTTCTTTCCGGGCCCCTGAGCAGCTGGCACAACCAGTTACCACTGTCCAAGTATGTCCTGACCTTGGGCCACTCCCCGCTCCTCCTCTGCCCAATCCTACTTTCTCCCCACAGAGGGCGATTCCCACAGCATCCCCTGGAACCCCCAGCCCACGTCTCCTCACAGTCTGCTCCCGGGGAGCCCGACTGGGCTATGGAACTATAGTTAAGTGCAAAAAGATAGTCACAGAAAAATCAGATAAATCACATAATTTATAAATCATACAAAATTACAATGTAAAATACTCATCCTTTGCCTTTTGTTAAAATACCTAAAGTACTGGTGGTGATTTTGTAGCCAGTTTTTCTTTTGCAGGTCTCTGTGGGTGGTGGGACAGAATATTTGCATTTTGAAAAGATGCCTCTAAAAGGGTATGTAGGAAGTGAAATAGAAATGTCCCAAAGGACAGTTAAAAATCATGAAAGAGCCCATTTTGTCATATGAATTCTAGAAAGTATAAACTCCAAATCTAAAAGCATCTGAGTAGTGGAACTTAGTAAACTGGGGAAGCGTTAATTTGTTTTGATTCATTAAAGTACAGCTTTACCTGAAAAGTTGTAAATTTGTGGAAATGACTGAAGATGTGCTCCTCTCTGAAGATTTTACTAGCTTCTCAGCATATTCTGAATTATTCATAAATAGATCACCGGAGCTTTCCACCACAGACAGCAGATTTCAAAGTGGAGTTTGGGCTTGTTGGAAAGGTGGCACCAGCTCTCACAGTTATTATATTTAAAGTACCATTGCCTGATCTCTTCATTTCCCTTTGCAACGTTTCTCTAGAGTCTAGAACGTATCAAAAGGGCCATCGACGGAGAACAACGAGCAATGAAGATGTAGCAGCTGCTGCGCAGCCAGTCTGAGAGTCAGGGAGGTCAAAGTCGATGGAACGGATGGAATCTCTGTTTGTTTGGCCTGGGGCAAGAGTGGGGTCTCGAGGAAAAAAGACCTGAACAGGGTAATTTTCCTTCCTCTACTAATCAGAGTGAGTGGATAACTGCGAAGTGTCTATTGCATTTTGTGCTCATAGCTATAGCTGAGGTACCTACGGAAGAGCTTTGCCTAGATCTCAGGAAATAAGAAGCAGAAGGCAGGCAAACAAGGAAGGTCCAGAATGGCACGGCGGAGTACCTGCTGGGTTCCATCCCAAATGTTTGCGTCCCTGTTGTTGGCGTGTGCCTTCTTTCTGCCGCCGTCTCCTTCGTGGCCCACGGCGTGTCGCTGCATGGCACATACTGATTTGGAATTCAGAAACTGCTAGGAGCACCCATGTGTGCTTGATTGCTTGGATTGTTCTGTCTTATATTTCTAATGAATAAAGGGAGATTTTAATGGAAAGGGAAGCAGAATAAGGATTTAACATTTATCTTATGCAAATAAATGAGGCATAAGCAATAAAGGACTTAAGTAAAGGCCCTGTTTTCATTTGCTCGTGGTAGGACACTAATACAGATTAGTGTTAATCAAGGATGTGGTGATGTTTATGTCCTATTGACCATCCTCTGCTTTGAGGTACGGGGCTAGGAACAAAGTCATACTGAGCTTTAGAGTTTAAAAATAATATAACTAGACAGGACATTTTTCCATGGATTTTTAGAGAGAGGAGGAGAAGAGAGGGAAAGACAGAGAGAAAGTATCGATTGGTTGCCCCGACCAGGGCCAACCAATCGGGCTGGGGAGGAGCCAGCAACCCAGGTACGTGTCCTTGACCCTTTGGTCCCCAGGCTGAGCCTCTCTCCACTGAGCCAAACCGGCTAGGACTAACTAGGCGTTGTTAAGGACTTGCCATGCGTCCTATGCTGGACAAAGCATTGTCCATGTACAGAGCCATTTTTCTGGCGGTAATTAAGTGAGCAGCTCTGGAGTCAGACCGCCTGGGTTTGAAGGCCGGCTCCAACACGGAAACAGCTGTGTGGTTTGGGGGGAGTTACTTAACCTTTTCATTCTTCAGTGTCCTCATCGCTAAAGTGAGAGTAACTGCCCTTGGCTTTCAGCAAGGAATAGCACATTCTGAGCTAGCCCTCCTCTTATACACAATGTTAAACCTGGACAAAGACACAGGCAGCTATGTTCAGATGCTGGCCAGCAGCTGAGCCTGTTAACCTGGCCGGCTGGGAAAGACAGGAGGTAGCCCACAGCTCCCCTGGCTCTCTGCCCAAGGGCATGCTCCTGGCTGCGGTGTGGGAAGGTGGAGTCTAGCAAAATGTAAAGGGTGCTGAATTGGTGAGTTTGTGGGCAGGGTACCAGAAAGAGGGGAGCTGTGTAGAGAAGGAGCTTCGAATCCTGCACAGGGACCTCTTTAAGTCTTTACCCAAATCCCAGGGCGTACGTGTGCAGCATAAGACTCTCGGAGACCCAGCATGGAACAGTGACGCTGGAGGCCCTCCAGTATTGGGAAACGTGGTCACCTGGGATCTGCCTTGTCCTGCATGTTTGACACATGTTCAGGATTCATCACAATTACTTGCTTTTATTTGCCTCTCATCATTTTTGATACAAAGTATGCTGGTGTCAAAGAGAAGTAAAGCTAGTTGTTTAGTATCTTAGACACTCAGTAAAGGCTCTAAGAGAGATTTTTAAAATATATATTTTTATTGACTTCAGAGAAGAAGGGAGAGGGAGAGATAGAAACATCAATGATGAGAGAGAGTCATTGATCGGCTGCCTCCTGCATGCCCCCCACTGGGGATTGAGCCTGCAACCCGAGCATGTGCCCCTGACCAGGAATCGAACTGTGACCTCCTGGTTCACAGGTCGGTGCTCAACCACTGAGCCACACTGGCTGGGCTATAAGACAGATTTTATTCATTACTACTGTTGTAGAGGAGAGACCCCAGTGTAACCTGAGCTCTACTCCTCCGGAACAAAAGGCAGGGGGCCTTTTAAACACTGGGGCCTGCTACAGGAAAGGTGCTGAAGGGTAGGAGAGGTGAGATTAAACCATTTGTGTCTGCTGCCTGCTGCTTAGTAAGGCCCCTACACTCCCACAGCGGCTGGGAGACAGGGGCCCTCTCCTTGATGCTTATCTGTCATAAGAATGGCTCCCTGGTCCTTGAGAAAGGTTATAGAAGATTCATATACATCTCAAAGGGACATAGGAAGGATTTACAATAATAATAAATGCTCTCAGAAAAGGGAGGTCAGAGGCTTACCATCAGGTATTGGCTAAGGCATTACCCTTACCCAGAAGTTTTGACTTCAGGTTAAAGACATTAGTACATTATTAAAATGTTTTGTTAAGTGTTTTTCCCTAAGGCAGTGGTCGGCAAACTCATTAGTCAACAGAGCGCTAGGCTAGAACAAACAGTAACTTTTTTTTTTTTTAAGTTTTTCCCAGCTTGAGACCTACTGGGTTGTCCTAGGTACATGGCCTTGGGCTATTAGAAGCCATTCTAATGTTTGGTCAGGTGTCTTAGTGTGTGTGTGTGTGTGTGAGAGAGAGAGAGAGAGAGAGAGAGAGAGAGAGAGAGAGAGGGAAGGGCGGTTGGATTCCTCCAAGTTGAGAGATTTTGCAGTTCTCACTGGAAATGGATAATTCTACATTGTAAATCTGGACTTTTATTCTTTACTTACTTGTCTTTTAATGAGTGCTTAGTTTTTTTTCTTGTTTTTTTTCTGGCTGCCTGTGGAACCCTGGTGTCTGGGACCAGCCCTGACGGTTGAACTGGGCTGAGGTAGGGAGGTGGGAATTGAGAAAAGAAAGAAAGACAGGACAGCGGGGTCGGGAGGGTGGCGAGTCTTCAAGAGACTGCAGCAAGTTTATTAACTGTGTAATGCCTTTTATACACAAATACTGAATAGGAGGTCAACAAAGAGGAATGTAGTCTCTGTTCTTAATCTCTAAGATAAAGCAGAAAGCCAAATTCTCGGTAAATATTTACAGACTTCTGATAAGCTATGAATGGTCGCTCTCATTCTACTCATCTGCTGACAATAGGAATGTGCCATCAAAGCAAGTTAGATCAAAACAAGTCAGAGAAAAACAAGTCAGGGGACACTGCGTGGGAAGGGACCAATTCTTGTCGGTCCCTTCAGGTGCAAGGACCATGTCAGCTTACACCTGGTCTCCAACACCCTGGAACCAAAGTCTTCTCCAGTTTTATGGATCAGGGAGCTGGTGAGATGGAGGCGAGGAGAGGAAAAGGCTAAACGTGGAAAAAATACTGAGTACAGAGAGAGGAGAAAAGGTGTCTTCAAGATTCCTCCCCTCCCCCATAGGAGGTTTCATTACAGAGGCCCGAGGAAGCTGCCCTTCCCCACAAGGGCTTCTGAATGGACGCGCTAAGAAAGCAGATGTGTGTGAGAGCACCCCTGGCCTCTGCGAACCTCAACGCACCTCCCCTAGAGGCTGCCGGACCCTGAAAAAGTCACACATAGGTGTTCAGTAGGTGCTGAGCTCTTCCTTAATGAATTCTTGTTAAAACATCTTTTGCAAATTTTACAAAAATCGATGGCAATATGAATACTTGGGTAGGGCCCTTTCCAGGATTCAGGCGGGGTCCCACGAAGTGAGGAATCCAGAAGCTTAATTAAAGTTTTGTTTTGAATGGTCAAAAACTGGGAAACGGTATTTTTGGTCATGTAGGCCAAGGGGTGAGCACATAATGGTAAACTGGATACAAAGCTAGGAACGGAATAGGTAGAGCGATTCTCTGAGCAGAGTGTCTACTAGTACATTTTATGCAAAGGATCCATCCCTGATAACAATGACCAAAGAGGCAGTTTTTTGTTTGTTTGTTTGTTTAACTATTGCAACACTTCCCTGCAGGGCGAGAGCCAGTCTGGATCAAAAGGGTGCTGGTCCCAGAATGTCCACAAGAGGGCACTATTGCAACCTCTCCCTGCAGGGTGAGAGCCCTCTAAGTCTATCAATAGGGTTTTCTTTTCAAATTGGCCGAATTCATTAGTAGGGTGCTGTTCTCAGAATGTCCACAAGAGGACACCATTGCAACACGCCCTGCAGGGTGAGAGCCCTCTAAGTCTATCCATGGGGCTTTCTGCCCTAGCCGGTTTGGTTCCGTGGATAGAGCATCAGCCTGCGGAGGACTGAAGGGTCCCCCACCTGATTCCAGTACCCAGGTTGTGGGCTTGATCCAATAGGGGATGTACAGCAGGCAGCCAATCAATAATTTGCTCTCATCATTGATGTTTCTTTTTCTCCCTCTCCCTTTTCTCTCTGAAATTAATAAAAAAATACTTTTTTAAAAAAGGGTTTTCTTGCCCTAGCCGGTTTGGCTCAGTGGATAGAGCGACGGCCTGCGGACTGAAGGGTCCCAGGTTCGATTCCGGTCAAGGACATGTACCTGGGTTGCCTACACATCCCGGGTAGGGGGTGTGCAGGAGGCAGCTGATCGATGTCTCTCTCTCATCGATGTTTCTGGCTCTCTATCCCTCTCTCTTCCTCTCTGTAAAAAATCAATAAAATTATATATATGTATATATGTATATGTGTATATATATGTATATATATATGTGTGTGTGTGTATATATATATATAAAAAGGGGTTTCTTTTCAAATTGGCAGTTCATTAGTATGGTGCTATTTTCAGAATTTCCACAAGAGGGCACCATTGCAGCACTTCCCTGCAAGGCCAGAGCCCTCTAGATCTCTCAAAAGTGTGCTGTTCTCAGAATGTCCACAAGAGAGCACTACTGCAACATCTCCCTGCAGGGTGAGAGCCCTCCAGGTCTAGCAATAGGATTTTCTTTCCAAACTGACAATAGTCCTTATTAGGGTGCTGTTCTCAGAATGTCCACAAGAGGGCACTACTGCAACACTGCCCCTGCGGACGAGAGCCCTGTAGGTTTATCAGCCCACTGTCGCCTTAACATTTACAATTCACCAAGCCTGCCTGCTTTGAAGCTATGGAATTCTTGAAGAATATTTTTCAATATTGTGCAAACCTGCATTATTTCAAGTCTTGCAAATTAGTTCCGCTGTACTCTTTAACATCCACATAAATTCCAATTCGTATAAAGTGTGACTACATTCTATATGGACAAAGAGCTAATGAGCACCATTTATTGAATCATTACTTTTTAAAGCTGTGTAATTATATGTCCCTTTCTCATGGAGGTGTTCATTAGAAATCAATAGCTTATATAATGCTATTTGGATGAAAGCAAAAACCTGTAGTCACTTAAAAGTTTGTCTTTTGAGCCCTAGCTGGTTTGGCTCAGTAGATAGAGCGTCGGCCTGCAGACTGAAGAGTCCCATATTCGATTCCAGTCAGGGGCACATACCTGGGTTGCGGGTCGATCCCCAGTGGGAGGTGTGTAGGAGGCAGCCGAACAATGATTCTCTCTCATCATTGATGTTTCTATCTTCCTTCCTCTCTGAAATCAAGAAAAAAAAATATTAAAAAGTGTGTCTTTTGGGTACAGCATTGCACTATATAAATTGTCAATCACACAGGTACCTTTGTGACATTAAAAGAACACTGGGTTGGAAGTCAAAAAATCTGGCTTTTAGGTCTCTGCCATCAACTATGATTGATAGTGATAATGATGAGGAGGACGATAATAATAATAACACCATTTATCAAATACTAAGTGCCATGTCCTGTAATACTGTATGTGTTTAGTCTTTATAGACATTGTGCAAGCTAGGTAATGTTATTTCCCTTTTATAAATGAGCAGTGAGGAATTTAGGAAGGTGAAGTGATTTATCCAGAATTAAGCCTGCTAACTACCTGAAGCTAACTCAAAGCCGGAGTCCTTCTCACCATTGGTAGGGTGCTCTTCCTCTCGGCCCCGCCACTTTACCCACCTGTGCTCCAAGGGTAATGTTCAAGAGGGATCTCAGCCCACGAAAACATGAAGTGAGCACCTGTCAACGACTTCATGCAGCTCGTTAAATAGTCAGGAACCAGGAAGAGGCCCTGCCCCGTTCAAAGAGCACTTGCAGAATGAGGGTGTTTATTTATAGGAGCAAGATTGCCGGGTGAGACACAAAACCGGTTAAATTACAACGTTTGGGATTATCTGTTCAACTAGACAGAAACTTGTGCTTATACCAGATAAAAAAGGTCTGTAAGTTAGACTTTAAGGCACTATCACTAATTCTAGGGCCTGAAATCAAGAATAGAAGGGGGCCCCTGGCTGGTTTGACTCAGCGGATAGAGCATCAGCCTGCGGACTGAAGGGTCCTGGGTTCGATTCCGATCAAGGGCACATGCTGGGGTTGCAGGCTTCATCCCCAGTGGGGGGCGTGCAGGAGGCAGTGGATCAATAATTCTCTCTCATCATTGATGTTTCTATCTCTCTCCCTTCCTCTCTGAAATCAATAATACACACACACACACACATATACATATGTGTGTATATATATGTATGTATGTGTGTGTGTGTGTGTGTATATATATATTTGTAAATAAATAACTGTTTAAGGCAATGTTGGTTGGGCCCGTTCCAAAGGTCTGGCCCTATTCAAACAGTCCAAAGGGTCAAGCCACAGAAGGCAGTTTCTCTGGAATGGCGGTTGCGACTCCATTTGGAAATGGCTCCACTTAGGTCACCTTAGCCACACTCCAGCTATCTGAGGTAGGGGCTCTGATTAGCCCATTGGACGGCCGAGTAAAAGAAACTTGGTGAACAGGTAAGAGCACGTGTTTAAAGCCACCAACCAGGCAAGCACTGGGACTTCTGACTCCAAGCCCAGCCCTCTTTCCAGGACTCCACGGTGAGTGGTCCCTGTTCCGTGGCATCCCATTGCTGTCACATGACACGGACTCTTCAAGCCTCAATTTCCTCTCCAGAAATGTGGAGGCAACCGGCCGCACCTTCCTCCCAGGTGGTTGGGAAGAAGAAATGAAATAATGAATGTGCTCTGAAAACCTTGATGATGCCCAACCGTAAGACAAAGTTATGAAATTGGGGTAATTCACTCCCATAGAAATCCCCTTTGTAACATTGCAACTAAACCTTGAGGTACAGGCTTATGGGGTCAGCAGAGTAAAGAGTAAAAATATTAGCCCAAGGACAGAACCCAAAGCCATTTACACTTTCTCTGAATCTTTATTATGTTGTTGGCAATCTGCGCTGTGTTGTCTGATGAGAGACCCTTTCTCTTAAGTGACACTGAAATCTTTGGGTGCCTCTCGTATGCACCCCTGCCGGGGCTGGGGACTTGCAAACAAGGTATGTGGCCTTGACTGAGAATCACCCGGACCCTTCGGTCCACAGGCTGACCCTCTGACCACTGAACCAAAGCGACAGGGAATAGCGGGCCAATTGTAAGTTGATAATTTATATGGTCCGCAAATGATGTTACAAAGATCCAAGTGGCCTTTGGCAGAAAAAAGGTTCCCCACCCCTCTTTAGAGAATTTCTCTTATGAACCCAGTAGAGAGAAAGATTTTCAGTAAAAATCAACTCCACTGCTATTTTGTTGTATCATTTGAACAGGAACTTAAAAAACACATTGTAGCTACATGGCCACTATTGTAAGCCCAGTGAAGACACGCACAGGACAGTGGCCCCCGGGCCGGAGACTCCGCATTTGCTATGTTAGGTGTGGCGCCTGGAACCGGTCTGAAACCTTGTAGACAATACACCCTGGTGGAATGGAAAGTGATTCCTGAGGCCACTTTTCTGTTGAGCAGGAATGTATTCAATAGCCTTTAACCTCTCCATGGGGGGCAGGGTGATGGCTCCTCAAACAAGTCCAGGCCCAAACCTGCAACCATGTTAGATTACACAGCAAAGGCCAGTTAAGGTTGCTAGTCAGCTATTGTTATTTATTTACTTAGTTAATTAGTTAGTTAGTTAATCCTCACCCGAGGATATTTTTCCCCATTGGTTTTTAGGGAGGGTGGAAGAGAGAGGGAAAGACAGAGAGAAACATCAATGTGAGAGAAACACATCGATTGGCTGCCTCCTGCATGAGCCCCAACCAGGACCTGGGCCAGGGAGGAGCCTGCAAACCAAGGTACATGTCCTTGACCGGAATCGAACCCAGGACCCTTTGGTTCCCAGGCCAATGCTCTATCCATTGAGCCAAACCGGCTAGGGTGCTAGTCAGTTAACTTTAAAATAAAAAGATATCGTGGATTATCCAGATGGGCCTAATGTAATCACAGGGGTCCTTAAATGAGGGGTAGGGAGGCAGAAGAGAGAGAACAGAGAGAGATGACAGGGCAAAAAGGACTGGGCTTAATCTTCTTGGCTTTGAAGGTGGAGGAAGGGGGCCAGGAGCCAAGGACAGTGGGCCACCTCTAGAATCTGGGCATGGAGGCTTCCTGAAAGAAATGTGCTGTACTGACACCTTGATCTTAGCACAGTGAGGTCTTTCTGGGTTTGTGATGCACAGAGCTGTAACATAGTATGTCTGTGTTGTTTTAAGCCACTAATTTTGTGATAATTTGATATAGCAGCAATAGAAACCTAGAACACTTTTCCTAATGGGCATTGTTTACATTTTAAATTATTTTCTTTTTATATCTATAGTTTTCCTTCTTTTTGTTGAAACCCTATCCATACATAATACTTAAAAGCTTTTAATGAATTTATTTTCTGCCTGTGAACTGGAGCAAGTTACCTAATTCTTCTGAGCCTCGATTTCTATAACTTGAGGTTAATAATACCACCTGTTTATGTTGTTGTAGTATTAGAGATGATATTTTCTTACATTTTTAAATTTGGAAAAATATTTCAATTCTAGTTCATATTCAATATTATTTTGTATTAGTTTCAGGTGTACAGCCCAGTGGTTAGACAATCATACACCTTACAAAATGGTCCCCCTGATATTTCCAGTACCCACCTGACACCATGAGAGAATGTTTTAGAGCACCTGGGATAGAGAAGGCTGTTTTGTTTTTACAAATTATTGTTAATGCTGTACATATAAATATGGAATGCTCTTAATTGGAGACCACAGTTTGGAAGCTGGAAAGAGAAGGAAGCTTATTTCTCATGATTGTGGCAGGCCCTAAAATGGGTTTAGAAGAATTTTTATGTTTTTTTTTTTTAACTCTTATCCAAGATTAGTTTTCAGTTCATGATTAGAGTCCAGATGTTATTTCTTAAATTTTTTATGTGTGCTGCTATAATAAAGTATCATAGACTAGGTGGCTTATAAACAATAGCAATTTATTTCACATAGTTCTGGAGGCTGGGAAGTCCAAGATCGAGGCGCTGGAAGATTTGATGTCTGGTAAGAGCTGGTCCTCACTGACGAGCCTCTTCTTACTGTAACCTCGTACGAAAGAAGAAACTCTCTAGTGTCTCTTTTATCAGGGCACTAATTTTATTCATGAGGGCTCCACCCTCATGACCTACTCATTTCCCCGAATCCCACCTCCAAATACCATCACACTGGGGATTCGGTTTCAGCAGGTGAATTTGGTGTGGGTGGGCGGGCACAGACACCCCGCCTACGCCACTGCAGACAGGCAATCTGCTTGTTGGTGTGAGCCCAGCACCAGGTCCGTGAGAGGGACCTTTTTTTTTTTTTGTGGTGAATGGGGAAATACGTTTCTCCTTTGTATGTTTATGGAACAACCCTGGTTATTTGGTCTGGAAAGAAGAGATCTTCCCTTAGTTTTCTCTGTAACTAACCTTATGTGAGAATTTAGAGCCAGGCAACCAGAAATTTCTTCCAGAGGCAGTCATCACAGCTGAAAATTTAGGATTTGAATCCTATGTGATGAAAGTAGATAAAATTCTAGGCATCACCTCCAACCCCTTTAAGAGAGTTGGGACTGCTCAAATTAAGAGAGGTGGTAGTTGAGACAGACTTTCCGACTTTTTCAGACCCAGTGATTTTTATGGGGGTGGGGAGACGAGCTTTTCCAAAGGAAGGGGTAAATCTTGTGCCTGCGGTTTTGGCTTTGGGCAGAGGCGACTCTCCCAGTTCTGTCCTCACAGTGTGATGTTGAGTGATGTACTCGGAGAGTGATGTGCTCCGAATGTCTTTCGTGGTGCACTGTTGGGTGAGTGAGCCGTTTGACATGCAGGGGAATTATCACTGGGAACTCAACTCAATAAGAAGCCATTACCAAGGCTCAAATGCCAAAAAGGAAACTTGTTAATTCAACTTCCCTGGAAAGCTAATAACTTGTAACAATCATTACGTGGGTTACCTTCTCCTGCGGGGTCCCAGTTTGTGGACTTTCGTCAGATCAAAGTTACCCTCGTGGGCAGGCCTTGCGGTTCAGCGGCTCTTGAATCTCTATCTCCAGGAAGCTGTCATTCTGGTTCCAGAGATTGAATTGGCATCTATAACTTCCTGACTTTTTCACACAATGGACTTGGAAGAAACATTTTGCTTTGAAGTAATGACAGAGTCTCAGAAAGTTGCAAAGATAGTGCAGTTAGAATTTACATAAATACATATTGTACAATATCAAAACAAGAAAATTACGTTGTATAAGTGCATACAGCTATGTCATTTTTAATTTAAAAATTTAGAATTGTAGTAAAATACATGTAACATTTACCACTGTCACCACCTTTAAGTGTACAGTTCAGTAGTTATAAGTACATTCACCGATCTCCAGAACTCTTTTCCTCTTGCAAATCTGACACTCTTTACCCATTAAACACTAACTCCCCATTTTCTGCTCCCCCAGCCCTGGCAACCACCCTTGAACTTTCTGTTTTTATGAATTTGACTATTCTAGGTACCTTGTCTGAACAGAATCATACAGCCTACGTGCTTTTGTGACTGGCTTGTTGCACTTAGCATAATGTCTTCAATTTTGTAACATGTATCAGAATATCTTTCCTTTTTAAGGCAGAATAATATTCCATTGTAGATATATGCCACATTTTGTTATCTAGTATTCTGTCAGTGGATGGAAGGGTTTATTCCCACCTTTTGGTTATTGTGAATAATGCTGCTATGAACATGGGTGCTCTAATATCTTTTTGAGACCCTAATTTTAATTATTTTGGGTATTTTTAGGAGCTGAATTGTGTCTCTCCACCCGCCCCCTCCCGCCCCACAAAATTCATAGGTTGAAGTACCCCAAGTATCTCAGAATATGACTGTATTTGAAGATAAGGTCTTTAAAAAGGTGATTAAGTTAAAATGAGGTCTTTAGCGTGGCCCCACATCCATTCTGATTGCTTTCCTTATAAAAAGAGGATTTGGACACTGAGAGACACCATGGGTACATGCCGGCACAGAGCACACACAGGCAGCAACCGGGTGAAGAGGCAGCAGGAGCGTGACCACCTGCACGCCACGGAAGGAGACCGCAGCACAAACCGCGCCCACCAACGCCTTGATGCTGGCCTTCTGGCTAAGACCTACGGGAAAATAACTTTCTGTTGTTTAAGACACTCAGTCTGTGGTATATTGTTACGGCGGCCCTAGCAAACGTATACAGGTATACATCCAGAAGGGAAGTTGCTGAGTCCTACGGTGATTTAATTTTTTGGTTCTAAACGCAATACTAGCTTTAGGCATTTTCACCAGTTCAGCTGTACTGTGGAAAAACATTTTTCACTGAACAAAGTAAAGAAGGTTAGAATGTTCCATTAACTACTCCTATGTTTGCCAAAATTGTGAGAACTTTAGAAAATGACCTTGAACTCCCAGGCTAGTACTATAACGGTGAACACTGCTGCCTGGAAAAGCCACGCTGAGACCCGCCAGCCTGGCCATCATCTTGCTAAGCAAGTCCGGGCAGAGGCTGCGCCTGGGCAGGTGCCTGCACACCCAGGTGCCACTCAGGAGCCGAAGAACGAAATGTAAAGCTGGTGCAGACCTGCGCTGGTGACCCGGCAGTGACGTTCGAAGGGATGTCTGAGAGCCAGTCTTGACGGAGCGCCATTTGCCCAGCACTGTGGCGAGGCGAATGAAAAGCCCTCCTCTGTCACTTCTCTTTACTTGGGAAGTAAAGGAAGAATGACTTTGGAATACTTTGGATAATTATCCTTCTGAGACATCACAAAATGACTGGTACATGTTGAAGAGAGTATATTACTCACAGAAACATAAATGTATTTTATTTTACATAAGTAAGAATAGGACAGAATAGAAAAAGATTTTGTAAGAGAGGATTTAAAATACAATTGTAAGGAAAATGAGAAGCTTAAAAACGTAACAACCAAAAAATATTGTGATAGCACACAGAAAATTCTGGGAGATGTAGTGGAGACTTAAGCATTTGCAGGAGAGTCTTCCAGAAGAAAGGTTGGATGTGAAGTGGTTTGATTTTCCTTGAAAGAAAATTCTTATTCTCATATTTCTCTGCCTAAAATTCTCTGGAAAATGACCTGAGTTTGAAGGGTGGTTTAAAATACCGAGCAGTTAACATTTGGGGGGTTTACTTAAAAAAATATACATCTATGCTCATATCTATTTTTTCGGCCTATGGGGATCGGGCTGAAACCAGCAGTCCAATATCCCCCAAGGGGTTCTGGATTGCTAGAGGGTGCAGGCCAGGCTGAGGGACCCCACCGGTGCACGAGTCCATGCACCGGGCCTCTAGTATATAGAAATATCTATACTAATAAAAGGGTAATATGCTAATTAGACCAGACATCTTTCGGACATCCTTCCGGACAAAGCCACAGTGGCTGCTGCTGCAAGGGCCAGGCCGAGGCTCAGGCAGCGCAGCAGCCAGCAGTGGCAGCAACAGAGGTGTGATGGGGGCATCGCCTTCCCCTGATCGTCCCAGTCACCTCCCACAGAGAGAGGCCGAGGCAGCAGCAGCAAGGGGGTGATGGGGGCGGTGCCTTCCCATGATCAGCCAGTTGCCTCCCACAGAGGGAGGCCAGACCAGCAGTCAGACATCCCTCTCATAATCTGGGACCGCTGGCTTCTAACTGCTCACCTGACTGCCTGCCTGATCGCCCCTAACTGCCTCTGCCTGCCTGCCTGATTGCCCCTAACACCTCTGCCTGCCTGCCTGCCTGATCACCCCTAACTGCCCTCCCCTGCTGGACTGATCTCGCCCCCAATTGCCTCTGCCTGCCTGATCTTGCCCCCAACTGCCCTCCCCTGTCAACCTGATTGCTCCCAACTGCCCTCCCCTGTAGGCCTGGTACCATCAACAGCCCTCCCCTGCCAGCCTGATCTCACCCTCAACTGCCCTCCCCTGCCTGCCAATTTGGTTCTGATTGGTCAGTTTCTATGCCAGTCAGCATCTCTGGGCCTATCTCTGGGCCTGATCAGAGAGGCGGGGTTGATCCACAGCCCCCACAGAGGCCCAAAGAGAAACAGAGGTGCGGCTGCTAACAAAGCCCGGGGAGAGAGAGAGGCAATGGCTGATTAACAGCTGCCACAGAGGCTGCAGATCAGACCCTGCCTCTCTCTCTGGGCCTCTCTCTGGGCCTGATCCACAGCCCCCTCGGCAGTCAGTGCTGGGTCACCACAGCAACCCAGCACTGACTGCAGGACTGACTTCCAGTGTTCGGTGGAGCCTTTGGTTGGTCGTTATGGACTCTGGGTTTTATATATTAGGATATATTTCAGAAAGGAAGGGAGAGGGAAAGATAGAAACACCAATGATAGGAGAGAACCATTGATCGGCTGCCTCCTGCACACCCCCCACTGGGGATAGAGCCTGCAACCTGGGCATGTGCCCTGACTGGGAATCAAACCGTGACCTCCTGGTTCATAGGTCAACGCTCAACCACTGAGCCACACTGGCTGAGGAGTTTACTTTTGGTGAACTTTAAAAAGGGTGGACAATTTCAGGAGTAATTAGGGAACGCTGATTGCCATAGTTTTTGTTCTTAGAGACATGTTATGTGGGCGACCTTGTTATTTATGGACTTGAGAACTTCCTGGTAGGAATTTGTTTTTTTAATTTTCGTTTTTTCCCCTCCAAATTTAGAAAGCCCGCCAAACCCATTGTTTAAGGAGAGAGCAGCCCTGCTAGCTGAGCCTGTGTGGAACGAAGCAAGCTCGCCCAGACAAGCCACTGTTCACATTTGAAAAGTGGGGCCAGACAGGCCTCTGAGTTCCCAGCCAGGCCAACCCAAGGCCTTCAATATCCAACCCTTGCCCCATGATGGCTTTCTCTGAGCCGATGAACTGTCACAAACCCAACTGTGAGTATCCCAGTGTGCCATCCAAATTTTGTACCCAGGAAACTAATACTAAACCAAGAAGTCACTACCTACAAGCCAGCAAGAGCGTAATGTAGCTGGAGGTAGGTGCACACATAGAGGTTAATTCTCTGGCATGATTTTATATAATTTGTAAATGGGGATACCAACTGATAGTAACAGTGATTATAGAATCACAAACTGTGCAAATGAAAATTTCATCTGCTATGTCTCTTTGTTATTTATTTTCAATTTGCTTTTCAGTTACTTAATTAGATATAGCAAGGGGAGGGAGGATTCTTTTGGCATCTCAAACTTACTATTTTCTCAATCTTTCTCTTCCTCTCTTTTTCTGCCTCTCACCCTCCCTCTAAAGCTGAACACTCCTGGTGTATACACAGAAAAGGACACAAGGAAGAAAGAGATCCTTGAGTGCTCCCTGCCACTGACATTGAAACTTCTCAGTGTTATCCTAGGAACTCCTCCCAGGAGGTGGTATACAATCCTCACATCTCGGCGACCACCCCATAAACGCACCACAGTGGACCAGGCCATTGAAAGGTCCAATGGACTATGTGTTCAACATATTCTAGCAGGAGTGAAATAGGGCAACTTTCAAATTTTTTGTTTTTAGCATTTTGGTATCTAATGACTCAAAGTTTGGCATATTGCTTTCTTTGAAACTGCCTCTCAACACTTGTCTTCCTCCATCTCTTTATAAGAAACTAGAGGCCTGGTGCACAAATTCATGCACTGGTGGGGGCCCTCAGCCTGGTTGGCAATCGAGGCCTACTGGGGGCCAGTCAGCTGGGGGCAGGGACCCCAGGAGGTTGGTTGGTCCCCTGACCAGGGCCGATGTGGAAGCCGGCTGGCTGGGGGGAGGAGCCGCAGGAGGTTGGCCATCCAGAGGGAGGGGCTATGAGAGGATGGCTGTGGGAGTGCTCTGATCACCAGGGGGCAGTTCCTGCAATGAGTGTCTGCCCCCTGTGGTCAGTGCGCTTCATAGCGACTGGTTGCCTGGTTGTTCTGATCGTTAGGTCTTAATGGTTGCTTAGGCTTTTTTATATATGGATTGGAGACTTAGAGGCCAAGGCTGATACATCGGCCACTTACAACGCCCATGAAGACTGAAAGCAGGCTATGCTATCCTGTTTTATTGGAACGGTTGTCACCAGTGACAGACAGCAAACATCTCTTGAAAAATCTTGCGTTTCCTGCTGTCTTTGTGAACTTGAGCTTTACTCAAGCAACTTAAACAAATGGAAAACTGGAGCCAACTTTCTAAGTCTTTTACTATAAATAAGTTCAAAATTCAGGAAAAAGTCCTGGGTTCTGGCACTTGATTTGAAAATTTTCTACATCATTATTACACAAAAATAGAGCTGGAAATGTAGTCAGAATAAGTACTCACTCTCCTTTATATCTTATTTGAAGTCTCTTGAAATGAAAATAATAATTTTGTGAACGGGTCATTAAAACACATTATACACCAAAAACAAACCCTTTATATAGTTTATTTAAAATTTATTGAGTGTCCTGTGCTCTTACAAATGTAACATTCTTGTACACAACATTCACCAGAGGCACAATTCTTATTTTGAGGTGGCACATTTACACAATCCTTTTCTGTGAATAATTTCTCTTTTATTATAAGGAAATTTAACTCCAAGCTATTTTTCTGTAGAAAGTTGCTTGAAATTTTGTCCCTAATATAAGATAAAATTGAATTTTTCTATCTCAAAATGACCATATGCAAACGAACAGTACATGACTACTGCCTTCGCCTTTATACCTTCCATTATAAGCAGAGTAATTTCACAGGGAACATTTTTCAAATAGAAAATTTAAAAATATTTTTTTTCGGGAAAGAAACTGACCTGCATATAGAAGGTGCTGCTACACCTTGTTATGAAATCGCCAACCAGGTGCTCAGGAGCTCACTTTGCCGGGAAGTTCCCTGCGGGCCTCCAGCCAGGACCCCATTGGCTCATTCAAAAACTCTTCTTAGAGACACAGACCGGGTGTCAGAGGGGCTGGAAGGCGGGGCAGGGGACATTGACCCCGGCTTTGAAGAGTACACTTCCATTATCTGGGCTGGTTAGGGTGACTCCAGGAGCACACTTTTACAGTCACTGGCTTAACACAATCTCATATGTAGGTTTTAGAGTTCTCTCCTCCTACTCTTCCCCTCCATATACAGCACTGGCATCCGGACAGAAGTCTAAAAGTGACAGGAAGCCACACATGGCAAAGTCCCTAAGCTCCAGTTTTCTTGAACTGGACTTTCTTCCCACTACTGGATGTCACTATGAGAAAAAACAAACAAAAGACTGAGGTTAGCCCAGCCGGTGTGGCTCAGTGGTTGATCATCGATCTATGAACCAGGAGGTCACAGTCAGGGAACATGCTGGGTTGTGGGTTCCATCCCCAGTAGGGGGCGTGCAGGAGGCAGCCCACCAATGATTCTCTCTCATCACTGATGTTGCTGTTTCTCCCTCTCCCTTCTTCTCTGAAATCAATACAAATATTTAAAAAAAAAAAAAAAAAAAGACTGAGGTTGGAGCAGGGAAGAGGGTGCGAGTGGAAGGTTAGGCCAGCGTTCATTCAAATTTTCTGGGGGCCCAGGGCTTATTAAAATGCAGCTTCTTGGCCCACACCCCAGATCTAAGGACTCAGAATCGTTGGAGGGAAGCTGAGGGATCAACGTGCCTGTGAACAAACTTCAAAGACCATAACCCGGGCCCCTGGGTCCATCGGCGCCGCCCAGGCGCATCTGCCCACCCCACCTGGAGGACCTACTGTCTTCCCTGTGTTTCCTTTCTCCTTTCCTCACTCTTTTTTTTTTTTTTAATTTAATTTTATTTTTATTGTTTTAAGTATTACTTGCCTTTCCTCTGCATTAGCACTCAGTGCCAGTCGTGCTGGATGCAACAGTCCCCGGGCAGTTTTCTACTTTCGAGGAACAGGTTTTCCCCACTTCATTTCCAAAACTGGGTTTAGGAACTCTGCTCCCAGAGAGGACGCGAGGGCCGAGAAGAGATGGGAAAGCAGCCTTCTGAGCACGGGAAGTTTCAAATGTTTGTGACACAAAAGCGGGGCTTGGGCGGCAAATGGGAAACCACTCAGTACTGACTCCTTCCCTCATCAGCGTCATTAAAATGACCTCGTTTCCCGAGCAGTCACTGTGGTTCATCACTAACAGGAGAACAACACTTCCCCGGCTCCCTCAGCGCTGCCAGCGGGGTCAGTCCCACCATCCTTTTGGGCCTCCGACAGATGGGAATGAATTTCTTAACTTACATGGCCATTTCGGTATGAAACAGTTATTGTTTCAAAGTATTTCAAATCTAAAATATCAGCGGGCTATAGAACTAGAACTTAACACCCTCTTTCTCTTGTGACGTGTCCCCATGTGATGGTGGGTACCGGGTAGTGGCCAGGGTGGAATTTGGAGGCATACATCTACCCACATGCTCACACCTTCTAGAAAAAACCCACATGCAGTAAATACAAAAAAAAACACAAAAAAACCCCACAGACTTTAATAAGTGAAAAAGGCCGGTCAGTGGTTGCCTGGGGTGGAGATTGGAGAGGTGCAGGAGAGAGGGCTGATAAAGGGGTGGATTGTTTGATGGTGATGATACTTCACTGTTGTGATTGTGGTGACAGTGTCAAGAGTGTGCACATATGTCAAACTATCAAATTGTATAGCTCAGATATGCAAAGCTTACTGTATGTTAGTTACACCTCAAGGTTACACCTTTTAAAATAAGCCTGAAATGACTTAAAAGGTTTCTAGCAACTACATTATTTCCCAAAGAAATGACTGAGTGAGGATAATTAAGGGGAGTTGGTGCCTAAGGTTGAAAAAGTAGTGATTTTAGCATTATTCTCTCTTTCACAGTATTAAGTTGCTGCTTACCCTATTAACTAAAGGAACAGAGTTACATCTGCAATTGTAGATGTAATTGCTCTAATGTATTGTATGTAGAAGGAAAGCATGATAGGAAATAGAGATTTTGCAGAAAATAGTCTTGTTTTATGTTTTTTCCTACCCACCTGGAGATACTGAGGACATCCTCCTATATAATAAAGGGGTAATATGCAAATTGACCATCACTCCAACACACAAGATGGCTGCCCCCATGTGGACACAAGATGGCCGCCCCAAGATGGCCAGCAGGAGAGGACAGTTGTGAGCAATCAGGCCAGCAGAGGAGGGCAGTTGGGGGCAACCAGGCCTGCAGGGGAGGGCAGTTGGGAGGGACCAGGTCTGCAGGGGAGGGCAGTTGGGAAGGACCCAGGCCTGCAGGGGAGGGCAGTTGGGAAGGACCCAGGCCTGTAGGGGAGGGCAGTTGGGAGAGACCAGGCCTGCAGGGGAGGGCAGTTGGGAGGGACCAGGCCTGCAGGGGAGGGCAGTTAGGGGTGACCAGGCCTATAGGGGAGGGCAGTTGGGGGTGACCAGGCCTTCAGGGAAGGGCAGTTGGGGGGGATCAGGCCTGAAGAGGAGGGCCATTGGGGGGGACCAGGCCTGTAGGGGAGAACAGGGGGGGACCAGGCTTGCAGGGGAGGGCAGTTAGGGGTGACCAGGCCTGCAGGGGAGGGAAGTTGGGGGCGTCCAGGTCAGCAAGCAGGGGAGGGCAATTAGGGGTGATCAAGCTGGCAAGGGAGGACAGTTAGGGGTGACCAGGCCGGCAAGGGAGGGCAGTTAGGGGTGACCAGGCTGGCAGGGGAGGACAATTAGGGGCAATCAGACAGGCAGGCAAGCGGTTGGGAGCCAGCAGTCCTGTATTGTGAGAGGGTTGTCCCAGATTGGAGAGGGTGCATGCTGGGCTGAGGGAAACATGCCCCCCCCGCATCCCAATGCACAAATTTAGTGCACAGGGCCTCTAGTTAATAATATGTAATTATGGAGTAACTAGAGGCCTGGTGCATGAAAATTCATGCACTGGAGGGTGGTTCCCTCAGCCCAGCCTGCCCCCTCTCACAGTCTGGGAGCCCTCAGGGGCGGAAGGCGACCCAGTGATCAGGGGAAGGTGATGCCCCCATCACACCTCTGCTGCTGCCACTGCCGGCAGTGCAAGCCTCGGCTGGCTCTGGTTACCTGAGCCTCAGGCAGCCCTGGGCAGCTGGGGGGCTAAGGGTGGGTTCAGCCACACCATGCGCCTGCCACCCCTCCCCCCCTGGAGGGGCTGAAAGGACTCAGGGACTCTGGCAGGGCTGAGGAGACTGGGAGCTGCCATCTTGTGGCTATGGGCACCACCACCTTTTTTCATGGCGTGATGGTCAATTTGCATATTCCTTCTTTATTAGATAGGATTTTTAATCCATGAGCATTTAATAGTGTTCCACAGAAGGCTACATACAGTGGTCCTGATATTGATATTTCACCCTGCAACTGGACACAATTGCTGAATGTTACAATCACTCCATGGCACAGTGCAAAAGAATGGACCTGTGTATGCCTGCCCCTCACTAAGTTTGGACCAGAAGAAAGGAGAAAATCAATCAACTCATAGTTGTTTGGAAAACAAAAGGATGCATTTGACTCACAGGTAACTGCCACCTGTAAGCTGCCTTAATCACGGGGCTTCATTGGCTTAAGATGCTGGGTATTCTGGTTATCAAAGCAATTTTTAAAGAATTAATTCTTCTTCAGATCTCATTTTGGAAGAATTAGAACTAACCATTTCTTAAATGATTTGCCGTTTTCTGTAATAGGAAAGGCTGCGACAAGGCCTTAAAATTCCGTCACAAGTGTATATTCTTACAATTACGTATTAAACAAAGTCAGTTTTAACAGAGAGATTCATACAATGTACAGTTTAAATGTATCAATTTTACAAAAGAAATTAAATTAAAATGTACAGGATCTAATCCTGGTTTTATTCTAAATGAATGGGAAGCCTTTTGAAATAAACACCAAAAGAATCCAAAGGGAAGCACTGTAGTCTTAGCTCCCATGACAGTTTTTCCATCTTTCCCCCCAAAGAACATTTCCAGAGCACAAAATAGATTCATAATTGTTTAATTAGATACATTTTTTACATCCTGACATAATGGCTCCCATAGAAATAAACCAATATTTTGTACACAAACGTTGTATTTACTGTGCCACATTCATCATGTACCACTTGAGCTGAGTGCAAACATGTGTACACCCTCTGGTGTGTGCGGAGCTCTGCTCCCACTGACACTTCATTATCTAGGATGACAGAGAACAAGATTAGACAAGATGGATAATTAAAATCCACAAGGTAATAACAAAAATGTACATTAGGTTATGATGATAAACACCTCTCCAGCCACAGCTGTAACTAGAACTGAGCAAAAGAAGTTTTATCAGTTTTCCCCTTAACCCTGCCCCCCAGTGCTCCGCAGGGTGGGATCTAATGAGTGTCTGGAAGGCATGGGGCCAGATGAAGAGCAAAGGTTTGGAAAATGACAGCTTGGCATCTCTAGTATTGAGAAAAAATCCCATTGGATTATCTTACCCTGAAATACATTTGGTAGGTGTTTTTTTTTTTTGGTCACATATAATTGATATAACTTATTACAAATAATTGATATGTAATATGAAAAGGTATCTCACGTGAGCTTTTATTTTTGCAGTTGCCTGGAAAGTATGGGGTATCTTATTTATTTTTCATTTTTAAATTTGTTAATCCTCACCCAAGGATATTTTTCCATTGACTTTTAGAGAGAGTGGAAAGGAGAGGGAGAGACAGAGAGAAACATTGATGCAAGAGACACATAGATGGGGGGATTTTAGAGTAACCCATGAAATATAATGACTTTAAAAAAACACAATAAATTAACAGCAAAGTCTGGGGGTAAATTGTACCCTGGTGGCAGCATACAGAAGCAAAATAATTAGTGTCTATCTGGGCTGGTGTATGCCATCGATCTGTGCAGTCTAGTCACATCACAGGAACATGGTCACTTCGTACTGCTTTCCTTATGAGCAGCTCGGACATGAAGGAGCTGATGAATACCTCACAGGGGAGGTATAAAGGTACATTGAGTCCTCCTCTGTCCTCTAGTGTTTTAGGAGAAAACAAATGAGAAAAGTACCCTGGAAATAAAAGAATTATGTAAAATTCTAAAAATAAATCAGGTTTTATCAAGAGGGATCTAATACTTATTCTATCCTTTTGCTGTTTAGTCTCAAAATTTACAGATGAAAATTCTAACTAGAATAAGTCTCCCAATTCTACAAACCGTTCTATCAATCAGAAGTAAAAATGAAATGAGGAACAAACCCATTACATTCTGAATATTTGAGGGGGAGGTTTGTGAAGCTGGTATTATGGGAGTTATTACCTAAACTTTAATTGACCACTTGTTTTGGAAGTCTAATCAAGAAGCCTGAATCTAAATCTGGGACATTATAAAATACGATTTTAATTAATTTGTCATTTTCTCATTTTCAGCTTAAAATCCTAATCAGAGTTTCAGGTGAGCTCTGATCAATATTCACTTCCTGATTTGTGGCTGGAACTTATTAGCTAGTACAAGTCCTCTCTACTAGTTATTCTTTTACAACCCAAACAGTAGTTGCTTCCCTGATGGGTGCTGGGTCCTCTCCCCGCTATCTGACCGATATATCCATTGGTAACTGATGGACAGAGGACTCAATATATCTTTATACTCCCCCTTCTGACCTACCTACTTGGGACACCTCTACTTCGTAAGACTCTGTCCTTATCTTTAGGTGAAACAGTTTGAGGCTGTTCATGGAAACACTAGAAGTAGAGACCAGAACCACTTCACACGGTGCTTAAAGCTTTACCAATTGGGGACAGCAGACTTTTAGGAGGAAGTTATAGAATTCTAATTAAATTCTCATGAAAATTATAGGCATGTATCTCAAGATGCAGATAAAAGGGAGTCAAGAAAAGCAATCAATAACAAGGAAAATTTTTACAACCACCAAGCAAGCCACCTATAGATTTAAGATGGGACTCAACGGCATTGAGAAACCATGGCAGGTGTTGCTTAAGTGGAACACTTAGCTCTGGCCATGGAATTTACTTGAGAATGAAATTTCATTCTAAAGCAATGCATACTGTACACACGATGTAGGGCCCAGATCAAAGGAGGGATGTTTTAAATCTTGCTCCACGTAGTAGAAACTTCAGAGCTTGCCTTATGCTCTCATAAGCAGTTCAGATTTGATAGTGGATTAGCCATTATTAGGAAAACTTTGCTGAAAAATAATACTAAAATCAACACCTTTTAACAAAATGTAAAATGCCAGTAACCTCATTACCAGAATTTAAAATAACACTTAAAACCTCATGGTCAGAATCTAGAATAAAAACCTAACTAGGAATTAATATGTCATTTTATAACTGATCTCTAGGGAGATTTTTTAAAAAAACATACAAGCATTTATATAGTCATCTACGTGCAGAAACTCAGGAATATGGATGCAAGTTTCCTACAAAAGCCTTTGTATCCTGGAGGAAAAAACAAATCCTGAAGTATGCAGAACACATTTCTGTCCCCCTCTCTTTTGTTGGAATATATAAACTCCTTAGCTTAAGTTCTATATCTCTGCCAATAGCAAGGGAAATGCTTAATATATGGTCATGTATCATACAGAATCACTTGATGAAAATGTAAAATATGATTTGCATAGAACTCATTTAAACAATGCAAATAAGCTACTAGCATCCTTGCTTCTGTTCCCCGTGGGATTTCCACTGGTGCCACTGGGCTGGGCATAGGATAGTAATGCGTATTATTACATTGTGCTTCACTCAAAAACAGTTTCACTTATAGTGCTCCTAAGCCCAACCAGAAATGCCATCTGCTTATTGTTATTTCTTTCCAAGGCCTTAACACGGATGCCAAGTGTTCAAATCAAACACAGATATTGCCAAAAACAGGGCACACTGTGAGGTTAGGTGCAAGAGGGATGGTTTATTATCTGGACTCGGGACAGGAGCTTAACAAGCAATGTGAATACAGAAATTGACCTGGCACACCGTTTCCTTCTTGCCCTGCAGACACTACACAGTAACCGACACATCAAAGTAAAGCACATGTTTACTTTTTTTTCATCCACTGAAGTTACACTCATAATTGTTCTGGTCCCAGAAAGTGAATCATGCCATGATTCAAAAGGTCCGCCCTCCACATAAACCTATGAGCACACATTAAAAAAATGATTTATTGTACATCTTTGCATTTCTTAAGGCATGAACAATGGTGTACAGATAGGACAGGTTCTGAGAAGCATCACGTCTTCATGGACAAGGCCAGCACGGGTACACCACATCAAACGACACACTCCAGTCTGAGCCCAGGAGCTCCTCCGCTGAGGGGACGGTGCTTCCAGAAAAAAGGACCCAACGCATGGTTTATGTCATGTTGCTTTAAACTCTCCGGATCAGCTTTAAGCACCGGTTACAGTGTGTTTTTCTTTATAAACTCATTAGACTTTGGATTTTCACATTCTGCTCCTTTAATTCTTCTTTCCGAGGAGGGTGTGGATTTTTTTAAATTTTATTTTTTTAAGGAATATGGTTGCAGCAAAACAGAAAGGATCCAAACGTGGTTAGGGGCCTTGTCTAATGCACTTCTGAAAGTCCATTATAAAGATGAATAGAAAAGCAAATGGCCGGCGGTCAGTCGACCCAGAAACCACGCAGAGCTCTAAGAAACATAATTGTGCATAGTTAGTAATTCATTCAGAGCATGATATGTTGGCTAGCTCTACATTCCCAGGTTACCAAAGAACAGGGCTGTCTACTTTGCTAAACCCAGGGTCCTTTCGCAGCTCCCAGTAGGTGTCGTTAGAAACCCAGGCTTCTCTTTGATTGGCATCAATCACTTTCCTGTGAAAATAGAAAAATCAACATTAGACATAAATCACACCGAGGTGACCAGATTGTTGGCCCCTGTCCTGCAGATAAGACGCACAAGCAGCCCTTGGTAACCATTCACACTTCTTGGTAAGCCAGTTAGTGTCCTATCTGCTTACTGATGACTTGACTATTTTGCACTGGAAATTAATTATTTTTGTTGTTAAACATTTGAAATGGAGGTGGGTAGGCTCCTTGGGAGAGGGGCTGAGGGCAGGAAAAAATCCCCTCCAGGCAGAGTGAGAAAGTGAAGTGCCCCAAGCAAAGCGTGTACAATGGGTAACTACGAGCTTCCGGCCTCAGACCCACAAGATAAGTCTGTGCCTCACTCACAGGGAAAGTACCAACCTCAGCAGCTAAGCTCTCTGCAGGGCCTGACATCTAAGGGCGAGGCTATATTCCTCCCCGGGGCAGTCAGGAGGCAGCTGCTATAAGGGAGATGATGTTATTCTGAGCTGATCTGTCCTGGCTCCAGAGGGCAGCAGATGGGCCTGGAAACTACAGTTTAATCTGTGATGTAGACAGAGCCCTGCAAATAATCCTGTAATAATCACCCCCGATCACACCACAGAGGGACCATATCTGAATGGACACAAGCTCCTCGTGCCAGAAATAAAATTAAAGACGAATGCAGCCAGGATGACCTTGTGGGCAGAGGGGTTCCATCCTGTCTCTGAGTGAGGGAGTGGGAACAAGTTTCCACCGTCTGAAAGGCTGGAGCTGAAGGATAAAGAATGCTCTGGGCTGGGGGAGACCCTCACTCCTTTTTGCTGCTCATGAAAAGAAAAGAGCTGTGGAGGAAAAATTACTTTCGGAGAGAGAAATAGAAACATCAATGATGAGTGAATCATTGGTTGGCTGCCTCCTACACACCCCCACACTGGGGATCGAGCCCACAACCTGGGCGTATGCCCTGACAGGGAATCGAACCGGTGACCTCTTGGTTCCTGGGTTGATGTTCAACTGCTGAGCCACACCCCGCTGGGCGAAAAAAATTACTTTTATGCTTACAAAAGGTTTTCCTAAGTGCAAAATCTGACCCAGTATTTTCACTGCCAAGGCCATTTACTGAAATCGGTTTAATTTTTCCACCTTTCGGTTCCCTGAACATTAAACTATCCTTCGTTGTCTCTTTAGCTGGAGTTTCTCATTGCTTGTGGAAACCATTTGCACAACATGAATTTGTTAGGCGCATGAAATGACTTACTTAAAAAATTTTGGTATATGTTCAAGGTTGTTTTCTTCCATGTAGCGCCTTCGAGATCTCTGGAGTTCCTCCACCCTTTGCTTCTCGGCTGCTGCAGCTTCTAGATTTCCTTCTTCCAAAAATCTAAGCAGAGAGCAGTTCATCTTTTAATATATCATCCTCTTTTCCGATAAAAAATGATCTCATTTGCATAAAATTACATTCTGGTTCCTGTGAACAGTGACACTGGGATATAGCATCCCCTCACCCTGCTCCAGCCCACACTACCCCGGCCTGCCATCACTGAGCACACTTCCTGTGTATGCGGATAGAATTAGCACATGGCAGCACATAGGAGTGAGAGGCGAGCGGTTGGGGCGTGAAGACTTCTCTGTTCTGTCTAGGGTTCTACAGCGTGAGGTCTCCACGAGTTAGAACAGCGTGGAGTCCCAGCGGGTGCTCCTTTTCTCAAAAAGCACTTGTTAAAGGCCACAGGATGGCGGGTGGAAACTGGCTGTTCTCTATCTACTTTTAGAGCAGATTGAGAAGGAAGGAGTTTTCTCCTGTTTTATGGGAGAGAGTAACACTGATGAAAAAAGAAAAGGTAACAGTTGGGGAAGATTACAAAAGGCCACAGAAAGGAAATGCATTATAAATGAAATTCAGAAAGGAAATACGGAAATAGAATTGAGAAAGAAAAAGCAGACCCAATGGTGATTTGCAAATATTTAAATTCCAAAATAAGAGCAAAGACCAGGGATACAGTATGATACACATCATAGAGGATGCTTACATGTGAATGTCAAACAGTGAGACCGCATGCTCTGGAGCCGGGGGAGGAATACAAGAGAACCGAGTAGCAGAACATTTCAATACTGGGAACATTTTGGCAGAAGACAAATAAAACCACAAATATACTGAAAATAGAAAACGATCTTGGATGGAATTTGTATGACAAGGTTTTGGAAAAAAAGTAAAATTAATTCTGTAAGAATGGGCAACACGAGTACAGAACTATAAGAATAATAAAACATACTAGTATGAATCAGAAGGTATGAAAGGTACTGTATTTTGAGTACATCTCACACCCTGTGAGATCCAAACCATGTTGGGCAAACTCCAGACTTCGACAAAAAGCATTTGTAGGTGTCTCTGTAACTATTATCTAATTCTTCAGTATAAAAGATACCTCATGCTTCAGAGCAATAGAAGTAAAAAGGTACAAACACTGGGTGAGGAGCGATTCTGTATTTAGTGGAGAGAGAACATTCATGAGTTTGCAGGCTTTTGATAAATTTGAGGGTGAAAGGGGAAACTTTTGTTGAGCTAATCTTCTGATCATCGATGAAGGCTGCTTTACCCCAGGTCTGATCATCCTATGAACGCTGCTTTATCCAGAGTGGGAAACTCAAACATTGCTGAGTAAATAAGGGAATGAACGAAGGATTCAATAAAGAAATAAGTGATGGTGGTGCAAGTAAGTCTCGATGACACGTGTTGTACCTGTCATGATCTCGTGTCCATTTTAAATACCACTGCTACGCTCACCTCTGATCTGGCCGGAACCGGGCGTCTGTCGGTGGGAGGAGGTCTTTCAGGACAGGGTCTAACTCATTGAGCTCAATAGCAAACCTTGTGAAGCCATAGTAGAGCTCATAGTTGGTTGGCAAGGAACCTGGAATGAGGCCAACGAACCATCGTGAGAGGCAAAGAGGTTAACGACACTTGCAGAAGCACTTAACCCTGGTGTTTAACTAGTACCCAGACCATTAGCCAATCTGTAGTCATAAACAGTAGATGATAAACTTTTTCAGATTATATTTTGTCAGATGGGAAACTTTATGTTGATGACCAGAACTGATAGATTCATATATTTAATAGACTCTAGCCTTTAAAATAAAACTTTGCACATATATAGTAGTCTTCACTGGCTAAACGACACCATCATTTTTCTCTCAAATATTCAGCTAGGTAACTAAATGCCAGGATGATTAGCTATGAACATTGAGATTTCAACAGAAACACTTTACTTCCTTTTAGAAAAGAAAAAGATGCACATCTAAACTAATATTTATTGACCCTTTTAAACTAAACTCAAAGGCAGAATCTTTGTATGTGTTACCCGTGGATGGATTCCAAGCATCCGGAGCACAAGCCTGATGCATCATCAGTGCTCAGTCAATCACTGTGGAACGAACTGGCCACTCCACACGCAGGAAAGTGACATACACTTGGCGGTCACTTAGGAAACTAACAGCTAACATTAAAGTTAGGGCTGAGCTGACAACATTGTGATGAAAATGTCTGTCAGATGGGACTTGTTCCATTTATACTTGATATTCAATGACATGCTAGTGTATTATCAGAACTTGAGGTGTTTTATTAAATGTCAACATATTGCAGCTTTTTGCAGCTCAAGTAAAAATATCACTTAATCTAGTAAGTTATTAAATTTGTGTTTTATAGATGTTTACAGGCTATCCTTTGCATTATTAAAACAGAATAAATACTAGGAATAAGAATTTGAGTTTGTGTATTTCATTTAACTAAACTCTCGACTAAATATATCTAGCATTTGAAATGGAGGCATTTAGCGGGATTTTACATCCGGGAAGCCCACTTGTCAGATGTGCCTAAATTTTATAACTCATTATCAAATATTGGGGCTTATATAATGTACATGTTAAATATGAATAGAACTACATTTGCCTTAGCATCTAGGTTTTTAACCTCGTTATTAAAGAAAACATAAGGTGGACCACATGGGGTGATCTGACAGTCCCTCCCTCTGCCCCTTCTCTCAGGTGCCTCCTGAGGCAGGACACTCCTGCGGGTCTCACCTGGTCTCCAGACGCACTTTGCAGAAGGGGCCACACCGCAGTAGAGCCCCTCATGCCATTTCCCAAACAGCCGGTGCACCACCTTCCCCTCCTGATCCATCACCACCCCCTGGACTTCATTCACATTAGAATTCCAATAATTCACCTGGAAAAAGCAAACCCAATTAAAACACCTGATTTCTTCAACAACACCAATCCCTGTAATTCCCATGTGGAAGATTTTCTTAACCTTAAAGTGTCTTATTTAAACCATTTCCAGAAGTTAACTTTTAAGTCTCCACTCCATGCTATCGCACGGCAATATGACACAGAGAAGGCTCAGCTTCTCTCCCAACCAAACATTAATTTATAGGTTAGTAATTTCTTCCTCAGATCCTCCTGTCTTGAATTGTCCTTTGCTCATGGATTTGAATGATTTTCAATCGGTAATGCTAGGGAAGTAGTTTGTGAAATATTGTTCACGTCTCGTCTCTGTAAATGGCTAAATTTTATCATAAGGACCCTGCTCTGGCTTTCTTCCCGCCAAGCTTTTCCCCAAAAGGTGTGAAGCCAGTGGGAATTTACCCCACCAGATCCCATGGCCCTCATTCTAGATCAGACCCCAAGTAAGCAGAGCCCTACACTTTGCTGTCCACATGGCTCGAAGCCTATCCACAGCCTGCACAAGCCTTTGCTTTGGAGTCGCTCACAGAAGGGCAGACCAGTCTCCAGTGTGTGAATCTGTAGGCCCGAGGTGACTGTTTGAGGGGATGGGGTCAGAGCAAGGATGTGGGGCTGGATCACCTACATGTGTGTGTGAGGCCCTGCAGTGCAGGACGGAGTTGCCAGGGGAAGGCAGGAGGGCGGGGGGAGGCTGGGCCAGGACTGGCTCTCTGTACCGCCAGGCCTCTAGCTCAAGTTCCTAAGTGTCGGACCTGGCCTGGCAGGCTTTGCTATGAAAGGTATATATTTTTCAGGATAAAAAAAAAAGAACATGTTTTATTTGACAGGTTGTAGGTTTGATTTACATATTTCAAATATTTACCCATATGGCATAGGGATTTCATTTGGATTCTTGCCCTGAGCTTTGCATATAGCAGGGCAGACCTAAGCCAAAGTTTCTCATAGCCTACCAAACTGAATGCACACATTTACTGTCATCACTCATCCAGAGCAAATAACAATCCTGGCTCTTCAGTTCTAAGCCACCTAATGAACCTACTTAAAAGAGGGGAAAAAGAAAACCATGTTAAGCTAAAATGAATATATTCCATTAAAATGAACACGACCAGAAGAGAAAATGTTGAGTATTAAGGCTCCAATTCTGTTACCTGTTTCTAGAATGAGATCGGGACTAGAAGAGATGAAGAGGGTGGGTGGAGTTTCTGGGCCCTGATAGATTCTGTAGCACCCCTCAACAAGCACAGTGATGACCCCATGTTCCACGTCTGAGACCAGGGAAAATGGTGCTCTGTAGGAACCTCCATCCCAGACATCCTTTTTTTGTTTTTTAATCCTCACTTGAGGATGTTTTTCTTTAAAAAAATATTTTTATTAGTTTTAGAGAGGAAGGAGGAGGAAGAGAGAGACAGAAACATCAATGATGAGAGAGAGAAACACTGACCGGCTGCCTCCTGCATACCCTGCACTGAGAACTGAGCCCAACTTGGGCATGTACCCTGACTGGGAATCAAACCGTGACCTCCTGGTTCATAGGTCGATGCTCAACCACTGAGTAACACCGGCCAGGCTGGAGGATATTTTCCCACTGATTTTGAGAGATAGTGGAAGGGAGGTAGAGAGGGAAAGAGAAACATCAATGTGAGAGAAACGTATCGATTGGTTGCTGCCTGTGCACACCCTGACCAGGGTCTGGGATCAAGCCTGCAACTGAGGTATGTGCCCTTGATCAGGATTGAACCCAGGACCCTTCTGTCTATCTACTGAGCCAAACCAGCTAGAGCCCAGACATCTTCTCTTGTAAATAAAGGTAAAATAAAGGTAATGTTTTTTCTTGAACTTATCTGTATTATAATAGTGGCAGAGTTGGGTAAGCTTATAGTGACTGGAAGCTATCATCTATATGCATTCTCAGAAAAAGACAACTGCAGTATAATTAGGTCCCTAAAATAGATCACTTGAATATGTTGTAATCAAGCAGGAATAAAAATAGGAATATCAACTAGAGAACTTGTTATAGGCAAAAATAGGAATAGAAATAGAAACCAGAAGACTTATTATAGGCAAGAAGTGTTTTCTGGAATTTTACTGAATGAACTGCTCGTGGGTTGCTAAGAAAGAAATTCTTTAAGAAGAATTTTTGCCCCCCTGTTTTGAGATGGTGCCTTTTTTGGCCTCTATACACTCGGAAGACTGCACGCCTTGAGGAATGCCATCAGTTGGTTTTGGTTCTGCTTTCCTACCTGAAATGTTCTTAAGTAACAATGAATCAGGACAGACTTACTCCAGGCTGTTGAAGGTAATTGGTTTATTTCCTCCTTAGAGGAAGAATATCATGTTATTTTTTCTTTACTGTTAAAGTCATTATTTACCTTGACAAATGTGAGTTTGCAAATGCAAACACTGCTTTTGGTATTTCTAATGGTTACTTCTCCATAATGCTCTATCCACCTCCGCCCACTGAGAATGTTGTGTATGCACGTGGTGACTTTGTTCCACACATAGCAATCTCCATACCTAGCAAAGAATACAATGATTAAAAAACAATGAAAGTCACACATATATATTACTATTTTTACTAATGAGAATATTTTTTGGCCAAAGCTCCCTTTTCCCTCATTTTCTTTTCATTTCTTTGTTGAAAGTTTCTATGTGTTCAAGGACATTTACGACATGATTCATTCACTTAAGGAACAAGTCAGTGCTTTTTATGGGCCAGGTACTAAACTACAAAGGTGAATAGGGCCAGTTTCTTGCTCTCCTGGAGCCAACAGTATGATGGGGTAGATGGATGTGACAACAAATACTTACAATACGATATGATGAGGAAGTAACATGAGCACACAGAAGGGGGAGACCGTAGTCCTTAGATCTGCCTGTAATGTGTGGGCTGAGTGTCAAGAAAGACTTGCTAGAGGAGGCTGGGGAAAAGCATTAGAAGTCAAAAGAGCAGGGCACATCTGGGGCCTGGGAGTGGTGTGCTGCAGTGAGTGTGTGTGGGGGAGGCCATATACTGGGCAGAATGGGGAAACCCTCAAGACCGACCCATGCCTCTGATTTACCCTGCAGGCAATGAGCCACTGTGGAAGGATTCCAGGGAACAGAGAGGCAGACAGGGCATGCATTTAAGAAAGATTACTCTGAGGACATTGTTTCTATTTCTAAGTTAACACCAAAGTTGTAAATGATTCTTTGGGAAAAACTGATGTGCATAATAACTAAGGCAGCATGAATGTAATGCAAACTCCAGGGAGTAAGGTTACAGATTTTTTGCCAAGGAACAAGGTGGCATAGCTTAAAGTCACATTTGCATGTTATGCATATTTACAAAAAAAAATTGTCACTTCAAAGTTTAAAAATGCTTTTAAGTTTCTAAAAAAGCATGAATTGGTATGATGTAGGAACTATATACCACTGGGAAAATTCTTTCTTCCTCATGAGTTTGCAAATATTGAAAGTTTATTTTGTAGTCCTGGGAATCGCTCTTTCCCCACCTTCCTCCATATCCAATCAACTAGCAAATTCTATCATTCAAATAGACAAAAACCAAACCAAACCAACCAAATGAAGACATAAAGGAAACTAATCAAGTCTTCGGTTTTAATGAAAAATTCAATTAATTTGAAAAGATTTAAAGGCTATATTCTCTGGAAAACAGCCATATAAGGATTCTATCACTCTTCCTTAATAAAAATAACTTAGAAATTAGAAAGAGTCCCCAAATCTAAGATTAACTCAAAATGAAATAATAAATTGTATAAGAAATGGGTCAAAATGAGACTCTGTCATATAAAATGCAAACCAAAATGGTGACTGGGACAGGTAGGCACCTGGTGTTGACTGATGACTGAAGGACATGAAGAGATAAATAGGAAGCTTAATGCATATGCTAAAGTTCTTGCTTGCTTTTGTGGGAGAACATTCTTAGCACTTTGGTAAAACTAACATGCTTCGGCCATACAGGGAAACAGACCCTGGCGCCTTCTAGGGTTTCAAACATCCATTTCTGATTTTGAAAAGCAGGTAAGATACCAAAAGGACAAAGAGAGAAACCTACTTTGGAAGCATGACATTCAGCGTTCCCACAGGCAGGATTTCCATCGACTTCCCCCAGAACTTGTTCTTCCATCTGATATCTAAATGACACAGGCAGAGGATGAGAAATATATACTCTACATCTAATGATTTATTTTATAAAAACTAAATTTTGTATTAACATTTCACAAAGAGCTTTTGTAATTACAATTGATTCTCTCTATTTTTTAAAATGTGTTTTTATTGATTTCGAAGAGGAAGAGAGAGGGAGAGAAAGATAGAAACAGTAATGATGAGAGAGAATCATTGACTGGCTGCCTCCTGTGCGCCCCCAACTGGGGATCGAGCCTGCAACCCGGGCATGTGCCTTTGACTGGAATTGAACCTGGGACCCTTCAGTCCACAGGTCAACGCTCTATCCACTGACCAAACTAGCTAGGGCCAATTCTATATTGTTGATTTAACATGACAAATGCCCAAAGATGGCCCAAAGTGAAAAGATTAACTGTGAACAACAACAACAAAAAAATCTACTATTTATATTTCTTCATAACACGTTTCATATTTGTTTTCAACTAACAAAACTGAGGAAAGCCTGGAATAATACATGTGTGTATATGTGCATATTCATATGTGTATGTATACTTTACTATGTCTTATTGTCTAGGGCTTAATCACAAGGAACAACAACAGCCTGTAATTACTGGAATCGAGAGTCTAGGTCAGTGGTCGGCAAACTCATTAGTCAACAGAGCAGCAAACTGCGGCTCCCGAGCCACAGTTTGCCGACCACTGGTCTAGATAAATGTTGTTATAAGTTTTAACTAGATAATGGAAATAATTTATATAGAGATGAGTGAGTTTATAGCAAAATTAATGGCAGTATGGATTTACGTACACATTTATTTGAAGAGTTATATGATTTGGGAGACCAGTACACAAATAAAATTTCTGAATACAGATAGATAAGGTTATGAGAAAGTGAGATTAACTTAATGAATATGTTCCTACATTGGGTGAGATATGACTCCAGGGCCCAGCACTTCATCTCACATGACAGCTTTATGTTTGACTGGAAACTCAGGTTTACCTGTGCATTCATAATAACCACCTGGTCCCATTTTGATGAACTAAGGGAGCTTAGTGCTGCCTCCACCAAATCTCTGACTCTATGTTATGACCAAGAAATGTTTTCTTTTCTTATTTTGCAATAAAGTGCAGTTACAGTGCTCTATCATTCTGCATGTTTTCAGGTTGAGGAAGTGTGTTTGTATGAGAAGCAAATGAAGCATCCTTCCAAACATAAACTATTTATACTTAATATTATGTATTCTTGCTAAAAGGATTTTGAAACATTTTATTTTAGGCAAGTTTGTGACATTCTGATTGGATAACGGGCATTAATTCAATAGACTCCAATACAAACACCTCAATGACTTAAAGACCAGAAATAGGTGCAATATTTACATACTTAGTACACTGTCACCACAGACGATGTGCCACAGAGCCTTCCTTCAGGACTAAGATGTATTTGTAAACCCTCAGGAAGCAAAAAGATAAGCAGATAAAATCTCCATGCTTAAAATATAGACAATGCCCTGACCGGCTTGGCTCAGTGGATAGAGCATTGGCCTGCGGACTCAAGGGTCCCATGTTCGATTCTGATCAAGGGCATGTACCTTGGTTGCGGGCACATCCTCAGTAGGGGGTGTGCAGGAGGCAGCTGATCAATGTTTCTCTCTCATTGATGTTTCTAACTCTTTTTCCCTCTCCCTTCCTCTCTGTAAAAAAATCAATAAAATATATTTAAGAAAAAAATATCTAGACAATGAGGTACAATGAGGTAAAGTGATAGCCCCGAGCTGGCACACTCAGCTTGGAGCTCTGCTGTTCCATAAGGCTTGCTTCCTAAACAATCTCCTCACCTAGAAAACATGGTTTAATATTTAAAACAGGAAATCTAATTTCTTAAACTGAGCTCTGCATTAATAAGGAACATTCTCCAAGTTCCAAAGGTAGCAATGTAAACTGAGTCTCAGGTTTGGAGATTAGAAACTGTCTCATAGGACAATCAGTTGGATTTTTAAGTTGTAATTGAAAAACAAACCTTGCCAAAACACAAAATTCTTGGATTCACAGTGACAGGCAGAAATGGGTGGATGATGGCTAACCTGGTAATTAAAAACAAAATAGAAAGTTTTGACATCAGTGTTAAAACTTCAATAAACAGCAACTTTTTTTACAACGTATACTGGCTTCTGCCAAATAAGAACTACTCAGCTCATCCATCTCTATTCATGAATTTTTCTCAAAATATACAAGTAAATTATTAAATCTTGAACTTTTAAGACTTCATGTTTAAACACAGAGAACATATATATTTATAGGGGGCAATTATATAAATAAATTGAGTTATCCATTAACTAGTATCATAACCCACCCCAAACAGAGGTTTACAAAATATTTTCATCCTCAAACTGCCCAACTACCTACACAGAAGCCTTCTTGATGCAATGGGACTTACCTGTTCTGAGAAAAAGCGGAATCCCTTGTCCTCCCTAATGCACTCATAAGTCTCCCCAAGGACAGGGTTGAATGGCTTACTCCCTGCTCTGAAATAGGTAGAGCAATATCCTGAAACTGCAAATGCAGCAATAAGAACCTGTTAAAACATTTAAGAAAGGAAAATAATATAGGAGAGACTACTTCCAGGTCTGTTTGTCCCTTATTCCTCTAGATTTTACGTTCCCCATCAATGGGTGCTGACTGCATGGCATTTGCATTTTCTATTATTTGCGCAGGCTCTTCATACACTCATGGGGGAAAACAAAGTTAAACGCCTCTTAAGGGGACCAGCAGGCAATTAAGGCCAAGTATTTTTCATTCATCTGTCCACCCAATTTCCTGAGTATCACAAGTTCAACGTTTCTGAAACCCAGTTTACAGGTTATGCTGTCTGCACAATCTTAGTGCCATGTGCACAAAGGGATGTGGCTGTTGGTGCTTTTCTGAGGGCAAGTCAAGTGGTGCTTTTCTGAGGGCAGATCAAGTGTTCGACAGTCATCGGGAATAGAGGCCAGGGCAAAGCACTAACAGGAGGTTCCCTTCTCAGACCTAAGTTCCCGAACAAATGGGCTCTCTTGGCATTCAGGAAAAGTTAACAAAGCAAGGCTAGGCATGCCTTCACGCCGTAAGAAGAGTGATTTTTACATCCTAACTTTAGAAACACTATGAACCAAGCGTAAGTCACAAAGTGTGTATCTTCTAGTGGATTTATGCAAATGGATCAATTCCTCTCTTACCTATGCAGTGAGAATGTTATGCAGAAACCAACTGTGCCATCACAATGAACTCTGCCTTAGCCCAGGCCTGGGGTTGACAAATACCCACAGAGCACTACTCTGTTATTTGTTACCATGCGCTCATAGGGGTCGTCCGTTTCTGAAGCCTTGTCCAGAAGCTCACTGTACTCCATTTCCTCGCAGAGATGCTGCAGAGTGTTGAGCGGCTCGTTTAGCTCCACAGGCATAGACACTTTAGACAGGTCTTTACCAATGTTGTTCCTCAAGATATTCCACAGGTTTATGTTACTGGTGTCAGGACAGGGGGCTGGCAGGCAGGTTCGGCGTCCGTTCCGGAAGGCTCCTCCTGTAAGCTCCCCATTCAAGACTGAAATCGGGAGACGAGAATCATGATGAAAGAAACTTTGCTTTTCATAAAACCCGGGAGGGAAATAATGCTTTCAAATAATTCTGATTGGGATACATTTCTTAAGCCTTTATTATTCCCTCAAGAATGAATGGAATTATTTCAATACAAGGTTGCTAATAAGTGCACAAAATATTAGTGTACAGTTTTTCAAACAGGGTGTTAACTATATAAAATATTCAAGAAAAAAAGTCAAATTTTAAAACGTTAAATATATTTAATAAGAAGGACGCCAAATTTTGGTTTAAGCAAGAAATAAAACCTTTTCACAATCATTTACCTAATAGATTTTAGAACCATTTACCTCAACAGATTATACAAATACAAAATCTATCAAACTATCAACTACAAAAAGAACAATTAATTTGGGAGAGAGTGATTGTTCACTGAAACACCAGCTTTGTAATTTGGCATGAAGAGAGAAGAACCTGCAAGCTCAAAGGATGCATACTTTGCCGAGAAATGTTGTCTGCAACACTGGTGTTGTCTTCCGATATATTATCACTCACATCACTGATGTAGGACTCATCATCTGAAGCCTAGGGAAGGAATAAATATAGAAAGGATCAGGATTCTTATTCAGTATTGAAAGTCCAGAAAATCAAACAATTAAACACAAGATGTTGCTCAAATGAAAAGCAAAGGTCATAGTGGGAAATGCATTAGACATATGTGCAGTGAACACTTGAGGGTCTTCCATGAATATAGAATGGCTCAAAATAAGTAGCCCCCTGTCTTAGCAGGGGTGGGAGGCTAGTACATAGCCAGAAATACTTCAGTACAATGCAACAAGAATATACAAAAAAGGAGGCCCTATGACTCCCCCTCGACTCTATGAGCCACTGAATTTTAGAGAGAAAGGAAAAGGGAGAGAGAGAGAGAGAAACACTGATGTGAGAAACATCAATTAGTTGTTTCCCATACATGCCTTGACCAGGGAATCGAACCCACAACCTAGGCTTGTGCCCTGACTGGGAATGAAATCCCAACCTTTTGGTGTATGGGACAATGCTCCAACCCACTGAGTAACCCAGCCAAGGTGACACCACCACCTTGACTGTACTTCTTGTGCAATAACCTGCTTCATTTCTGCATTGCCAGTGTCTATGCAAGGGGCAATCGGCCTCCCAGTTGACTATGCCCAGAATTTTGAAATGGAAATAAGGTCTCTTTCTAAGAGATAAGCTGTAATCATCAGATGATAGGTCAGAGCCCAGATAATGTAGTATCCAGTTTGATTGTAATTTGATTGAAAAGGATTAAGGACTGGTAAGCAATGGGAGCTCAGAAAAGGAAGAGTCAGAAAAGAAAATGCTGGTAGCATGTCTCCAGAATGGTGGTCCCTGGGGCATAGAGACTGGATCAGAGACACAAATAACCCATCCATGTGGCAGCGTATCCCTCCTTATTAAGGAGATGGAAGGTTGAAGCTATTATATCCTGGCCCTCCTGGCCTCAAGTTCACTCAACTCACTTCTCCTGCTTCCAGTCTTCCCTTGCTCACCAAACAACCTCCTGACTACAATTAGGCTTCCCATGCAGATTTGCCTACAGGGAAAGAGACACTAATCAGCAAGCCTGATTATTTTGTCTATCTGATAGCATCAATTATCACTATGAATAATTAAACAAGTACTCAGTTGTGAATGGGAGTCTGTGAATCTGGTAATGCATGACTAGGGACCTGGGAGGCAGGTGCATGGCTTGGTGCACTATCAAATTTAGTGCCTGATAAAAGATTTCTATTTTACCTTTCCTTCACTATAAAAGTGTTATGTATGCTCATTATTTCTTTCTCTTTTCCACTTATTTATGTTTCTAAAATCACTGGTAACAACTAACATCCAAAAACAACTACTACTAATTGTCAGAGTGTTTTCTTCCAATCTGTTTTCTATGCATATAAAAATAGCATTTAGCAACTATTTTGTTTCTTTTTCTATGCATATAAAAATAGCATTTAGCAACTATTTTGTTTCTTTTTTTGTCAAAATGCAGTACAGATTTTCAATCTCAAATGATAATATTGATAATCAACTGTGTGGGAAAACTTTTGGCTGCTTCTCCCATGCCAAAAAAAAAAAGAAGCTTACTTGACTAAATATCAGTAAAAGAATGCATTTCTGCAACTTGACCAAATAAGAGATTCCTTGTTGCCACAACCTTGCCAAGACTCATGGGCATGAAAACAATCCAATAAAGCTTTATGATAGTCAGTGGTAACCTCCCACACCATAATTACCCAACAAAATATGCTAGAAATTATCCTTCTAAGTTCACATTCATGTCTCTGGCAAAGAGATCTTTATACATAATATCCTATATAATAAAAGCCTAATATGCTAAGTGTCCAACTGCTCATTCTGATTGTTTGACCAGTCACTATGACACACACTGACCACCAGGGGGCAGACGTGCTGACTGGTAAGTTAGCTTGCTGCTGGAGTCCGGCCGATTGGGACTGGGTGAGATGGGCTGGGCAAGCCTGGAGCCCTCCCGCAGTCCCTTCCTGGCCCCGATTATGTACCAGAGGGGTCCCTCAGCGTGGCCTGCACCCTCTCTCAATCTGGGACCCCTAGGGGGATGTCAGAGAGCTAGTTTTGGCTGGATCCCGCAGGCCAACCTGAGGGACCCCACCGGTGCACAAATCCGTGCACTGGACCTCTAGTCCTAGCTAATAAAAAAGTAATATGCAAATTGACTGTTACTCCAACACACAATATGGTTGTCCCTATGTGGTCAAAGATGGCTTCCCCATGTAGACACAAGATGGCCGCCACAAGATGACCAGCAGGGGAGGTCAGTTGGGAGGGACCAGGCCTGCAGGGGAGGGCAGTTAGGGGTGACCAGGTCGGTGGAGGAGGGAAGTTGGGTGTGACTGGGCCTGCAGGGAAGGGCAGCTGGAGGGGACCCAGGCCTGCAGGGGAGACCAGTTGGGGGGACCAGGCCTGCAGAGGAGGGCAGTTAGGGGTGACCAGGCCTGCAGGGGAGCAGTTAGGAATCAATCAGGCTGGCAGGGGAGTGGTTAGGGGGTGATCAGGCTGGCAGGCAGAATTAGTTAGGGGCAATCAGGAAGGCAGGCAGGTGAGCAGTTGGGAGCCAGCAGTCCTGGATTGTGAGAGGGATGTACGACTACCCGTTTAGGCCCGATCCCGGTAGGGCAGTCGGACATCCCTCAAGGGGTCCCAAATTGGAGAGGGTGCAGGCTGGGCTGGGAGACACACACCCCCATGCACGAATTTCGTGCACCGGGCCTCTAGTGTATTATATAATACTGATCACTCCCTAACCACTCCCCTGCCAGCATGTTTGATGCTTAACTGCTCCCCTGCCAGCCTGTTTGCCCCTAACTGCCCTCCTCTGCCAGCCTGGGTCCTCCCAACTGCCCTTCCCTGAGGCCCGGTTGCCCCCAACTTCCCTCCTCTGCTGGCCTGGTCACCCCTAATTGCCCTCCCCTTCAGGCTTGATGGCCCCCAACTACCCCCCCCCCCCAATGCAGGCCTGATCCCTCCCAACTGCCTGCCCCTGCTGGCCATCTTGTGGTGGCCATCTTGTGTCCACATGGGGGCAGCCACCTTTGACCACATGGGGGCAGCCATCTTGTGTGTTGGAGTGATGGTCAATTTGCATATTACTCTTTTATTAGATAGGATGTGCAAGCATGAATGATGACTCAAATTCTTTCATTCTTTCTACACTGATTAGCTAGTCTCCTTCCATATAATACTCTATATAATCAACTATTTGGTTACCTTAAAATATGAATCATACAAGAAAATTACAGTAAGTGCTTGATTCTTTCCTTTTATGCATCAAATTTAAGAGTCATAAGTTGAAGTTCAGAAGCATTAAGTGCTCAGAAAATGGGAACCAACATAGTTTTCACGCTTTTGACTTTGTTACAACTTGGATATCTTGCAATGATGTTAAAAACGTCCCAGAGTCTCACTTTCTTTAACACAAACTCACAGTTGGGGCTGACACACCAAGGAATCTAACCTCATTCTCTGACGAGCTTGCAGAGAGGAGCACCTCTTGGGCATCAAAGAACTCAGAGACAGATTCTGACATGGAGAGGCGGCTCTCATTTGCTACTTGCTGTGACAGAGGGAGACTGACATGGATTTGCTCACCAGCCTACAGAAGAGAGAAGCATATGGTGCAATCATTATCTGTACAAAGAATAGCTGTTTGTTCAAATTAGACCATGATGTGCTACCCAAATTTCTAGAGAATTTCACACCATATGTTAAAAGAGTGGTGACCACAAGTAATTTTCACTTGCAACTCAGAAATGACTGCATAAATGTCCTTCCAATATGTCTAAAGAATCTGAAAGGCATAGTTGAAAGGCGCTGATACCATGACTTGATTTCAAATTTATGCCTAATTGATATTAACTGGAATTTAACAAATTGGGTTCCTATCAATACCCCAAACTGACTATAGTAATGAGTCCATTATCATACACTTACATCTGTCATTACTAGCTATATTCCAACTAGTATACTAAACCTCAAAAAGTATTTGAAGAAACCACTATAAATATTCTAAGAAAACAATCTACAAGTCTAATTTTTAAAACAGAATATGTAAAAGTCATTTAGCAAGGAAACATGACTAGAGTATTAAACCTTATTTCAAACTGTGTTTTTCATTCAGTAAGTGATAAATATAATTCTCAAGGAAGATATTTAAGTTTCCATTAAAATATGTGTAAGAGAACTATAATATATATATATATATTCTACATATGTACATTCTAGTAAACATTTTAGATTTAAAAAAGATTCAAACTGAGAATGTTAACTAAAATTTAAATACTAGATTTTTAGAAATACTTCTAGATCCTGGGCAGCTGAGCAAGCATTATTGCCATCAGAGATCATGGGTCCCAGGCAGGTAGGCAACTTAAGAGAAGCTGCCTTGAGATGATATTTCTCAAGGAGGTAGATGGAAGAAATGTTGCACTTGTAGATTTCTAGTAAAACATGTTTTTGGCACAAATATGACCTTCATATTAGTTAAAACTTTCACCTTGTTGTATGTAGGACTATCTAAAGGTGCAATATCACTGCTGAAAAGTGTTAATTCTCATGTCGATAAAACAATAATTTTATAAAGTGTTAAAAAATAATTACACACTTAAGTTTAGTCCAAATACTGAATGTTCTCCTATCCTCTTACTATTTCTTCAAAAATTCTTCTGAAAAAATGGAATAATAGCACCTACCTCAGAGGGTTATTGTGAGTGTCAAATGAGATAACACATGCAAAGGGTTAGCACAATGCCAAGCACATAATAAGCATTCACTTGAAACACATTAGCTATTAATTATCATAAGCAGCAGCAATAGCAGCACCATTTGTATTACCTTAGAAAGGTCAGATGACTACTTAGGACTTTAAGAAAATGTTCATTTAGCACTTTCTCAGCTAAACATTAAAAAAAAAATTTCATGAGCCATTTCATCATATGAACATTTCAAATGAAGACTGAAACAGACACAGAAAATTCACCAGCGGGAGTAGACATAACCTAAATATTCAGTGGCATCCGGTGAACGTAGGAATAGATAAAAATAGACCCTGATCATCAAGAATGTCAAGCTCATATACATCCTTCCCTCCAAAGAATACTGAACTGTTAGCAACACAAATATTTATGCAGGGAATGATATTAATAGTGAAAGAACTGTATAAAAATAAACAAAATATGCAGTAGATTTAGATGCTATAAAATAAGTACTCCACATCTATTAAAATTGAGCCTTACCTCATCAGGGCTAGGAATAATATTTACACTGACAACCTGATCACAAATAATAGATTCTGAGTGTATTCTGCTCAACCGACTCCTTAGTTCAGCATTCTGGTTGAGTGCCTTAAAATAACAAAAACCGCACATGTAATTTAAAGTTAATAAGCAAGCATAATACAGAACAAGCACACAGGTACATTTTAGACAACAAAGACTATGATGTTCTTAGCTGTAACTTTTGGAGTCATCATAAGCCTGATCCTACTGGTAAAAAGGAAACAAATGGCTCTGAATTAAGAGATTCATTTTTGTGTAATATAAGACTACTACTCAGTAGGTTAGAGGGTTGAAAGAGTTCATGGATTTCATAAAAATGATTCATGGAATTTTCTCTCCCTTAGGTCAGGCCCATTATACCCAAGCCCATCTACCACCACATATATATTACATTTTAGACCTTGGGATAAAAGCTATTAATTATTTCAATTTTGTTTGTTCTGGTCTCTAAAGTTTGAAAGCCAGATTGATACCTTAAAAAATATTTGGAAATGAACAATGAATTCGCTTTATATTTTAGAGAATTATTTTTCAGTTTGGTGAAAGAAAATAGATGTGTTTTCATTTTCTAGGAGCACATAATCAGTACATATGACAATGCAGAACGAACTCAAGTGCAACCAAAAGGTGACTTCACTGAACAGCAGAGACATGGACAAGCGTAATGAAGAACAGAACACAGAAAGGAAACTAACTGCAAGTTATCTGCATCACAGTACTTTCAACACCAGTAAAACACCACCTGGAGAGCAGCTCTACACAGCAGGTCTCCCTGCAGGAGCCCGTGCACAAAGGTGCATGCATCAGATGGATGCAGGGGAGCATCCTCCATATACATGAGAGATGTAGCTAACCAGAGTCACATCGAGTTTCCAGGACAAGGCCCAGTGTAAACCTGGACAGCTCCTTTCCTTCTCATTAAAATCAGCAATGAGAAGACAAAAGTAAATGTAGGGAGTGGAAGAGGAATGTCAGGACTTAATCTGCCCCGGGGAATGGGCATTCTGCTTTTCTCTATATGGAGCCAACGAACACAATACACCAATATTTATACAAATGTCATATGATAATTATAAATTGGTGCCTATTAAAACACTCAGGATAAAGTGCAGTGGCTAACGTCACATCTGCATGGTGCAGTGCATAGTCCTTGAGCATGGAGCACAGAATGGTCTCTGTTCTCTCCCTTCAATCCAGCTTCTGTTTATTGAGAAGAAAATTGTTCACTCACAGCTTTTGGCTTTTGTATAAAGTCTTTAGAACTGGTCAGTAAAATAAAACACATTTGGTCTGGTGGACAGTCAAGTATTGATGGATTAAAGATGGATATAGTCATTACATTTGCAGGTACGAGGAAATAGGTGTCTAGTTTTAATAAATAAGCCACATGCTCCAAGGAAAGAATTCTAATGTCTTTACATTCTGCATAAGTGCTCAGGATCATTTTTCTTTTTAAAATATTTTTATTAATTTCAGAGAGGAAGGGAGGAGAGAGAGAGATAGAAACATCAGTGATGAGAGAGAATCATTGATTGGCTGCCTCCTGCATGCCCCCAACTGGGGATCGAGCCTGCAACCCAGACATGTGCCCTTGACTGGAATCGAACCTAGGACCTTTCAGTCTGCAGGCCCACTTTCTATCCACTGAGCCAAAACAGCTAGGGCAGGATCATTTTTCTTGGAAGAAAATCTCAAACACTTAGCATTTAAAGAAAAAATACTGCATTATTCCTATCCATTGCCACTACTACACACATGCTTATTTTTCTTTCATTATTACTCTGTCCAAAGTATATATTGAAAGTTGTCTTAATTACTGAAATAATTGGAACCAGATGTATTTTGCTGTTTTGGACATTGAAGGCCTTGGGGTAGGTTGTTTAATGGTTTTATTTGTAGAATCACAGTCTTAATTTCAGGGTTTCATACAAACCTCAACTAATAGTTCCTCCAAAGTGACTGTACTCTCTGTTACCACTGGAACAGAGTTCATGAAACAACCCCACAAAAACTCAAGGGCAAGGTTAAGTACTGATTTTTTTTAGGGTGGGAGTTTTAAACACAGGTCTGCCATTTATAAAGAACATTTTGTAGAACTGTTTGCTCTGAATATTTAAAAAAGTGAAATTCTCATTTAAGCTCTCATCTTGTCCAATATTCATTGAACGTGATTCTGCCTATAGATATGCATGGAGGCACACAAGATAACCTCTAGCCATTAATAAGCATAAGGAATGAGCTAACATTTTTAAAGGAATATTTTATTAATAATATATATGTAGTGGCAGAAAAAAGTTTTATACAACACAAAAATGCATGGAAATAAATATACTGTTCCAACTCTGACAACCCCAATGGCAGAAAGTGTGAGCATACAACTGAGCATGCAACAGCCCACTTCTGTGCATCTTCCCCGGAAGCTCCTCCTTTTGCCTTGATCGTGCAGACTGTTTCTGATGTTTGCTACAACTAATGAGCGTTGTGGTGTAGAGCCGTCAGGCAGTGCTCAGGACATTTATTATTTCCTTCCCTAAAACTCAACTATTTTCTCTGTAGTTATATCACGGAGGCCTTGGGAACATTGAGGAATATAGGTATTTTCAGGGAAATGATGCTGTTAGTGATGGAAGATGCCAGGTTATGGCAGAAACAATGTATGGAATGCACCCAAGGAGCCTGGACGAAGCAAGGAAAAAGGAGGCAGATACCCAGCCGCTGCCATCAGCCAACGAGCAAGAAAAGCTATGGGGACTAGTCAGTAATAACATTGGTCTACTAGCGGCATGTAGGACCAGAGGCCTAACACAGAGGCTCAGAAACTCTGCCTAGATTCTTCACCAGGCAGGTTCTGTACTTATTCTCGCTACTTGGTGTTTGTTAATGAATTTGGACTGCACTAAAACTCTCCACATGGTATGTGCATTTCCCTAACATCTCATGTCCCTCATACACACTCAAGTCTAGTATATCCAAGAAATACACAATTCCTTCCCAAGCTATAAAAGAAGTTATCATCTTGAAGATGTGAGCTACAGTCAACTGCCCCAATCTCCATCTCTCTGGCTATGAACTACCATTCATCCACCCAACCAGGTAATGGGTGAGAATTTGCCATAGACTACGTGAGACTTTGTCATACATACTCTTTACAGAGTGGAACTGTAAGTTCTGGGAAGGCGTGATGGCTGGAGAAGGATATAAAACAGAGGGCAAGATGGAATAATCAGAGACATAAACGCTTTGGGTCAAAGCAAAACTGGTTCAAAAGGAATGAGAAAATGAGTATGGAAACTGTCCCAGTTAGAGCTACCAAGAATCAAATCCTGGATATCTCTTTAAAATAACCTTGTTTTTTCAATGAAAAAATATATATACTTGGAAAATACAGTATATTTATAGTACAGTTTATACTATATTATATTTTGAAAGTGCAAAGTAACAATATATTTTTAAAAACTCATACCTTACTACTCAATCAACTGACCAGTGATAGCTTGGTATATTTTTTCCTATGTATTTTTCACCTTATGTAATGGTGCATACTTCACATGCTATGCATGGCACTTATTCTTTGCATATAAACGTTTATTTCATGTTGCAAAATCTTCACAAACATGATTTTAATAGTTGTATAATAAGTGATTATTTCCTATTATTGGCACTTAGGCTGTTACTGAATTTTACTAGAATAAATAAAGCTGCCATGAATGGTTAAGTGCATAATGATTTTCTGTATTCAGTTTTACCTCCTTAGACTACAGATATCAGCCATGGACCAAAAGGTCAAAGGACAAATCTTTTTAAGGCCTTAATAAATATTGCCAACTCATGTTGAAAATTATATTAATTTGAATCTACTCTATAGCTAAACAAAAAAGATTTAAAAGATTCCATGAAGAATATCATTGAACAGAACAAATTTGACAAGACTCAGGAAACTCTTGAATTCAGAAACAAACAAATATATATGGAACTTTTATCTCAACACTGAATATTTATTTGGGGTATGTGGATGCTATAGATTGGAAGGATGGTAAATTCTATGATTGGGATTTTAACTATGCTACTCTGTGCCTTAAGCCAAATTTTTGCTTACATATCCATACCCACCACAGTTCATTAATTCTAAGATGCACACTTCACCCTACATTTAACACCTCTGAAGCACCGAGTCACTTTAATTGACAGCAGTTTTTCTCATAGTAATGCACAAAATGAAGGTCCATCTAACAATTGGTGGCATTTTGGTTCAATAAAGTACAGTAATTCTAGATGGAATATAAGGATCAAATTCTGATGCTCACATTTGTATGGACACAACACCCACTGCATGTAGCACAAGCTGTGCACATTCTGGGGCCAGAAATTACATTAATAATAGTGATGAAGTATAACGTATTGAAGACAAGTCTCAAGTTAAGTTGAATCTTTTATTATTAGAGTAATCTGGAGTGCTGAGGTTACCTTAGTCTTATTGATACGACTTGAATTTGGTGTCCAGGGTTTTATATACATTGAAACACGAACCTATAGCTGTTGTGAAATAGAGTCATTTATAAAGGGATAGATGTCACATATAATGGTCTGTCCTACAGGATTGAATTCAGCATCTGTACTGCCTCTCAAGTGTGAAAGTTACTTTTAAAGTTTCATGGAGACAAAACAACAGAATTATGTATGTCTTTGTGTACACACAGATCAGGGGAGAAACAACATTTTAAAAGAGGGATTCACTATACTATTGAGGCAGGTAACAATTTAGACTGAGTGTGTAGTAAGGAATGCTAATTTCATGTATATTATATATTTTGTGCCTTCTAAAAGGATGGAAAGTTGGTATATTTAAAAGCTTTATTGAAAAACAGCATTTTAATCATAAGATATATATCAAATAGGACTTAAGTCAAATAAAAAATATGCTTTAAAAATGTTAGACTAGTTTAAGAAGTTATTTAAACACAGTCTATCTACTCTGTGGGGAGATCTGACTTGCTAATGGGTCATAAAATAAATATCTGGGGATTAAACTGATGACATTTAAATATGGGTCAAAGATGTCTTTAGGCTATCTAAAATCACACTGCAATGTGAAGTTATATTAATATAAAAACATTCAGAACAACTGTCTCAATGTTCTGAAGTTATTTAACATCTGCTCAAATTCTAAGTGCTATATTAAAAGAGGGACAATAAAATTAGAGTTGGCCAACCAATTGATGGCTCTGTCAGTTAATTGTTTCCCACCTTCAATGTCTCCTTATTTGCTTTCAGTTTATATATTATTTGCTGCTAAATCAGGTTCTGCTAACCATTTCCTTATTGACTTTATCAAAACTCTTTAACCTTGATCTCAATGGTCATCGCTATCTAGATTCTTCAGCTGCCTCCCTGGGTTTCCATCAAACGATCCTCTTTTTTTTTTCTTTTTTTCCCCCAGCCTGTTCTCTACTTATGCTCTCTGCGGCAGCACCATTGAACCTCTTTTATTCTGACTGAAAACACAATTTATCAACATTTATAACTTCAGCAACATACTGGAGTATCTCCATCTTTCTCTCCATCCCAGACCTCTTCCCCGAGCTCCAGATCCACATACCTAATTACCTGTTAGATTTCCCACAGACACATCGATCTCCACAAAAACCACTCATTATTTACCCTTGTCAAATCAGTTCCTCTTGTAGTTCCTCTCTTGGGGAAAGAACTACCATCTATGCAAGTAAACAACCTAAAAATTAGTTTTGACTCTGTCTCCTTGTCCCTTTCTAATATTCAGTTGATCTCTGATCCATGCTTCCCTCTCAGTGTTTTTGAAACTAATCCCTTCCTTCCACAAACCCTGCCACCTCCCTAGTTCAGGCCTGCACTATCTCAAATATCTTAGAGTCTGCCCAACTAACTTTGCCTTAATTCTATCTATCTTTCATACTGTACCAGTAATCTTTCTAATGTACAAAAACATATAGCAATATTTCCAATTTCACTCATTAGTTAAAATTAAGGCCTCCCTAACATTGACAAGATAAATCTCAACTCCTTTGTATGGTCCTTAATGAACTGATCCCTACCTGCTTAACTCCTCCTCCTAGACCAGTGGTCGGCAAACTCATTAGTCAACAGAGCCAAATATCAACAGTACAATAATTGAAATTTCTTTTGAGAGCCAAATTTTTTAAACTTAAACTTCTTTTAATGCCACTTCTTCAAAATAGACCCACCCAGGCTGTGGTATTTTGTGGAAGAGCCACACTCAAGGGGCCAAAGAGCTGCATGTGGCTTGCGAGCCGCAGTTTGCCGACCACTGTCCTAGACTAATACTTCCTGTTCACTGCATGTTTTTGCCATTATCCAGATAGCTCTCCAGTGGTCTAACCATGGAGAGTGATTCTTTAAAGAGTGAACTGACAGTAAACTTAAATGTATAAGCCAAGGCTATAGTGTGTTGCAAAAGAAAGATCAGCCTCAGAGGTGATGGGAGTAAGACTGGCTCAATGGGAAGTTACAGATTAACACTAGAGGGTGAACATAGCCAAAATGCTCTGATAATACACAATTAGAAGAACTGAATTGTTGTGAATAGGGTATAACTAACCATCTTTATAGTACCAAATTATTTTTTACATCTTTTGAGGATAAAATTGAGCATTTTGGTTAAAAAAATATAAGAACAACAAAAATCTATTGAGGCTCTAGGTCTAGATGTAAGTAAATATGTTTTGAGGAGAGAAGCAAATATTTAACCCAAAGGATGCAAAGCTGATATAATTTTGCTGTATTTTACTTCTGACATGTTAACATCAGGTCCTTCCCATCAGGCTCTTCTGTTCCTTTGAATGACCAGAGCCCTGGGAATCTGCACCATCCACGTGCCAATGTGCATGGACTACAGCGTGGTCCATTCAACTGTTTCCTGATAAACTCTGCTCATCTCATGAGTCAGATCATGAGCTTCCTGGGAACATGGCCAGGGCTACTTCTATGTTGCTATTCCACACCTTGCATCGTATTTCACATATGGTCAGTTGAATGAAATGAATAAAAGAATAAACAAACTTTAAAAATTTCTCTTTCTCATAATTTCTAATCTCACTGGATGTCCCAACCCAGACCTCTATTTGCCATTCTCTGTCTTACCAACAAGTAAATAAAAGCAAGCAAGCAAGCAAAAAAACCCACATTTTCTTGTTTTTCTTATTACAAGCTTATCTTATATTACTAAGCCCCCACAAAGAGATACAGCTTAAGGAAACATTGCAGCATGTAGGGGCAAGAGTGCATTTTATGTTTATAAGACGACATTTACATGTTTGCTTCACCATTATTTTGATCTTCTGGTTCATGATACTTTCGGAATAATTACTTAGAAGGTCAATTAATATGGACTCATGGCATGTATTTGTGACAAATACATGACATGAGAGTTGTCTAGGGAAAATCATTAATGTGTTTATGAGTAAAACCCTCTGGAGACTGGCACACAGTTGCTGCTTTTAATGCTCATGCTCTCAAGTCCCTAGTTTTGCACTGGAAGCAGGATATGCACCTTAACTGGCAGTGTTTCACCTTAATTGAACATAGAAAGCATGGTCCAGATAACAGCACTCAATAACATGAAACTTCACATTGAAAATAAACTGACAGTTCAGGTACATAAAACATGGCGAGACGGTTTCAGTCTAATCCTAGGGACTGAGGGAAAGTGTTCAAGCAGGAGCTGACCCACACGGAAAACCACTTACCCAGGATTTGCTTGCTCCTTCACTCTGATCCAAGGCACCAGGAATTGAACAATATTTTATATAAACACTGAGTTCTCATGCAAAATCACATAACAGCATTGAATTCTCAAAGAAAATTTTAAAAGTGCATTTATAAACTGAAGAAAATATTTATTCCAGAGCAAGCACTCAGTGGAAGAAGAAAGCATAATTATAGCTTTAAAGGATTTTAATCAGAAATGTCAACTTTGAAATACATGGGATTTAATTAATATTCATAAGATAAATTTAATGCATATTGAATACTACATAATGAATATGTATTGAGTAATATCTACTACATAATATATACTGAAATATGGAAGTATAACTTTAGGGAACATAACTTTAATAGGAAGAAAACCCTAAGAGTACAAATCAGAAAAAAAGAGAGATAACAGTAATCAGAAATTTCAACAGATTAAAATGTATTTTAAGTGGAAAAAAAATTATGTATGGAATATCTAGTAGATTTAAAAATATATATATTTTTTATTGATTTCAGAAAGGGGAAGGGAGAGAAAGACAGAAACATCAATGATAAGAGAATCATTGATCAGCTGCCTCTTGCATGCCCTCTACTGGGGATCAAGTCTGCAACCCGTGCATGTGAATTGAACCCAGGACTGTTCAGTCCCCAGGCCAACGCTCTATACACTGAGCCAAACTGGCTAGGGCCCTAGTAGATTTTGTTCTAACATTGGATTGAATATATTCTTGACCATATTTTAGATGTGTAAACCATGTATAAATGCACGATTTTTTTTCTTTAAACCAGAGACTGCCTTATACTTGACCATGAAGAGGCATTAAAAGTACTTAATCAGCCAAAATCATTATATATTTGCAAGTAAGTTTGGTTGATTTCACTCTTACCTTGACATTTTATGGAAGAAAAGTAATAACATTTAATACTGACATTCAATGTCTTAGGAGACTTACAGTCCCATGACCGACTGCCTCCACCCCCATTTGTGCCATACAGGGATGGGAATATGTTATGAGCTTGAAACACACATTCTCGTTTACCTGAGACAGTGACTGTCGGAGTCGTGCCATCTGTGTGCTGTGGCCTTTATTGTGATCCTGCTCAGAAACCATCTGCTTAAGCTTCTCCTTCTCTATAGCTATGCTATTAAATGCAGACTTCAAAAGGGAATGAACTGGGTGGGGAGAAAAGTGAAAAACAAAGATCAAATGGCCAGAAAGAATGTCCAAAATTAAAAACTTTTTCGCATTTTAACGCATCCATAGATGTTTTCTGGAAAGGTTATATTACAGCCTAATTAAAAGTCAGTTTTAAAATTGAATCTTTCATAATACTTATACAAAAAACAAATATGGTAATGGTAATTATTCAGGGTGAATAGCATTTCATACCAGATAAGCCAACAAAGACTTGGGAGCAGCATACTAATTCTAAATATCAATATTTATACATTAATTCACAATTCCTAGAAGGAAAAGGGAACAAGTTTTACTGTGCCATAATTGATGAGAGCATCTGAGCAGTTCTGTGTACCATGAAGACACACACACATTATTTAAAACTACCCAAAAATTATTCCCCAAAAGTGTGCACCCCAGAGAGAGCATTTTATAAGTCCTGCCTGTAGGGACAGAAAAAAAAGGCTTTCTTTTTCTTTGTTGTAGCCTTCTACAATTTATGAGAAGCACCTGACAATTAAACCGCAAGATTGTTAGCTCCTATGATTCAAACAGACACTCTGCTCTAACTGGGAAACAAGATAAGCTACTCTCAAGGCTACATTCTTGCATATCCCTCCTCCCTGCTGTTTTTATAACTCAGGGATAATTCGCACCATGGGGTCTCTAGTTAGTAAAAAGTTCCCTTCCCCCATCCCCTTCAAACACACCTCTTTTGAACTTTTAATAACTTTTACTCTAAGCATGTTTTACAGGCTTAGGAAAAATATTGATAAGACACCTCCCTAGGACACCTGCCTGGACTGTCTCCTGAAAAACAAACCAACTATAATTTGTTCAAGACAACTTCCCTGATGTCTACTCAACTTCAGCCCCAAATTCCCCTCCCTTCCTTGTTGCTTAGCAACAGCCTCTGCTTAGAAGAGCAGGCTGCCATTTACTTCTTGCCCTGTATTGATTAGCAATACTTAGTCCTTTCCCTTCAGGGAAAGTAAAATAAACTTCCTCTCTACATCTCTTCTTTTCATTGTGAGTTCTTTCATAGCCTATCACTGCCAACAAAAAGCAGGCAGCTGATCTAGAAAGTGCTTACTAGTTCTCTTTGAGTTAGGAACTGATGTGGTCTTAAGAACAGTACCTGCAATTCTTTCTCAGCCAGGAATATCTTGATGTTAGAAGTATTTTGATTTAAAAGTAACAATAAAAATTCTAGTTCCCTTCCCAACTCCTGCATACCTAACAACATACATTGGTATAATCTGAGGCAGTCTTTAATTTTAAATTACAAAAGGTTGAATTTACAACTCTCATCGTTACAATAACAGAATTTCTATAATATACAAGATCTACTAAAAAGAGGAATTTCCTTATTTGAGAAAGGTTATTTTTTTCGAAGTGGAAAATTTTAGCATAAACACTGGCCCATATTAAAAGAGGAAAAATGGTGGGATAACAAGGGACTAACAACCTATCGATTTATTGCTGCATTCTCTCCATCTTCAATTTAAAGGTAATAACTTGATATACATCAATCCCATTGGCAGCTGTAAAAGCAGACTCTCAGTCATTTCGAAATCCATAATTCTTTCTAAAGGGTTCACTCAACAGTCATAGAAAAGCCCATTCCCCGCCCCTAGCACAGTTGAAAAGAAAATATGTTGTTTCAAAAGGCTTTAAAATCCTATTGAAACTTGGATTTCCTGAAAGCCTCAGGATTGCAACTAAATTCACAAAGCTTCCTTGGGACTACCTTCAAATGTACTCATCTTCCTTTAGCAGCTGCACTGTACTTAACTCACACTTGTCTCATTCTACCTGCTCCTACACTCCCTCTCCCAGTATGAGTAAAAGTTGCTGGCTCTACTGACTGTAAATCAGTGCTATTTTATAAGCAAAATAATATTACTCTAGTCTAGTGACATAATTAGCATCCAGCTAAGAAATGTAATAAAGGTGAACTAGGAGTAAAAGAGCAGGTGAAAGAGGGTTGGCACTCCAGAGTCTCAACTGAGAAACCTATAGAAAAAAAGGGGGGGAGATGATTTAGCTTAGTTGTTTTAGGATTATAGAATTAAAGAAATATCTGATGGTGTATCTGTGCTGATGGTTTGAGAATACAAATTTTTGTTGACTTCAACATTCCCAGCCTGGCTGGCCTGGCTCAGTGGTTGAGCACCAACTTATGAACCAGGCAATTCCCGGTCAGGGCACATGCCTGGGCTGCGGGCTCCATCCCCATTGTGGGGTAAGCAGGAAGCAGCCGATCCATGTCTCTCTTTCATCAATGTTTCTATCTCTCCTCTCTCCCTCTCCCTTCCTCTCTGAAATCAATAAAAATATATTTAAAACAAAAGCATTCCCAGAGGTGCCCTCCATGTGCTCCCTTTGGTTTCCTGTGCCACCCGGCTCTTGAGTATTGGCTGAGATGTTCCATTTAACACACATTTTCAAGAATAATTTATAACCTATTACCAGCAGCCCCAGGGGAAATAAATGTGATTAATTTACAGTAAGGTGTTAGTGACTGAAAACAACACACGGCATACTTTCTCTAAGAGATTATGCTTTAAAAAACAATGTATTAGAAGGTACTAACTTAACTCAAAAGTGCATTTCCATGGCTGAAATGTACACACCACAGCAGTAAGGGACAGGGTTATTTTGGGAACCGAGGCTCTTCTCCGTAAATACATACTGGACTGCTCAGTCCACCTCCACTCCACTATCCTGCTGTTTATTTATCACATCCTACTCCCTGTGGGTGACAGCAATTGAACTTATGCAACATGACTTGTTACATTTTCACACTGAAAAAGAGACTCCAAGGTGTGGCCTATTTCCCCTCCTCTGGAATCTGTACTGGTTTGTGAAGCTCCGACCAGCTGGCCTTGAACAGGACCTGCAGCTTCCACTCCAGCCCGCTCCATTCTTTTGAAGCCCTGAGCTGCCATGAAAAGGGACATAGTTGTGTGCAGCTTTCTGGCTGTCCAACCAAATTGCCAAGCCCATGGGTGAAGCCACCTTGGATATTTCAGGCCAAGGAATAGCACTGAGTGAGTGCAGTCAAAGCCATGTGGCACAGAACTGCTTAACTGAGCTCTGCCAATTCCTGACCCACAAACTGTGAAGTGAAATCAATGAGTTGTTTAATAAAAAAGGAGAAAGATTCAAACAGAATCAATTTCTATTTTTTCCTTGCTAAAAATAACCCAAAATTATGTATTAAATTATAACTAAAAGACAGTGAAAAATGTTGAGTAGTGGTGGCTGCTGGCCTGTCCAGGATAACTCTTTGTCTTTCTTCCTTCCTCACTGCCCCACCACCAATGACACTTTCTTTACTCAGTCAAAACAGTAAACCTATGCTTTGTGTTGTCCCAAGAAGTAGGCATTGTATCCTACTGCATTCTGTATATAGAACTCCAACCAGTATATAAACCATTTCATCTTTCCCCACGGCCACCTAGACAAGGATAAAGGAGTCAAAGGCAACCTCTTGTGAAAGAAGAGTACTTCCTGAAAGGGCACGTCAGAGTTGGTGTTACCTTTCTGTGCAATTAGACAGAATTCTTCTTGAAGTTTTGTATAATCTGTTGAACTTTCCAGAGGGTCAGTGAGGTGGCTAGGGGGAGTCTGAAATTCAATGTCTGCACAAAGGTTGGGGTTGGAGGAGTGCAAGCGAACCGGTGACATGGTGGCACTGAAAGGAACCTGAAAGGGGAAGAATCATTAATGAGCAAAAGTGCACTGTGCATTCTCACACACAGAAAAGATCTCTTCCCGTCTTCCAAATAACAGAGTCCTCTCCGGTGACACACACGGAGACACTCATTTACTTTGCAGGTGGTGGGGGTGGGAGGAAGTCTCATTTCCCATAGTGGATTTAGGACTGCTACTGACTCACTGGCTTTTCAGTGGTACAGGGTGAGGTGACTCCAGAATGACAGCAAGAAAAGGCACAACTGCAGGTAAGTTTCCGTCTGAACCCACAGCTGTATCTAAAAAATCAATGGCAAAAAACACTAAGCTGTGACGTGGCTGTCTTTGTCTTACAGAGTCTGGGTACTCGTGGCAGAGGACTTTTTATGCTCACTGCTTTCTGAGCTCACCCAACAGGTAAAAATTCAAGAGGCACACATACAGGAAAATTCACTTGTTCCATAGCCATTAGATAAAACATAAATAAGTTTAGTAGTAAATATAATGGCTTAGAGAGACTCACAATTAAGTTTGAAACTGATTTATCAAAATGTTTCTAAATAACATATATATTGCATAATTTACTGTAGTCTACCTTTATATGTTAATACAATGCTGTTACATGTATGAGCATGGCTTATTACCTGGCCAATATAGAAAAGCATTAAGTAAAAAAAGTCATATTACTATAGAATTTTCCAAATGGCTAGAGATACTTCCCTGTCCAGGCTGGATCTAGACTGGATTTGTGATGGGTGAAGGCAAAGCACATTGCCCTCTCCTTCTAGAACATTCTACCTGACCATTACAAATGCTGTCAGCCAAACATTCTTGGAAAACGAGAATACCAATTCCTCTTGTAAATAAAACTAGTAACCTCCCCTAGCTCTTACTGCACAGATGTTCATTCAATTATCTTCAAGAACCAGACTCTTAGACTCCTTTGCAAGCTGAATTTTATATAAATGATAGCATTACTCATATCCTCTATCTAACGGAAAATATGCTGTGGGAGGAAGAAACCAATATCTTGTCTGGTGTGTATCTCAGAACCTGGTCCTTTCCCTCCATTTTTAAATATTTGCTTTAAACTTCCCGATAGAAAAAAAGAGAGAATGAACACAAACTAGTGCATGTGCACGGTGGATATGGAGGCCAGACAGAGGAGTTGGAGAGAACCAAAAAATCTGACCAAGTCGTAGTTTGTGGATGTGGGTAAGGGCAGTTGAGACTGGACGGAGGGTCCTCTGGATGTAACTTTGCCTTGGTAGGAAGTTATATATCTCAAAAAGATACCAAGGCTTCCTGGGGAAGGAAGTGAGCATGAAGCTTTCCCCCCTATGTTCCGCTACCCTAACCATGTGAACGTATGTTATCTGAATCATTTGGTATCTGGATTTATCAAAGTAACTATCTCATCCTCCATGGGGAACTTGGTTGCACTGGGCCGGGAGATGTGCACAGCTCCTTCATCTCATCAAGCTCAGTTTCTGACTGGCCACAGAAGAGATGCACGCACAGGCAATACACACAATGGCAGAGAAGCTATTTGAGAAAATGGAGTCCTTAGGCTTAATACTTTGCTGGAATCTTGTCCAGGTCACTTGTGAGAACATTAACTGAAGTCCTTTGGGGATGCTGATAAAGGAATGGGATTTATATGGGCGAGTATTTAAAGGTAGATATAGGAAATTTCTGACCTTCGCTGGAGTGATGCTAAATCTAGAAAGAGCAGCCAGTCCATAACCCTCTATGAAGGACAAAGAAAACCCCTGGGGAGTGTGGTGGAGATCAGGAGGTTCTTGGAAGAGGCTGTACCTTGAGGAAATGGTTAAGTCAGAAAGTTTCAGATTTAAGGATATGGTTTCCCAATATAAAGAACTAGAAGAGCATTGAGAAACAGGAATGTGGGTGTTTGGTGATGGGGAGTGTAATGTGTTGATGATCAAGAAAAGGGGTTTGTTTTATCTACACTCGGTGCCTTCAACACTCCATGGACTGGCCTGGCATTGAAGAGGGGTGTCTTCCCTGGCATTGCAGGGAGGTGGGCAGGGAGGTGGCTGTGTGAGCTGGTGAGAGGCTTTGATGGGAGACATGGTATAGCGGAGGCCCAGGGAGCACAATTAGGACCCAGACTTGTCCCTGAGATCACAGCCTCTCCTAAAATTTGGAATTAGATTATCAGAAGAAAACCACAAACTACAAACTTATATTTTGAACATAGTGGAAGTTTAAATTGGCAATTAAATCAGTCAACATGGGTTTGTATATAACTCCCAGGGAAAGACACCTGGAATGCTGCATTCAAACTACATTCAGGCCCCTGAGATATTAAAAACTAATTACTTATATGTTTCCTACTGAAAATGTTTATATTTATATCTTCTTTGTTTTTGTTGTTGTTAAAAGAAGTATAAGGAATGAGCCATCTGATAGAAGAATACATGAAACAAAGTTGAGAATACAAAGTGGAATGTATTAATATAACTCTAATTGAGTATCTCTTCAGTCTGGGGACTTAGTGTTTTACTCATCAATCTAGGTATTATGGGATTACAGAATTCAAGTGGTAACTAGGTTCTCCGTCAGTGAAGGCTGGAATGGGAGCTGTCTACAGCTCTCAATGTTTGTACTCAGGACCCTCAGCACTGGATGTGGCCTTTACAGCCTGCTCAGGAAAGAAATATAGGGCTTTCCTTGAAATCCTGTGACAGGGAGGAAGCCTGATCCTGGAATGTTCTGGTACCAGTGACCACAGTTTGGAATGGAGATGTTAGGAGATGCTTTTAACACGTGTCTATGAAGAAATTAAAAGACAAATGGATTGACAGGAGCTACAGGCACTGAAATTTAGCAATGGTAAACAAGTACGAATAAGAGAACACATAACAGCAGGTCTAAGTGCAGATGACTCACAGAGCCAGCGGAAAGGTCTGCTGCTGTTACTCTGCATTGTGTGAGCAGGGACCCCATGGGGAGTGCTGACTGCCTGGGACTCTCAGAGTCAATCCATGCAGAGGGGCCAGTGTTTCTCCTTTTCCACCCACTATTCTTTTGAGTCTGGCTGATGTTGCAAGTGGACCATTTGGTGTTAGTGCTAGGGAACAAGAATAAATCTCTGAAACATCTCATTGGGTGCACTTTTCATTGGCAGCCAATCTCAGCTGCCTCAGACACCCACGTGGGCAAGAAAAAGGAGTGACCTGTAGTCATTTGGAAGAATTATAAGTAAAAGGTACTGGCAGGTTAGGATGGGCTCAAAAAGTGTGGGGTCACGTTAGTGTTGGGAAGAGGAAGGAGAGCCACTGTAATAAAAGAAATAGGGGTGAGTCACCAGTGTCAGGTCACTGAGTTATGGGTGAGGGGCCAAGGGGCCACTGAGGGTCCTGCTAGATGTTGCTATGCTCTGGTGTGCATGAAGTTATAAATTTCAGAGGGTTTAGAATAACCTCCCCCCAAAAAAACTATTCCTGAATTCATTGCTAAATGTTGCCAGTAACTTTTCTCATTAGATGCATCTAGGTTATTCTTAACTTCTATGGTCACGGCTACCCTGAGAGGTAGGCATGAATCTTTTAAAAGCCTTTTCTCTTCTATTCTCAACTTTTAAAAACTATAAACCCATTCTATTCAAATAGGTTCTATTCCCAGCTTTATTATATTCACCATATGTATCTGCCATTAAAAAATGAACACAGTGGAAACATTCACTTCCCTACATGACATCTTAGAAGTACATTATTCAACGAAACATTAGTATTTTCCTCTCTATACTGAGATACTGTTCCCTAACAATCACCTGATTTCTTTATTTATAAATGAAAGATTACATTTAAGAATTATTTAACTGATTATACATCTCTTTACCATGTAGGTGGCATGTACTTTATTCATCTGCATTTGAGTATATGCATAAGACATACATTAACATGAAATTTATTTCAATAATTTGTTTTTCCTAATATTAAAAAAATATGAGTTTAAGAGTCAGTCACTGGTTCATTTCATAAGCAAAAGCAATTCTGTTTCTCGAACAATCCAACCAAGTACCTCGATAAAATGCAAGAATCAGTTGCCAATCATAAAGTAGAAAACCAATCTTTGCACCAGTACCCATTCTCCTATAATACAATAAAAACCTTTCCATATTTTTCAGCAATTCTAATCTTAAACTATACCACTAGCAAGAGTCAATACATACCAAGAGCCAAAAGACTAACATACATAATTGTTATGAACTTGTACTCTATTTAAAAAGTGGATAGGATGTCATGATTAAACAAATATTATGATTTACTTTTTTCCAGCAAAGGGTTCTTGTAATTGCATGTTCTGCTTTATGCTCCATACGGACAGTTCACTATTCTTCACACGTTTTCATTTTAAATTTGTTATTTGCCTTATCTACCTCAATACTTCCTCTGACCTTCTAACATCTTTTCCATTTAAAATAGAAAAGCCAAACTAACTTCTTCATATGGATTAAACATCATCTAACTTTGTGGTTGTTCTGCTTTTATTATATTTTCTGTTTTTCAGCTTACAAACAATTTTCCCTTGCTAAGTGTAACTCATGTAGCCATTTGGAGATGACATCAAAATTCACCTTTCTTACCCTCTCATTTCTTTATTCTCACATCCTGTTCAAATAGTCACATTGCTACAAAAAAGCACAATTTATGTCTGTAGTAACATGACTTTTCTGAGAAAAACAGACAAATAAACAATGTTGTTTAAGGAAATCCCACTCCACAAGTTTTACAACCTTGAACTGAAATTATTTCTTATATGGACAGCAGAAATAGAGAACCGGATTGTGGAATAGTTTACCGACTGACACACCAATGTCCGTGTCCACTCCTGCCATGCAAAGGCACCCAGAGAGCATGCAAAAGCTATGCCAACACAGGAATGAGCCAGAGTTGACGCTGTCACATATAAGTGGCAACATTAGAACAGGGGAGGTGGCACACGCACACAGTTTCTCAACGTTATTAAATGTCCACTTGAGATTGAAATCCACTCACTGTTGTAGCCACTGCTGCTGCTAGCCTCTGCCGGCGCCGGGTTGAGCCGAACTGGCTCTTCACAGATGGCCCTTCCTGACAGTGAATGAGAGAAGAGGAGGGAGGAAAAATCATGGGATGAGGCAGAGAGAGGGCAGGGTATGGGAGGACGGAAGATAATCAGACATGGGTGAAGGGGAGTTTTTAACTGAAGTTGACTTTTCCTAAATCTTAGCATTCAAAAGAGCTCTAAGGGGCATTCAGGCTATGAGAAAAGTTCATTCTTCTTATCACAGAATAACCAAACACATAAGTCTATTAGCTAATATAGCCCCCACCCCAAAAAGAGATGGAAGGTATAAATTGACAAATGGCTTGTGCTTTCAAGGTAAAAGTACATTTAAATACTGTTTTATTCATGCAATGTCATGTTATATGAAGTCAAAAGGCATTCACTAAATGGAAGCAAAAAAAAAAATGTTCAGGAAAAAGTAACTAAAAAATAATGTGCAAAAATTAAAATGAACAGGTTCTCATGGGCGCTTCTGTTGGCCAGGCAGAATGTTTTTGTTTCCGGAGGAAAAAGTAAGGGTCAGGGATAGCAGAAATCTTCAACTCCCCATTTATTCCCTTCCTATGAAACTCGCTGAAATTCCACATTAGGGATGGCGTTGGGATTTTCAGGTTGAAGAATTTTCCAAGCGGATCCTCACACCATAAGAAAAAAAATCTCAGTTTTCTCAGTGTGTGGGGACAATGCCTACAAAAATCAGCCATGAAAACCTGAAAGCATAGGATTCATTCAGTGATGGGCAGCTGTGCATAAACTGGTAGAAGAATCCCTGAGCTTTCTTTCTTTTTTTCTCTTCTTGGGCGGAATTAAGGAATAGTGACATTTCCTTCTAACTACTCAACTCTGCCTCCATGGGACAGATCCTGGCTCTTGGGCTGTGAGCAATATTTTTGATGCCAGTTAACTGAAATGCACTTAAGAGTCATCATACAGCCCAGATAGAGAAAAACAGCAAGATTGCTTTAGTCGTTAACAACAGAAAAATATTTTAAATCCCTGTATCTCCAATTCTCTTTATAGTTGCCAAATTACAATCGTAATTCTCTTCCAAGTTCTTAAATCTTCTGCGTACGTATATGATATGTACATATGTATTTGTTTTCCACCAAAATATTTTCTGTACAAAAATCTCTGTATGCTTAATGTAGTAAAAAAGAACTTATTTAGAGCCTACAGTGTAATCTGAGCATCTGTGAGATCTAAGATGGCTACACATGAACAACATCCAGTCATTTATCTCCTACTCACACCTCTTATCATTCTTCCTCTCCAACAACTAGGGATCTAGTATGTAATTCGTGCTATTAGCAACACAGGAAACTGGCAGTTCTCTCTTATACAGCAACCCTTTCAAAACAATTCTGTTCTTGCAGTTAAAACACAGCTCAACTATTACTGTACAAGGATGATATTGGAATTTTTATTAGAACCAGAAAATTTGAAGTTTGGGAGACAGGAAGTCCTTTTTCTAAAAGGTAATCTCCACAGAGCCTTCTGGGACAAATGTTGCCTTCAATGAGTTACACAATGGATTCCTGAGGCTAGCATCCCAATGGCTTCTCGTGGAAATATGGTCATAACTTTCACATTCAAATCAATAGCACAATCTAACAACCTATGTAAGAATACGCAATTAAACACCCAGTATAACATGTTCATTTTTACTCTCCTGGGGTCCATTTTTCAAATGATGTTTTATAATTATTTCAAAATGAGAACTGCTACAGAATGCTGAACGCAAATTCAGTGAAAGCACCAATAATGACAACAGCAATAACAATAACCGCTACCACCAACAGTCTAGGTTCATTCACAAATGGCTGGTATTCTAAAAATTATAAACAGGGGATGGAAAATGAGCCACTCACTGCAAAGCCTCTCAAGTTGGCTATAACAGTGACTATCAGAGCGAGTGGTTCAAGGAGTCAGATGATCATGGGCTCAAACAAGTATGTGGCACCATCAGATGGAATTCCCATGATCAAGAATCACTTAAAACAGGAGGGAAATTCTGTATATTAGAGTGGGAGGAGGTGGCAATCCATGACAGTAAAAGTAAATGTTATGTCTCACTGTGGGTAAAATTCTGATGAGTAATGGCATTTATATTGATCATAGTCATTCCTGGTTAATCTTATGGTTCCCCAGCCTAAGGGATCCTGGAAGGCCTATTGGTTTGAGTGAGCAGAAAAGGTCCAGAGATGGTACCAAATTCTGCAGCCTTCCCCCACCATACCTTTTGTTTTACCAGTCAGTCCATGTGCAAGTAGAGTTTCTCTGGGGATGATTAATAGCTTACTCCTGGCCCCAAGTCTGTTTATTTCCAGTTGGAGATGCAATTAAATCTACTTTTGTAAGTTTAAAGTTTTCTTTGAGTGTGGGGATGAGTTGATTCCAACTTCCCTCAAAAATAATTAATCCAGAATCACAAGGGCCATTTTGTTATACTTTTGGCAAAACAAAAGCAAACCAAAACAGCATAAATAAAAACTTAAAAACAAAAAAGCACTCCCCCCCCCAAAAAAAAATGTTGCAGTGGTATGAATGAAGAATATTTGCCTGCTTTTTTGAATAATTTCTTCTAATGACTTTAAAAAATCTTCATACACTTCCTGCACATTGAAAAGCACATCTGTAACTGTGGGTATTCAGAGTTCATCCCATTTCCTTCAGGAAAACTGAGCAATATGGGGACGATGGTGGCCTCGTGGCCACACAGGGTGGCTAGGGGCACTGCACCCAGACTCACTGAGAACCAATCAAGACAACAGCTGTGAATGGAAATCTGTTCAATGGCAAACCTTATAAAAACAAGATTAAAATAATAGCTAATTATAATCAACAATTTTTATAATGGTTCCTTTACCTGGTTATAATAACCATAGACACCAGGATTTAGAAAACAAACAAAAAAACAGCCCTAGCTGGTTTGGCTTAGTGGATAAAGCAATGGCCTGGGGACTGAAGGGTCCCGGGTTCGATTCCGGTCGGGGGCACATGCCTGGGTTGCGGGCTTGATCCCCAGTAGGGGCATGTAGGAGGCAACCAATCGATGAGTCCCTCTCATCATTGAAGTTTCTATCTCTCTCCCTCTCCCTTCCTCTCTGAAATAAATAAAAATATTAAAAAAATAAAAAATAAAAACCAGCCACAAAACTAGACAATCATGTGCTCAAAACAAATGAAACTGCCAAAAGCAATTGTAGGTAATTTTCTTGTGAAGTCATTTGGCACATTTGTCTCTGCAGTACTAATTTTCCGAATAGAGGGGAAAACATACTGAACAAAGGAACACAAGAAACTGTGTTCATTGAATGTGGACATTCTAAATAAACCATAAATTTTTAGTGCTTATGAAAACTTATTTTCAAAAACATCAGATTAGCAAGCAAAGCAACAAAGAGTTTGTTATTTACACATTCAGAATTATGGCACAAAAATGTTATCAATAAAGTCAGAATTAGTTATTTATTCAGAAGACATTGATGAATTCTGCAAAGCAGTTCCCTTTACCTTTGTATTAGAATATAAATTGATTTATAGTGCAATAGAAAGCAAAGCAAAGTCATAAGTTGAATTTTGATTGTGCCAGGCAAGAGTCCTTTATAATATACAGCTAGGATCAGAGTATTAGAGATTCTAGTTTATAGATCTAAAAATAGTATGACTTATGGCATAAGAGGTTTTAGGCATTTACCATATTTGGTATCATTGCAATAAAATAACAAAATAGGATCTTATTTTAAAATTATTCATAATAAATAAATAACATTGAAAATAAATTTAAAGTCAGTTTATTATGAACAATTATACTCCAGTTCAGATTTTAACCATGATTGTTGATGGATGGCCAAATAATATCTATTTTTATAGAATTCTAAAACTTTAGAGTTGAAAGAGAATTCAGAGATCATTACATTAACTTCTTTACTTTACCCAGGAACAAACAGAAGCCCAGAAAATTTCAGAGAAATGCATGAAATTATATTGCCAGGAAATCACAGTAATCAGGCTAGATCCCAGGTTTACTGATTTCCAATCTATTGCAGCTCACACTCTTTTATTGACAGGTAAAAATTTGGCTCTTTTAAGATCTATTATATAAAAATGAGTGTACATTACAACCCACTGAATATTCAGTTGATATTTTTAAGATGACTTTTTTAAAGCTATATTATAATGGTTCTAAGGCCATAACAGAATAAAAATGCCAATTTATAACCATATTAAATAACTTTTACCTTTATTTTAAACTCTTTTTACTTAGATCAGAGTACAAAGTATAGATTTTCCTCTATTTTTGGATAATATAACTTAGTCTGAAAAGCACTGCATTTAAAGCAGTTAAGCTGCTGTAAACCTTTTAATTTCCATGAACTGATATGTAAAGACTATACAAGTATGCAAAAATATGAATGGAGGAAAAGTAAAGTCTGTACCTGCAGTTGTATTTTTGTATCTTTGCTGACACTTTTTGTTCTCCATCTTCTTGTGACCCGCTTGTCTTTCTTTGAAATATCTACACAGTTAGCCTACATTACACAAACAGTTAAAAGCAACAAAGTATTGTTAAGTTCATACATATACAAAACAGGCCTAGACAAAGAGAGCAGAGCAAGTTAGTCAAAACTCACTGTCAGACACCTAAAGCAACCAGCCAGGAGAAGGCATTATCTGATGCACAATGGGCATCCAAAAGCAAAGACGAGAACTTAACATAAAATACATTTTTCTGCTCTCCAAAATGAAAGCAGGATTAGAGATCTGTAGCTTTTTTTTTTCTACATGAAAAGATGGTCATAATTCTGAGAGCAGAGCATCTAAGTTATACCTTCAAAGCTATCATTTTAAATGTAACACAAATATAGAAGAATAATTCAGATTTTTATTCTTTCTAGTTTGTATTGAAATGTAAAACATTTCAAATTAGACATCTAACCACAATGGCACCAAGATTCCAAAATACTAAGAATGATTCCAGAATAGAAACTAATCTACATTGTAGTTATTTCCCTTTAATGTTACCTTAAACATTCACGGAACAATCTAGTAAAAATTCCGAGTTAATATATTAAGGTCCTTTTACCAGCAGTAATATGTTTACCTGCATGTCAGTAAAGTTGGGTGCTGACTGAGTTCTCTGAAGTATTTCCAAATTTTGCAGGAGTTTGCTAAGTTCCACAAGGTTTGACTGGCAGTGTGCAAGGTCTAACAAAAACCAGAAATAAAAGTATGTTAGCACTGGGCAGGGAGTGGTGGTGGTGGTAATAAATCTATCCAAACAATGACAAATATGATTAGGCAGAACCATGTTTATATATAATGGTGATACTGGCAAATGAAAGAGAAAAAAACCCCACACAGACCCTTCTCTGATTTAGAACTATAAAACCACTGATTATTATTAGATGACTTCAAAGTGCACTCCTGCAAATTAGCAGCTATTAGTGTAGAGAGCCTTTAAAATTTCAGACCAATTGTGTATGCTCCCTTTCCTGCTCAGGTGGCCCTTGTCACACAAAAACACATTCAAGGGAACTTCAGCAGTTGTATGGTTTTACTGTTAAGAACCTGTCTACCAGGAGGGTTAATGCGGGCAAAAGGGGGTACATCTGTGATACTTTCCACAATAAAGATAAATAAATAAATAAAAAGGACCTGTCTACCTGTTCCTAAAATAATTTACAAGGTGACTACTTGGAATATGGGTGGGGTCAAAGTCAAGTTCAGAAAAATAAGATGGAATACAGAGTCAGATGAATGTATTTATCTTTAATTTAGCTCACAACAATGCGACAATGCATGATTTCTTTAAAATCTATTAGAGATGTTACACTCAACAAAACTAAAGATTCTCAAAGTGTGTTGCAGGGCCCAGCAGGAGCAGCATCATCTGGCCATGAAACCCATTCCATTTGAATTGCTTAGAATGAAGAAATAACTTTTAATTTTATTTTTAATTTTTTGATATATTTCAAAAAATGAACATTTAAAGATTTGCACATTGAAATATCACACAAAAAAATGACCTTTAGTATGTGAAAGTCACTACATCAAGGATATTGAGTTATTAGTATTATTTACTCAATTAGTGATATTAAGAACATGGCTCCCAGTTATGTGACGTCTTCTGCATGTGTACTGTTTATGACGAGGCATGTGCGTAAATCTGTAAAATTATAAAGTGACCGTTCTTAGTTTTGTGGCAGTTGGTGAAAATCTCACTTATATTGTCTTTGTTTCTCATTAAATCTCGAAGATCTGAATTGTTATGAATGTGGTATAGGCAACAAAATATTACTGTTAAATGTGGCTAAAGGTTAGCTGGGTCAAATAACAAAGGTAGTTGTGTTTGGGAGAGTTTTGACATTTTGGAGGATTTTTTTTGTCACTATAAAATAAAAGAGAGAGGTGAATACTAAGACTCTTCATAGAGGACTGAGAATCTCTGCACAGTTCAGGGAGAGCAATTCATCTGAAGGCCAGGCCACACCTTAGTCCCTCCTTTTAGCAGCATCTGCCTCAGGAGGGGGCCCAGGGCTGTTCAAGTGCTGCTATGGTCCCTCCAGGGAACTCCTGGCTATCCATCGCCTTCAATTTCTTCAGAGAGGGAAGCACCCAATGAAGATGGGAAAAAGAGAATAATGGAAAGGCCAGTGCCCTTCCACTGCTCCCGCCTCTGCCCCCACCTTCAGGGGAGGCAGCACCCTTGTATGCCCCGTCTTCTTCCCTTTACAGAAAACAAGGCAAAGTGGCGCTGAAGGGTAGAAAACAGAAGATAAAAAGGGAAAAATGAGGGAGAAATGCGTGCAAAGAAGGAAGGGAAGGAGAGAAAAAACCGGCTAAAAGGAACCTACACTTCAACGTACCTTTAAAGAAACAAAATTACCTCGTAAGTGAGGTGCTGGTGAGGTGATTACCTAACATTGTCTATCTATGGAGTCTTCTATCCAGTTAATATTATATTCATATTTCTTAATAATTGTGATTACCCTACACAAATGGAGAAGGTTTCTGGAGACGAAGAGGCTCAGACATGGCAGAGGGAGGGAATCACGTATTAGTTCAGAGTGTTTAATAACGGACCCACAGTGGAACACCTCTAACAGGTAACTGTAGATATAAGATACAATATAATTTAGCCAAGTATTGCAAGCAAGGCAATGCACAGGTGTGATGGAGTGCTGGGGCAGAGAGTCAAGGAGTGAGGGTGGAGGGTACTCTTGGGACAGCACTTCTCCCATGAATGCCCCAGGGTTCAGGGACTGGGGAGGGTAAGGAAGGCAGACGGAAATTGGTAATGAGATGAGGTGAGAAGGCTGAAGAGGGTGGAAGTCAGGGTGAGGATGAAACCAGGTTCAGTACTTGTGAGGGTGCAGAACTGACAGGTAAGAAGCCCAAGTCATGGGAAGGAGAAGGACCTGGTGTATAAAAAAAAGAAAAGAAAAAAAAGTCGAGGCATCAGGGAGGTTGAGGAAGTGAAAGGTGCAGCAGCCACGATTCACCTCCTTTGTTTCTGTTGCTTGGCTTATGCTGACAGCCCACACTGGCTCAGAACTAACCTTCTGCACACCTGTCCATTTCTTCCGAGTCTTGTAACCAGGCTGCCACTTTACTCTGGCCGGTGGTGCAGGTGGCAGGGAGGCTGTTGCTGCATGGCAAGGGGGACTGCCATGAACAGCTGTTTGGTTGCACCTAAAATAAACAAACAAACAAAAAGAAGTTAAGCAGAAACAGTACATTTAAGTGATTAAAAAAAATACAAGTACTCTCAAAAGACCATTTAAAAAGAAAGGAAGAAAGGGCACAATCAAAATATGGGAGAGAGCCTCTTGGTTAAATGTGGTACATACATGCTCAGTGAAGCCAAAATTCATAAACACTAACAACACTTTCATCAGTTGCTATCCCTATTCTACACCGAATGGGACAACACTCCAGTAGGTTATATCTCATACTCTCAGGGACCTGCCAACTCAAATTCCCAATAATGTTAAATTACTCCATCAGTCGTATTTGATACAGTGTCCTCATTGCAGACTCAACTCGTGATGGCAGGCCTTTCCCTTACAAAAGCTCTCAGTATGCCCATGATCAGCTCAAGGTCGAGGCAGCCACCTGTGATTCCTAAATACTGTACATTATCCGTCAGCAAGTAACCTTGCAAATGCTTTGAATGCATGCTGAAAAGTCTAGTATATAAAAAGGTAGTCTTGCCAAGTTTATTGTTTAAAGCTGATATACTTTCCATGGAAGGTATTTTATGGGAAATAAAGTTGTATTAACTATGTAGATACTAAGCTGAGTACAGTAAATGTTCAATGGAAAGAAAAAAAGCAGAAAGTTATTTTCCCAAAACGCTGAAACAACTTTAAAACTCCATATTTAATTTTACTTTACTTTAATTTTCGATTACAAATGGCTGTGTCTCTTCTAATTTATTCTGAAGTGAAGGATGCACATACATAGCCAACACAGACTTGTTACCCACACAGGGCCACAAAGCAATTAGCATTCAGAAGTCTCATGACTTGATACTTAGAATGCAAGCAAAGTGTTAAGAAGCTCTCCTCAGATTTTATTGCATTTTGATAAATGTATTGGGAATTTTTCACTGAATTAGATCTAAGAGAATGTCATTCATAACTAGAGCAATAGATCTCCTATGAAAACCAGAGCTAAAGAGCTTTCTTATTCCAAGGCAAACAGTGGGGAGGATTTAGTTTCAGCTCTCTGTTCTTGGATATCACCCAAGTGATTTAATAAATAACAAAAGGGATGAAAATAATGTATCTTTTATCAACAGTCTGTGCCAAAGATGCAGGCAGAGGCTGGAACCATCAAAGGATTAAACATTTATATTTTTAAAATACCCAGCTGGGATACATTTCTTGTATAATTTGGACTAACTCTGGGATTCATTCTATCCTGTAATGAGAAGGCAGGAGGAAGGCAGGAGGCTCAGAGAAACTGGTCATTTAGTAAGGGCCCTATTTCCTAACCCTCTGATCTCCTGGTTCACCCAACACCTCCTTCCTAGGACTGACTAAATAGCCTTGTCACGGCTACAACCAGAAAGTTTTCAGAGCCTATGAAATACTTGAGTAATTTCCATTGAGATAATAAGAACTGAACACAGAAGTGTTTTTATTTACTCTGATTTGATTAGTCTTACAGTTACTCCATGATGTTTTTCAATGCTTTGGAAAGAAAACTTAGATATATGTATTATATACACCCTTATATAAGAAAGTAGAGAAAGGGGAATTTTCACTGAAACATTCTCAAATCCAACTCCTTGTGGCAGTCAGTTATTCACAGATGTCTCTGTTCCACCAGGCCATGTGGCTCTGGTTCAGAAAACTTAATTATCGAGTCAAAGGCACAAACAGCTGTCTCCCTGCCTGTGGTCTTAACCTTGATTTTTAAAAGGCAACACCTCTAGTTTTTCAACAACATACAAAATGAACTCTTACTACAGTCCCAAGAACGACTTCAGTCTTCCGCGATCTGGGATCCAGTATGATGGAAAGGAAACTGATTTTGATGAGGATGAGATGAGGATTCAGATCCTGGCTCAGCTGTTTAATGGCTATATAACACCTGGAAAAATTCTGCACTGTCTCTGAGCTTTTGCTATATTAAAGATTAGAGATGAATACATGTCAAATGCCTAGAACTGCCTGACTTAGTGGGCTACTGCTCAGATTCTTGGCACATCCTCTAGCCCACTTGCATTAACCTCAGGGGGAAATTTACTCGTCTCTCCCTGGGTCATGTATGTATTAAATCTCAAGGCAAAAAAGCAAGTTTCCTTTACAAAACTTTGTAGTCTTTCTATTACCACCCAGGAAGACATCAATTTCTAGGTGCTAATTAATCAAATGTTCGCCCTACTTCCAAATATTCTTAAAAAGCCATAGAAAATTAGGTTGTAGTCCATTCGTAAAAAGGAAAAGCAACTGTTAATTCTCTCTGTGATCCATATATCTACCTGATCCATACTTGTCATTAACTTTGATGTCAAATGTCACTATTGTCTTTGGAGAGCTAGTTTACAAAGAAAATCATCTCTTTTAGGTTGGTCAAATGAGACTCCGTTATGTGCCTACATAACTTTCCGAGCAATTTCTGGGCTGACTTTTATATTTCTAAGACACACCTTTCCATCCATGACAGAAACATTAGCAGCTGGTGAGGATTCAGCTGTGGAGGTTGAAGGAAATATATGAAAACTGGCATCTCTTGGTGACCTCACAATCTCATTCTGCCGGTACAGGCGATGGTGGCGCAGTTTGGAGACCCATGCATCAAACCAGTCCTGGGATTTCACCTAAAACAATGAACAAGAGAAGGTAATGGTGAAACCAATACTCTGTTTACCAGATTTCCGATATAGGCAAGTAATAATGGCTGTTGAAAAGCCTGTCAGAATGGCTATCATCAACAAATCAACAAATGACAAGTGCTGGTGAGGATGCGGAGAAAAAGGAACCCTCACGCACTGCTGGTGGGAATGCAGACTGGCAGCCATTGTGGAGAACAGTATGGAGTTTCCTCAGAAAACTAAAAATGGAACTCCCATTTGACCCAGTGATCCCACTTCTAGGAATACATACCAAGAAACTAGAAACACCAATCAGAAATAATATATGCACCCCTATGTTCAAAGCGGCACAATTCATCATAGCTAAGGTTTGGAAACAGCCTAAGTGCCCATCAGCAGATGAGTGGATTAAAAAACTGTGGTACATCTACACAATGGGAAACTATACTGCAGTAAAAAAGAAGGAATTCTTATCATTTGCAACAGCATGGACGGAACTGGAGAGCATTATGCTAAGTGAAATAAGTCAGTCAGAGAAAGATAAATATCACATGATCTCACTCATTTATGGAATATAATGAACAACATAAACTGATGAACAAAAACAGATCCAGAGACAGAGAAGCATCTTTCAGACCGTCGAACTTCAGAGGGAAGGTAGGGGAGGGTGGGGGAAAAGTGGAGAGACCAACCAAAGGACTTGTATGCATGCATATAAGCCTAACCAATGGACACAGACAACTGGGGGGTGAGGGCATAAGTGGGGGGTTTGGGGGGCAAGGGGAGATAAGGACACATATGTAATACCTTAATCAATAAAATAAAATATTAAAAAACCCACTGTCATGAAAAAACAAAAACCATCAAAAAAAGAAAAAAAGAAAGAAAAGAAAAGGAAAGCAACTTTACCTTCAAATGATAGATGTGCTCTTCTGTGTCCAGGTCTATCCTCCGAGCTTTCTTTTTAATAGACATGACCGAGAGTCCGACATCGATGCTTCCGTGGACCTTCCCTTTTTGAATCTGGAATATTTAAAACACTAGTAAAGAGGCTGGAAGGTTATATGATTAGATGTGTTCCTGTACCAAAGTGAGCTTAATGACATCTTTAATTTCTCTATGGGAAATGGAATAGCATACCTCCTTTACAAAGGGAAAAAGGTTCGGGTTCTGAGATTAAGGTCCTTACTAGTAACCTGAGGACAGATGAGGTTGCCGTGACTCTACACCAATTTCAGTAAGTAAGACTATCCATCTCTTATTCCTGTTTCTGGCATAACATATCATGTCCCTTTTTTAATAATTTTAAATTGTATAACTTATATTCCAAAAAATATGTCTTTAATGGTTCTTAAAATAACTGTGGTCAATCTTTGACCTACAGCCCAGAACATCCCCAAGTAATCAGCTAGCAGACAGCTGCTGGGACAGAACTGGACAGCTGGGACCAGAGAGCACAGAGCAGCCAGCTCTTCCTTCTGGCTGCCCTCATTTGACCAAGGACACACAGCGATTCAATGGAAGAGATGAGAACAAAACTGAACTCTGTTATTTCCCCACACCACAATGATAAGGAGGGCATTTTCCAGTTTTGCATGCAAACAACTACTTTCTACAGTAAAGAAAAATAAATTGGAATAATTTTAGAAAGTTGGGATTCCCAAGATAAGAGAATGTCTGATATGAAATAGAAATGAAGTTCATAAGATAGGTATTAAAAGGACATCGACAAGAACAAAGGTTGCTTTAAATCTCAAAACAGCACATAAAGCATAGTTTATTAAGATGCTGAAAAAAGCCTAATTGGGCTTTCTCTCCAAGACAGAAAAGTTGATTTTTATTAGTGTGCTACTTTTAGGTTTAAGCTTCCTTTGAACAACAGACATCACAACAGTTAATTAAATCTTCATGCACCAGTTTGAGATTTTATGTTAGTTTGAGCTGAAGCATGAAATACACCTTCCATGCAGCATGGAAGTTTGGTAGCGTGTTAAATATTACAGGCACAAAAATGAACAAAGCTGGTAACTACAGCACAAGGCTGGCACAGCTGTGGTGTGTACTCACTTCAAGCAAATTCTACATCAATCTTTGACACATGCCTTGTGTGCTACTTACATCAAGTGGTGCCTTTGAATACTTTAACATTCCATTATCCAGGACAAAAAAACGCTGCAAGAACCAAACAACCCTAGTTACTGTATTTTAAATTATATAAAACATTCACAAGTGTGGGTTAATGTTGCCCGGCTTTTAGCAAACAATGTGTTTATCATTTTAATGTATAAGTTGCGTACTGTTAACCTACTTCCATTGCATTGTGGTTTCTTTTACACACAATGCAATGGAGCTGAAATCTTTTCACCATGGTTTTTCTTTTTTTTAAAATATATTTTATTGATTTTTTACAGAGAGGAAGAGAGAGGGATAGAGAGCTAGAAACATCGATGAGAGAGAAACCTCGATCAGCTGCCTCCTGCACACCTCCCACTGGAGATGTGCCCGCAACCAAGGTACATGCCCTTGACCGGAAATGAACCTGGGACCCCTCAGTCCGCAGGCTGATGCTCTATCCACTGAGCAAAACCGGTCAGGGCACACTATGGTTTTTCTTAACAGGGGTGGTTATGCTGGGTGGGGGCTGTGAATCTCAGGATCTGCAGCTAAGACTTTCTGAATGAATCATATTGGGATTTTTTTTGAAAGTGAGAAATAAGAATAACCTGAGTTAGGTCACAGAGATTTTGTGAGGAGCTTGGGAATTTCTCAGTCCTGTATTTCTCTGGGTATCATGGATAATTCCTGAAAACGCTCATGTCTGTCACAGAAGCCAGTGGCCTGGGTCTATGATTAATGAGTGATCTGGAAAGTTGCCTTAGCAATATGTTTGCTGTTTGCATCTCTACTTCACAAAATTCCTGCAGTGTACTATTAGTAAAAGAGATAATAATTAAATAATTATTTCTGAACTACATTAAGGGCTTAAAATATGAGGGGGGGGAGGGGGGGGGAGAGAGAGAGAGAGAGAGAGAGAGAGAGAGAGAGAGGAATCTTTGGGCACTTTTTGTCACCTTCAAGATACTCCTGATCCCATGCAAATGCATGCAGCCCTTTTTGCTCCACAAACACTCAGGAACTCTCTGTTGTTGATTTCCTTTCCAAGGGCAATTGACAAAAGAACAAACAGCTCCCAGGACCCAATCAAACAATGAGTCCAGTGCCCTCCGCCAGTCTCTACAGATGCAGGGAGTCTTTCTGCCGCTGGAAAATTACTCTGCTGGGAAGTTTTTATGTGATTCAGGAACTGTGACTGCTGAGGTAGCAGGAAGTCAGGCTGGGGACACCCTGCCCAGAACTCACAGAAGGCCACCGGGACCCCTCTGTTAAAGGTTCTGGGGTGGCAACAAGTAAGAACCAGAAGAAAGAATCTCTATAGCTGAAAAACACTTGATTATTCAATTCCCATAACTTGGGCAGTCAAATGGGCTGATGCTTGAATAAATATCTGATGGCACGAGAGACCAGAAGAAAAGATTATGCGAGGGAGAACCTCCCACTATTTATGTAACAAAATGTTCAAAGGCATGGTCCAGAAAGAGCTGTGGTTGAACCACAGCCAGTTTTGCTGAAACATGGACTGAGAGTGCTAAATAAAGTTTGCAATTCAAATCAAATTGGTTTATTTGACCTCCCCCCCCCCCCCCCATTTTTCCGTTTCTATCTATTAAATAATTTTAGCAGGGATAACCTGTATGATGGTCACGGGAAAAGAGTAGCAGGGCCACTGATTTTAGGGACTGTGAAGTGGTAAGGTCAGAACAAAAGGCAAAAAGCTGATCAAAATCCAAGGAAGAACAGGATAGAGAGAAATCCTGGCATTGGGAGAATATTATGGGTTCAGGGGACTGTCAAGTGAGAAGGAATAGTTGTTGGAGCCTCTTTGACCTGCTTTTACTTCACCCTCAGAGATAGAGGATTGAAGAACATTCCCATTGGTTAATTTTTTTAAGTCTTCTTTTTTAAAAAAACATGCTTTTATTGATTTCAGAAAGAGGGAGGGAGAGGGAGACAGGGATAGAAACATCGATGAGAAATAATCTTTGATCGGCTGCCTCCTGCTGGGGATTGAGCCCACAATCCAGATATGTGCCTTGACTGGGAATTGAACTGTGACCTCCTGGTCGATGCTCAACCACTGAACCACACCAGCCAGGCCAAGTCCTTCCCTTAAAGTGCAAAAAGTATATTTCTTCAAGGATTTTATAATCAATAACCTCCCTGCTTGGGGCTGATGGGCAGCTACCACCAGCCAATAAATCTGTCTGCCCTGAGGTGAAATCTATTGGCAGATGTAGCAAGTAGATGAGCCTGTTCTTCCAGTGCTTTCAGAGATGTTGGTGGTCTATCAAAGGGCTGATACTGAAAACGGAGGACAAATTCCTCCTCAGCATCACAGAAGTCTTGCTACTCAGGTCACTGCAACAATGAAGTGTGAAATATTTTCTCCTTAATTAAAACTGGAGGATGGAAAAGTCATGTGGGGTCGGGAAGAGAAGAATAAACCATATAGTTTAAAGAGTAATAACCAAACTTCCAAGGTCAGTGAATTTCCACCTTTAATTTGCACTGTAACAATAATTCTAGGAATTTACCCTAATGAAGTAAAAAGAAATTCATGTATATGGATGGTCAGCACAACATCATGACAATAAAAAATTAGACGTAATAGCATACATATCCAGCAAAGGGGAATTGGTTCCATAATCGTGGAAAATTGGTCCAATAAGTTCATCCTGTGGAACACATGCATAAGTTTTTTAAAACCTCCCATTTAGAAGAATATTTAATAAGAACATATTAATTTAAGTGAAAAAAAAAAACCCAGAGTGGATAATAATATGTACAAACTGGATTTACAATATAAAAATAAGTTATTTTTTAAATAATTTCCCCCTGCACAGATATTAAAGATCTCAGACTTAAACAGGTACAACAGGTTGCATGCAGCCCAAATGGTTGAAACAAGGCCTTGAGAATTAGTTTACACATACAGCCATACTCTTGGCTTCCCACCTAATAACACCAAATCAGATCCTCTACTTACAGAGATGAGCTGAAGATGAATACGATGAAAATGTTACCTTGTGCCAGCCTTTTAAAGGCCATTTTCTTTTCTTCAGCATAAAGCCTTCATGTTTGTCTGGTCTCTGGACATTGGTTTGGCCTATTTTCAACCCTTCTATAATTTCCCAGCTGTCAGCTTCCTGAGAGAAAAGAAGAAAAGCAAATCACACGTTTCTTGCAACAGATTCTTAAGTAGAAGAAGCTGCTTTTGAAGCAGCGTCGGACCCACTGAAAGTATAAGCAACATTCTGAAGCAAATTCCAACATCAGATCCAGCTAAGCATTTAGAGCTGAAGTTAAAATGAGCTTCCAGGTAGACTTGGAAGTCTGGATCCATCAGACACAAGATGGAGTTGGAGGTTGGGGTAGCATGAAATTTCAATTGCCTATACTCAGAAGGTTTTTTTGTTTTGTTTTTTGTTAATCCTCACCTGAGGATATTTTTCCATTGATTTTTAGAGAGAGTAGGAGGGAGGGAGGGAGGGAGAGAGAGAGAGAGAAAGAGAGAGAGAGAGGGAGAGACATTGACACATTGATTGGTTGCCTTTGCACGTGCCCCGACCAGGGCTGAGGACTGAGCCTGCAACCAAGGTACATGCCCTTGACCAGAATTGAACCCAGGACCCTTCAGTCTACAGGCCAATACTCTTTCCACTGAGCCAAATCGGCCAGGGCATGTACTCAGGTTTAAAATGCGTTTTTCCAGACAGTGCATCTGTGGGCACAGCGGCACTTTAACCTTTTGAAATAAGACTGTTTTGATGGCAAATGTTCAATTAGTGCGTGGATCTAGCTCTTTGTGCAGAAATGGAAAGGCTGCAGGGGTCTAAGTGGCTCATGACCTTAAGCTGAAAAGCAACACTGTTCCTCTGTGAAACCGTGTGCATTTCAGAGCGCACATAAAACCTCCTGCTTGCCATGCTTTTCGAAGGCACGTATCCTGAGACACTCACACCCTTGGCATTTCTTGGAAAAAGCAACACACTTCGAGCCCAGGTATCTGGGATGCTCAAGTCCACACAAGTGTCCTCCTCTGTTAAAAGGGAACTAAATCACACTTTCCTCTGCCATAAGACATGTTTTTATAATTTTTTAATGAGTTGTCAACATTTAAAAATCAGAAGATTTCAGATTTCAAAAGTCCAGATTTCTAGTGTTTTGTGAAAGCCTGTAAGATCTGGCAACAGTGCACATGGCCTGAGAGAAGGATGCCCATCCTTAGGCTGTCACAGTTCCTCCCACACCCCTCTGGGGACCTGCTTCCGCGGCCGCTGACTGGCCCTTAGCAACATCCTGGGTTTTAAATCTCTGGACCAGGTGATTTCTTTAAAAATAAATTTTTTAAAAACTAATTTCAGAGAGGGAGAGAGAGATAGAAACATCAACGATGAGAAAGAATCATTGATCAGCTGCCTCCTGCACCTCCCCTACTGAGGATCGAGCCTGGGCTTATAACCTGATCAGGAATTGAACCATGACCTCCTGGTTCATAGGTTGACACTTAACCACTGAGCCACACCAGCCGGGTTGGACCAGGTGATTTCTGAGGGCCCAGCACTAAAGTACCTGCTGGGCTGGCAAACGCTCATATTCAAGATTTCATGCATGTTGCATGATTTTTTCCCCAGCAAACGTTCTGCAATTTTACTTATATTTTGTAAATAAAAAATAGTTCTTGTTTATTTGATAATCTTGATAAAAATTTAATTTGAGGAAAAATTATAGCATCAAAGTAATCATGTGTAGCACATTTCCAAAAAGATATTTTTCCTTTTTTTCTTTTACAGTCAATATTATTTTGTATTAGTTTCAAGTGTATAGCATAGTGGTTAGACAATCATATACTTTACAAAATGTCCCCCCAATTTTCCCATACCCACCTGGCATCATACAGTTATTACAACTTATTGACTATATTCTCTCTGTTGTAATTTACCTTCAAGTGACTATTTTGTAACTGCCAATTTGTACCTCTTAATCCTTCCACCTTTTTTACTCAGCCTCCCAACCCCCAACCCCTCAGTCTGTTCTCTTTGTCCATGAGTCTGTTTCAATTTTGTTTGGTCATTTATATTGTTCTTTAGATTCCACATATAAGTGAAATCATATAATACATGTCTTTTTCTGTCTGATTTATTTCTTTTAATATAATATCTTCTAGGTCCATCTGTGATGTCACAAATGGTAAGATTTTATTCATTTTCATGGCCAAGTATATATGTACCACCACTGTTATCCACTTGTCTATTGACTTGGGTTGCTTCCATATCTTGGCTATTATCAATAACACTACAATGAACATAGGGGTGGGTATATTCTTTTGAATTAGTGTTTTGGGTTTCTTCGGATATATACCAGAAGTGGAATCACTGGGTCATAAGGTAGTTCCGTTTTTAATTTTGTGAGAACCTTCCATACTGTTTTCCATAGTAGCTGTACCAGTCTGCAATTCCACCAACAGTGCATGAGGGTTCCCCTTTCTGCACATCCTCACAATGAGATACTATCTCACACCTGTCAGAATGGCTATCATCAATAAATCCAAATGTGGTATAATTTAGGGGCAGGAACTACAAGGTCACATCCCATGCACAACTGCTATAGTCCCGCCCACAGTGCAGGGAAGCAAAAACCCTCAGCGTCACAAAGCTGGATGCAGCTCCAGGCATCAGGGCAGCCCCTCTCAGAGCACCCATCCCAGACCAACTCAGGAAGGTGCCTTCTGAAAAGATACATTCCATCAGGAATCATCCATAGATCCTAGAACAAAGGCTTCAACAGGAATAGCCAATGGGCTCCAATTCAGGGCACATAAACGTGCTGGCCCAACTGTCTGGGTGTTGGCTGCCCAGACCCACTAAAGGACTGTGAGGCTCTGACAAGGCCCAGAGCCTATGGTGCCACAGTTACTAATGTCGGCCACGGGGACAGGAAGGGAAAGGGCTGCCTGTTTACAATGCATGTCTCTTTTTCCTTTTTGTCCTTTCATCCCAGAAACTGCTTGCTCTACGCCCACAACAAATCTATGTCCAAATCCAAATATGTGTGACTGGGGTGGACTTTTCACAGAAAGTGGTGTTTCTAGGACATGTGGCTGAACATTGCTTCATTCTAACATCATGAAGGCTAGGAGGCATTCCTGACTTCTGAAAAGCCTTCTAAAGCCAGCATCATGCTTTTATCCATTCCAAGCCCAACCCTACAACACACACATTCCCACAAAGCCCCAGGAAAGCTAATCTGAGACCAATGTCATTTTTCATCTTCTTTGTCATCTGAGGGGTGCCTAGGAATGAACTACAGACCTTAAAGAAGCACACCCACCAGTTTTTATTTGGCAACATTAAGAACCCTTTAAAGGACCTGTAAAATTATGCATCACTAAAATGTGTTTGTTTTTTAAGAAAAAAGGACCTGTAAGAAAACCCCAAAAGTGATTTCCTACTTGAAGATAATATTGTCAGAAACTGGGATAGATCTCGTCAAAGTTCTTACTAAGACAAAGTAATTTTAAAAATGTTGCAAATGAGAATTTCAGGCTGTATACCATGTTTCTTGTACAAGTGTGGGTGGCATTGCCATCCAGAAAACAAAGGGGGTGCCTTTGCATTCTCATTTTTTAATAGTGAACTGCAATTCAACAGGAGAATACAGTTTACGAATAATCTATAATAATAAAAGTGTAATATGCTAATTAGACTGGACATCCTTTTGGACGACTTTCCGGATGAAGCCGGGGCTGCAAGGGCTGAGCCCCTTGCATGAATTTCATGCATCGGGCCTCTAGTGTTAGAATAACAGAAGAAGAAAGTAGGTTCTATACAAAGTAAATTATCTTTGGCTTTCTATTCTTACTAAAAAAGTAGGTAAAAATGATGGATTTTGATTTCATAAAAATGATGGATTTCTACTGATTTCTTTTTTAAAGTTTGGTATACTCAAGAAACGAATATATCCATTAGCACTCTTTCTGTTCTTAGATATCAACTGTGCTTAATGACATTTCTATTTTTGGTAGCCCCATCCATGGATAGCATCTCTAAAAGAATAGCATTGCTATTATTGGCTAGATCTTACCTTATTTTAAGGCTAGTGTTCATCTTTGATTTATTCCCTGAGTTTGTGTGGGTGTGTATGATGACACTCTGAATTACTTGTGAAAATGGAAACATTTAATAAGTATAGATGTTTTTAATTTTTTTCCTAATGAAACTCAGAATGTAATAACAGCTTGTCCCTATGGGACTATGGCTATTGATTTCTAATACACTCATTTTTTTCTTCTTTATGAGTTTAACTGAAGAGAAAACAAAAAGGGATAAGAAAGAACAGATGAAAAGTTAAAATGTATTTCTTCATTATAAATGAGGCAGCTCTGAACAAATAATTCCATTCACTCTGATGCAGAATTACTAAACCAGCAAAAGTAATTGAGAAGAATCCTAGTGTAGTTCCTACGTTAAATAAACTGTCCATCTGACAGAGAGGCAAAGATAAAGCTAGAGCAAACAACATTCTCCCTATTTAATTATAAATGCTGATGATAATGATATAAACAAGGTGTGAAATAAAAAAGAACATCTCAGCTCAGTATTTAGCACAACCCATCTCTGCTTAGTAGACTAGGTCGATCTTAAGAAAGCTAAAATTACTCTTTGAAAATTGAAGAAATTTTTTTCATAATTTCAATTGATATTAAAAGTCTTCAATTTTCATAGGTTTACTTATAATAGGAACAGAGCCAAAAGCCCTAATGTGATCATGTCAGTACTTGACTCTAGTCAGATACATAAACATTTTTGCTATTATAGAGGTTTTAGTAATATTTTTGATCTAATAATAATAACTAAACACAGGAAGTAACCTAATAACAGCCCTTGTCTGTTCATTTGGGGGAAAAAAACAAAACAAAAAAAACCAACCAGAGACATTTCCTTTCTTAAGGGCATACTCTTTCTGCATGCATGTGTGGGTGGGTGGGTGGGTGAGAGAATGCTTTAGGAGGCGAAAGTACCAAAGAATTTGAACACATCCTGAGACAGGACAATGTGTATTTCAAACAATGTTCTTCCACCACCACCAGAGCCCAGGAAGCACATCTTCTCTCAAAGGGACTGAGAGATGGTATCTGGACCCTCTGATTTCATGGGGCCCTCAAATATGTGGTACCTATTAACACAAAAACACGAGTATTAATCCGACAGCAAGATCCAAGCAGACGATAGCATGGAGGAGTAATGGGAAGTGGCTGCTGCTGGTGCCCTACCTGGATCCTGAATCAGGCCCGTGGACGCAGGCCCCAGCTGCTGTGAGCACTGGGAACTGCTAAGGCTAAGGGGGAAACTGGGGCCTCAGGCCTGGGAAATTATGCTGCAGCATCTCTCTCCCCCTTGGCTCTCAAGGACTGAAGGACACCAAGGTACAAAGGGCTGAGGGACCAACTCTGTGATCTAATTCATGGCCCAGAGCTCTGGACTACAGCTGAAAGCCCTTCTTGCTTAGCTCCACACCTGTCCTGACCCCTCCCTCATCCCCTCTCCCCAGAGAGCTCTCCCCAGCAAATTACAAGCACCCAGTGTCAGGATGTCCTTCTAGGGAACCTGACTTAAGAAAGAATGTGAAATGAAGAAATGAATGTGGTAGTGATGGGACTGGCTACACCAAGTGGTCTGGGGCTGAGGGTGGGTTGGGTAGAAAGGTAATCAGCATTTGAAAAAGGCATTCTGTTTTCTGAGTTTCTTGACAGGGGAGCCTAACTCCCTTTAGTCAGGTCAAGGAAGGGGAGGGGAGCAAGGAGCACCCCAGGCAGGCTTGGTACAAGGGGTAGAGCCCCCAGCGGGGAGGAAAAGCATGGCTATTGTGGGGAACTGTGTGCAGGTGGAGGTAGCTGGACTATAAAATGAGATGCCAAAGAGGCTGCAGAGGGGCAGGGCCGGAGTATGTCTTGTGTGCCTGCTGCTCCCTAGCTGTTTTAACACCAGCACCTCTCCTTCCTGTTTTTGTATATGTCTCCAAGTCTTCCTTTCTCTGGGTATCTCTCACTACCATGTCTCTGTTCCCCTCTGCTCTGCCACATACTTCCCAGCTATCGTACGCTGGACAACTACTCTCTGTCTCCGTAAATGAGAATATGGTCAGTGCTCACTTCGTAGAGTTGGGGGCTGACCAAGGGAGGAAATATATGTACTAATCCAGTGCCTGGCTCAAGGCGGGTGCTTAATAAATGGTAGCTGCCTTTCCCGTTGCCTCTGCGTTTATTTATCTATCTGTTCTCTCTCCTTTAGCTGCCTATAAGAAAAAACTGATGTTTCAAAGAGATTACTACTTATATTTACCAAGTAAACATTCTCTATTTGCCATTACAATAGAAATCATACCATTTTAAAATTTTTTGCAGTTTAATAACTCCCTCTTTCCTTAAGTTAGCAGTCTACTTCTGTCTGATGGAGTAAACTTCTCAGCTTGTAATAGCTTCAATATAAAGAGGTACAGTGTACACAGTCCACAACACTAGGGTAGTAGAGTGTTCTTTTATTCAAGGATTCTGTTTAATAAAAGACAAGGGGAGTGGATGGATCAGTTATATATACTAATATTTGGAAGTTGAAATGTTTTGGAAGTAAAGCGCTATTTTTATATTCGATTTCAAAATCCCCGAGCATTCTGTCTTCAGAGTTTCTTGACAAGGGGAGCCAGCCCACTGCAAATCTCAGGGAGCCAGGTGGGCTGGGATGAGGAGGATGACGTCTCGTCCACTTTATGGCTTTTGCATTTTACACAAAAATGAATTCAGATATTTTGCTAGTCATAAGAAGAGAGGGCGGAAGGGGTGGGAACACTGGCTTCCATGAGATGGAAAAGGTCTTAATCATCTGCAGGTTCTCCTCAGCTCACTGCTAGGAAGGCCACGTGTAAGAAGGAGCCGGGACTCGGAGTGTACAACAGCCCTGCTGGGTGGCTACTAGTTTACCCGCAGGTGAGGTACAACTTAACGAAGGCTAAGTCTGAATCCCTGCTCTGCCCTTAGCAGCTTTTTTTTTTTTTTTTTTTGTCTTTGAGCAAGTGACAAATTCTCAGTTTCCATATTTAAAAAATGTAATAAATACCTACACTACATAAGGCTGTTCATAGGGTTATATTAAATGGGATAATATATTTCAGCACTTAGCATATTTCCATTGCAGTGCAAGGGCAATATGGTAGATTATTACTGGACCCAGTTATTTTTTTTTCCATTAGTTTGGTAAAGAAATATTTTCTCATCTCTCCAATGGGGAGTAACAATAGTTTCTCTTGTGCTTTTCCCAAAACACAGAGAATGCTGGACTTCTATGTGTAATCCTGAAAATCCCAGCAAAATATACTTTCAAAATATACTTTCATGAAATATACTTTCATGTCCCTCCTTACCCAGGTAAAGAAACCCTACACACTGCATGTAGAAAGAAGTGCAAGAGCAGCCCTGCAGGGGGCGCCTCAGCTACCCCAGGGGAGTCAGCTGTGAGTTATTTACAGTGCAGCTGGCCCAGGCCACCTGAGAGAGCACCTCAGTCCATCACTGACCTTGGAGATGGGGACTGGCTCCGGTTCCAGCAATTGCCGACTTATGGAGGCCTCTGTGCCGGAGGAAGCCGTCCTCTCCAGTACGTGGGAACTCTGTATAAAGGGAATACAACCCAGAGTTAGATAAGCCATTTCTCGTGTGGATGGGCATGGGCGTGAGATCATGTTGCCACCTGGGAATGAGACAGTGAGTTACGTTTAGAAACTGCGGGGTCCTGAGGAGAACAAAGGCAGTAGCAACAGTCAGAAAAATCTCAGCCAGGATTCTGTTGTCTCCTCTTATCGATTTGCTGCTGAACTAGTCCTGCATGTTGGATTCAATCTTAAAGTAGGAGTCAGGGACCACACAATTTTTTTTAAAACATTGGTACATCTACTACATACACAATTAGCCTTACATAAGAATATCTGCTTACCTCTCCAATGGCACTATACAAAGAGAAAATTTCAAGTCAAAAAGCCCAGAGCTTTAATACCATTTAGTCTTTAGAGTTTCTTATAATCTCTATGAGATAATTATAACATTATAATTATTATATTGTAATATAATAATTCTTAAGTGCACAGAAAACAACTCATTAAATACAATAGATAGTAGATGTTCTTTACAAAGACGATAAAGAGTCTTCATTGATCTGAATATTCATTGATCAGTTGGATAACATTCCAACAGAAAAATAGGCAAAGTACATGAACAGGGAACTCACACAGAACATTTGAAAAGATGTTCACCTCAGTCTCAGAAGTATCCAAAGAAATGAAAACCAAAATAAGAATGATTTTTTTAAACCATTAGATTAGAGAATGGATAGGGTTGGAGGAAAAAAAATAATAAAATAAATAAATTGGGTATGATCTATCTAAAGAGGAATTTTGCAATTTTATTAAAAACTTTTTTGGGGAAAAAAGTTGATGCCTCATTTACGCAGCAATCCCACAGATAAATTTTCACCCCAAAGAATAATCTGATACTTATGCAAATATGTAAGAACAGATATGTTTACTAAAGCATTGTTTGTTTTAGAAAATATCATAAATATATATATAAGAATAATACAAACATAAGGAAATAGTACGGAGGGATGACAATATGGATCCATATCAACTGATATGTAAAAATACCCATAATGTTCTGTCAACTGAAAAGTCAGGCTATAAAAAGTATATAGAATATGCCCTAACCAGTTTGGCTCAGTGGATAGAGTGTCGGCCTGCGGACTGAAGGGTCCCAGGTTCGATTCTGGTCAAGGGCATGTACCTTGGTTGCGGGCACATCCCCAGTGGGGAGTGTTCAGGAGGCAGCTGGTCACATTGATGTTTCTAACTCTCTATCCCTCTCCCTTCTTCTCTGTAAAAAAAAATCAATGGACTATATTATATAGAATATATTGTATAGACTATATTATATAGAATATTATATAGAATGTATATTATATAAAATATAATATATAGAATATATTATATAGAATATATAGAATTAAAAAGTATATAGAATATAATGATGTTATAATACAATCAAAATGTATTTCAGAATGTTGAAATTGAACTGTAGCTATCCAAAGGTGGAGGGATTATAGATAATTTTTAATTGCTTCTTAATATTTTTCTATTTTTTAATGCAATAAGTGGATATTACTTGTACATATGAAAAAACATGAAGAACTTTCTATGGGAGAATAATTTTGAAAGACATCAAAGAACTCAGTGTAGTTGATTTTCAGATATAGGCTTGAAAATGAAATATGATGTTTTTACTCTAGTTATTTCATTTTTTTCAATAGACAGGTTGGTATTTTATTTACTTATTGAGCCCTCTATTTTTGATATATCACTGGAAAACTATTAGATTAACATTTGCTCTTTTGTAAAGAAAATGACACTTTGACCTGAGTCAATTATTCTAATTTCTTGGTAAGTTTAAAGTTTTTGGTTATTTCTATTACCTTGAAAACAAGGAGTTTTTAAAAATCCTACCTGAATGCCTTTTGAGCCATTTATTAGAAAGAAAACAACTGAAGTAAAAGGTTTATGAATTGCTCTCATTCTTCCAATTTGTAAAAAAATAGAAGAGATAAGACCAGATATTTTTGCACCAAATATAATGGGGCAGGGGTTAGCAAGAATTCCTAATCTGACAGCTACAGTGTCGAAGGACAATTTAAGCATGAACTGGGACTCTGCTTTTTCCATTCCCAGACCTAACTGAATTAGCAGAGAAAAATGATAAATGTGGCTGAGTACCCATACCCGTGCCAGCGCCTTTTGATGGAGATTCAAAAGCCAAGGCATACGATGGAGTGAAAGACTGGAGGTGTGTGTTCAGATCTTCAAGAGTCAAAACGGGAACCAACCACCTGGGAATGGCATTATTTGTTTGTTCATGTTGATATTTTGGATAGGATCCTAGGCCAGTGGTCGGCAAACTGCAGCTCTGTTGACTAATGAGTTTGCCGACCACTGACCTAGACTCTCGATTCCAATAATTACAGGCTGTGGTAGTTCCTTGTGATTAAGCCCCTAGGCTAACATATTGCTATTTTTAAATAAATTTAGGAATATTTTAAAATTCTATCCATTTTAATTTCTAACACAATAAATATAGACAGATATAACCTACATAAACAAAAGCTCTTTGAAGCCTACAGTAATTTTTAAGAGTGTAAAGGGTTCCTGAAACCAGAAATTTGAGAACCACTGTTCTAGAAGAACTACTTTTTAAAATGTTATGTTTATTATTAAAATGGAGAATTCTGACTTGCATGTAAGTTATTCTGTTTCTCATAATGCTTCTTTTGAAGAAAAGCACTGTTTAAAAACAAACACATTTTAAAATTTCTTTAACACTAATTAAACTAAATTATGTAAATCTATTCATTAATAACCCCAAACTATCCTGAGACATTACACAAACTATTAGAGGGAAAGAAACCTTGTATCATATATTCTTCAAATAGATCTGAGCAAAACTTCTCCAAATGTATATTCTATGAAACTAAAAAAACATAAACTTATTTTTCAAATACAACTTCAATGTATTAAGTTGCTTTTTCTAAAAAAGAACCACAAGCAGTAAAGATATATAGGTGTCACTCTACTACAGAGATATAAATAACTTCATAATTTGAGATAAATTCCTCAGGAAAAACAGTTTTCAAGATAGCATTTTTGAAAATCAAGAAATAGAATCTTTTAGAAACCACACAGTTCTTCCCTCACTATTTAATAGAATGTCAACCAAAAAGTTCAGTAAAGTAAATATAGTAAAGTAGAAAACCAGAGACTGCCAGTGATATGTGTCATTCATTCATTCACTTGTGTGCTGGCTCAATTAATCAACAAATCATTGTTAGACATCTTACTGTGTCAAGTGCAGATTACAGCATGCCAGAGAACAAAAGAGACAAGAGAATTCCTCCTATGATGCTTATATTCTAGAGAGAGGCCTTATTATACAAAAGTCCAAATAAGGCTGAACAAAAATTGTTGTAAACACAAGCATTAATCTTGTTCCATGTGGCTATGGCTTTAACTTACTTTATTTTTTCCAGTGAAATATTTTTGGTCTGAGTTTCTCTTTAAGGATCCTACCCTATCCTTATACTTGTAGGTTGCTGGGCAATCCAATACACATACATTGCCTCTTTACCCTCCACCCTTAGCCCCCAACAAATAAACATGGTAAAAAAAAGCAGAACTTGGAAAGAAACACGACCTTAGCAACTATGTAAGCAGAAAATAAAGGATTAATTCAGGAATTTAGTCAGGGGAAGCAAACTAAATCCTCTAATTTCCGAACCAAGCCACAGACATAGGAATCAATTTAGGGTATTTAAAGTGTGATAGAAAGAGTTTTGCTTCTATAGTTGCCCGGGGATACTTAAAATGTTGCTAGGATTTTGTGGATAGGAAGGGTTAGAGACCAAACAAACCAAGACAGAATCTATAAATTACCCCAATACCTCTTACAAGGAACATATTAGTTTCTTCTCCACCTGATTCTACAAAATAGTTTATATTATGGGAGCAAAGAGACTCATTCATTTCAAACATAGTACAATATAGTACACATTCAAGCTGAGTGAAAAATACCCTAAATTTTGTTGGTTTGCTAAGATACAGAAAATCATAAAAAACAGTTACTAAAAAATAGCAAGTAAATGAATATTTTTACCACAAATGAGTACATATTTTACTGAAAAATTAAAGCATAATTTATAAAACTACCCATTATAAATGTAACTAGCTTTAAAAAATAAACTATTTCATTTAACCTCCAGAATGATAACTAAGAAGCCAAATGCTCTTATACAAACTTGAGCAGTCTTATACAAGGTAGGCGAAAGTAGGTTTACAGTTGTGAGTACACAAAACAGAATTTATTCTTGTTTATTATTTATTGTATTATTTTCCATACAAACAACTGTAAATTTACTTTTGGTCCACCCTCTATTTGTATATTGCTAGAATCTAACTATCATTGTCTATCCAATAATAGAAAATTAATCTACTACCTTAATGACTGTCTTCAGTCTTAACGGTTTTTAAATTGAAAAGCATATGCCTGAAGTTACAGAACCACACAGAAAACCATTCATTACTTTAATGAAATATCTAAGTACATTTATGAAGAAGAAAGTTTTCAAACTTACCATACCCAATCTTGGACTCTAGTTAAATTGGGTGCTACTTGGAGGGAGGAACCAGCTCATCTTCCTCTTGGTATCCCAGCCCTTTTACCCCCCAGCTCACCCCATCCTAGCACAAGACACTGAACAGTGCAGCCAGTCAAAATGTTCTGGAATTTTTCAGTGCTCTCTGATTAATTTGTAGAGCACAAAATAGTTTATATTTTGTGCTCTACAAATTCAGATCATGTCCTTCAGTAATCATTAACACATGATTAGGCATTAAACTTCTTTAGCTGCATCTCTGAATTATAAAAATCACAACTCCAATAGGATAAAACTTTAGAAAACATTTAAAGGACTCAACTTTTTCTGCATTAAAGTAAAAATAATAAAATGAAAATAAAGGACTCAAATTTAAAAACAGAAACATCAAATGGATTAATCCTGGAGCTCTTGGTTACTAGTTTTAAAGCTATGACTGGTCAGTGGCAAACACGTCAAATTTAATTTGGCAACGTCTTCAGTAACAAAAATTAATTCTTTTCATAAGGTTACCTTTAAGATAATAATTTGTGCTATAATTTTTTGCACTTTTTCTCCACCAGCTGCTATTTTCAGATTCTTTCCCAATGACTTGGAAACAGATGCCACATACCTTCAAAGGTGTTATATGCATTATATAAGCAGGTTAACTAAATGACTACATAAAAGTGTTAATTCATCTTTTAAAATCAAGTTTTCCTCAAATACTAAAATTACAGCTTAATTTCCAGGTCAACCTTTTGCTTTTTTTTTTTTTTTAATGACTTATTTTTAGAGTAGTTTTAACATCACAGCAAAATTAATGGGAAGATACAGTGATTCCCATATACCTTCTGCCCCCACACACGCATAGTCTCCCCAGTATCAGTATCCCTCACCAGAGTGGTACATTGTGACAAGTGATGAATGTGGGTTCATTCCAGTTCAGTTTTTTAAGGAACCTGGAACACAGAGAAGGTGGAAGTACTTACCTGCCCTTTGTGGCCCCTGCTCAGATAGACTTGATGCATATTTAGCATAGAATCAGGAGTCTAGAACACATAATTTCACTGCAGCTCATCAACTTGGTAAAAGTTTGTCCCCAGTTAGTATTCACTAATCTGAATATCTCCTGGGCAGCAAGTGGAAAGCTGCCAACATGACTACAGTCTGGTTTATTCTATATCAAAGACGTGGGTAAACATACAGACAATGAGACGCTTAATAATAGCTGAATAGCTTAGTGCAACTCCCGCAGACAGGAACATGACTCTCAAATTGGGAGTCCACATGATCTGCCAAATAGGTCTCTTGGTTTGTTGAGCTTGTCATTTAATTTAATTTTACTTTAATTCAAAGACATAAAGGAACCGCTGGAAATATTTTAGGCTGTGGTCACAAATTTCTGTTTAGACTCACTTTTCACACAAATTTAGGACAGTAATAAGGGGGATTGGACCATTGCTCTCTAAAAGTTAACTCCATTGAAACTGTTCATCTGATTATTTTTATCTAATCTATTTTTATATTTATGAATTATATAAAATGTTTTTTAAAACATCCAAAATAATTTAGAAACTTCTAAAGTACTTTTTAAAATTAAAGTATAGTTGACATACATTATATTGATTGCAGGTGTGCAGAATAGTAAATCTACATTTATATACCTTATGTTGTGATCACCACAATATGTCTAGTAACCATCGGGAACTGTGCAGTTATTGCATTATTGACTATATTGCTTATGCTGTACATTACATCCCTGTGACTTACTTATTTTATAACTGGAGGCCCGGTGGACAAAAATTTGTGCACTCGGAAGGGTCCCTCAGCCCGGCCTGTGCTCTCATAGTCCAGGAGCCCTCAGGAGATGTCCTGACGGTCCTGCCCCCCTTCACCCCTCTGTCACTGCTGGTCGCCGCCATGCCCCCCGATCGCCGTCCCCTCCCTCTACCCGCTGGCATGTGCCTTGGCTGGCCTGGTGCCGCCTGCTCACTGGCCCCACCCCCTGGCCAGTCATTCTGCCGTTTGGTTGATTTGCATATTACACTTTTATTATATAGGATTGAAAGTTTGTACCTCTTATTCCCCTTTACCTTTTGCACACATTCCCCTACCTTTCTCTCCTCTAGCAACCATCAGTTTATTCTCTCCATACATGGCTCTGTTTCTGTTTAGTGTTGCTTGTTCACTTGTTTTGATTCTAGATTCTACATATAAGTGAAATAATATAGTATTTGTCTTTCTCTGTCAGACTTACTTCATTAGCATAATACCCTCTAGATCCATATGTGCTATCACAATTGGCAAGATTTCATTCTTTTCTTATTGCTGAATTACATTGCATTATATATACACAGAGTGGGGTAAAAGTAGGTTTACAGCTGTGAGTATGTGAAGCACAGAGTTTATTCTTGCATTATTATTTATCAACTAGAGGCCGGATGCACGAAATTCATGCAAGAGTAGGCCTTCCTTCCCCAAGCTGCTGGCAGCAGCTTCCCTCTGGCACCCAAGACCCAGGCTTCCCTCTCAGCCCTGGCTTCATACAAAAGGTCATCTGGAAGGACATCCAGTCTAATTAGCATATTATGCTTTTATCACTATAGATTATTGTATTCCTTTTATCATTATAGATTATTGTATTACTTTCCATACAAACAACTGTAAAGCTACTTTTGCCCCCCCTTCCCCACCCCCCCCCCCACCCCCGTATGTACCACATCTTCTTCATCCAATCATCTGTTGACGGACACCTAAGCTGCATCCATATTTTGGCTATTGTAAATAATGCTGCAATGAACATAGGGGTGCTTTATCTTTTTTAATTACTTCAAATAAATGCCTAGACCCGTGGTCGGCAAACTGCGGTTCGCGAGCCACATGTGGCTCTTTGGCCCCTTGAGTGTGGCTCTTCCACAAAATACCACGGCCTGGGCGGGTCTATTTTGAAGAAGTGGCGTTAGAAGAAGTTTAAAAAATTTGGCTCTCAAAAGAAATTTCAATAGTTGTACTGTTGATAGTTGGCTCTGTTGACTAATGAGTTTGCCGACCACTGGCCTAGACCATCCAATCTCAGTGGGAAGGTGAGGGGGGAGGGCAGGTAGTAAAAGATCAATCAGAGGACTTGTATGCATGCATATGAGCATAACCCATGAACACAGACAGTAAGGGGGTGAGGGCATGTGCTGGGGGGGGGGGGAGGATGGGAGTGGCTGGGGAGAGGTCAATGGGGGGAAAAGGAAACATATGTAATACTTTAAACAATAAAGATTTTTTAAAAAAGAATTAAGAGCAAGCCAGTTAGCACTTACTTCAGGGATACAGTGAAAAGAAGGTTAAGTTTTGCATCATACAAACAAGCACACCAACCCTCATGCTGCCATTTACCACATGACTTGGCAAACCATACAACTCTCTCAGCATCAGTGTTCTCTATCTGTAATTTGGGAATGGCAATACCTACCTCAGAGGACACACCAAGTCACGAAGTTGGCACCCAGTATATGCACAGTGCTGCCCAGGGGCTGGCACACAGCAGGCACTCAATAAATCATAGTTAACATCTCAGTTATAACTGCTCTAAGAATAAATGTGTAGGAATCTTGTGCATTCTTATTGCCACAGAAAAATATGTCCAGACATCCTGCAGGTATATGACACCTGGGTGCCTTTTTTGGAATGCATAACAACATGGCCATCATGTTACTCGGTCAACCCAGTAACCGTAGTCAGCACCTTGTGACCAGCACATCAGGATGTATGAGAAAGCTGACACAGCGAATGGAGACAGATGCCCTAGATACTCGCCAGGGGAAAAGCATCAGCAGTGAATGGCAATGCAGACTCTGCATCCTTCTGAATTTCTGTCGCAAACCACGTGCACAGACTTGCCTGCTGTCTTCTTAATAATTTCCTTCAAGGAATTAATATATTTTAATAGTACAAAAAATTTAGATTACCAAAGCCAGAAGGCCATGACTGAAGAAGCAGAAATTCTACTTTCTCTACAGTAATAATTATCTTGCCCTCATGGAAAGATGGCAGAATTGCATTAATAATAGATCTCCAGATAAAGCATTACTAAAATGAATGGAAGTAGAAAGTTTTAAAAATAGTTGCTGGAAAAAATTCCACACAGTGCACCTGGAAATCCCTAAAGAGGGGGGAAAGAAAGTCATCACAGTCTTAACTTTTCCTGCACAGAAACATGAAACTCATTAAGAACCAACAGCGATGGCCCCACATTGAACTGGTCTGTTGTTGGAAACCTTGCACTGTAAGAAATACCGTTCAGTCCCATCAAGTGGTCCATTTAGAGGCCAAGAATACTTGTGTGATCTTGACTATGAAGTGGTAAAAGGCATGTGGATAAACAGGTCTTTAGAGTGCATGGTTGCCTTTAAGAACTAGAACCAGATCTTACTGGGGATGTGCTCCTCACCTATACTGTCAACACTCACAGACACATAAGGAGATCACAGGAAACCCCAGCAACTATCACCACACTTCTTTATAGCAATTATAAACGCATGACCAATAATGGGGACACATACCAAGCCACTTCAAGAGCCAAGGCTCCAGAACATGTAGGGTTAATTTAAAAGGCAAGAGAACAATTCCAGGGGACTTAAAAAGATCACTGAAGTCAAGTTAATTTGTAATTTTGTACAAGGCTATTAAAATGACCCAAAACAGATTTTCAATATGATAACCAATAACATAACTTTGCTAACAACACTAGCAAAATGCCTCCCCTAATAATCCTATATACATCTACTTAACATTTACGTATGTATATTTGAGGTAGAGTTGGTTAGTTTTGATCACCCTTACAAATTCAGAGCAGATATGTTTATGATTTAGCCATATGCACGCATACATATTTGCTGAATGAAAAAGTGAATAAGTATATATTGTAATATATTCAGTGTCTAAGTTCCCAGTTTCCCACAAACATGCTTAAATTATCATGAGATAAATACAAATAGTTTAAAGGACAAACAGTGGTCTTATCGCCACAGAAAGATACGTCCAGACATCTGCCTCAGAGCCTCAAAGATGGTTTTAAAAATGTGTTCCAAGTTTCTCATGTGACATATTCTTTATATTCATTGAATTTTAAAGCTTATACTTATGGAGTAAGGGATTACAATTTTATTATTAAAATAGCTGACACTTAAATCAGATTTACTATATTCCAAATACTGTTTTAAGGCTACACACACACACGTTCATACATGTTAACTCACAAAATATGACTTTCAAAAATATATAGTTTTTACTATAGAAACAATGCACATTCATTGCAGAAATGTTGGTGGAATCAATTCACATGCTTAACAATGGTACATGAAGTGTCTATTTCCTGGAAACCTCACAAACTGACTATTACTATTACAAAATCAGCTCTTAGTTAGATGTGAAGTCAAGAAGTCTGGCACTTTAAAGTATACACTATACACAGGGCTTTTCTCAAAGTTTGGGACAGTATTTTACTTACAGCCTAGAAGAGTTACAGTGGATACTGGACAGAGGGAAGGTAAAATTTTCTATTTGTTCATGTTGAAAGTCAAATAAAGCAGTTTTGCAGACTGATGGTCATTTGGGCTGATGTTTATATAGTCCTAATGAAACACCTAAAAATGTATCCAGTAAGAGCAGACCAGGGTGAAGGGGGAGGAGGTGGTCCGCAGTGGCCAAGTTATAGGTACATCCTGAGGGCAGAACCAACAGGATTCACTGAGGGTGTGGAAGTGGCATGTGAGAAGAGGAGTGGAGTCAATGGTGACTACTGGCAAGGTTTTCGGCCTGACCAAATGAAAGAACAGAGTTCTGTTTACTGAGATGAGGAATTCCGGGGAGGAGCAGTTTTGAGAGGAAAATTAGGAGTTCAGTTTGGAACATGATAAATTTGAAATGCCTTTTTAACATCCAAGTGGAAATCACCCTTAGTCACTTAAATATTACTGTGGGTGACTTGATATATAAGATCACTGGTGGCAAATTCAAGTGTTTTCAGGGGCCAGGCAGGAAACACAAATAAGTACTGAAGTACAATAAGGAGAGGTAGGGGCTGCTGCTATAGACAATAATCCTATATAATAAAACCCTAACAACGGGTCACTATGATGCTCACTGACTATCAGAGGGCAGATGCTCAACGCAGGAGCTGCCCCCTGGTGGTCAGTGCGCTCCCACGGAGGGGGGGGGGGAGTGCTGCTCAGCCAGAAGCCGGGCTCATTCATGGCTGACGAGTGCAGTGGTGGTGGCAGGAGCCTCTCCTGCCTCTGCTGCAGGCTGGGGGTAAGGAGCGAGGGGTCCCGGACTGTTAGAGCTCCGGACCGTGAGAGGGATTTCTGACTCTTGGCAGGCGGACATCCCCCGAGGGTTCTCTGACTGTGAGAGGGCTCAGGCCGGGCTGAAGAGCCCCCCCCCAACCCCCACCCCACCTCCACCCTGCACTGGGCCTCTAGTATCGTATATAATCAATGATATTGTAATAACTATGTTAAGAGACAGATGGTTACTAGACTTATTGGGGTAATCACTTGGTAAAGTATACAAATGTTGAATCACTGTGTAGTACACCTGAAACTAGTAGAATATTGCATGTCAACTATAATTAAAAATAAAATAAAATAAGGATATTTACAAAAAGAAAATAATGTCCCATCTAAGGAGGAACATTACCATTTCCAGTGTTGCCATTTAGAACTTGAGCCTAGTGTTCCTAGATCTTCCAATTTCTTGATAGAAAAAAGAATCTGAATTTTTTACATCCATGACTTGGGGAAATAGAATAAATTCCACAATATACTAAATTCTAGAAGTACTCAGTTAAATAAAGTTCTAACCACAGACTCTACTGGTGTCCTTAATTTATTAATATACATTGCAAAAAGAGAGATTGTGATTAGCATTGCTCTAACGTACTTGGCAACTGAATCCTTTCTTCATGCAATAGCTCAAGGGACAAGCCTTCTTGGTGCATACATGGGAAATGCTTATTTATGCATAAGTCATATACATGTCTAATCAACTTCTTTATTTCCTTTTTGAAAATTTTAGTATGTATATTTCTTGCAGCTTATGGTTGATCACACACACACACACACACACACACACAGCTAATTTTGTTAGATGTTCTAACATCTAATGTCAGATCTGGCCAAAACATAAATGTAACATTTATTAGTCTTCCAACTTGTTAAATACTGAGTGGAGTCTTGACCTTCTTGTTGATGAAGAAACACTGAGTGAAATCACAGGAACACTAAATAACGTTATTTCCCAACTTCTTCCCTTCTTCACCTGCTGGGCTACAGAATTTAGAGACAGGAAGGACAGCCAGTTCCTACTACATACTTGGCAAACCTTTGTTTTACTTATCTACAAGGAAGGAAGCTGGGAGAAGACAAATAAATCTGGAATGGAAGTTTTGTAATAAAAAGACAAGACTAATATTGTTGCAGGTCTTTAAAAATATTCTCTAGGATATACTAAAACATTTGAGGTGCAAGGCTCATCTCTGAAGAATTAGAGTGTGTAGTCTGTAAAAGAGCTCACAGTACAGTACATTAAAAAAAATATATATGTCACATATTATTAAAAAGTTCCATAAACATTTAGAGGAGGGAAAGGGCAATGTGGGTTTGAGAGGCCAGTGAAAGTGTCCCATGAGCTGGTCCTTGAAGCACAGGTAGGTATCAGGTTGAGAGTGGGATGATAGGAATTCCATGCAGGAAAGACAAGGCCAGAGAAAGAGATATGACACTTTTAGGAACCATGAGCAGATAAGACTGTACAGGTTGGGAGGAAAATGGGACACTGAGGCTGGATCAGATCATGGTGGTTACTGAATACCAAGTAAGAAAATATGGCCTTCATTGTGTAGGTAGCTAAGAGTCTTTGAAGGATTCTGAGCATGAATCTGCCATATTCAGGGAATTTGATCTTATGAGGCCATGGGGAGAGGGTGAGACAAGAGTACTCTGTAGGATCCCGGGTTGAGGTGATGAGAGTCTGGGCTAAGGAGCGAACAGTAAGAATAGAAAGAAATCATGGTATTTGGAGAAAATAATCAATAGAACTTTTTAACCTTTTGAATGTGAGAAAAGCAAAGTGGAAAGGAATGGCTTTGACCTTAGGTCAATAACCGAATGATTATCACAATAGCAAACTGGTTCACACATATTGATTTAAGGTGGCAGTGGTACATTTAAGTAGAAATGCCCAATCGATTAATTAGTAATCTAGGGCTAGAACATGAGAAGGAGAGACAAATAAAGTACACTAAGGCATCTCTGTATTCTCAGCTATGTGCTAGATCCTTTACCTGTATGTTCAATTTAGGAGAGAAATAGGGATGTACTTTGCAATTTGGCACCATCTGCATAGATGCCAGTCAAATCAGGAGAATGGTAACATTCAATGAAGACTAATTCATCACAATTTCTCTCTGTCCCTTCACTATGAAAATAGTCATCACACAAAAAGAAATGCCTATAAAAACACTGTATCATATCACATCACAAGATCACTGGAAATCCTGATTTCCACAAGTTAACTGCATTCTAGAAAGTAATCAAGATAGGAGGGAGGAAAACAGAACTGTAATTGTCCTTTCTTTCCTTCTTTCCCTTGAGAAAGATGAAAAGACACAAAACAGGGGGCAGGAAGGAACCAGAGGAGAAAGTATCTGGGAGAGTTCCCACTTGCTGAGGTAAACAGGAATGAAAGCAAACTCTTTCCCTATACAATAATAAACATCTGATCACTGTCTCCTAGTTTCCTAGAATTCATTATCCACTTATGAATAGATTATTTTATTCCCATCATACACCTTTCCATGCACAGGCCAGCTGGGAGTCACACATTCCACCTTCAAACTCCCTCTGGCAGAACAGAGTCTCCGTTTTTCTGTTTTGCAAGCTAGTCCTGGAGCTCAGGTGCAACAGGCAGATCAACAATGACAGACATTTCTAAGGCAGTCACCAGTTTTCCATTTGCCACAATGCTCCAGGGTGAGCTGGGTCCATCCCCTTTCCTCCGGCTGCCAGAAAGGCCATGCTGCTGAAAATGTCTCTCCATTTAAATACCCAAGGCAAGAGGAAAATGGAGAAGCCATAACAAGGAAGGACAGAGGAGCAGGTGACAGGTAGACTAAAATGGATAAACTTAGAAAACATCTTCTCAGCACACGGTGTTATTTAATATATGTTTTCATTCATGGTACTCTTACTTCCCTTTACTTTACAAATGCAATGCAGTAAACATTGTAACTGTGTGTACTCACAGATTTACTTAATAGTATAACTGCTTCTAATAAACAGAATGTAGATGTTCTCTTTGAACTCTATAACAAAGGACAGTAATGTCAAAATTCCCTAAGATCCATAGTAGAAATATCTGTTTAGAATCTGCAAAAGATATAAACATAAGGAATCCCTGATTCTTATAGATTTCCTGGAATGTCTTGCTGAAGTGGGAGAGGGAGAGCTGTGAGGGTTTGTAGACTGAATATTCCCCAAGAAACAAGCCCAGAAGTGCATTCCCACCATCTAAAAGAATGAATTCAACCCTAGCCAGTTTGGCTCAGTGGATAGAGCGTCAGCCTGCTGACTGAAGGGTCCCAGTTTCCATTCTGGTCAAGGACACATGCTTGGGTTGCGGGCTCGATCCCCAGTAGGGGACATGTAGGAGGCAGCCGATCAATGATTCTCTCCCATCATTGATGTTTCTATCTCTCTCTCCCTCTCCCTTGGAAATCAATAAAAATATATTAAAAAAAATAAAAGAATGAAATCACATCTGGAACTGGCTCAGGCCCAGGACTATGTTATGGATAACTGAATAACTGATGTTTGTAATTCCAGAAACCATCCAATATATATATTTTTAAATTTAAATTCTTCATTGCTTAAAGTATTACATGTGTTTCTTTTTTTCCCAATTGACCTCTCCAGCTGCTCCCACCCCCAGCACATTCCCTCACCCCCCTACTGTCTGTGTCCATTGGTTATGCTTATATGCATGTATACAAGTCCTTTGGTTGATCTCTTAACCAGCCCCCAACCAACCCTCCCCTGCCTTCCCTGTGAGGTTGGATGGTCTGTTCGATGCTTCTCTGTCTCTGGATCTATTTTTGTTCATTAGTTTATGTTGTTCATTACATTCCACAAATGAGTGATATATCATGTCGTATTTTTCTTTCATTGACTGGCTTATTTCGCTTAGCATGATGCTCTCCAGGTCCATCCATGCTGTTGCAAATGGTGAGTCTTTTTTTTTTTTACAGCAGTGTAGGATTCCACTGTGTAGATGTACCACCATTTTTTAATCCACTCATCTGCTGATGGGCACTTAGGGTGTTTCCAAATCCTAGCTATTGTAAATTGTGCTGCTATGAACGTAGGGGTGCATATATTCTTTCTGATTGGTGTCAGGCAATATATTTTGAACACACAAAATAGGAGGGAGAAACCCTTGTAAAAATGTTTACTAATTGAATATTCCCCTAAAGAAAAGATTTTATAAAATGTTAACAACACTGACTTACTGTGAACTTCCAGTTACACAACAAAAATCCTATCACGGATAATATAATAATGGTAAGTAGTAATATAGAGACAAGGACTGGACAAAACATTCACCTGTTTTGACAATGAAGACTCTTCATATGACTAATCCCCACACTCTGACTGTGGAATAGCCACTGAGGTAGCAATGAATTAACTTTGCAAACAAAAATAACTTCCAGAGTTGGCTCAATGGGATAATTAAGCAACAATAAATCACTTTCTCTATTGACTTTAAACATTGTCTTCTGAGTTTTTACTGCCCTTAATCTCATGATACAACAATTTTATTTATAATCTAATTCTTGAATTTGTTACCAGATTCCATGAAACACCAAAGAGAAGTTAGTGCTTTGCAACCAGTGAGTGTTATAGGAAGGAGACCCTTGCCTTTCTATCTCCACAGATGAAGAGAGGGAGAGCACAACATTCAAGGTCCAATAGCTGGCTCCTGCCTCCAGGTGAAGAGTAGGAAAATTCTCCAGGGCTTTTAGCTACCCTTCTTGTGCTTTGTGCTCTAAAAAAGGATCCTACATAACAGAAAAGCAGGAGCAGGATCCTCTATTCCAGAGAGATCTACAGAAATTAGTTGAGTTTTCCTGTAGAATAAAAATCTTCACAACAAAATTTCAGAATGAATTAGCAACCCCATCATATCCTAGTGATACTGTGTTTGCATAAAATAACAAAATGCACTTTATACTCTTCTCTTACCTGTCTACTCTCTCTTTGGGAGGACGTTGAAGAGGAGGCACTTCTATGGGTTGGAGTGGATGTTTTATGAGCAGGGGATATGCCCTTCTCGTCTGAACTCATAGCTGCAGTTCGAGTCTAGTCGCGTGCAGTTAAGGTCATCCCAATTGTGTCTCAAATTCAGACAAAGAAGTAGATGAATTTTCAGCTTCAGTCCATTTCACGAATCAGGTTGGACTAGAAAAGAGAAGGTAAATATTGAGGGTGTCCAAAACATCTGAAATAGATTTTTAAGGTGGAGACTAAAAGTGTTAATATGAAACAAAAGTCTGTCCAGAAGGAAAATGGGAAGAAACTATATGCTAAATCACACTTTTCTCTTGCAGTTTTTGTTTTATTTATTTTAAATATATTTGTACTGATTTCACACAGGAAAGGGGAGGGAGAGAAACATCAATGGTGAGAGAGAATTATCGATTGGCCACCTCCTGCACATGGGACTCGAGCCCACAACCTGGGCATATGCCCTGAACAGGAATCGAACCACGACTTCCTGACTCATAAGTCGATGCTCAATCACTGGGCCATGAAAGCCGGGCTGTAATCTCTTTGTTTTAAAGCAAAGCTGTGCTCTAGGCCCTCATGTCAAAGTACATCAGTTTTTTTTCCTCTGAAATTAAATTTCCCCTGCCCAGTGGATTATAATAACAGCTCATTCCATGCTTGTCTCCAGTTAAGTTCAGTCATTTCATGTATGTGATGATTAAATCCAACATAAGACAGTCAGTCACAAAAGGCAAAAGGGCTCCTGCTTTTTGTATATCATGTGATCCAGCCATTAGAAGGGATGAAGTAATACATATATCCACAGTTATTTGTGCTTCAAGTCTACAGAACACCTAATATGTGACTTTTTCAACACAACAATCAACAGGATTGAAAGCACCCACAGATTGACAGGCAGGTCCCAGAACTGGGAGAGTGCTAGGAGTTGCTTCACTTATCAACAGCCAAAGGCCACTTCATTTTTCATTTAGATTCATATAAGGAAAATCTGCATTGTGGTACCAGGGCTAAAAACAGTTCAACTGGCAACACAGCTTGCTAAAAGAAATCATTTTAAAGGTAATCATGGCAGTGTGAGATGAAACGCTTACATACCAATCTGTGACTCAAAACACTGACCACTAAAATGAATTTCATCCTCTTCTAAGAAGATGAAAGGCCAAGTTCTAGCCCCCGTCTTAATGCTTATACTCCTTGAAAGTACTTACCCAAGTTTTGGAGCTAATAGAAGTGCAAAGAGCTATAGAGCTCTTTCCTAGTTTTGAAGCTAATAGAAATGTAAAGAACTTATTCTTGGCTCAAGATAAGTTTCATTTGGTATTGGCAAAAGGTAGTCATAAATTGACACTTAAGTAATCATCTAATCCTTTTTTTAACGAAAGCAGTCTAATAAGTGTGAATAAAATTTCTCAAGCCAAGCTCTGGTGCCAACAAACAGAAAGCAAGAACACTACTCAGATACTTAATTTTAAGCACTTCCCTTTCTGGTCCAAGATGTTTTACAAATAAATGCAGACACTTGAGCTGAAAGTATGAAGGTTCTGTGATGTGCTCAAGTGCCCCCAAGGGATGAGATTGAGACAACCAAACTCATTAAATTGTTATCTATTTGGAAGTGAATTCAATCTAAGCTACATCAAGGGCCAACATTTCCTCTGTTGCACTGTTGTTTTTTCTTAACCACATCTGACTTCACTTTCTGTTTAAAAATAATGCTAACATTTTGGTTTTGGTTTTAACTAAAAATGACATTTTCAGGGTAACTTGTCTATGATGAAAGAGCAACATTTTGGTTGAATCATAGTTATGAATATCTATAATAATATCAAGAATGAAAAAAAGGTGAAAGAATTTAATCCATTCCAAGAATCGTTTTTGAGATTGTTGTTTTTTTCTATTAATTTTTATTTAAAAAAAAAGATTTCAAGAACCTAATAAAAGGTCGAATAGGATCAAAATGCATTATAAAAGGAAGTATGAACTCTGTTATCAGGTTGCATCTACTTATTCTTTATTCTTAGAGTGTAAGAATGGCTGTGACATTAAAAAAAATACTTATTTCATCTCTATCAAAGCACATTTTCAGGAATTGCCTAATCAACATTCTACACCAAAAAAAAAGACCACAGATTTAAAGTCAACACCAACATAATTTTTATAATCAATGAGAAAAATATTGTAGCTGGAAATAACATCAATATGAAAGATGAATATCTAATTTTTCTGTCTCATCACTCCTTCTATCAATGGGATTATTATAATGGTTTCTAGGTACTGTAACATTTGCATTTACACTGAGTGACACAAAATTCTGATTTAGGGCCCTGGCCAGTGTGGCTAAGTTGGTTGGAACACTGTCCCATATATTGAAGGGTTGCGGGCTTGATTACCACTTAGGAACATACTTAGGTTGCAGTTTCAGTCCCAGGTTGGGGCACATATGGAAGGCAACAAGTTGATGTTCTCTCTCACATTGATGTGAAGCATAGTAAGCTCCATCTTGTGTGAAAACTGCTGTTTGAAATTTTAACCCTGTTATGTGGCTTCTGTAAATGCTTGTTTGCTTAAATAATAAGGAAAAATAAGACTACTCCCATTCCAGAGAGACCATAAACTATGCCCCAGACAGAGTTGTCAGTGTTGGTGCCAGGCCAGGCCTTGAGATATGGTCTCACGGCTCCGTCCCAGCACACGGGACTTTTTTTTTCAGAAGGTCCAGAAGTCTCATTCCAAATTTAGAAGACAAAGAGCTGAAAAAAAGTATAAATAGGGAAGACTTCCACCATTTTGGGGCCCAGAATTTGACAGAGATATTCTACTCTGAGCCCACTAGTGCTAGCATAATAAAAAGACTCCAAATTAATTTGGCTTATTAAGGTGTCTCATGTCAGCTCACTGATTTACAATATAACAGATGTTTCTCTCTCCCTCTTTCTCTAAAAATCAATAAGTATATCCTCAGAAGAGGATAAAAAACATTCAGATTTATGACCCAGGGACCTAACTAAAGCAAAGGGTGGCAGAAAAGACTTCTAGAACTTGCTCTTCATAGGTATCATAACTTGTATGTGTTCAGAAACACATTTGAAACTGGGGGCTAGTTAGCCTGAGCTAAGTTGTGATGTGGTAGCACAACTGCAAAATCTCAAGTCCATACAAGAAAGGTTTATTTCTTACTCATTTACATGTCCTTTATAGGTTAGCTGCAGCCATGCTCTGTATCCTCTTCATCCAGGCTGAAGGAGCAACCCCTACATGAAGGAGGAAGGAGCCATGGCAGAATCATGAGATAGTTCTGAATGCCTTTGTTTGAGGTGGCACATGTTACTTTCACTCATATTTTATTGGCCAAAGCAAGTCACATGGCCAAACTGAGGTTATTGATGCAAAAAAGTATAATCCCTCCAAAGGGAGAGGCAGTGAATAGTAGTGTATAATCTACTATATTTACCATAGAATGATTAAAAGTATGGATGAAAATATTTAAATTGACTTGTTTTATCACATAGTAATAACAATGGTTAATACTTTGATTCTGCTTTAACTAAAGTAGGAGAATAATGTGCATATTACCTGTAATATGCTTTCTCTAATCAATAATATATCAGTAAAAGTCTTCCTTATGAACAAAGAAACTTCAATATCACCACTCTTAATCACTACATATTAGGCCACCACACAGCTATACCACAATACATTTAACCATTCTTGAACTGGGACATTTACTAGTAGGTTGTATTCAGTATATTTTGAAACAATGAGATTTATCATGGAAGGGTTTGTAATAATTCCATATTCACTTTTTGATTATTGTAAAAATGACCTTCTTTGTTGATTTCAATACTTTTTTGCTTTATTTGGAATTATCTGCTCTGTTTGCAAGTGATAAATGAAATGTGTCCATCCTTTTATATTTAAACTTTCTATATCATCCTGTTCTTCTAGTAATGATCATGTTGGATTATTTTTTAAAAAATCTAATTTTAGTGAAGTTTTCCCCATTTTCATTTAATGTCATACCTAATAGTTGACCCCTGAACATCATTTTATACTTATTACTTTTGGGTTCTTCTGTTTCCTTTAAAGCTTGATATCTTTTTAAATAATCTGCCTTTCCTTATAATACTGATTTTTATATGTTTCTAATCAACCTTTATATTTGCCATTAGTTTGAAAGATACAATTTCCCTTTTAAAGTTCTATTTGTTTTCCTTTAAGCTTTTCTAAGTCATGATGGAACCATCAGTCTGTGTCTAAGTCAAGAGTAAAATGGTATCCTATGAGTCTTACCCCACCCACTTACCCGCCCCATCCCCCCCCCAAAAAATAAAAATATTCTCCTTTCAGTCTTCATCGCAGCCTTGGTGACTTAATCTGGAGTTTTACAGAATTACTCTTGGGATTCTACAGCAAAAGATCCCACTATTTTTGTTGGGGCACTAGGATCTCAAAGTGTGAGAATAAACTGTAAGAAAAGCAAAGTATTTTCTCATTCCTTTCTCAAGAGCCTCCTTTTCTGTAAGTACAGCTGAGGTTTATCATAAGACCTGGCTCAATCAAGATTTTCCTCAATTTGGAATATCAGCTTTATAAAATTATGGTATATTCTCCATAGATAATTCTAATATTAATCTGTAATATTAGATTCTGTTTGAAGTAGTGTTTGGGTTATTAATGGTTTGTCTTTTTCAATGTTTGCATGACTATTTACAGAGAACTAGGAGTCACATTAGATGATCCTGGACCCAAATCACCTGGGGCAGGGCATTCCTATCAATTGATCTTATCAATGCAAATGTCACTGCACTGCTGGGCAGAATAAATCAGTTTTCCATCAAGATCATCATTAGAACAAAGAATGTCTACTGTCATTACATATTAAAGTTCTTTTTCCTAAAAGAGAGAGGGTAGGCCCTCTTTTGTATTTTTCAGGTCATTAACTCATGGATAAGAAAAAGGAAATCAAGGACTAATTTCAAGAAGATAAGCATGAGATGGCAGTGTAAAATCTGATAAACATTTTCCTACAAAATAACTAAAAGGATGAAGCAAATTAAAATGACCATTAATACTTACACTAGGGAACAGTGGCCACCACATGTCATAGAATCTAAGGACTCACTTCATTCAGGGATCAAGTGAGGATATATGAAAACACATAGGACTCTCCATTTCGAGACAGTGAAGTGATGTAATAGGAAGAAAATCTGAACTCCACCAATTTCCCCCAAAGAGGAGAGGCATAAGGAAAAGGCTCCCCACATGTTAAGTGTTTTCTGAGACCGTGGAGGCAGAGCAAGTAAATGGCCCTGTCTTGTCCTTCGCTGTCTTCTCCAGTCTTGGCTTTGGAAGAGCACCGTAGTCATGTCTCAACGCACCCCCAAAATACAGTCTCCCTTTCCCAGGCTGCCTTCTGGTGCAGTCATTTATAAAACTAAAAAGAAAAAGTATACAAAGAGACAAGTTTTCTGATTGTGAATGATCAAGATTCCTCCCCACTCTCTTAAGGCTGCTTTACTAAATAATGAAAGAGACAAACCTACATTCTACAAACCTACATTCTACCTCCAGGGTGAATTGTAAGAGGAGAATTTGAATGTTAACCAATTAACATGAAGGGAGCCAAGGATAATTGGCACAAATAATCTTTTGACAAAGAGCAGATCTCAAAGAAAAATGTTTAAAAAAAAATGTCTGTCAATAAAACACTAAGGAAAATTATTCCCCTAAAAGGAGAGAAAATTATTATGTGCAAGAGATAGATGAGGGCTTATTTGGAATATTAATTCTAGCAAAAGACAAAGAGCGTTAGAGTACAAATGCTTTACACGTTCGCAAAATTTTAATAAAAATGGAGTCTTTGAATATGATAGGACAGATTCAGATGCAATTGGAACTGGCATAGGTAAGAAACTAAGGAAACAAATAATGACATCACATTTAAATGCAGTAATTAAAATGATATTAATGAAGCACAGAATGATTCTGCAGAAAAATCTGGCCATACATAATTAGAAAGATGAAATTGAAGAAATTATCTTGCAAACAGAAAAAAGGCAGGGAAAAGTAAACCTTCACACTTTTAGTTCAAGGGTCATTGTCTACTCATAAAATGGCATGCAATTATTTATTTTTGGAGTTTCTGTTTAATATTTTCAGACTGCTGTTAACCCTGGGTAACTGAAACCATGGAAAGCAAAACCATGGCGGAGGGGGGGGAGGGGCGGGCACTAATGTACATATTTTAAAAAAGAAAACATAAAAAAGAAAGATATGGGTTTCATAATCCATTAAGTAATCAAGTTTTTAAAATTACTATAAAGAGACAATGTTACACAGACAACAGGGGGGTGAGGGCATGAGGGGGGGATGGGGGATAATGGGGGAATAAGGACACATATGTAACACTGTAATCAATAAAGAAATTAAAAATAAATAAATAAATAAATAAATAAAAGAGACTATGTTAATTAAGTAGTCTTACAATTCAAATGACATATGGGAAAATCACTTCTTGCTGTACAAATTACAGAAAATTATGCCAAAGATGTGATTTGACTCAAGAGGGAAAATGGTTCCTCACCATACCTCAGGCATTTCCATTTCAGGTATAAGTAAAAGCCTTGTACACCAAAGGTTTTCCCTTCCCTTAGGTCAGATTGCCTCTAGTTTCCTCCAGTAATGTAAGAATTCATTGTTCTACTTATTTAGTTGTAACTTTTCATATGGAAGTTTCCCTGAAAGTCAGCTTAAATCAGCCATTTTCAAATACCACACTAATCTCTGTTAAGTTAGAATGTGATAATGTCTTTATTTGAAAACTATAATTTGAACTGCTATATTTTCTAATTAGGACACTGGCTTCTAGATTTAATAATTATATATTCTTTCCAATCTAGTTTTAGTTTTGTACTTGGTCTGATTTTGCACTTGAGATTCCAGGAATATGGTCCAACTCTTACCTCCTGGTTTAGGGTTTGCTGGCTCTTGGGCATTACCCATTGAATTGTTCTCAGAACTGAATCTTCAAAAAATTATTGTTGGAAGATATTAGGGAATACTTCTTTTTTTTTTTTTTAGGGAATACTTCTTATCCTGAACAATCAAACTACCACTTATATTGTTTTCCCAAGTAATTCTTTTTCTCTGGACATCTGCTCATTTTATACTTAACAAAGCATAAGTGGCCTTACAAAAAATTACGGAATAAAAAGACAGCACAGCAAAAATATCATTTGAGGTCAAAGTCCTAAGAAGAGAGTACCACCTTTTTCCCAGCTATCTCCATCATGTCAGAGAAAAAATACCAATAAAAATAACAGGCTCTTTCTATGTGCCAGTCCTGGATGCCAAATACTTTTCATCCACTCTCAGTAACTCTCCTGTTATTCAGTATACAGGCAGGGAAAATAGGGCTTAGATGGCTTATTAAATGTATTTGACAGATTTTTTCACTGCACTTTACCCTTGATTTACTAATAAATCAATGAATAAACTAAGCAACAAATCAAGTTTTTTAGGGCATGGTACATAACTTATGGCATACAACACTAACAGCGGTTCTTAATCTGGGATTCATGAACAGCTTTAGCACATTCTTTAAACCCCAGAAATATAAAAGTGCATTATATTTTCCTAGGGAAATATTCAATAGCTTTCATCATATTATCAAAAGGTATCCTTGTGAGTTTATATTTCTAAAATGATTGTTACCAGCACAGGTTAAAAAATATCCATGGATATAAAAGCTGTACAACATGTTTAATATAAGGAGATCACATGACATTTGATTTTGATGGGAGCATGTGCCATGGATTTTTGACAAGACCATTTTGATACCATCACTTAGTAATTTTACCAGTGCTAATTTTCTAAGATTTGCCAGCCACTATTTTATTCATCACTTTGTTTCTGGCCCCTGCTAACATGTTTTGAAAGGAAGTTTTGGTAATGTCATAATTCATATTTTAACAGGAAAAATAATATTTGGAAATACAGTTCCCACGACTGCTAATAGGTACTGGTTGTCAGCAGAGAGCAAAGAGTTTTTAACAACAACAAGAAATATATAAAAAAAAAATTGTCTCTGCTTTGTGATCTTAAATAACAATTCATAAATCCATGTTGAGTGTGTGTAAACTCTTACTGGGGTACCAGTGACTTAAATAATAGCACGCGTCCTCAACAGCAATTTCCTATCAAAACAACAGCTTCTGTACTGAGTTGAGTTGTGCTAAAGAATTGGCCAAAGCAGGTGGAATGGCTTAGGCTAAAAATTTCCTGAAGTGCCCTATTAGATTGCTGGTGGGAATGTAAAATGGTGTCACTGCTATTGAAAATGGTATGGAAGATTCTCAAGAAATTAAAAATAGAATCATCTGATCCCATAATTCCAATTCTGGGTATTTACCCAAAAGAATTTAATGCAGGGATTTGAACAGATATCTGTATACACATTGTTAATAATATCCAAAAGGTGAAAGCAACCCAGATAAATGGATAAACAAAATGTGGGCTATTCATGCAATGGGATATTACTTAGCCTTAAAAAGTATGGAAGTTCTGACATATGGTATAACATGGATGAATCATTATGAAGACATTATGCTAGGTGAAATATGCCAGACACAAAAGGACAAACACTGTATGCTTCTACTTATCTGAAGTACCTAGAGTAGTAAAATTTATAGAGAGAGAAGTAGAAGGGTGGTTGCCAGGGTCCGTAAGGAGGAGGGCATGGAGAGTTAATGTTTAATGCATACAGAGCTTCAGTTTAGAAGATTTTGGAGATGGAAGGCGGCTGTCTTAGTTGTCAACGCAGGAGCTGCCCCCTGGTGGTCAGTACGCTCCCACAGGGGGAGGGCTGGCGAGTGCAGAGGTGGTGGGGGAGCCCTCTCCCTAAGCCAGCAGTCGGACATCCCCCGAGGGGTCCTAAACTGCGAGAGGGTGCAGGCCGGGCTGAGGGACAACCCCTCCCTCCCCCCAGTGCATGAATGTTGTACACCAGGCCTCTAGTGAATGCATAAATAAGTGGAACTACAAATCAATGTTTCTCTTCCTTCTTTCTCTATAAAGGAATAAATGTTTTTAAAAATGGTAAATTTTATGTTTATTTTACTACAATAAGGAAGTTCCTATATTATCAGCTATAATGACTTTTATAACATGCAGGCATTAATATTATGCTACTTTGTGCTTAGGTTTCATCTTCTTTATAAAATCTTTCCTATTCTATAGACAGAATTGTCACTTTAATATGGATTACTTCTATACTTATGCATACATATATCATCGAACAGCATTATACTATACTTGTTTGTACCGATTCTGTATAATTTTTGACGGTGGGGACTCTATCACTTTCATTACTTGTAGTCTAATGTCATAGGCCACAAAAACCACTCATATTGTTTACTGGGCTTATCACTGTAGTTAAGACTTGAGTTCTTGGAATCCAAGATGGCGGCATAGGTAAACACCTAAACTGCTGCCTCGCGCAACGATTTCAAAAATTCAACTAAAAGACAAAACGTCTATCACCCAGAACCATGGGAAAGCTGGCTGAGTGGAAGTTCTACAACTAGAAGGAAAGAGAAAAGAGCATTGAGACATGCACGAGCGCTGAAAAGCTGAGGTACGGAGGCGCGGGATCTGGGCTGGCGGCGGGCGTTGCTTTTTTCAACCCAAAGGGAGACAAGCCCCCTATTACTCTGAAATCCAGTCTCTGGGGAGACGCGGGGGACCCAAACTCCTACGGGGAGAAGTTGGACTGTCTGCCAGTGAGGGTGGCTTGCTTGCAGAGCTGCGCACAGGAATAATTGTTTACGGCACTGGGGCACGGGACTCCGGGACGCCATCGGGGACACAGAGCCGGCTAACTAGCAGCCATTGCTGTTTGCCATGCCCTAGCCTAGTGACACCCTGAGACCCCGCCCTGCACAACCTACAAACCCACCCAAGCTCCAAGCAGTGTATTTAGCATAAGAAAGCCCTGCCCTATCGCAGCTTAACCTAGCAAACTTGCAGCCCGGGTCAGACAGCTCCAAAACCTCCAAACCACAAGCAAAGAGGAGAAAACTGTAGCTCTCACTGTAGCTCCTGCTGGGTGGCCTCATACAGTAGCTGACCTGCACCCCATTGGAGATCCAGAAGCCAGTGTACCTAGTGGTCAGAGTGAGACACCAGATTTCAACTCCTCACATCCATAAGTGACACATTCAAGAGGCAGACTCAGTGAGCACCAAAGCCCCACTGAAACAAGTCCTGCCCCAGAAGTGTGTCTTCAGCACAGCAGTTCTTCCATTATAGACACAGTGAGTGCTCACAGCTAATTGGCCTGGAGGTCAATTCCTCCCAGTATACCAACAGCAATTAAGGCTTAACTACACCAAGTCTTTGCACTCAGCCCACAAAGGGGTGTACCAAGAGCGTCCACATCAGGTGATTGGGGAGGCTGAGCTACTGCCCCCTATAGGTCACCTACCACACAAAGCTACTCCATCAACACAGGGAAGCAGCCAAAATGTGGAGACAAAGAAACATGTCACGAATGAAAGAAATGGAGGAAAGCAAACTACTGGATGACATAGAGTTCAGAACCACATTTATAAGGTTACTCAAGAATCTTCTTAAAACCACTGAGAAACTTGATGAGACCTTCAAGGAGCTTAATGAGAATGCCCAAGAAATGGAAAAGGATCAGTCAGAAATGAAGCATACACTGTCTGAAATAAAGAATATACAGAAACTCAACTGTAGATCAATGTACCCCAAGAATCAAACCAAAGATCTGAAATATGTGGAAACAAAAAACATCCAACCAGAAAAACAAAAAGAAAAGAGAATCCAAAAATATGAAGATAGTGTAAGGAGCCTCTGGGACAACTTTAAGCGAACCAACATCCGAATATTTGGGGTGCCAGAAGAAGAGAGAGAGCAAAATATTGAAAACCTATTAGAAGAAATAATGACAGAAAACTTTCCCTACCTGGTGAAAGAAATAGACGTACAAGTTCAGGAAGCGCACAGAACCCCATACAAGAGGAATCCAAAGAGGACCACACCAAGACACATCATAATTAAAATGCCAAGGGCAAAAGATAAAGAGAGAATATTAAAAGCAGCAAGAGAAAAACAGTTAATTACCTACAAGGGAGTACCCATACGACTGTCAGCTGATTTCTCAACAGAAACTATGCAGGCCAGAAGGGAGTGGCAAGAAATATTCAAAGTGATGAACAGCAAGAACCTACAACCAAGATTACTCTACCCAGCAAAGCTATCATTCAGAGTTGAAGGTCAGATAAAGAGCTTCACAGACAAGAAAAAGCTAAAGGAGTTCATCACCACCAAACCAGGATTACACGAAATGCTGAAGGGTATCCTTTAAGAAGAGGAAGAAGAAGAAAAAGGTAAAGATAAAAATTATGAACAACAAAATGACATCAAATACATACCTACCAACAAGTGAATCTAAAAATCAAGTGAATGAAAAATCTGAAGAACATAATGGACTGGTGAATATAATAGAATCAGGGACATAGAAAGGGAGTGGACTGACGACTCTCAGGGGAAGCAGGTGTGAGGGGTGCGGGAAGAGATTGGACAAAAATCTTACTCCTATGGATGAAGACAGTGGCGTGGGCTAAGGGCATGGGGTGGGGTGGGGAATCAGGTGGAGGGGAGCTATGGGGGAAAAAATAGAGGAACAGCTGTAATAAACTGAACAATAAAGATTTATTAAAAAAAAAAAGACTTGAGTTCTTCTTCATATCCATCAAGAACAGATGATAGTGCTCAGAAGCTGCCTGTAGATAACCACCCTCATGTCAGTTCTTTGGTTTTACTATATTTTCTCAAAGACAACCCAAAATAATCCAAATGATTTGCAGACTGGAGTTCCCTATCTGTTCAGTAGCCAGCTGAAGAGAAAGACTGTACAAAGTTCAACATTCCCAAAAGAAAATATCTTAATTGTCCTCAAATAAAGACACACACCCCCATCCCCAGGCTGCTAATGGTACTCTAGAGGCCTGGGCCATTATTAGGTTCTGTTCTCCTGGTGCCAAGTTGCACATTAGGATTAGGAATAGAGGCAGCAGGCAGCAGCGTAATTCTTTCAAAACACCACTAATGGGCTAGCCTGGTTGCACAGAATTACGGCACCTGCCACCTATCTAATTTACTAGTCATTATCTACTTAATCACAAATATTTCATGGTCAGGAACCTTAAGCAAAAATTTTTTAAAATGTCATTCCTCCAGAATGGCAATGTTTATACAGACCTTTACATATCAGGGTGCCCATAATTCTACTTCCTTTGGGCATCCACAATAAGAATTGGTTTCAATTATGCTCATTCACTGTCACAGGAGGAAGGAACAGCTGACAGTAACTGAGGATCTATTGCCAGGCCCCAGGTTCTTCAGCATTTGATTAAGGTGTGGTCATCTGCGCACACTCTCACGGTGAGTGCACCAGCTTGGGAGACCACCATGCGCATCTCTCCCTAGCTCAGCCTTCAGGGATGTCCCCTTGGGAACTTGAAATTAGCCATGTAAATTAGCACTTTACTTTTGAGACCCTATTTTTAAACATTTACCAGTACACCACTACATATACCCTGTGGGTCTTTTTTTAATATATTGTTATTGATTTCAGAGAGGAAGGGAGGGAGGGAGGGAGGGAGGAAGGGAAGGAGGGAGAGGGGGAGAGAGAGAGAGAGAGAGAGAGAGAGAGAGAGAGAGAGAGAGAATAACTGATCAGCCCAAAACCGGGCATGTACCTTTGACCAGAATCAAAGCGGAGACCCTTCAGTATGCAGGCTGACACTCTTATCTCTATCCACTGAGCCAAACTGGCTAGGGTAATTTATGTTTTTAAATGGATTGTGTGGCCTAGCCTTATTAAAAATATACCCTACACATAAATATAGGAGCATCATCAAATAACACAATTATTAAGATTATTTAATATATTTGAGATATGATACAAAGTGGAGGAACAGGAGTCCTGATGGCTTAACAGACCGTATTTGAGGTCCGGAAAGAGTGTCATATTCACGGTACATTACAGTTAACAAAGAAATGAGTGTCAGAGAGCTGGAGCTCTAGCCTTCTTTTTCAGCTGATCACTGATTTTGTGTCTCAGGTCTTCACTTCCTCAATGCAGGGAAGATACTTCTGTGCCCAACTTACCACATGGGATTTTGTGGAAATCAAGAAAGAAAACCTTACTTTAAAAGACACACAAAATGGGATAAAGCTTGAAGAGAATACAGGATCTATTTCACTCCGAAACACCACTAAAAACAACAGAAAGGGACTTTTTTTTTTTTTTTCTAAGTAAAATTCCCCTAGAGCAATAAGAACAAGGGACAACAGCAACAGAAATTGGACTGAAAACCAGCAGTAAAAAGACATCTGGGTTATAAGTGAGTCCACTCTTGTCAAAAGACAATTAAGTGGAAGTTTAAGAAATTCAAAGGACAGTTTAAAATGTCACCTGATATTGAATTGGGATGAAAAGCTTATTTTCCCCAATCCCAAGCTTGGGGAAAAATATAGTGCTAATTGTTTGCTACAGAGATTCTGAAAGGTGGTCCCTGGATCAACACGAGACCTGGGAACTTATTCCAAATGGAAATTATTGAGCTCATCCACATTAATAAACCAACAACTCGGAGGGTAGGGCCCTGCTCTCTGTTAAAACAAGCCTGACACTGGCATTAGTAGGTAAAGGATGCTCAAATGGGCCCTGTTCTTTTATGTATGGTGCCAGTTTCACTAAAAGCCCCAGGTGAAAAAGATTTTCTAATTTCCACCTGAAGGATGACAACCTAAATAGTCCAAGAAAATTTTCAAGAACATGAATGAATTTAAGAATAAAAAGGAAAAATGTAAATTAACTCTGTTAAGTTTTATTTATTTATTTATTTTTGGTATTTTTTTCACCCGTGTTTTTTTTCCCCTTTAAATATTTTATTTTGTAATAATTTTAGGTTTACAGAAAAGTTACAAATATACTATATGGAGTTTCTGTATACCCTTCACCCAAGACTTCCTCTAGTTTTCAGAAGCTGACAAAAGAAATTTTAATCTTAGTGTTTAACTATGTATAGTGCCAGTTGAAAAAAATTAGACATTTGGAAATAAATTCAAGTGACAATTTGCAGTTATTGTTTAAACTGTACAGTACTTTCAAATTTAGTATTCTAAACACGAAAATTTAGTCAGCAATCACCCCTCAGCTTGTGTCACCTCTGAATAGACACGTACACTGTCACTTTCTGGCACAATATTCTTTTCATTTCTTCATAGCACTTACCTTACTCAGTAGTTACATGACTTATTTATTGCTTTGTTGTCTATCCCTAGAGACTTTACCCATGTTTCATGCTCTCCTTGTTCTAACGCCAGGGCCCAGATTAGCGCCTGGTACATACTGAATAGGTACTCAAAAGACTTTGCTGGATAAATGAATGAATGACTGAATGAGGAACACTAGATATAGTGTGATATAAGATATAGTGTGATATAAGATACATGATTAAAAAAAAAAAACCTATTTACATTGTTATTGTTTCTGAAATTTCAAACCTGTAAAGTCTACCACCAGCCTTACACAGTTGGCATTTTGGAAGCCTATCTCCTAGTCCAACATCTCTGAAATCACTTCTTACTGGGGCAAAGATTAGAATTATTACTCCTGATAAACCCTTGTTCTTCAAAAGCCAAACCTTTTTCTCTCTCTTTTATTAAATGTATCTTTTTTTGTTGTTCTTTAACCCAAATGTTTTTTTTCTTTTTTAATAAATCTTTATTGTTCAGATTATTACATTTGTTCCCCTTTTTTCCCTCCATAGCTCCCCTCCACCCAGTTCCCACCCCACCCTCTGCCCTTACAACCCCCCACTGTCCTCATAGGTGTACGATTTTTGTCCAGTCTCTTCCTGCACCCCCCACACCCCTTCCCCCCCAAGAATTGTCAGTCCACTCCCTTTCTAAGCCCCTGATTATATTATATTCACCAGTTTATTCTGTTCATCAGATTTTTATATTCACTTGATTTTAAGATTCACTTGTTGATATATATATATTTGTTGTTCATAATTTTTATCTTTACCTTTTTCTTCTTTGTCCTCTTCTTAAAGAATACCTTCAGCATTTCATATAATACTGGTTTGGCAGTGATAAACTTTTTTAGCTTTTTCTTATATGTGAAGTTCTTTATCTGACCTTCAATTCTAAATGATAGCTTTGCTGGGTAGAGTAATCTTGGTTATAGGTTCTTGCTATATATCACTTTGAATATTGCTTGCCACTCCCATCTGGCCTGCATAGTTTCTGTTGAGAAATCAGCTGACAGTCGTTTGGGTGTTCCCTTGTAGGTAATTAACTGTTTTTGTCTTTGCTGCTTTTAATATTCTCTCTTTGTCTTTTGCTCTTGGCATTGAATTATGATGAGTCTTGGTGTGGTCCTCTTTGGATTCCTTTTGTTTGGGGTTCTCTGCACTTCCTGGACTTGTAAGTCTATTTCTTTCACCAGGTGAGGGAAGTTTTCTGTCATTATTTCTTCAAATAGGTTTTCAGTATCTTGCTCTCTCTCTTCTTCTGGCACCCCCATAATTCGGATGTTGGTACTCTTGAAGTTGTCCCAGAGACTCCTTACACTATCTTCATATTTCTGGATTCTTTTTTCTTTTTGCTTTTCCGGTTGGGTGTTTTTTGCTTCTTTGTATTTCAAATCTTTGACTTGATTCTTGTGATCCTCTAGTCTGCTGTTGGATCTCTGTATATTATTTTTTATTTCAGTCAGTGTATGCTTAATTTCCAGTTGGTCCTTTTTCATATCCTCGAGGGTCTCACTAAATTTATCGGCCTTTTCTAGAAAATTCTTGAAAAACCTTATAACCGTGGTTTTGAACTCTATATCCAGTCGTTTGCTTTCCTCCATTTCTTTCATTTGTGACCTGTTTCTTTGTCTCTGCATTTTGGCTGCTTCCCTGAGTTGATAGAGTGGCTTTGTGTGCTAGGTGTCCTATAGGGCCCAGTGGCTCAGCCTTCCCAGTTACCTGAGGTGAACACTCTTGGTGCACCCCTTTGTGAGCTCTGTGCACAGTCTTGTTGTAGTTAAGCCTCGATTGTTGTTGGTATCACTGGGAGGAATTGACCTCCAGGCCAATTGGCTGTGAGGATCAGCTGTGTCTACACTGGGAGAACTTCTGTGCTGGAGACACCCTTATGAGATAAGACTTACTTCAGTGGGGCTTTGGTGCTCACTGAGTCTGCCCCCTAAGTGTGTCCCTTATGGATCTGAGGAGTTGTAATCTGGATGGTCCTACTCTGAGCCCTGGGTACATTGGTTCTTGGATCTCCAAGGAGGTGCTAATTTAGCCTCTGCCTGAGGCCACCCAGCAGGAGCTATGGAGAGATCTGCAGATTCCTCTTCTTTGTTTGGGTTTTGGAGGTGCCCAGATGAGTCCCAGCTGTGAAGCAATGCAAGCTGCTATGGGCCTTGGGCTTTCTTTTGGATGTTCTGGGTCTGACTCAGCTGCAGTTTGTTAGGTAAGTTTAGAATTCAAAGGACCAGGCCATTCGTATGCAAAAGCCTCTGAGCTCAGCTTAGATGGGGCAGAGTCTCAGGGTGGAGCAAACATCAATGGCTTCCTGTCATCCCTGCCCTAAGAGGACCCTGGGTCTCAATGTCCCGCGGTAATCACTGCAAGCACCTCTGAGAGAAAACCACCCTCGAATTTCACCCACTGCCAGACAGTCCCGTTTCTCCCCGAATGAGTCTGGGTCCCCAGAGTCTCACCCGGAACTGGAGTTCAGAGCAGTCGGGAGCTTGTGTCTCCCTCCAGATTGAGAAAGCCAGCCACGTACTCAGTTGCCAGCCCTCTGTGTGCAGGCGCCTCCGTACCTCTGCCTTCCACACCTCCTGTGAATCTCAGTATGCTTTTCTCTTTCCTTCTAGTTGTAGAATTTCCACTCAGCCAGCCTTCCTGTGGTTCTGGATGATGTCCGTTTTGTTTTTTAGTTGTAGTTTTGAAATTGTTGTGAGAGGTAGCAGTTTAGGTGTTTACCTATGCTGCCATCTTAGTTTCTGTATACGTTTATCTTCATTGTTGAAAATATTACAGATATCTGCTTTGTTTTTTGTTGTTATTTGTTTTTTCCCCATTGAAACCCTCCTCCCGGCACTAGCCCCTCCCAATCCTTTGCCACACTATTGTCTGTGTCCATGCCTTTCAAAGTAGATCTCTACTATTGATTCACTGCATACAGGATTTCCCAGCATTATTCACTTAGTGTAAAAAGTCAATAATATAAAAAGTCAATAAAAAAGTCAGTAACATTTTAAATCACCCTCAAAGTTAGACTAATTCAAGTATTAAGCATCCTTGCATATGAAAAAACATATTTTTAAAAAAATTCACAAATATTAGATTACAATCTTATTGTAGTTTGGGAATGAGACATTTTAGGAAGATAGGTAAAAAATTTAAAAGACTAAAGGAGGAATGAAGCAGCCCTTCTTTTTCCTCCTACCCATTGCCAGCACTCAGTTTCACATTCAAAGAATTACCTGATCCTAGGAAAAAGAAAGGAAGGATAGATAGATGGCAAAGAGGGAGGGAAGAAAGGGAGAGACTACCTACTTCCATATTCTCAATGAATTCTTACATTTCTCCTAGGATAAAATGTTATAAAAAACATTCCAAAACAAAGTACTTGACCAGCCCTGGCAGGGAGGCTCAGTTGGTTGGAGAATCATCCCATACACCAAAAGGATGCCAGCTCAATTCCTAGGCACATACCTAGGTTGTGGTTCAATCCCCCGTTGGGGCATGTACAGGAGGCAATCGATCAATGTTTCTTTTTCACATCGGTGTTTCTCTCTCCCCCATATTCTCTAAAATCAATAAAAACACATCCTCAGGTGAGGATTGGTGGGGGGTTTGTGGGGGCGGGGCAATCATTCCAAAATAAGCAATCCTAAAATATCCATTTGCCAAATAAGAGAAAGCAAGAAAACAAAAGTGCTGGGACACTCTCCTTCATTCACAGTGTCTACCTTTCTTCTGTGTCTGGGCCTGCACTGTGATGAGGAGTAAACACTAATACATGCATTCAATTCAGCACATATTGATCCACCATCTAAAGAGCACAATAATCCCACTGTCACTTCTGGAACATCTCCTGCTTATACTGTAATGAGTTGCCAATAACTCAAATTATCTAGTTGAACTAAAGACTTAATGGACTGAATCTCACTGCCAATAAACATATCCACATTAATAAAAAAATGGACTGAGGGAAAAATTCATCTTCTCACCATATGCATAAATTTTGAAAAAACAAAAATAATGATAATAATAAAAGGTATATAAAACTCTATATTTCTTCTCTACATAAAAATAAAACCATAAGTAAAATTAATGCTAAGCTATTCATTTGAAACCATTTGATGTACTTAAAAGATAAAGCAAATAAGTTCTGTAATGTTATTTTAAACCAAGATTTTCAGTGTATAAGAGATACAAATATCAAATCCAATAATATTAACACTTCATAAAGTTAACTTGGAAAAAACAATATAAACTCTTCATTTAAAAAATTATTACTACCATGTCCCTTGAAAAACAACCGATAAGACTGTACCACTAATGCCCATATTGTAGTATCTAAATTCCATTTTCTACTAAAAGGAATCAGAACTCCTGGAATGGTTGAATCTTAGACTTCACATTAAATAAGCAAGAGGAGCTTGGGGCAGCCTGTTGTACCAAGAAGCAGGTCAAAGAAACTAAGGGGTCAGGGATGCTTTGGGATGTTCTGTATCTTGATCTGGGTACTGATTATATAGAAACTAGAGGCCTGGTGCACGAAATTCATGCACAGGAGATGGGGGTGGGGGTAGTCCCTTAGCCTGGCCTGCACCCTCTTGCAACCCGTTGGAGTATGTCTGACTGCCAGTTTAGGCCCGATCCCACCACAGGGATCGGGCCTAAACCAGAAGTTGGATATCCCTTTTGCACTCCGGGACTGCTGGCTCCTAACTGCTCGCCTACCTGCCTGATCTCCCCTAACTGCTCGCCTGCCTGCTTGATTGCCCCTAACCACTTGCTTGCCTGCCTGATCTCCCCTAACCACTTGCTTGCCTGCCTGATTGCCCCTAACCACTCACCTGCCTGCCTGATCACTCCTAACCACCTCTGCCTGCCTGCCTGATCACCCCTAACCACCTCTGCCTGCCTGCCTGATTGCCCCTAACCACCTCTGCTTGCCTGCCTGATTGCCCCTAACCACATCTTCCTCGGCCCCACCACCACGGCTTCATCTGGAAGGATGTCCAGGAGGTTGTTTGGCTGTCCGGTCTAATCAGCCTATTACTCTTTTATTATAGATGCTCAGTCTGTGAAAACTCACTGTGATTCACTTATGATAGTTTCTCTTTTCTGCATGTATGTACAGGAGCCAATTTGAAAGAGCTCCCAATGAACAAAGAAGGTTTTATTTATAGCATTCAGAAAAACAAAATCACTTCAACTGATTAAAACATAATAAATATTTTTAAAATTTATGAATTTACAGTAACACTCAAGAAAAAGAGGAACTGTCCCCCTAAAACAGCAAAATAAACATATATATATTTAATCACCTTTTGAAGAAACTGAAGAACCATCTCTGAAACGGTCTAATCAAAGCAAAGTGGTAAACACTTGCCCTGCCATTCCTACTTGAACTGCATTTCAGGTCACCAAATGCTAGATGATAAGGCAATGTGCCTTATAAAAGAATTCCAGCTAATAAATGTAGAAAGAATGATAGGATGGGGTGGGGTAAGGGTTGGAGAAATCACCACTTTTACAATCCCTAAGGTAATAATGTATTCAGACAATGATTATTAAAGAACAAAATCATTAGTTGAAAAAAATTGATGGGGGAAACTTCACAATAGATCAGGATATTATTCTGTGAAGCTATTCTATTGTTGAATCTTAGAATCACTAAAAGTGGGGCAACCAGACCATATAGGCCTCCTGGGGTGATGTTAAATGAAGTACACTCCACCATGAAAGCAGAATTCTTGTCAGAAAGTAGAATCTGAATCTAACCAAGCCTCTAAATCTAACTTCCAGTTTCTAATAATCTGGGTGACAGAGAAAAAGATTAAGTAACAATTGCACAAATGCAGCACATGGATTGTTCTATTGCACATGTGGCTTGATTTCTTCAAGTAAATTACTTGGGAAAGGGGGGAACATTCCAGATAAAAGGGACTTAAGAGGCTCAATAGCCAAATGAAATGTATGTACTTTGGATTTGATGTAACTAAACCAACTATAAGAAGACAATTTTGAGAAATATGGAATAGGTAGTAAGTGATATCAAAGAATTAGCATTCAATTGTTTGGTGTGGCAATGGCCATTACAGTTTTATAGAAAAGTGTTCATATTAACATGCATACTGAAGCTTGTACGTTGGATATAACATGTCTATGTCTAGGGACTTCAGAATAAAAGTGGAAAGGGATAAATGAATCTTGGTGTATGCATATGGGAGCTCAATATACTATTCTCTTTTGTATAAATTTGAAAATTTTCTAAATGAAAGGTATTTTTTTAAATAGGAAGAAAAACAAAAAACATTGAAAAATGCAAAACATTTTTAAAAACAAAAACTCTTGCAGTGTTATTTATGATAGCCAAAATTTGGAAGCAACCTAAGTGCCCATCATTAGATGAGTGGATAAAAAAAGCTGTGGTACACTTACACAATGGAATATTACTCAGTCATAAATCAGTAGGATGGACCTGGAGAGTATTATGCTAAGTGAAAAAAGCTAGTCAGAGAAAGATAGGTACCATATGATTTCACTTATATATGGAATATTATGAACAAAATAAAGTAACTAACAGAATAGAAACAGACTCGTATATACAGAGAACAGACTAACAGCTGTCAGAGGGGAGGGGAGTTGGAGGGTTGGGTGAAAAAGGTGAAGGGATTAAAAAACAATAACTCATAGACACAGACAATGGTACCAGAGAGAAAGAGGGGTAAGGGGGCGGTAGAAGAGAGTAAAGGGGGGATAAATGGTGATAAAAGGAGGCTTGACTTGGAGTGGTGATGATGTATTATAAACCTATATAATTTTATTAACCAAACGAGGGACAACCAAATGATTGACCAGCAGGCTGCGTGGGGTGACCAGGCTAGTAGGGGAAGCAGTGAGGAGCAACCAGGCCAGCAGGGGGGGCAGTTGGGGGCGACCATGCTGGCAGGGGGGGCCAGTAAGGGGCAACCAGGCCAGCAGAGGGGGGCAGTGAGGGCAACCAGGCCAGCAGGGGGAGAAGTTGGGGTGATCAAGCCTGCAGAGGGGAGAAGTTGGGGGCAACCAGGCTGGCAGTGGGGGGCAGTTGGAGGCATTCAGGCTGGCGGGGGGGGGCAGTTAGGGGTGATCAGGCTGCGGGGGGGGCAGTTAGAGGCGATCAAGCAGGCAGGTAGGTGAGCAGTTAGGAGCCAGCAGTCCCGGATTGTGAGAGAGATGTCTGACTGCTGGTTTCGACCTGATCCGGCAGTAGGACATCCCCCCAAGGGTCCCAGATTGGAGAGGGTGCAGGCTGGGCTGAGGGGACCCCCTCCCCCTGTGCACGAATTTCATGCACTGGGCCTCTAGTATAAAAATAAAAGTGTTTGTAAGGAAAAAAAGAAAAATATATTTCCCTTTTCCCTACTAACATATGAAACCCTTGATATTAACAATTTTCTCCTTTTTTCGCTTAATTACTTCTTCATTTCTACTTTTACTGGATATGTACTTATTTTTCAAATCTAGTCTAAATTTATTTTTCAAATGTAGTCTAAATTTTCTGAGGTTTAGGTGACTCATTTTTCTAAAATCCTACTCACCAGATTGAGAAAGACAATCCAGTGCACAGTCTTTACCTCTGGACACTTTCCTGGTCCCTTATTCCCATTCTTTTCAAATGGGCGAGAAGGAAACTTCGGTGCCCCCTCACTCTTCTTTCCTGGAGAGAAGAGCCGGCTTTGGCCCTTCCATTGGGTGTCTCTTAAACAGAAGAGAGACAACTGAGAGACAGAGCAGGAGGGGCGGCCAGGGAGGAAGGCAGGGGTAGGTAAAATGGCTTCTGCATTGCTAGTTCTCCTTAGATATTCTCCCCATCTCCACCACCTGGGGGAGATGTCTCATGATCTGCCTCCTTGCCATGCTGGGGTTCAATATTCTTTCTCCTCTTCAGTTTTTGTGGAACCATGTTATACTTGCAGACTAGTGAGATGATTTTCTGAATTTTCCTTTCTCAGCACATTTCTATCTGTCTTATGTGTCAACAGGCTCCCAAGCACTCCCGACTTTGGTTCCATTTTTGCCGCCTGGTCTAACCTTTCTCAAGCAGTTAAGTGAAGTGGAATGTGAAGCTGATAACAGGCACTCCCAGGAAAAAAGATAAAGAGGCTTTCTGAAAGCATCTCTGAGTATACATGCAACAAACTATATAAAAATAAACACAAAAAGTTTTGTCAAGGAAATGAGATACCAATCAACTGCTTTTTCCTTTTAAAGAAGAGTTTAATTTCTCAGTCAAGTCACCACCCAGCAAATGTGTGGAAACAAATTTCCGTTTACTTTATTTCCATGAACTTAAACCTGATAGTCAAAAGACTCATGTACATTTCATCTTTGCTTGTGGTCAAGTATCAAGGGATCCTAGACAATACTGACCTAAGAGATTCCATGAGATAGGGCAAAGGAATGTAGCCAGAAGGACAGTAAACTGAAATAATCATCCAACCCGACCGGCCTGTTTTCTTGTTTGCTTCAACATTAAAAATGGATATCCTGAGGCCTGAAATCTGCTTAAGTAATAGCCACTACCTGTTTGAAGTTAAATGGGTTGTTGGGATAAGAACTGCTGTTCTGAGATGGAGTCTGTTTCCCCCATTTGTGAACAATGATCAAATAGTTAATGTTTGAGTTGAGCTAATGCAGACAGAGAAATGCTTTGCCTCATAAGGACCCCTCATAATTTGAAATGCTGTCATGACTAATGCTCTTTGTTACTATATAAAACTTTGATCCAGTACCAAATTGACAGGAACATTATTGTAAGTAGTTCAGTTCCAAATAATATACAGTGATCAAAATGAAAGAGACGATACATCCGATTCTGATGGAGAGACTTCTCAATGTCAAAAGTCTGCATATGTAAATGGCACAGTGTATTGCTTGCTGACTCACTCTGGTGTCCAGAATGAGTAAAGGACTAGGAAATGGACTCTAAATCCCTACAAGTGTCATTCACAAAGAAGCCAACTCAATGAATCTTCCTCATCTTCCGAGGACTAAAATAATCATGTCAGGCAATGGAAGCGTTAGTCATGACATTTCAGACTCTGAGATGACAACCTCAAGGTCTGGAAAGAATGATTCATACTCTGTTACTATCAAATCAGATTTCCCAACTAAGAACAATGGACCATCTGATTTTGGAAGAGTCTGCCTTCTTCATAGGCAAAACTGGCAGGTGTCAGCTTAACTTCAGAAAGCCAGCATTCTCAAAGTACATCCATTTCAAATAAAATAATGAAATACCAAAAGAGAATAAAGACTAACAGCATTATGTGTGAAGTACATGGGAGTGACTTCACATTAAGAGAGAAGAAATTGATGCTTAAAACAGGAATCATTTTGTTGTTGTTGTTGTTGACAGTATTACAGATGTCCCTCCTTTTCTCTCCCTTTGCCCCCCTCCACCCGAAAGCAGGAATCTTGACCACAAAAGCCTACAGGTGCCAGGCCGGTAACATAAATCTTCCATTGTGACAAGATGTTTAATTTTCCAAAAGAAGCCAGGTATCTGATGCTATGTGAAGTTTCCAGACTGTTCAGCAATGTTGGCAACTAATTCCATTTTCAAAAAGAAAATGTTTACAGGTTAAAAAAAATTATAGTCTAAAATTTACCCTATGGGCCACTAATTTGCAAGCTCTGCTCTAAATGTAATTTTAAATAAAGCCGTTATAAACAGAAAGCTTCTCACATAATAATAATTACACTAAATCACTGAGCCTTGGTTTCTGCCCTACCACGAGGGACCAGTCCATGCAAGGGGAGGGTGGAAGTGGGGGGATACCTGGGGAGCATTTCCCAAATTACAAACGTCTGAGCTGTCTCCACCACCACCATCAGCCCTGTATCCCAGGACAAATAATAGTCTGAGTAGAAGATACACAGCTTCCAAAAGCTCCTCAAGAGCTGTGATAGCACACACTCCCAGAAAGCTTTGTATAACTGGGAGGGATGCATCCAAATTGTAGATTCTGAAGTCACTGAGTCTAAGATGTTAGATAGCATATGTGACGTGGCTCTGAAAATAATAACTGCAAATATCAGAGGAGCCTAGAGTACCCATAGTAAGTATTGCTGGTATCAAATTAGTTATTTCAGTCTCCTGGGCAAAAAGAAAACAAGCAACTGTCTACCTATTCACTGTGGAAGATTACAAAAACAGATGCGTTTTAAGAATGAGTGTATGCATGATGTGGGCTTGTGTGCATCTATGTATATAACTAAAGCATTCTTAGGTGTGTAGGTTCATTACTCAAGAAGGGGAGCAGAGTGTCTTATTTCCACATGCTGCCACAATGCAGGTAGAAAAAGGTTAACAAATCCTTTGGTGTGTTTTTCCACTTCCTATCCTTAAAAAAATTACAGCAGAATTTTTTTTAATAAGATGGCTAAGCATAACCAGGATTACATGTTTTTTAGTTCTGATATACCCGTGATTAGGTAATGTTTTGCTAATCTCTTGCTGTTAGTAAACAATGCTTGTCTAAACCCTGCTTTTGATTTTAAGCTGGCGCCCTCCTAACTCACCTTGTAAATGGAATCCGTCTTCTAGGTTGGCTTTCAGGTCAAAGCTGCTCGAAGTGGCTTATCCTCAGATGCCTGCAGCTTTTTCCTGGGAACTCTATTGACCCTGCTGGGCTTATCTGGTAAATTACAGGAGTGGTTCCTTCATTTCCTTCTCTTGTTGTACTGCAGAGAGGGGCAGAAGCTGAAAAAGAGAGAAAACAGTCATGTAGTGCATCTCCACAGAACTTTCATGAATCTCTCAGGGGGACTACCCATGGCCAGTCAGAAACTTCCTTCCAATTTATCTTCTGACGAGGAAGTTCATGAGGGAGGGCATCTCAGCTTTTTGCCTCCTTTGCTCAATCTTATGTAATTTCAAAGCCATATCCACTGCATGCCTCAGCAATAAGCAACATACATCATTTACATCTTACTCAGAGTTTGGCGTAAGAAAATGCTCAATTTATATACCAATACATTCTAAGAGGGGTCAAGAATCTCTTCCAGAAATATACTTAATCCTCCAATTCAATATAAACCTGTTTTTAAAAACAAGAAGTATGAAGTGGTTTCATCGCACATCACAACCATGTTCAATACCAGTGCCTTGATAAAGACTCACTAATAGCCTCTAATGAGTCCTAACAGAGTAGAACTGTCACCAAACTCCTAGCATAGTCCTGTAGCAGAAAGCTAATTATACTATCAAAGAACAGCTTTCCACTTCACATAGTTTCTCAGAAGGCAAGGAAACAATATTTTATGAGAAGATCAAATATGTTCACTTCAAGGAAAAAAAGAAGGGTGGGAAGAGATCAACCAAAGACCTTGTATGCTTATATGCATGACCCATGGACACAGACAATAGGGTGATGAAGGCCTGGGGTGGTGGCTGGGGTGGGGCTAGAAGGGGACAATGGGGGTGGGGGGAGGAAGGACACATATGTAATACTTTCAACAATAAAGATTTTTTAAAAGGAGAAGCAGAAAAACCTGACAAGCAATCCAGAGTGGAAGCTAACTCAGTTACTCTCTGGTCCTGAAATGTGACAGCAGTTTTTCCTTCGAGCCTCTCTAGCAGGTGCATTTCTTCACAAGGCAGCTTTATTTATTTATTTTTTTTCACAAGGCAGCTTTAAAAATTACAACCTGGGTTTGATTGTTTTTCAAGCTTACTCTTTCACTGTCGGACTTTTTCTCTTTTTACTTATGGAGAAGGAAAAAGTAACTATACACACATATCCTGAAAGATTATGACTCAATAAAAGTGCAAAAGATTTTTGTCTACCCAACATCCTATGCTGGGAATGTTCCTTTAAGCACCATTTTTCTGCCGAAAAAAGAAAGAAAATGTTTGTTCTAAACCCCCTCCAACTCTTAAAAAGTTTTTTTTAATCTCTCCTAAAAATTTTTTTTAACCTCTACTTGTTGTAAGACAAGTCCATGTGTCTTGTGGGTCCTAAATAAAATTTAACTGATGACTATGATGATGACATAGAAGAACTAAGGTTAGGGTCCATCAAGATTATTTTTGTATGCTCAGCATTAAATCTGTTTATTTTCTGCAAACACTACTCAATCTATGCTCTTTAATCCCATATAATTATAGGCAGAACAGAGTGGTCAACTACTGAAACTCCCCTATCCACTTTTTCCCTTGCTCTTTCCTATAATGTATTCTGCCAAGTTTTGGAAAAGGAGAGAATACTAAAACAGGAAAATAAAAGAAAAATGAGGTAAAGAGCCCCCTACACTAAGCTGCATTTAGTTTTTCCCACCTCCACTCCATTCCTCTTTCCCAGTCTTACTCTCCGTAACTTCTTACCATTGTACATTGACAATTGAGAAGGTAAAGAGAATAGAAAACCACGGGGTAAGATCAAGGCTACCTTTCCACCTCTGTGTCCCCCAGTCTAGCAGCAGAGCAGAGGGAGAAGGCAGGATGAGTACCAGTATGGCTAGCCATACCTAAGGAATTCCCCCTCTTCCCCATCCCACACTCTGTGTCCCATCTCCAGCCTCTGGAAACCAGACATTAGCCCAAGAAGCAGTTCCCCACTTCAGTCATCCTGTCCCTATAGTCTTTGCCTACAGACCCCTTAAAATCCAGCTCAAATCCACAACTCTCAGCTCCTCCCTTGATCTTTCCAGCTAGAAAGGGGCATCTTCTCATGGCATCTGGCAATTTGGTCAGGTCTACCGGTGCAAGGTGAACCTGGTCATATGTGTTGCCTACACTTCTCGTCTCCCCTACCAGACTGTGTGGACTCTGGCAACCAGACCTTACTTCCCTGCACAGAGTAAGTGTGAGAGTTAAAATGTGAAATTTACAAGGCTTTGACTTATGCCCACTTTGCAAGAAATGAATCTATTATTGTCCATTTTGCCAAAAGCGTGTATTTTCACACAGTGTGTATGCAATGCCAAGGAATAAGGGCTTTGGCTTGTTCTGAGACTATAATTAATATTCATATGGACCTTCTGTGCAACTTTCAAAAAGACAACCATGATAAAGTGGAGTGCCTTCAATAGCCTTCAGGAAGGCTGACTACTCTGTATAAAAAAATTACCACTCCATCAATATATGGCACAGATATAATCAATCATCCCTGATAGTTACTGAAGGCAGAAATATTAGGAGTATTCATTTTAATTCAGCTTGAAACACTTGAATAGGGCAGAAAGATTTATATTTTCAAATTCTAAATTTCCAGGTGACTAATATATTGTTTTATTTAAAAACCAGGACATTAACCAAGTGGCAACTAACCTTCATTTCAATTAAGAAACTGTACAGGGTTTTGTTTTACCATGCACATAAACTGCTTGTGGGCAGAAGTCCAAAGGTACTAAGCTTATAAAGTTCAAGTATGATTACACATTGTGACAACACACATTGAAGATAAATTCTTAAAGCTCTCACTAAGAAATAAACTCAGAGAAGAGATTGTTTCCTTTTAAAACTACAGCCAAAATTGATATTTAAACAAAAATTATACCTGGTTTTTATCAACACACAAAAAAAGAATCATGTCCTAATTTAACGATATCTTTTACAGATCAAAAAGGCCCCTGACATCCTCCTTCTAAGCTATTAATAGCTTGAAAGTTGGAAAGATTGATTCGAACAAAGTCTTCTATGCCAACAAGTACTTCGATAGGAATATCTGCAAAATCTCATTGGGGAGTTTAGAGATCTGGCAAGGGCTCCTTCTGAATGGCTCATTCAGGAAGCAAATGATCCATTATCTTTGCAACAGAATTTTTCCTGTAAGTCCTGTGACTCATCCTCCCACAGCCTGAATTTTGCCCATTCTATACCAGACTCTTGTCCAGCATACTCCCCACACATTCCACTCATTTCTTATTCAAGCCTCTCGGAACACATGATGTATGTGTCCTATGTAGCTACTAAGTAAATGCAGAGAATATAAAAGGGAAACAAGATAAAACAAACTTCATCATTCTGTAAAATACTAAAGGAAGATTCTTAAAATGGTGAAGTCAATAAAGACAACCAGGATAACCAGAGGGTAGGGTTACAAAGTTGGCAGTGTACATAGCAAAGTCCATTTTCCAATATAAACAAGAGACCAGACACTTTTGGCTCTTTTCTATTCAATGTGGCCCATGACTTGGATTCAATGCTTACTTCATTTCCATGAAGGATTGGTCTTAATTTAGGGTTAAACATCCTAAATTGCTTTCCCAGAAAACTATAACACAAGACATGCTATAAGACCCTTCTTCACCATCTTGTTTACTTTGCCTACTATATCCACTAAATACCTTGGTGAAGAGATCATTATTTTGCTTTTTTTCACTGGCAGCAATGTTTAGACAAATAATTGCTTTTTCTCTTTCTACCTGTGATATTGCCAAGTATTCTGAGTGTCTACAGTGTCTAAATTGTTGGAGAATAGTTTTCATGCTATGATCCAACAGTTTATGGAAACAGGTTATGCTGGGGTAACTTCTTGAAGGTGAAAAACACAAACTCGAGACACTTTCACCTGGCAACTACTGTGCTTTTCTTGACAATAATTGAAGAGCAGACTTTTAACTTGGAAATTTATCTAATCTCATTAGTGCTACCATACATCAAACAAGTTAAAATTCACTAGGTAAAATAATATAGAGTTTTCATATCTGCCATTAAGTACTGATTGATTTGTCCACTCCATAATGTCAGCAATTATATTCAAACATTAAAACCAGACACCAAGAAAGACATAGAGATGTAACAATCAACAAAAACAAAGCTCTTCCTTTTGTTTTTGTTGATTGTTTGTTACATTTAGAATTTAACCACAGATAATAGTAAAAAAAAAATACACAAATAACCATTTTAAACTACAAAGCAGAAAATGTGCTATGGATGTTAATGACACAAAAATATCAATTCTAGCTTAAAATCTGTGAATTGGGTAGGAAGCAGATCAGAGGAAGTTGCTGAAAAGAGTGGGCATTTGGGAAATGAGTAGATTCAAGCAAGAACTAGAAAAGCTGAAATGGATCGAGGAGATTTCAAACAGTGAGTAAAAATATATGAAAATCAAGAGATAGGAAAGCTAAGTAAAAGAGGCAAGCGGCCCGCTGGCCATGAGTTCAACATGCTTGGTGTAGACGGTAGTGCCAGTATCCAGAGTCTAGGGTACAAAAAAGGAGAGTGGGGGAAAGAAAGGCAGAGATGAGGTTTGGAACAGTATGGAAGATCTTACATGCTGGTGAGAGACCAGATTTCATTGGTTGGGCTGAAAAGTCATGTGGTTATGTTTCAAGAAAGTAGATCTAGGAGAACAAGTTGGAAGGAAAAGAACCTGGAGGCAAGAGAGGACCTCAGAAGACAGAAACAGCTCAAAGCAGAGGGCAGAGCAGCTACCTGGCAGAGTGGGCACCCCGGAGGGGCAACTGAGGATCTTCCATTTGACAGGGCAGACTGTAATCCTATCTGGTCTCGGATATTTCTTATCTTACCAAAATAATGGGAAATAAAGCACATCCATTATTCAGAAACATGACTGAAGTAATATAACGTATGGTCAACATGCTAATAAACGAAAATAATTTACTCAATACGAAATAATAGTTTTTTCAATCTGTTATATATTTCTATGATCCAGGCCAATTTTCCCTAATTTTTTTGTTTTTGTTTATATTTGACTTGGTTCAACTTGACCTATTTTTCTCTGAGGGTAGGGAAAATATTTTATTTCTCTAAATCCCAAAAGCTGAGCACAAAAAAAAAAAAGGACATGATACCTATTAAGAATCCAAAGAAAAAATTTTTTCCAAATTAAACAGTTTTTTTAATACTGACAAAAATTCAGATGACTGATTATACAGAATTCTGATTATAGATTTCTTAAGAGTCTACAATTTTATTATTCCCTTGACAACTTTGTTTTATACCCAAAGAACAAATATCACAGAAACCACTCGGTTTATTATTCAGTTGAACAAAATTTTATTAAAAGAAAAACACCATTAGCTCTAGATAGAGCACTAGAAACATGCCTAGGACATACCTTAATCTTCTCTAAGTAGAATGCTATAGAGCAAGACTCAGCAAACTTTTCCTGTGAAGGTCCAGTTGAGTAAATATTTTAGGTTTTGTGGGCCATGCAGTCTACCAAATGATGCAACTGCTCAGTTCTGCTACTGTGCAGGAAAGTAGCCATAGTCAATAAGTAAATGGATGAGTATGGCTGTTCCAATAAAACTTTATTTACAGAAGAGTGGTGGCCACAATTGGCCCTTGGACTTTACTTTGCTAACCCCTGTCCTAGCAGATAGCCCAGCTGTGGCAACTTGGTGTGGTTTCATTGCTCTTCAGTCCTTAATGTGCTTAACTCTGATGAAGTGAGGGGGGAAAATTACTCTGAGAAAATGGGCGACAATTGAAATCTTCACTGCTAGTGGAGTGATATAAGGGGAAACCAAATGAAAAAGTTTGAAGGAAGTGATGAATTCAAGGAGATAAGAGAAGTTTGGGGTAAATTAAAAAGAGAATGTAGAGGTTGTGATGTCTTACATCACTGCTAAGAGAATCCAACATATATTCTCAATGGAAATATGAAATGTGACTCATAAAACCATTTCAGGAAGTGGTTTTACAGACACCAGAAACCTATTTAGCCCCTAAGGCTCAATAATTGGGGGATGACTTCAAGGAAAGCTTAACTTATTAAATAAAAATATCTTTAAGAAATGCAGGCATCTGGACATAATATTCATGTGAGAGAAAGCTAGGGAATTTGGAAATTTGTGGAAGTCTCAGGTCATACTTTCTTCATGAATTCTGATGATCACACCTTATATGCTTGATAGAGCGGGGGGCGGGGGGAGTAAGTACTATTATCATCAAACCTGACCAATCTATATTTAAATCTATAAAAGAGTTATGACAAAAACTATCTTTATTCAGTGACATCAGCTTAATAATGCTACCACTAAGTTAACACTGAAAGCGATTCACTGGCTCTGTGGCCCTGTGCAAGCTACTTTATCTCTCTGTGCCTTGGGTTCTGCATGAGTAAAATGCAGCTCTTTCACGAGGTGTCTGACGATTAAGCAAGTTAATACATGTAAAGTGTGCAGAATGGTCCCAGCACACAGGAAGCATTCAAATGCGCCATGTTGCTGCTGTTCCCGAGTCTTTCCTCCCAGCCAGCTTTATTGAATATTCTTCCTTTGCCCTTTTAAGCTTTTCTCCTTCTAGGTTTCTCCAGGGTGGCCCTGTCTCATTCTCAATGTTTCAACCTACCATTTGCTAGAGATTACTAAATATCCCTCTCCAATTCTGACTTCTTTTTCAGACTAGATTTTTGTTTACTGGACATTTCTATTGGAATATAGCACGGACATCTGAAACTCAGTCAGTCTACAAATCAAGCCCATTACCTTTCACCCTTGCCTCTTTCCTCTCCTTGTCTCCTGTTTGAGTTCATGACACCCTATCTATCCTTAAACCAAGCTAGAAACTACTATTATTTTTAAGCATTCCATTTGTAACCATCCCATTCAACTCACCCCAAATCCTCTCACTTGTTTCTCCCAAATATATTTCTTAGATATGGCTTACTTTTTGCATCTCAGCTACCTTTGGCTTAGATTACTGATAATAGGCCCCCGATTTCTCTGCTTCCAATTTTTCTCTTGTCCAAGCCATCTTTCCTTATCATCAGAATCATCTTTCTTAAAACGTATATTTCATTGTGTTATTCTCTATTCTCAATTATTCTCTACTGCCTGGAGGAAAGGGGACTATGGGCCTATTGGTGAGCTTCAGAGCCCCAGGAACCCTCTGAACTTTTATACAAAAAACTGTGTATGTCCTTAAAATTTGGTGAAGGAACACTGAGAGGACAATCTTAAAACTGCGCAGCAGGGTACGATCTGCACTTTTGAATTGCATCTCAATCACTCTTGTCTTCCACCATTTTTGATACAATGAACATGGTATTTTCCTCGAAACAAGCACACTGGATGCTATTTCATCTCTCTGAGCCTTTGCTTGTGCTGTTCCTTCTAGCTGGAATGCTCTTTTCTGCCTGGGGAGTCCTTTAAATCCTGGATCAGGTCTCATATGTCACCTCTGGGAAGCCTTAACCAAGTGTACGGCTATGTGTGGACAACAAAAGATGCTAAATAGATTTCTGGTGTCTGCATATCTTAACACTGGCCTGAAATTTCTTAGATTTAAAACTTCACACTGTACAAAATAAATAGCCTTAAGTATTTAGACACATATAGTGTTTACTTAAGTCTAGGGACATCCTTATTGCTGTCCCTGAATTTTTCATGAAGTCAAGAGTAAAGACTCTGGAGCCTAAATACCTAGGTTTGAATCTTGGCTCAGCCAAGTACCAATAATGGGACTCTGGACAAGTTACAGAGCTTCTCAGTACCCGCTTCATGACCTGTAAAAATGGAGAGAATAACAGTACTACCTTTTAGGATTATTCTGAGGACTAAATGAATTTGTATTTACAACACTTAAAACTATGTAAGTGCTTGCTATTATAATTACTTATTGAAATCAATGGCCAGGATTAGAAGTTCCAAGAGATAATCACAGAGCAAAACCATCAGACCCTGCCACATAAACCTCAAGTTTTAGTTAACTGAGTTAATTAGCCAGAGAATACTAACAAAGATGGCACTTTTCACTAATGCTTTTATCAATTTAAAAGTGGTTCAAGACTATCTGATAAAATTCTCCTATTAGCCTCCAATAGCTAAAAATATCAGCTCAGAATATTTAATATTTCCATGGCACACCACAGGGTACATTAAAAAAATTCCTTTGAATAGAAAGAAACTGGAGCTGCCTGGGAGGAAAATCAATGAGCCACCTCACTGCCTACCAAGTGCCCAATATGGAGGGAAAATGCTAAATCTGGGAAGATAGATAAAGATGCTTAATGACTCAGCTTTCAAACAAACCAGCTTGTTTGCCAGGGAAATGGGATATTGGGCATTTAGCACCACCCACCCAGTCAAAAAAAGAGCTGTGAAACATAGATCCTAACATCACGGAACCTAAGAAGTACATGATGTAGTGATGCAGTTGACTTTCATCTGAGTGTTAGGGTTATGTGATATTTTTGGCAATGGCTCTGTGGAAAATTTACAACCAAAAAACAGCCATTTTGACCCATACCACAAACACTGCAGTGGTGTAATAGCAATCTTTGTTTCGCAACAAACTGCCAAAAGGGTCACTTTAGTCTTTATTAATAAACATACTTAATAATCAGATCTTAAGTTAAAACACTTGAATTCATATTTAAAAGGAAGGAAAGAGAATAAAGCCCCAATTCCTTATCCTAGTATTAAAGGGCCTCCATAATCTAACCCCAGTTAACTTCCCAACTTTATCTTTCACGCAAGGCTTCTTAAAATCGTCAACCAAATAGAACTTCTTGCAATTCTCCCTAACATACCCACTCTGCCTCCTCTGTGGGTTTCCTGTGGCTTTTGTCGTTACATCTCCAAAGCTGAAATCCCACTTCCTTTAAGACCCCGTGTGGACGACATGGAGTCCTTTCCTATCAATGGTTTAGCTAGCAGTAATTCTCTATAACTTCCATAGGTTAACTTCCATAATCTTCGCTCAGCACCTCTTGGACTTTCCTCAGCCCATTTTGATCAGAGATTTTGACGTGTGTGTCTTTTCTTCCCAAGACCTGACTCTCTTTGAAGGCAATATCCATACCAGCTCCACCTTTGCAAGCCCAGCTGCACCACAGGCAGATCTGCACTCGGAAGGTCTCACACTTCACTGACGTATGCTGAAGTGGCTAAAACTCATTGTGACTGATCACTGAAACCAAATGGACAGGAGCATGCACTCAAACAAGCTTAGCTGAAGAAAGGCTTCAGTAAAAACGACATGCAACAAGACTTGTTTTCTTGTAAAGCAAGTTGAGAAATGAGAATTTTCATGCTACTCCCAGGGCAAAGCAACCACCACTTACATTTACCATCCGGTGATTTGCCAACAACTGCTGACAGCGGTGCATTAAAAGCTTCCCTTCCACTCACGGAACTGATAATACACCTCCAAGTTAGAGAAATCATGAAGATAATTGGTCCTGTTTCCCCTATTACAGTCTCAAAACACTGCTCACCTCTGGGATTTGATAAAGTTCCCAAGACCTGTGTGTATAGTGATAATTTCCATCACCATGTCTACTATGTCTTAAACTCTAAATATCCAAGGACCAAAATGCAAAAATTAGCCCTGGCCAGTGGTTCTCAGTAGTTAGAGCATTGACCCTCAAACCAAAGGGTCTCAGGTTCGAGTCTGGTCAAGGGCATGTACCTGGGTTGAAGTACCCTCTTCCCCCGTTTTGGCATATGCTGGAGGCAACTGATTGATGTGTCTCTCTCACATCAATGTTTTTCTCTCTCCTCTCTCCTCCCCACTCCCTTCTAGTCTTTTGAAAATCAATGGAAGAAACACCCTCCAGTGAGGATTAACAAAACAAAACAAACAAAAAAACACACAAAAAAAGTAAAAATCAGAGCCCACAAAAGCCAAGAGAGGGAAAGACGAACAAAAAAAACCTCCTAAATCCTTGCATCCTGATACTGCTTTGCAGAAGTTTGCTCCTCCTAATAGGCCACTTGGATGGCATGAATTGAAGTGTTTACTAGATCACAATGGAGAGGCTGACTTCACTCAGGGGTGAAGCTCCAGAGCTGTGCTGATCAGCATGTTCTGCCCACAGTTTGCAGTCCTATGTTCACAGATAGCATTTCTCTGCCTACTCAGTTGACAAACTGTTAGATAAATGAGTTTTAATATGCATTCCTAAACACAAGTAATTTTCTTAAGCCCTAAATCTTGAAAGAATAGATGACCAAATCCTAAACCCAGATGAAAGAACACTCTTGTAAAGATGTCTTAACTCAGCACCCTGCTAACGGGAAATTTTCCAGTGAGTGCTCTACCTTTTATATTGATGACAACTGGAACATCCAGTCTCCAATATCACATTGCTGGTGTCTCTTGGATTACTGGTAAGAATCCTTGGGGCAGGGAGCAGGAGACGCTAAATGTCTTAACTTACCCATCTTTAAAGTAACTACTTATATTCTTGTAAAGTGCAAATATACCTCCCAAATGCAAATGGAGGTCAAAATAATGTTAATAACTTCTTAAATTGGGTAAACATTGTTAGTGGTACTGCCATAAATTACAGTGTTTTGAAATGATAAAATAGACCCGAAGCAAGTAAAAGATTGGTATAATATGTATTTTTTCAGAAAAAGATGAACTGAATAACTGACCTAATTTCTCTGTCAGTCTCTTTTACCTCCTATGCTACTTGGATGAAATTATTCCAAATGGCCCCATTTCTTAAGCCTCTGCTGTATCAATTCAGCTAGATTTCTATTTGGTGTTCACAGCAAATTTCTTGTTTGCTCATTAGACCCTCCCTCCACCCAGAAATTTTGACAACTAAATCAGGCTTATTAGCATTCTTGAGACTAAAGCTTCCGGTATTTAGATGGTATTGGCAGTAAAATCGGAATAAATTTTAAAACGTTGACACAGTGAACAATGCCATCCATTACAATTCAAAATTGTTCTCCTGGAAATTTAATTTGATGTCATACACTGATTAAAAAGTGGATGGGGGAAACGGGTAGAAGATGTTATCAAACAAGGGCAATTTCCTTGAAATTGAGTGCTTCCTTTGCACAAATGGAAGCCTGTGTTATCATAGAGAGAGCTTGGCCCTTAGAATTAAACAGGCTTAGTTCAAATCCCAGCACGGAGTTTTTCTAACTATGAAATGCTGGACAGTTTACTCAGCCTATCTAATCCTCAATTCCTTCTCTGAAAAATGGTGATTTGGCTAATAAACCTAGTTCAAGATGCTTTGGAGATTGTCTGGTACAGCACATACCACAAGACAGGTTCCCAGATGGTAATTATATGAAAAGGTTTTGTAACTCACCGGTTTTCAGAATTATTCTTTAGTCCTCGAGCATACACACATAGTATATGTAAATTTACAGACATTACTATAATGTTTCGCTGCCAATGCACAGGTTTTCTGATACAGATCAATTAATATAGGTTAAAATATTTCTTTTTAAAAACTGAGATTTATGGGTTACTCTAACATCACTACACATCATGTCTTCTTCAAACTGTAAATCTGCCATCACAGAGAGAAATTACATAAAAAAGTTGTTGAAGTGTTCAAGTCAAATAGTCAACTTTTTGAGGCCCATGCAAAGACCATAAATTTAAAATTTCAGAGCACCAAAACTATACATCAGAAACTAATACAAAATAATACTAAATGTAAACTGTCATTGAAAAATATATATATTTTTTAAATCACCAAAACTAATAGGCAGCTGTTGTGCCATGAGTGGCTAAGAGCCCAATGTCTGGAAATTCCTACTCTGTCATGCTCTAGCTGTGTGACCAACTTTGGGACAATTATGTGTTCTCTCTGTGTCTCTCAGTTTCCATACCTGAGAAATGGGGCTACTAAGAGTTATATAAGAACTGAGCAAAAATAGCTGGTACTCAGGAGGTTCCCAAAGTTAGCTTTTTATTATTGTTAAAGCAGATTTACCCAACAGTCACACCGCTTTTATTTCCAGATTCAAATTATTCAGTCATGCTTGTGATTCTCCCTGTAAATCCTCTTCCCCACGAAAAAAGAAAAGATTTTCCTTGATAAGAGAGCCAAAATGAAGAATTTCTTTGAAAGCATTCATTGCCTGCTTCCTGTCCTACTGAGTATAGACCTAACCTAAGCCTACCCCCAACCCTGCTGCAGGGCGCTATCAGTTTCCCTTACGGTGCAGTCCACAAACCCGCCCTGCGCAGGGAGCAGAGGGAAGCTCTGGGCACTAACCCATCCCTGGACCAGCCACTGTGTTATTACGGGTCTTGCCTAACACCCTCAATGTTATTTGGCAGCTATAGTAGGACATGAGTTCTCAGCACAGAGCAGACTTTCCGGATTATTAAATTAATGACATCATGACACTGCCAAAGGATAAAGCTGGGAGCCTTGATATCTGTGAAGGTCAGAATTCCATAATCAGTTGCCACTATGCTCTGCTTTCATAGTCAACTTCCTTCCTAAACTATAGGCCTATCTCAGGATCCACTCAAATACCACCTGAATGTCTATGCAGCGCCTGGCGCTGAGGGTTCAGAGTCCAGAAATACGAGCAATACTAACTTGAAAAACATTCTTCCCTCCTTCCCTTGGTTTTAATGGGTCTTTATACATTTTGAATAAACTTTCCTGAAATCTATAAAACAATTTAGGATCCATATTTAAGTTCTCATACATTGCTGGTGAGAAAATAAATTGGTATAACCACTTTGAAAAAAATGTCTGCTAAACCAAATAATATCTGCTAAAGGTAATAATACTCTGTGATGTAGTAAATCCACTCCTGGATATATGCCCAAGAGCAGTGAGTGCTTATGTCCATCAAAAGGCAAATCTTAGAATGTTCATAGCAGCTTTATTCATAATAGCCCCAAACTTGAAATAACACAAATGTCCAAAAAGAACAATACACAGAAATGAAAAAGAATTAACGGCTGACGCATGTAAGAGCAACAGCAACATGGATGAATCTCAACAGAGGGACCATTGTATAACTATAATTATACAAAAGTTAAAAAACAGCTTGAATTAGAGTACGGCAGCAGGAGTCAGAATGGTGGTTACTGCTGGGTGGTGTAAACTGGATGCCTGGAGAACCTTCCAGTGTGCTGGAAATGCACTATGCCTTCATCTGAACGTGGTTTTGTACACAGAAATACAAACATTTAACTGAGTCTACATTTAAGAATTGTGTACCTCTCTGTGTTTTACCTTTTTAACAAACAAGTAAAAAACCCATTTAATTCAAAACAATTAGTTTCCTAGCCTTGAACCATTCATTCATTCATTCATTCATTCCAATGAATGCCTAACACTATGCTATGTCAATCATTGCAAACATGGTATACAAGGTCTTCATTATTAAGGAGTTTGAATGCTAGTGGAGAAAATCACTCCACTGGTAGCACTATCCATTTGGCAATGAATCATATACCACCCTGGACAACTCATAGGTATTTTTCTTCAATTACTTTTACATTTTGCTTAAATTTACAGCTGGTCTAAGTTAAAATGTAAATTTTAACATTTGCTTGTTCCAGGTCTTTCTGTGTACTTAAATGCCTAGCACTGTGTCTTATACACAGCAAGTACTTGATAACTTCCTGTTTATTTGTCTATCATTCCACAGTACTTCTCTTGGCCTCAGGTTTCTTGTCCAATGTTCTTTTCTCCAGGTTTTCACTTTTCTCTGCCACCTATGAAGTCTGAAAAAAACTATAAAATACAAGACAGTATACTTACATATAATATATCTGGCAAAGGAGTACAGGCGGTACCTTATGTTATTCTAAGTTTTCTTTCATTAACCCTTCCATCCTATAATAGAGCTTACGAATATGGAAGAGTTAGATTTGGGAAAGTAAAAAGATAATTGACAGATGCATGTCACTGAGGGGAAAGTAATAAACTTTGCTTTGACAAAAGCATTGTGATGCATTGACAAAAACAAAAATAGCCACACCTCTCTGGCTTCCCCTTCCAATAGAGCTCAAGACCCTGCTAATGCCATATGTATCAACATGCCCAGATAATGACACATAGGATGCCTTGCATGCTCATCTCTCCAGTATCCTTTTTTCAGATGTGACTTTTCTAAGAATCACTAATTTAAAGGTGCCAGAAAGAAGCATGAGCTCCACAATCAAATGTAGTTAACACTAGTTATCATTGTTCTCACAAAAAGGGGCAAGAACTAGAAATTGCTTTAGCTTCATAATTTTCTGCTCTGTAGTCTTGTTATATATAGGAGGTCTCAAGTGATTCTTGAAGCTACCAGTTACCACCTGAAGACAGGAAATTGTACCTTAAAGTCTCTAGCCTCCCTCCGTGCGTTAAGGCTTCAGGTTCACTGTCCTGCTGACCTGCAGCACCCCAGTGAGATACCACCTGCCCCCTCACAAGAGCCATGACCACTTTAGAGATGAGCAAGTTGGTCAACCACAGCCCTGAAGCTTCCCTGATGAAGTATGATGACCTAACAGAATCAGTTTCTGCTTGGTTCTCCCACTGGTTTTCAAAGGGAAAAGCCCAAACACTGCAGGGCTTCACTTCCGGTCCTCTCCCAGGATACCTGCCCACATGAGGTATTGCCTTGGGGACAATCATCCAAAGTCATGCTCCAGGTTATATAGGTCAGTGTTGTGTGCTGATTTCATATGCTGAAGACCTCCCCCCATTCTCCCTTCCACCATGTCACTGTATTTGGAGCTATTACTTTCAGGTAGGTAATTAAGTTTAAAAGAGGTCAAAAGGGTGAACCCTAATCTGATAGAACTTCTCTCTCTCTCTCTCTCTCTCTCTCTCTCTCTCTCTCTCTCTCTCTCTCTCTCTCTGCAAACATGGAAAAGGCCATATGAAGACACAGTGAGAAAGTGGCTGTCTGCAAACCAAGAGGCCACATAACAAATCAACCTGGATGGTTCCTTGATCTTGAACTTGAAGTCTTCCAAATTGTGAGAAAGTAAGCTTTTGTTGTTTAAGCCACCCAGTCTGTGGCATTCTGTTACGGAAGCCCAAATTGACAAGTACAGTCAGTAAAGAGCTATGTAGTTAGTATTAACATGTAAAAATCAGAGAACACATATACAATAGTTCATTAAGCTCAGTGTTCATCTGGACATAAGAAAGCATTTCATGTATGCAGGCCCATTTATAAGACTGAGACCAGAATCCCAAACAGAAAGGCCCTACAAATCTCAGTGTAATTTGCTCTTGCTTTATCTCACAGAATAGTTGCTCTTCCTTTAAGCACATTCTGTCTCTCTGTCTGGAAAACACTCCTTTCTTTATCATCTGCTTAATCCCAATTCATTCCAACTGTCAGTTCCCCAGAGAAGGTTCTCTGATCCTGCAAGGGGCCTGTGTCTGTCCGTCACACAATCTCACAGCACCAGCATTTTTGCTTCAGCATTTATCACAGTTTGCAATTAAGAGATTTCTGTGGTTTCTTTTCAGTCACATGTTTTACTATTAGTCTATAAACTTCCCTAAGCTACATGGTGCTCAGATATCTGTAAAACAAAGCAGGGAAGGAAGGAAGAAAGAAATGGAGAGAAGATGTGGGGAGAGGAGGGAAAGGGATGAGAGATAATGAAAACTAAAGAGAAAGGTTTAAGAATCTAGTACAGCCCTAGCTGGTCACAGGTTCAATTCCCAGTCAAGGGCACATACCTGGGTTGCAGGTTCAATCCCCAGCCCCAGAGCCCCAGTAGGGGCGTATGCAGGAGGCAACCAATCAATGTGTTTCTCTCACATCGATGTTTCTCTCTCTCCATCCTTTCCTCCTCCCTCCCTTCCACTCTCTTTAAAAATCAATGGGGGAAAAATATCCTCGGGTGAGGATTAAAAATTTAAAATATATATATATATATTAAAGAATCTAATACACTGTCTCATCCCATTTGGGCTGCTATAACAAAATACCACAGATTGGGTGGCTTAAACAATAAACATTTGTCTCTCACAGTTCTGGAGCCTCTAAAGTCCAAGATCAAGGTGCAAACAGATTGGGTATCTGGTGAGAACTCACTTCCTGGTTCACAGATGATTGTCTTCTAGCTATGCCCTCGCAAGGTGGAAAGACAAGTGAGCTCTCTGGGGTCTCTTTTGGAGGAACACAAATTCCATTCATGAGGGCTCCTAATCATCTCCCAAAAGCCCTGCCTCCTAATACCATCACCTTGGGGGTCAGAATTGCAACATATGAATTTAGGAGGGATGCAAACATTCCATCTATAGCATACAGGCTTCAGTCTTGTCAGATTTAGGCCAGTGGTAGGGGAAGCATGCTGACCCAGCTCATATTCACCACCAAAATACCACGCTTCCAAGAGCTGGTCTAAGTCAAAGCCACCAGAAAAGATTCAGTGACTTCTAACACAGCTACAGGACAATTATTCAACCCTGGAGCTTGAAAACAGCATGAATTAAACTGGTGTCCTGTGCAAACTTTGGGGGCTGTATCTAGTCAATTTATACATATACACAAACACTTTTTTAATGGAAACAAATAATCAGTACGAAAATCTAAAAAATAAAATATTTTAAAACTCCCACTGTGCCCACTGATAATATTCTTCTTTGAGTTTTCACACTCCCCTGGAAGTCCTTAGCAGTGATCTCAACCTATGGCCGAAGGACCCCTGGGAGATTGTGCAGTTACTGCAAGGGGCTCACAAGTGCACCTACAGAGCAAGTATTGTCTACAGAGTCTATAGTATAGACTGAATGCATTAAAGCCCAATTATCACCACGAAACAATGAAATTTTGTGTTGAAAGGGGTCCTCATATTTCTAGTGGCTTAAACTAGCACAGGATTCTTTTCCTCACATAAAAATGCTCAAAGGGAAGAATACTGGGGGGAAAATGCCAACTTAGTGTCCTATCCTACTGTAGGACCAGCTCCCCGCCCTTCTTCAGCTGCTGGCTGTAACCCTTGTGGCTCCAAGGGGGCTTTTCCAGCTAAAGCACAGGGGGGAAATTCCAGGAGGGCATAAAAGGCAAGGGAGGCAGGAGGTGGCCAAAAAAGGCAAAGGGTGAGGAGAACAAGCTGGTCCTCTCTGTTCCTGGTGACTTAGCTCATTGGTCCGCAAACTCATTAGTCAACAGAGCCAAATATCAACAGTACAGCGATTGAAATTTCTTTTGAGAGCCACATTTTTTAAACTTAAACTTCTTCTAACGCCACTTCTTCAAAATAGACTCACCCAGGCTGTGGTATTTTGTGGAAGAGCCACGCTCAAGAGGCCAAAGAGCTGCATGTGGCTCGCGAGCCGCAGTTTGCCGACCACTGACTTAGCTCAACCTCTCATTGTGGAGGCAAGTAAAGCTGGGAGATGGCATTTTTGTTCATATCGCATGCTATGTATTTCTGGTTTCCTCCTGCTGAGTCACACAGTTTAGAAATTAGTTATAATTGGTCCTGTTTTCCATGGCTCTGATAGAAAACATTCATCTGTGAAATGGGCCCCATCTCCTCTGTCTGAGCCAAAGCTGTTTCCGAGTTCCTTAGGGAACTCACAGGACATGGAGGTGCCACAGGGCTGGATCTGGCGCTTGGAGGAATGTGGTCCCTGTTTGTTAACCAGCATTTGTGAACGGCTCTTTCTTCTTTAAAGGAAGTGGTACCATATAAACCCAGTGTTGGTGTGATAATCAGTTTGGAGACTTATATGAGAAAATGATGCTTCAGATCAAGTAATTTCAAGGGACTTACTATTCTTTTCTGCTTGTCTATGGATTTTAGTTTTCCCTGCTTAAATAATTTCCAGAACTCAAGAATAACTGAAAGATCTTACTGAACAAAGCAAATGGCATTCACCAGGTGGAACTGTTAGAACAGGGTTAGCACAGCCCATTCATGGGTCATCATGAAAGTGGGCCCCCTAGGACAGCTCCCAGAGCATCAGCTGAACATGCCACAGTCCTCTTCTCTTCCTTAAATCTGGGCTTTGTAGCTCTGGTCAGCAAAAGAACTCGCCAAAAGCCTACAGTGGCAGAGATTTTGACTGTTTCCAAGTTTGTGCAATTATAAGTGAAGCAGCTGTAAACACACATGAATAGGTTTTTGTGTGGACATAAGATTTTGATTCCTTTGTGTGAATACTAAGGAGCATGACTGCTGGATAGCACAGTAAGACACTTCCAAAGTGGCTACACAGTTTTACGTTCCCACACACAATGAGAGAGCTCCTGTAGTTCCACACCCTCACCAGCACCTGTGACTGTTCTGCGCCTGAACCATTCTAAGAGTACAGGGGTATCTCACTGTTGTCTTACTTTGCATTTCCTTGATGCCACATGAGGTGAGCTTCTTTTCATGGGCTTACTTGCCATCTGTAACTCCTCTTTTGTGAGGTGTCTGGCCCATTTTTTAAATTGGGTTGTTTTCTATTGTTGAATTTTAAGAATTCTTTGTGTATTTTGGATAACAATTCTTAATCAGGTGTGTCTTTTTCAAATATTTTCCCAGTCTGCGGCCTGTCCTCTCATTCTCTTGGCATTGTCTTTCACAGAGCAGAAGTTTTTAATCTTAATGAAGGCCAGTCTCTTCTGCCTTTAATGTAGTGGAGCCACAGTCCTGGAGAGAGGGTCTATTAAACTATTTTCTGTTTCCTTTTGATATTTCAAAACAAAGCCTGTCCTTCTAATATTGCATTTTACTGATGTCTCTTTCAAAATAGTAACATTTCCTCTTTGCAAATGAACATTGAGCTAAACAAACACAATGATACTTCATTTATATATCATGAAATGCTCCCTGTGGAGACAGATTCTAAATAATAATGAAATAGAATTTTACTAACATATTAATACTAATCTTAAAATATGGGAAATTTGCATTTTCTCCATCAAAACCCATTCTTTTTTGCAATATGCATTAAAGAAAATTTAATACTCAAACAATTGGCAATATTTAAGATATTTACTTCATTTATTACAGATATTTGATTTGAAAAGGGACATATTTCTGGGACTAGCATTTTAACTCTGTTTGGGAACAGTTATTGCAAAGCAAAAGAAATTACCACTGCATTTAAAACAGGGCCTCTCAGGCCTCTCTGTGGAGTAAGTAAAATAATTTGAGTCTGCATCTCTAATTATGATAATATGCATACATGTATGTTTTGACTTAGATATAAACTACATGTGTGAACACCTGTGCTTTCCAGACTAACCAGGGCACATGGAAGCCAGGGCCTCTTGCCTCCACCCTATATAATACTAAACTCCAAAGTGTCTTACATGCTGCCTCTCACTAAATAATAATAACAACAACATTAAAATTAACATCAGTAGTAGAAATGTGACAGTATGATGACAAAAAGCTCACTTGACCAAAAAGGAATACCAGAGCTACCATAGCAAGGGGCTTGGCTTATAGGTAGTCAGTTTTGTCTTTTTCACAGATCAAATTTCTCACCTCTAGATATAAAAGCCCTTTTCCAAAAACAACTCCCAAGTGAGATAAAAGCTGAAGATGTGTCAACTAAAGTTGAAATTTGTAAAACAGAAAATTCTCCATTTGAAGTGCTCACTTTACATACGTCACTTCTCATCAAGGCCCCCAGCCACTGCCTTGCTGCTGAGACCAGTGACTAACAGTTAAGCTTCACCTTCTTGAATCACTTCTCTACTCAGACACATTCAAAAGTAGCTTTTGTGAAAGGGGAAAGCAGTAGGCAGAAAAACACACCCTATATGTCAAGATCCCTTTACAGTTCTATTTTCTATGACTTTATAATTATTCCTCCTATGATATCTTACAGTTCTTGGTTATTCACCTCATATTTTTTTCAACTAATTATCTTTTTTTAGTAATCTTCTATTTGAATGGAAGATTCAGTATGAACTCATGAAGCATTTTACTTAAAGGTAAAATTTCCTAACTTTAGCCTCTGAAAAGGCCTAGAAATAACGACTAGTCACACTAGAGTCACCACCTTCAGTGTTCATAATGGGTCTTGAAATACTATTTGCATTTAAAGGAATTACAGCTCCTTGAAGAAATGGCTAATTCCAGGTCTGGAAACAAAAAAATACAATGAGCAGGGAACAAGACTAGTAGGACCACATTATAAATAAATAGAAAGATAGATAAATAGATGACTGATTGACACATGCATGCACACATGATACATACATGCACACTTTACGTACTGTTGAGAAGCCGATGAGAAAATGCTTCCCTAGCCCAAAAATCAGACAATTTGATCATTAACTAGACAGCAATTTTCAACCAGTATGCCACAAGAATTTTTAAAGCATGCAATACCTGGCTATTTAGTCAGGGGCACTGATCTCTTTTCCCTTAGATGGTCAAATTAAAAAAAATGACAACAGCCAACACAATAACCGTCTGATGTGAATGAATCAAAATTATACCTATTTGTTTGTCAAGTTGGCAAAAAATGTAATGTTTTTTGATGTGCTGCAGAATTTTAGTCATTAGTTTATGTGTGCCATGAGATGAAAAAGGTTGAAAATCGCTGAAATAGCATAATGAATGCAAATGAATTGAAACACATCAAATGTACCTAAATCCTTAAGTTCATAACTTACCTTTGTGTGTGTGTGTGGGGGGGGGGGAATGGCAATCTTTGCAGAAGGCTAGCTAACCATCTCATTCTTAAACTGGTAAAAAAAAAAAAAAAGGGGGGGGGGGTGTGACAGACTCAGCCCTTATCCCACTTTTCTATGACATGCTATACCTCAGGGTAACTGAGGCCTTCATTCAGCCATTTCCCTTTGTAGAAGCATTCCAGCTAATAATTGAGGAATGTTAGAATTAGAAGACTACCATTCTGTATCTCCTAATGAATGAATGGAATCTCGGCAATGATCAACAATGGCTACTATGATTATCAGAAGCCAGTCACGTCCTTCAAAAGTTCCATATGAGAAAATGAATCACCCAGTCTTTACTCAAACTGACCATTAACATCAAAGGGAATAAAGTCAAAGCTAATTTTGCCTTTTGGGCTCTCTGCTTTCCAAGAAGTTAAATAAGTAATTCAGCAGCATCAGTGTTTAAACTTCTTTAGGAAAGAAATTGCTGCTTGTCAAAGGAGTCAAAGGCACCTACAAATTAGTCCATCTTTGGGTTCACTGCTTTACTGATGAGCCTTTCCAATAGACGTTCTTTCACATTTCTTCCCTAAAATTAAAAGCAAGAATAATTCTGCCCGCCCTGACTGGTTTGGCTCAGTGGATAGAGCGTTGACCTGTGGACTGAAGGGTCCCAGGTTCGATTCCAGTCAAGGGCGTGTACCTTGGTTTTGGGCACACCCCCAGTAGGGGGCGTGCAGGAGGCAGCTGATCTATATTTCTCTCTCATCGATGTTTCTAACTCTCTATCCCTCCCCCTTCCTGTCTGTAAAAAATCAATAAAATATAAGGAAAAAAAAGAATAATTCTGCCCTTTTTTTGGGTCTGTGTTGTCCTTCTCTAACCTAAAATAGATTATTGAGTTAAAGAATTCAAAAGAAAATTCCCTACAGAAGAAAAACACATTTTGATCTAATTCTACTGTTGAGTCCTCACTGATTTCTTTGAAATTAAATTAAATGCAAGCTCTGGGTACAGTAATTTAATCACTATTTTGATCATTTCTCTTCTACTTAATTAGCAAAACTGAACCATTAAGTAATATCATTAACAATGAGGAGACGAGCAAATGGCTTTCTGAATCTTAAAATTATTGATACTTGACTTTAAAAATTAGCACAACCTCAAATGAAGTTTGATCAAGAGGCCTCCAAAAACATATAGCAGAAATCAGTAGAGGACCTGAGGGGTAAGGATGCATCCCTCACAAGCAAATGCTCAGCCATCTACAGGAAAATTATTTCATGGTGCTGCACCTCTTCCAACCACCAACTGTCCAATCAGCTCGGTCACTGAGGAGATGGAGCCTGCTTAAGTAAAGAAAAACTGCTCACCTCTCCACGTGAGCTCAAGCAATGATGAGATGAGGCCTGAGCCTGGATTTTCCTGGTATCATTCAGGGACTCATCTTTCTGAAACTATGAAATGATGATACAGCTCTAGTTTCAACAAACAGCACTGAACTTTGGATCACAAGACTATAGGTGCACGGCCATGACACTGAACCAAGGAAGCCAGACTGAGAGATCCCACTCCTATGAAGAGTATTAATCTAGTCTAATCTAGTACTAATCTCAGGTGAAAAAAATCACAAAAGTTACCTAGGGAGGATGAACGATGGAATTTTCTGGGAAGTGGAATTATCATAATGGGGTGTTACATAGGTATATCCACTTGTCAAAACTTTATAGTAGGACTCATGCTTTTTAGTGTATGTAGAATTAAAAAAAAACAACAGTAAGAACCATCATCATCATTATGTGGGGGTTAAGAGCTAGTAAAGGTATGGATGATATAAGATGGCAGAATATTGGTAATTGTTGAGGTTGAGTGGTGGGTATATGGGGGTAGGGGTCACCACACTAACCTGTTTACTTTGTAAATGTTCGTAATTTTCCATGCTAAAGGTCTTTATAAAAGCCTAGACCTTTAATCCTCTCTCCACTACTTAATAGCTATTAGGTCTCTGGGCAATCTCAACCTCTCTTAACCTTATTTTTTTCATTTGTAAATAGGAAATAATGATCCCTAAATCCATCACCCAAAACAACCGTAGTTTGTTAGTAAATATCAAGTGAAGCAATGAATACAAAAGTAACTTCTGAGCTGTGAAGTAATCCTATATAATAACGAGGTAATATGAAAATTGACCATCACTCCAACACACAAGATGGCCACCCCATGTGGACACAAGATGGCCGCCACAAGATGGCCAGCAGGGGAGGGCAGTTGTGGGCAATCAGGCCAGCAGGGGAGGGCAGTAGGGAGGGACCAGGCCTGCAAGGGAGGGCAGTTGAGGGCAATCAGGCCTGCAGGAGAGGGCAGTTAGGGGTGACCAGGCCTGCAGGGGAGAGCAGTTAGGGACCACCAGGCCTGCAGGGGAGGGCAGTTAGGGGTGACCAGGCCAGCAGAGGAGGGCAGTTAGGGGCAATCGGGCCAGCAGGGGAGCAGTTAGGCTTCGATCAGGCTGGCAGAGAGTGGTTAGGGGGTGATCAGGCTGGCAGGCAGAAGTGGTTAGGGGCAGGCAGGCAAGCGGTTGGAAGCCAGCAGTCCTAGATTATAAGAGGGATGTCCAACTGCCCATTTAGGTCTGATTCCGGAGATCGGGCCTAAATGGGCAGTCAGACATCCCTCAGCTGGGCCGGCTGAGGCTTGCACTGCTAGCAGTGACAGCAGCAGAGGTGTGATGGGGCATCATCTTCCCCTGATCTCCGGGTTGCCTCCTGACCCTGAGGGCTCCCAGACTGTGAGAGGGGGCAGGGCTTGCCTGCGTGCACTGTTTAGAAATACTGATAACCTGAAGCCCATCCCAGTTCTACTGGTTCAGACTCTCTGGCAGGGGTTTGGAAATTACAATTTTTAATAAGCTTCCCATGTGGGTGCTAGGATTTGTAAACAACCATATTCTTGTTGCCACCATAGCTTGTCTTTCTCAATTTTCAACTAGTGTGCTCACAATAGGATTGTCAAATAAAATACAGGACACCTAGTTAAATCTGAATGTCAAATACCCAAGGAATCCTTTAGTCTAAGTATGTAATGATTTGTTAAAAGTCTGAAATCCAAATTTAACTTGGCATCTTGTATTTTATTTACTAAATATGGAAACTCGTAGTGCAGCTGCATCCTTATGCCCTAGCCCAGTGGTCGGCAAACTCATTAGACAACAGAGCTAAATATCAACGGTACGATTGAAATTTCTTTTGAGAGCCGAAAACCGACTTCTGCACGTGGGCCACAAAGTTTCAATCCTACTGTAAGTGCGCACTGCACGTGGTATTTTGTGGAAGAGCCATACTCAAGGGGCCAAAGAGCCGCATGCGGCTCGCAAGCCACAGTTTGCCGACCACTGCCCTAGCCAGTTTGGCTCAGTGGATAGAGCAATGGCCTGCGGACCAAAGGGTTCCAGGTTCAGTTCCAGTCAAAGGCATGTACCTTAGTTGCAGGCTCCTTCGGGGCCACGCCCTGGTCAGGGCTCATGCAAGAGGCAACCAATCGATTTGTTTCTCTCTGTCTTTCCCTCTCTCTTTCACTCGCCCTAATAAAAGTCAATGGGAAAATATCCTCAGATGAGGATTAACAAAAAAACAACAACAAAAAGAACATACTGTCATATCCACTTTTGATTCACTAGTTCCAAATTGAACACTTTAGAGTGCATAACATGTAGATAACACAGCAAAATAGGAAAATGAGTATGATAATATTACTGGGAAAACCTCGATTTTCCCAACTATGAAATGAAAAAGGTTGCACAGGATCTAAAATTCCATTAAATCACTGCATTTTTAACAACCCTATAACCACATCAAATGTAATCTTGAATGTCTGAAATTTTCATGTTTCCTGGAAGAAGTTTCCTCATAAAAGAAAATGATCAACCAACTCAATTTGACATCCATTTCTACTTCAGAAGCAATTCCTGAAACCTATGGTCTCACAACTCATCAACAGTGACAACTTGTACTTGCAGTGGTTTGAACGTTCTCCAATACTTGCCACCCAGATTCTGTCCACAGTCCATTCTCTCAGAAATATTCAGGAATTGTGGAGAAACTAGTTGCTTCATACTGATCACACCAGGGGCCATGATCACATGAGGTGACCCCTAATGTGCTGTCTAGCTAACACTCATATTATCTTAGTGGAAGACCCCTAATTATTCTAAGACAGAGTTGTGCCATGATCTCATCAAGCCAAGAGTGAGGGAATAGCAGACATCCAATCCATGCTGACCAAAGACAGTCCGGAAATATTAGCATCCTATCTAATAAAAGAGAAACATGCAAATTGACCATACCTCTGCTACACCCACAAGCCACGCCCACCAGCCAATCAGGAGCGACTATGCAAATTAGCCCAACCAAGATGGCGGCGGCCATGGAGCTGGAGTGAGCGGGAGGCTTGGGTTGCCCCCGGCGATGGAGAAAGCCAAGCTTCCCGCCTGCCCTGGCCGGCCCTGGCCTCCATTCAAGGCTACAAAGTTTCAATTATAGAAGATAAATAAATCCCACATACCTGCTTCCAGCTGGCCCTGGCCTCCACTCAAGGAGGCGCTGAAAGAAAAAAAAAAGGGAAAAAGGAGGGGCTGGGAGCCTGGATCACTGGGGGGCATGGCCAGCCTGAAAACAGCCCTCAGCTCCTCACCCAGGCTGGCCACACTCCCATGGGGTGACGGTCCCCACTGGGGGCTTTGACCAGCCTGAAAACGGCCCTCAACCCCTTACCCAGGCTGCCCCACGCCCCAAGGGAACTCCCACCATGATCCATGGCACCCTTCAGGGCAAACCAGCTGACCCCCACCTGTGCACCAGGCCTCTATCTATACTAATAAAAGGGTAATATGCTAATTAGATTGGGAAACCTTCCAGGAGACCTTCCGGACATTCTTCTGGAAAAGCCATGGTGGCGGGGCCAAGGTAGAGACAGTTAGAGGCCAAGAGGGGAGGGCAGTTGTGGGTGATCAGGCCAGGATGGGATGGCAGTTGTGAGTGATCAGGCTGGTGTGGGGCGGGGCCGTTGGGGGTAAGCAGACCAGCAGGGGGGCCAGTTGGGGGCAAGCAGGACGTCAGTGGGGGTCAGTTGGAGTTGATCAGGATGGGGGGGGACAGTTTGGAGTGAGCAGGCCAGCAGGGCTACAGTTGGGGGTGAGAAGGCCAGTGGGGAGGGAAAGTAGGGGTGAGCAGGCCAGCAGGGGGGGCAGTTGGGGGTGAGCAGGCTGGCAGGGGAGGCAGTTGGGGGCGAGCACACTGGCACGGGGGGCAGTTGGGGGTGACCATGACAGCAGGAGGGGCAGTAAGGGTTGACCAGGCAGGCAGGCAGGTGAGCACTTAGGAGCCAGTGGTCTAGGATTGTGAGAGGGTGCAGGCTGGGCTGAGGGGACCCACACCAGGCACGAATTTCATGCACCGGGCCTCTAGTTGATTATAAGAAAGGGGGTAGGATTTATGTCTCTCTGTATAGCTAAATGTGGTTCGATTCAAATGACTTCATGTAACTGATGCAGCTATCTGTGATATAGATGGCATCTAACTCAGCTCCATGTGTTGAACAAAGACCACTGAGTTCCCCTCTAAAATCTGAGGTTAGGCACTGACCACATGAGAGCAAATGTCTCCCTTTTTTTGTTTGTTTGTTTGTTTCATCCAAATCATCTTCCCTGCTTTAAATGTTTTTATTTCAGCAATTATGCTAATTCCATCAGCACACTGTGGCCATGGTTCAAATCTTGCCCTCTGCTTACTTTGTAATTGAAGTTTTATGAGTCTACAGCTGAACCTACTTATTTATGTACTGCCTGTGGCTGCTTTCACACCACCACAGCAGAGTTAAGTAGTTGGTGACAGACCATATGGCTCATGAGCCCCTAAATATTTATTATGTGGCCCTTTAGAGAGAAAGTTTGCCAATCCCTACTAGAAATTAGTAACATTAACACTATTTTAAAAAAGAAATGAACTGATAACATTCAAGACTCTATATCTTTTTGGCAACAATTTTAAAAATGGGTGGTGGCTTTCCAATCCAGTAACTAGCAACCAACCACTCAGCCATATGATCTCCAAGAGCCTAGGAGAATTTGTGGTGCAGTGGCTCATACGGACAAGTGCAGTTTCAACAGAACACTGCTCTTCAGCCTCAAGTATTCTTAAGAATCCAAAGGACAAACAAACACACAAGCATGAACACATGAGAAATCCCATATTTTTCTGCTCAGAGTCCTGCATTTCAAAAGGGGAAATTACACAATAACAAGCACACTCACAGGATGGCTGCCACGAACGTTATTTGTAGTCTGACCAGGGAAATGCAGTAGACCAAGAGTACAGAAACTGTCTCCATTTGGTACCAGTGCCTCTGAGGGCACTGTCGCTGGTGTGGGAATTCAGAATTTAAAACACAGTTCTTCTGTCACCCCACTGCTTTAGGCAGGGACAGTGTGTGATCAGAAAGAACAACCATCTTCAAAACCAAAACTAATGTGAGCCTTAAAAGATCCCAACACAGGTGCCTTGAAGGATAGATCGGCTTGCCAGAATGACATATTACGGTTTCTAAGAGGCGCTTGCTGAATACTGCCTCCTCCGCAGTGATCAAGCATGAAGGGCCTTCCTGCTCCCACAGAAAGCCCTTGTAAGCAGAAATGGCACACTCACCGTTAATGAAATTTTATGCCCTAGGAAATTAAACGCAGGTATTACTCTAGTTGAAAGGAAGAGGAAGAAAAATAACCCATAGTCTGTTGCTAAGTTTGACTTTATAATATTGACAGTGTAGATGGCTTACCAAATAAAAACTATAAGAACGGGGTCTAATTCAACACTTCAAACCCTATTAGGGATCAGTGGGGTCTCCCACTAAGACAGAAGGAGAGCTGTGGCTCTTTCTACCCTCCACTGATTCTTATTTCTCCATTATGTATTGTCTTCCACTCCCTGTGCCCTCCACTCCCCTGTTTGTTTGAAGGTGGGTCCCTAGCCTGAAGTCCTTAGCTCCCCCTAGACAAACACAGAGAATCAAATATACATCCATACCCCTGGACAGGAGAGAAAACATCCCAGCTCATCTCACATCCCGGTGCAGCCGAGCTCAGCATGTATGTGTTTTCTAGTTTTTTTATTAATATATTTTTATTGATTTCCGAGAGGAAGGGAGAGGGAGAAACAGAAACAATGATGAGAGAGAATCACTGATTGGCCACCTCCTGCACACCCCACACTGGGGATCAAGCCCACAACCCAGGCATGTGCACAGACTGGGAATCGAACTGCAACCTCCTAGTTCATAGGTCAGTGCTCAACCACCAAACCACATCGGCTGGGCTGTGTTTTCTTTTCTTTAAAAAAAAAAAAAAAAATACACACACACACACACACACACACACACACACATATATATTGTCTCAAGTTTTACATATGTCTCCTTTTTCCCTGATTGACCCCTCCCAGTCATTCCCACCCCAGGCAAGCCCCCACCGCCCTAGTGTCTGTGTCCATTGGTTATGCTAATATGCATGCATGCAAGTCCTTTGGTTGCTCTCTAACCTCCCCACCTCCCCTGCCATTTGTCTCTGGATCTATTTTTGTTCATCAAATTATGTTCATCATTATATTCCACATATGAGTGAGATCACATATTTATCTTCCTCCAACTGGCTTATTTTGCTTAGCATAATGCTCTCTAGTTCCATCCATACTGTTGCAAATGGTAAAAGTTCCTTCTTTTTTATAGTGGTGTAGTATTCCATTGTGTAGATGTACCAGAGTTTTTTAATCCATCATCTGGCTGATGGGCACTTGGGCTGTTTCCAAATCTTAGCTATTGTAAACTGTGCTGCTATGAACATAGGGGTGCATATATCCTTTTCGATTGGTGTTGCTGGTTTCTTGGGATATAGTCCTAGAAGTGGGATCACTGGGTCAAATGGGAGTTCCATTTTTAACACTTTGAGGAAACTCCATACTGTCTTCCACAGTGGCTGCACCAGTCTGCATTCCCACCAGCAGTGCACAAGGGTTCCTTTTTCTCCACATCCTCACCAGCACTTGTTTGTTGATTTGCTGATGATAGCCATTCTGACAGGTGTGAGATGGTACCTTGTTGTTTTGATTTGCATCTCTCAGATGATTAGTGACCTTGAGCATGTTTTCATAGGCCTAGGCCTTCTGTATGTCCTCTTTCGAAAAGTGTTTATTTAGGTCCTTTGCTTATTTTTTGATTGGATTGTTTCTACTCCTCTTGTTAAATTGTATGAGTTCTCTGTAAATGTTGGAGATTAAACCCTAATCGGAGATAATATTGGCAAATATGTTCTCCTATGCAGTGGGCTTTCTTGTTGTTTTGTTGGTTTCTTTTGCTGTACAGAAGCTTTTTATTTTGATGTAGCCCCATTTGTTTCTTTTCTCCTTAGTCTCCATTGCCCTATGAGCTGTGTTGGTAAAGATATTGCTACAACATACGTCTGCTATTTTGGGATCTATGGAGTCTTGTAAGATTTTTATGGTTTCCTGTTTTACATTCAAGTCCTTTAGCCATTTTGAGTTTGTTTTTGTGTATGGTGTATGTTGGTGATCTAGTTTCATTTTTTTTGCATGTATCTGACAAATTTCCCAGCACCATTTATTGAAGAGACTATCTTGACTCCATGGTATACTCTTGCCTCTTTTGTCAAATATTAATTGAGCACAATGGCTTGGGTCGATTTCTGGGTTCTCTGTTCTGTTCCATTGGTCTATATGTCTGTTCTTGTGCCAGTACTAGGCAGTTTTGAGAACCATGGCTTGGTAATATAGCTTGATATCTGGTATTGTGATCCCTCCAACTTTGTTCTTCTTTCTCAGGATTGCTGTGGCTATTTGGGGTCTTTTTTTATTCCAGATGAATTTTTGGAGAGTTTGTTCTAGATCTTTGAAATATGCCATTGGTATTTTAATAGGGATTGCACTGAATCTGTAGATTGCTTTGGGTAGTATGGACATTTTAATGATGTCGAGTCTACCGATCTGTGAACATGGTATGTTCTTCCATTTGTTTCTGCCATCCTCTATCACATTTTTTCAAGGTCCTGTAGTTTTCTGAGTACAGGTATTTTACCTCCTTAGTTAAGTTTATTCCTAGGTGTCTTAATTTTTTTGGTGCAATGGTAAATGGGACTTTTTAAATTTTATTTCACTTTCTGTATAAAATACATTTTTATTGATTTCAGAGAGGAAGGTAGAGGGAGAGAGAGATAGAGACATCAATGATGAGAGAGAATCATTGATCGGCTGCCTTGTGCACACCCCCTACTGGGGATTGGACCTGCAACCCAGGCATGTGCCCTGACTGGGAATCAAACCATGACCTCCTAGTTCATATGTCAATACTCAACCACTGAACCACACCGGCTGGGCTGTGTTTTCTTTTTGTTTTTGTTTTTTAAATTTAACTATTTGATGAATGTTTACTATGTACCAGGAATTATACTTAAGGTTGAGGTTCAAGGTGAACAAAACTGCTACAGCCACTGTTTTCTCAGGGCAGTGAAGGTGGAGCGGGGGGGAGTAGATATCAGATAAATAATCCCACAGTCTAAGGTTATATTATAAGAGAGTCCAAGTCTAAGGCTATATGTCTATAGATTGTGTCCAGTGCTGTGAAGGTGAAGAGCAGGAGTTGGAGATGTAAGGAGGAATCCTCATTTCTGTCAGGATCTGAGGGGGCTTCTGCTCTGCGAAAGTGACAGGATAGACCTAGAGGGAATTGTACTAAGTGAAGTAAGTCAGAGAAAGACAAAACCATATGACCACTTATATGTGGAATTTCAAGAACAAAACAAACAAAATTGAAACAGAGAACAGAGAATAGACTGGTGGTTGCCAGAGGGGAGGTGGGGGTTGGGTGAAAAAGGTGAAGGAATTAAGAAGTAACTATTACAGAACAGAAATGTAAATTACAGCTTAGGGAATATAGTTAATATCATAGTAACTATGTATGGGGTCAAGTGGTTATGAAATATCAGGGGGATATGATTATCTAACCACTGTGTGTATATCTGAAACTAATACAGAATAACATTGAATATAAGCTGTAAATAAAAATAAAATGAAATGAAACTGTAAAGAGGAGCAGGAGTTACTCAGGTGCAGACCAGAGCTGAGGAGTATTTCAGGCAGGAGGAACAGCAGGTGCAGAAGCTCTGAGGAAGAGAAAGGGTGGCCTAGTCCAGGGAGGTGAGGTGAGGTGCGGCTGGGAGGAGAAGCAGAGCCGTCTAAATCAGAGCAGGGACTTTTATTCCCTCTGACTACAATGGGAGGCTGTGAACAGGGGGCGTGAAGGATTATATAAGCATTTCTAAAAGACTATTGTGAGGACTCCATGTGAGGGGCAAGAACAGAAGCACACATGGGTTAGGAGTTGTTGATGTAGGAAACGAAAGTTTGGGGGGGAAGAGGTGCAGTAGGAGTGCAGAACAGTGGCATTATTCAAGATCTATTTGGAAGGCAGGATCCCCAGGAGATATGACAAATGAGGGAGAAGGAGGTATCAAGGATGTCTCAATTTTCTGGTCTGAGTTGCTGGTAGATGGTACATGGTTTACCAAGGTAAGAAGTACTTTGGGAATACGCTGTAGGGTAAAGCACCAAGCATTCCATTTTATAAACCACACAGCATATCTATAATGGGTAGAGTGAGGTTACTAGCTACTGTGTAAGCTTCTGTGCCTCTGTTTTCATCATCTGTAACTTGGGAATTATGGAAGAACCCCATGTGCCTATTGTGATCAAATAAGCTGAAGCATGTAAAACACTTCACATGATTATTGCACATAAGAATCTCAATAAAATGTCAGAAGCTATGGTTATTATTTTGTACTTGAAGTTTGAAATGTCTACTAGAGACTGTAGTAAAGATGTCCAGTAGGCAGTTAGGTAACTCGGCTCCTTGGCTCTCTCCTGCTGGAGAGAAAGGGAGGAGGAGAAATGTTCAGGGTCTGAGTATGCTGCTATGAGGTTATGAATCAAACATCTAGTTAGAGATTTTATAATAGCAACTGAAGATTTACTTATCATTTGGCTAAAAGCTCAGTGTCTGGGTGTCAACAGCACAGAGAAGGCACCTGAAATTGCAGAAAATAAAACAATTTGATGCAAAATGAGCCCTGAAGAAGAAAAATGGGGAGGTCAACGAAAGAGCCTAAAGAGAGGTCCTTAAATTCAAACACAAAACAAAGATGAAAAGTTGAAGGAAACTAAATAGACAGAGAAAGGTTTATTATATTTCTGCAAACAGAAAAATGTGGCCATCAATCTTAAAAGAAGAGTTAGTAACTCCTTTTATATCAGAAGTGTATAGAAGATATATTTGCAAGAATATTCACTGTAGTGCTATACTAGTAAAAATGACCTAAATCAACAATAAAAGACTGATTACCTAAAGTATGGCACATTTATTTAAAGAAATAAATTTATAGCTGTTAAATATCATGTCACAAAAGATTTAGCAGAAAAAATGTTCACATTTTCTTGGTATGTCCAAAACCTAGGCTACAAACTAGCATACAATATGATATTCTGTTTAGAGTTGATTAATCTCTTCCCACCCTCTCTCCCCGCTTCCCATGGACACAGACAATAGTGCAGTAGGCGTGGTGGGGGGAGAGGAGGTCAACAGGGGATAAAAACAGAACATCTGTAATACTTTCAACAATAAATTTAAACATATATAGAGAGGGAATAGGAAAAAACCACCACGGCAAGCAATACCAGAAAAGTAATAATAGTTAATTCTGGATAATATGATTTCAGCTGATTTTTCTTTTCTTTCTTGTACTTTTTTGTTTTTCAAATGTTGGAGATTCAAATCCCCAAACACAAAAGCTCAGGAGAAAGACAGAGACTGAAGACTTGATGCAAAGGTCTCCATCACCCTCCTCACAGTAGGAGGAACCTGATACCGCTGTAGGCCAAGAGTGACATGTCCTAATCCTTCCTCAATGAAGCAGAACCCTGTTCCTTACCAGTGGCTGTCCTTTTCTAACCTTAAAACAACTAGCATCAGGGTTACAAATCAGATTATATTCTTTGTTGATCTTCAACAATATGCATCAACAGAGTATCACCAAAAAAATTTCCTTTCATTGTAAAAAGATAAAGCCACACAATCTTTCAGTTCTGAAATATGTATATACAGTCATGCAATATTTTCAGAGGACCTTCACTTTCCAACACAGATATTATCATGAAAATTTACATCACCCCTGTGCTAAACCATAAACAAGCTCCATGATAAGGGATTAAACTTTCTCTGAGATAAGCAAAAGAACAGCGTCTCCTTATATTCTGGTATTCTGGTACGTAGCATCTGCAATCCCAGCCAAGTCCTTTCTGAGTCTTGGTTTTCTCACCTAACAGTGCGGAGAATAGCCCAGCTGGTATGGCTCAGTGGTTGAGTGTTGATCTGTGAATCAGGGGTCTGGGTTCGATTCCCAGTCAGGGAACATGCCCAGATGACGGGCTTGATCCCCAGTGTGGGGCTTGCAGGAGGCAGCCAATCAATGATTCTCTCTCATCATTGATGTTTCTATCTCTCTCCCACTCTTCCTTCCTCTTTGAAATCAATAAAAATATATTTTAAAAAATAAATAAGTAAAAGTGAGGAGAATATAACTCTTCTTGCAGGAGCTTTCAGAAGGAGAATGATGGCTGCATGGGTCCAAGTCTCTCTATTCATCCTTCCCCAAAAGACTACAAAAATCAACAGGAAGGCAAATATCACAAGCCCTGAGCCAGTTAGCATCCTTAGAGGCAGAGAAAACTCTAAATTTCAAGCTCCCTCTGAGTAGAGAAATAAACACCAATTTCCAAAAGTGCTCCTTGATGCTGCAAACCACTAGTGGGTGTGAAGAGGGGGAACTCCAATGAGCAGGAGAACAGGGACTTGGAGAGGACTTCCATGAAGCATAGACAAAACCACCCCAAGGAGGGTGCCCACATATCGCACGCATGTCCACGTCCGAGACGGATCTGGTAATTCTTGGCACAAGCTACGTGTGAAGCTTGACGGTGAGAGAGACCAGAGGCCTCAGAGCTGCTTCTGGGAGAGAAAAAAATATAAAGAGAAGGAATGGTGCATGGCATGGAAGGAAGAGGGAGAAACTAAGGATAAGGCACAAATGAAAGAGAAACAAGACACACCAGATCCTTACCAACTATTCCCACCACCATCATCCACTAAGGAAACCACACCTCACTGTTCTGACAAAAATGACAGCCCCTGAACTAAGAGGAATGCCTAGAAATTGAAAAATCAGAACAAAACTCAACAACTGCTGAAAATTTTTCCACCAAAACACCATGAAGCAAAAGAAAACTATAACACAGCAATCCAAGCTGAATTAAACATCCTCATACAAGCAACCGGGAAATTAAAAAACATCTAGAATCAGGAATATAAAAAAGTAACATAAGAAATGGACAAGTACAAAACAGGAAGAAATGCAATGAGAGCTGACTGAATTCAACAAAGAAAATTAAGACGAATACGAAAGTATTTCTTCTTCCAATCGGAAGACTAAGTTATGAGATGCCCAAGAAAAGAAAGATTTAAGTTGAAACTTAATAAGGGGCATAGAGGAAATACAAAAAGCAGGAAATAGTCAGGAGCTGGAGGTGTTTGGGAAATGGTGAGAAGTTGAGTACAAGATAGATGGGGGCAGGTCACAGGGAGATAACGTGGACAAGCGAGAATGGAACCAGATTTATTCATCCCACAAATGGTTCGGAGTGTCTCCTGCATGCAGGGCACTGGTGCCAGTGACTGTGAGCAGAACTGGCTCTTGCTCTGCAGGGAAGACAAATGGGAGTCGGGACCTTTAACCAGGAGAGTGATACAATCAGATTAAATTGAGAGGAAGGTAACTCTAGAGGTGAAATTAAAGACTTTCTGGAGTGAGGCAAGACTGAAAGGGAGGCTCATTAGGAGGTCATAATAAATTATTCTGAGATAAAAGCATCAAGGTTTCCTGATGGCCCAATATGAAGACGACACCAAGGCTTCTCTTTTGGGAAACTGAAGAATGACTCCATTATAGACAGAATGTCTGCTCCGTGTGGGGCGGTGTGATGTGATATATAGAGATTGGAGCCTCAGGAGTGTGGGCACCGGAGATCTTGGAGGTGGTCATCTTTCTAGTGGTAGGAGCAGCTGCTGGACATGAGCAACAGCCCACGGATGATTTAGTTCTGTGCCTCAGAGCACCATGAACAACTCGGGATTTCCACATTTAAGGGGCAGAGAGGAGGAAGAGCATGGAAGGTCCCGAGCAGCAGTAGGAATTCAGCCGCAAGAGAAGGCACCCAGAAGCTGCTGCGGGACGTTCTGGAAATGTGGCTGGTCCACAGAGGCGGACTGCATGGAGATCCTGGAGAGTAAGGACTGAAAACAGGAACTCAGATGCCTCTGACAATCTTACTGATACACAGTTTCAGGTTGAGGACTGAATGGCATTCATATAGGAGATTCAGGAAATGCTCCCACAGGGAAAAGAAGAAAGGAGGTAGAGAAAGAAAATAGATTACATGTGACACAGAAGGGAAGTTGGATCATGGGACAAACTGGGAGTGGAGAGACAGGTGAGAATCAGAACCACAGAAAGGTGAAAAAGAGGATATAACTGATGGAATGAGAGAGGAAAGGGCCAGGGTCTGGACGGAGGCTACAAGGTCAGCTTTCAGAGTCTCTTCTAAAACTGTGACTGAGAAATGTGCAGGCTCTGTGCAGGGCGCCACAGATCAGCATCCCAGTGGCATCTGAGCATCTCTCCTTCCTCTGAATTCATATAGGGTGTACTCTTAGGCTGAGGACTTAGAACCTAAGACCAGGCTTCATGTGCCAGTTCTGCCACTTACCATCTATATCTCTTTGAACACATCATAACTCACCTGAAGCTCAGTTTTGTCATCAGTAAATTGGTCACACACATCTCTGGAAGGTTGAGAGTGGGCCGGGGTCACACACCTATGACATGAGGCCATAATGTATCAAAAGAGATTTTATCCCAGGCACCTGGTTACAGGTGGGCTGAGACCGAGAAAGGCATCAGCAAAAAGAGCAGGGAGAGGTAGGTTTTTATTAATTTTTGCTAGCTGTAAGCCGCTCTGCTGACATAAGAGTCCGGTCTGTCCTTGGTTCCTCCCAGCGTCAGATGGCTAGTGGTTATTTGGGCTATGCAGTGCTCAAGGCTGCAAGCTTTCTGCAAGATATCTGCCTAGCCCTAACACAATAAGTTTTTCTCTGCCCCATTTTATTCTCGTTAACCCTTTCAATCTCCACCTACTTACCTCATAGGGTTGTTGTGAGGCACCAAAACATAGTATGTATATGGATGCACCTTGAAGACCAAACAGCCCTATGCATAAATTGCTGGATCTAACTATTCCACTTGGACTTGTTTCTCACTAGCGGTAGTACCTGTTCCACCTGCATGCATCCCACACAAGGTCTAACACAGTATTTTGCACAGGTGCTACCACACACTGCTTTGGACTAAGCACCCGCCCCTCTTCATGAAAGGCATGTGTCTGAATTGTTTATATGTCCCATGCCATGACAAAGTGAAACCATCATACTTAAACCCGCACTGGGTTCCCCGCCTGATTTTAGTAAGACTCCTAACAAACAACAGAGTCCAACACTTTGTAACAGCATTTTTAAATTAGCAGAAGTGCAATTATGAAAAGGCTGCCATATGTTCGAGTCAATGATTTTTTTTTAATTAAGAAGAAAACAGTAAGAAATTATGTTGCAAGTGCACTGAGCCATTGATCTAGAAAAGGCATCTAGAGACAATTAACCATCACATCCTGGCTGAGCAAGGAGGCACGCACTCTCCACAGCTCCCTCAGGTTGACACCCACTAGCAGTGGAAGACATGCATGAGTTCTGCTGAATCATCAACTAAGAAGTTGCTGCGGTCAAATCCATCCTGTCACTTCACAGATGCACCCCTGCTACCCCTGAAAGGGAGCACACTCTCTGCAAAAGTACCCTTCAATGTGGCTGCACCACCTTACCCACCACTCAATCAAACCCTTTTTATTACAATGATAATAAGGCATCTGTATCTTAGCACTTTGTGGGGGGAAATAATACATGTGGAGAAAATACATTTTTCTTCACTCTCAAAGCAGCAAATTATTTTTGCTCTTCTACATGATATAGTAAAGCTCATACATTTTAAAGAACCTGGATAAGTTCTTTTTTTCATCTGAGGCAAGTCTCAGTAGTGATTTAAAATTAAATTGTTAAGCAAGTGTCGGGAACCATGAAATAAGCATAAGAGGTAGTCTCTCTCTGAACACAAACACCAGGATATGCAGAATCACATGGACCTCCCAAAACATATAGTAGTAGCACCAACTACTGAATGTTTTCAAGAAAGCTATGCACTACCTTTAATACTCAAGGGGAAAATGGTAGAAATGTGATATTATTAATATTATCTTTTTATAAAAAGACATTCATTTACTCATTGATGCAATATATTGAGCTCCTATTATGTGTCAGATATAGTGCTAGGAATTGGGGGTATGGTGTTAAACCAAGCGGATTTGTCCTTGCTTTCATGGCCTTATGGTCTAATGAGAGAGAAAAAAAATAAATCAACAGTTAAGCATATGATTACAAATATTAAATGCTAGAAGGAAAAGAATATGGTATTGAAGAAGAAGAAGAAGAAGAAGAAGAAGAAGAAGAAGAAGAAGAAGAAGAAGAAGAAGAAGAAGGCGACAGAGACCTAACTTAACTTGAGAGAAGGAGAAAGCTCCTCAGAGGAACTAGATTAAGCGAAGACTGAGGCCGAAGGGGCGGGGGGGGGGGGTGGGGGGGAGACACTCCAGAAAGAGGGAAAAGCATGTGCAAAGGGTCTGAGACCAGAAAGAGCTAGGCATTCCAAGGACCTGAAAAAATATCAGCAGCTTTTGAGTGGAGTGTGGAAGGGGAAGGGAGGCATGCAAAGACAAAACACAAAAAGAGGCACAAGACTTCATTGGAGTAGAGGATCCAAAGATTGCCTTTGAGACCTCCAGATGAAGTGTCAAATAAGTGGTAAGATTAAGTAAAATAAATGTAGCACATGTGCCATTGCACTCTTAGGGTCTAGAACATAGCTCAACCTGGTAAAGGTCATTCAGTGTTCCTTGAAGGAGTTGTTCCCACCCTCTCAACTCACCTCCACAGCCTATTCCCACGCTAAGGAGCAGGCCAATGAGATGAGGATTCAGGGCCTAGAACTGTGAATAGTGCTCATCCTCAAGTAGAGCGATCCCATTCTGAGAAAGCAGAGGTCTTTGTAATAAACCAACTACACAGGTTTATAGAGTTTATATGTTTTTATGTTATCAATTTTACATATCTTTATAAATGATATATAAAATGTATTAGTAAAATATATTATATATATGAATGTAATTGAAATGGTTTTATAAATAAATTTTATATAAGAAAATACAAGTACATTTTTGGAGGTTTTATGCATACATATATTATGTATATTGTTTCATAGCTATCTTGTAAAAAGTCTTAAAATTATAACTTTCTAATGTTTAAAACAGGGCTTAGATGATTAAGCAGGTTCATCTACCATTTCTTTGATAAAACTTAAGGCAGTAATGCTATTCACATTAGGGCCAACTGGTAGTATTTTGAAAAGCACCATAGATGGTAAGAAACCACTGACCAAATCAACCACTGATTCATGGTTTCAGGTTGAAAGGGACTCCTAATCCGTATCTGGGTTGAATTTCCTTTTTTCTAACCAAATTGCCATGATTCAAAATTCTTAGTTCATTCAAAACTTCCACTGGTATGAATAAGAGCAAAAACTGCAGAAACAGACTCACCACGCTAGATTTCTGGCAGGGCGACATTTAACACCAGCGAGACTGCCAAATAAAGAGATGACGTCATCCACATCTGCTGATTCACAAGGAAAGGGGGCAAACAGGAGGAGGAGACAGTGAAGCCAAGAGAGATGTGGGAATTGTGATTACATTTTACTGGAAAGTGGCTGCTGAGCTAGACAACCAACTGCTCAAAAGGTTGGTGCAGCCAGGAAAGAAATCAACGGTAGCTACTTTGGGAATGTGATCAGAAGAGTCACATAATATTGGTTAAGCCAGCAAGTAAAAGGCAATTTTAGGTGTGAAAGATTGAGACCACATGTTCCCTTTTATTTCTCTGAGTGCATATTTTCCACATCTAACCCCTTAAAAACATAGCTTCTCAATCACACTTTCACAGATATACTTTAAAATCATCTTAAAGCCACTCCTGTCCAATGCAATCATGTTAACTTTGCACAACTTGGTCAGACATCTTTTGAAAAGTCACCAATAAAACTTTTACAATGGCCAATATACAATATGTGGCAACATAATTTCTAGAATAAAAAAGTATCTAATACTCGGTGTAACTGCCTGGGAGCATAAATTTCTACCATAAATATGCATTCATGCAGAGGGCTGTTAGTACAATTAAGATAGCAAATCAAAATGAATTGAATATTTAATCATAAGCCATACCATTTCACAGAACTCAATCCCTAAAGTGAAGAAAAGCAAAAAAATGAATGTGATCTATGTTATCACATCATTTATTCAATAATTACTTCTTGACTACCTACTACATATAAGTAATTGTGTGAGACACAATGGGTAAGGTGGTTGATTATTGAATCAAAATTAGGACACTGTCTGAGAAGTATAAAGGGGCCGGTGGGGACAATTAGTAATGATCCTGGTATATAAATAATAATAGTCATGGTAAACAATAATGTTTACTAAGTAATTATTATGTGGCTGTTTCTCAACTAAGTTTTTTTTAAATTATGGTAAAATTATTTTTAATAATGGTAAAATTCACATAACCTAAAACTTACTATCTAAACCATCATTGAATACTGTATACAGTTCAGTGGCATTAAGTACATTCGTAATTTTGTGCAACTATCCCCCTCAGAACTCTTCGCCATGCAAAACTAAAACTCTGTACTCATTAAACAATAACTCCCCATTCCCTCTCTCTGCCAAGCCCCTGATAACCATGACTCTACTCGAAAATAATGATTTCCTAAGTAGCAAACAATATAGCTCTACCTAAATCCACATGTTTACAGGGTATCTTTTTAAATTAAAATGAAGACTCAAAATAAACTGCTCTTACATTGCTGTATATAACAAAGTATTAACTCTGGATTTTAAACAATTAAGCATATTAAATTATTAACATTTTTGAGAGAAAATTTTCACTTAAAATTTTAAATACTAATTTAATCTTTGCAAAATTTCTATTTCCTATGTGCTATAATACTATTGTATGAGTATAAAATTTATTAATAAATATCCCATTTTGTCTATAACATGCCCCAAAGCTTTTTACTGAAATGGTATATAAAGGTTAAGAAAATACATGAATGCGCATCAGTGAAGGAGGGGAAGTGAGAAGTTTGTTTCTAACTATGTTAGAATAGATGGAGTGCAGTATAGAAGATCAAGTGGAGACATCCCAAAGGCGAAAGGACATTTAGGCCTGGAGTTCAGCTGAGACGCGGAATCTATATTTAGAAGTCATGTACATAAAGGTGACCAGAAGAGACATGAGAAAGGATGAAACCATGAAAAAGCACACAGCAGAGGCCCACACAGAGGGGAGTCCCTACATTTAGGAAGGAGAGGAGAAAGAAGATCTAAAGGAGACAGACAGGGAAACAGGAAGAAACCCAAAAGAATACAGAAGATGGATAACATAAAATGAGGCCATGGTGTCAAAAAGCTGCAGAAAATTAAGGATCTGAGAAAAGGCCACTTGTTGGATTTGGCTGCCAGTAGGTCACGTTGGTCCCTGATCGTTGTCTGCTCAGGGGTAGTGTCAGAAGCCTGACTCAGGACTGATGGAACAGTGAGGAAGTGGAGATAAGGAGTGAGTGGTCCACAGGAAAACCCAGTTACAATGGGAATGAAAAGAGAAGTAGAACAGTGATGGATGGAATGGCTTGACTGAAAGAAGAATTTCTAAGGTATTTTTTTCTCAACTGGGGCAATTCTGCCCCGTGAAAGGCAATTCTGGGAACAATTAATGGTTGTCATGACTCCAGAGTGCCACTGTTGTCTAGTGAGGAAAGGCTACAGTTGCTGCTAAACATCTTGCAATATACAGCACAGCCCCTACGACAAAGAATTATCCTGCGCCCCATGATGGTAATGCCCCAAACATCAATAGTCAATAGTTGAGAAATCCTATTCTAAAGGATCAGAGAGATCTGAACATTTTTATACAGTGAGAATTACCAAATTAAATTACAAAAGGGAGGGATATAATGACAAATCAGGGTCTCACAGGAATGGGAAGACTTATGAATAGAGGCAGAAGTAGATGGGTGAGTGTTGGAAAAGAAAAGACATTTTCACGTTTTTTAAAACTGGAGAAATGAAAGTGGAGACAATAAAAAATGCAGAGAATTGGGGATCAAAAAGAAGAAAGCTGAAAGAACTCATATCTAATGGCCTTGATCTCCTTAGAGAAGAAAGCAACAAAAATTCTGGTACATATGTGCAAGAATTTCTTTTGCATGTATACTTAGAAGTAAAAAGAGGGAAATGTGACTGGTTAACTATGAGGTACTGTGGGAACTATTTCCTAAGGTAGCTATGCCAACTTAATACGAGGTCTGAGACCCTCGGGACCTCCACCTGCCTTAGCACTTGATATCATTAGACTTCTCAGGTTTTCCATCTCATTGTGGCCCCGAGCTCTATTTCCCTCCCCATCACAAATGATGTTGAATGTTTCTGATACATTTCTGGGCCATATGTGTTTCCTTGTCTGTATCTATTAAATACCCATTCATATCCTTTACCCATCTTTCTAATGGGTTGTTCATGCTTTTCTTCTTGATTGGTAGTACTTTTTTGTATACACCATTAATCCCTTCATATTTCGTGTGCCTCATATAATGAACCCCAAGTACGCAACACCCAGTTTCAAAAATGATCAATTCATGACCAATCTTGCTTCATCTGTATCCCTATTTCCCCTCTATTTCCACAAATTATATTGAAGAAAATCTCAGGTGTCACATAATTTCAATACAGCTTCTTTAGATAAACAAAATTCTTAATTTTGATATAGTCCAGTTTGTTCATCTTTTTTTATATGAAGTATCTTTTTGTACCTTAAGAAATCTTCTCTGAAGACTAAAAAATAATAATAATAACAACAACAAAAACACCTTAGAAAATCCTAAGACTTTTATCCTGAAAGTATTAAAGTTTTCTTTCTGATATTTAAGACTTTCATCCTTCTGATTTTTAAAAATGTGGTATGAAGTAAGAATGTTTTCATCTTTTCCCCTACTGAAACCATTTATTCTCAGCTCCAGTCACTGAATAGCCCTTCCTTTTCCTACTAATCTGACATACCACAGTTCTGTGTGTATAGGAATGTTATGAGCTGAATTGTGTTCTCCCAAATTTCGTATATTGAAGCCCTAACCCCCAAGTAGCTTTACTTAGATATACGGCCTTTAAGGAGGTAACTAAAGTTAAATGAGGTCATAAAGGTATGGCCCTAATCCCACAGGACTCGTGTCCTCATAAGAGGAAACATTGGAGATAACATGCACAGAGAAAAGGCCACATGAGGACTCAGAGAGTAGGTGAGCACTGTACTCACATCTGCAAGCCAGGGAGTCCTCACCAGAAACTAACCCTGACATTGCCTTGATCTTAGACTTCCAACCTCCAGAGTTATGAGAAAATGTATTTGTTGAAGCCACCCAGTCTGTGGTATTCTATTATGACAACCCTGGGCAAACTACTATGGCATGTTTCTGGGGTTTTATTTATATTCCATTGGCCAATTTATCTGTCCCAAGGCCAGTACCACACTAAATTTCTCTAACTTCATAACAGGTCTTGATATATAGTAGGGCAAGTCCCTCCTCCTTACTCTGACCTTATAAATATTCCTAAGATAGTACTCAGATGTAACTTATTCTACAATAGAACATCTCTCACCTGTTCTTTTCTGTATACCTCTGCATTTTATTGGCACTACCATGCTATCCAGTTTTAGATTATTTTCCATACACGTTCCATGGGCATTGGTCTCATACTTAGTAGAAGGACCAGTAAACATGTTGGTCACAGAGGAAATACTTAATGAAACTGTTATTTTGTGGCTACTAATGAGAGCCGAAGTTTCTCTACTGTGGCCACTCTCAGTGGCTGAGCCGTAGCGAGTAGGGAGCTAGACTCGTGACTCCTCCTTTCTTTCCACTATAAAATAACAGGGCAGAGCACCCAGCACTGGAGAAAGAGGATTAACTGTTTCATTATGAAAATGCACTATGGAGGTAAAAAATTTATCCTGAAAGAGCTAGGAAACAGTCATTCCATCATTTACTCAAGACAGAAGTTTTACTACATGCCAGGCACCAGGCTAGATGCTGGGGAAATCAAGACAAATAAAAGGAAGTTCATCCCTGGAAGGACCTGAAGTGTAAAGGGGGAGACACACGTGTAAAGAAATAACAGCAATTACAGAATATACACTAGACTCAGTGGAGCACACACATGGGAGTAATCAACTGGGAAAACCATAGGACTGATTGGTGTCCCTGCTCAGCTCCTATAATAGGCATTCTTTTATAAATACCTTCTCTTCCAAATGCTTCCAAAGGGCAAGGAGAGCCTTAAAGAACAGGGAACAGTGCACATTGTGCTGGTCCTTTTCCATGTGGCCCTCCCCACCCAGACCCATCATACAACCTTCTCTGACCTTCTCTGGGCTCCAAGAAACTGACCTCTATACACTGTATCACTCAGGATCCTTTACTCTAGCTTCCAGATGGATTTGGCTAACAGAGGACACCAGCAGGAGACTGGAGAGTAGAGGAGAGAGGAGAGTCAAGGTATTTATAATCACCCCACCTCCCTGCCTGCCCCTGTCCAGGCTCCAGCTATAGCTACGCTTATAGTACCATGGCCAGCGCATTCACTGGGTCCCAGGAACACTGCCTCTGCCGTTGTTCCTTCTGACCAAGAGACAATCAATGTTGCTAGCTCTGGGGTGCTTTGCTATTAACTGGGGTTCTCTGAACTCTGCTCTTTCGTCTTTAAATCATTCCCTCATTAAACACTCCTCAGCTACACCTTTAGGATGTGCCGTTCCTTACTTGCCAGGATTGACTGAAACCATGGTTTTCTGGAACTACAAAATCCAATCTCCAGAAAATATCTGAGCAAAGCTACTATTTTCCATGGGCCTGATATATGGGCAGCATCATCACTGCCCAGCCTTTATTATGTGACTACCTTGGACAGCCCACTTTATCAATGCTGGAGGTGCCATTTTCAACTGCAGTAAAATCTGCCTCTCTCCTGTACTTGGTTTGAGATCTGCATAGAGGGGGTCTGATTTCAGGAGTGAGTCATATACTTCTTCTTTTAATGTAATAGAACAAGGTAAGTACCTGACTGAGGGCACTGAAGGCTCTGAGGGCAAAGAATGGTCAGCTCACTGAAACCCCCAGGGCTACATGATGCCTTTTTGCCTTATTTGAGCAGCTAAAACACCACTACCTATCATAATAACCATCCTGCTATAGAGCATTTTGTTTTAAAACAACAACAACAAATGACTTTAACAATATTAGTTTCAAATCTGTAATAGTTCTGATTCATGGAAATAACAAGTGAAAGCATGTCCTACAATTCTGAGTAGCATCATTCTGATTCTGGGAAAATCACTCATAATTTACTCAGACTACAATGGAGAGTTCAAGGAAAAAGCAGTATTAGTTCCTTAAAGCAGAACTAATGAAACACATCACATGGACAAGTCTGTTTCAGTGAAAAAAAGTATTTTCATTGTATTCTTCTCAGAAATCTCCACCATTCTTTTTGCAGATATTCATTTATTGGCTATGGATTTTTTTCCTAACACGACTTTTCAGTCTTCATTCGTGATGCATTTCTGCTTACTCTGTACTATGTGTTGTTGTGTGTTTTGTTTTGTTGTTAATGTTTTTATTGACTTTAGAGAGCAAGGAAAGGAGAAGGGGAGAGAGAGAGAGAAATATTGATGTGAGAGAAACATCAATCGGTTGTCTCCTGTATGTACCTAACCGGGGACTGAACCCACAACCTGTTATATGCCCTGGCCAGAAATCAAATCGGTGACCTTTCAATACACAGGAAAATGCTCAACCAACTGAGCCACATTGGCAAGGGCTGCACTACAGTGTTTTCTATGCATGAAACATTTGCTCATATTTATTATTCTGATTTCTATCATTAACTTCAGAACAACCTTCTTCCTTCCCACCTCGCCTATTCCCATTCTCATGATTCCCTTTTCCTTCATTCTCTCCCTTCTGTGAGTTCAAATCAGGCATAACCTCCACTTCCCTCAACATTAACAGTGTCCTAAACTGACAAATATATTTCTGGTGCTCCTCTAACAGAGATCCTCCCTTCAGCTGTGGTACTCCCACAGGGACTTAGGTTATCCTTGGGGCATTTGATTAGAAGCAAGTGAGGTTGCCCAGGCAACCGTTTCAAATTGTCCTAGGATGCCTGGCAAGCATTTTTATGCAGCCTGATGTGAAGGTCACACTAGCCAACCCTGTGACAGTTAAAGGTGCAGTCTCTACACAGTCAACCAAGGGCTCAGAGAACATCCATCAAGATGAGCTCAATAACATTTGCATAACCATAAAATTGTCAGACTCCCAAAGCCATAAGGACCCATGTAAACAGACTATTTCAAAGAGCCAAAGTTATTAGCTTTGAAAAAGAATATCCATAGGTGAGTGTACTAAATTCATTAAAAAGAACACTTAAGGGAACCCAATCACTTAGCTCTGTGGTCGGCAAACCACGGCTCGTGAGCCACATGCGGCTCTTTGGCCAATGAGTGTGGCTCTTCCACAAAATACCACGACCTGGCCAAGTCTATTTTGAAGAAGTGGCGTTAGAAGAAGTTTACGTTTAAAAAATTTGGCTCTCAAAAGAAATTTCAATCATTGTACTGTTGATATTTGGCTCTGTTGACTAATGAGTTTGCTGACCACTGACTTAGCTGGTACAAACACTTTAGCTACTCGGTTTTCTCAGATGATTTAGAAACAGTTCTACCCTGGCAATAAACAGAAGGGCCTGGAAAAAGTCATTCCATGCCCCTTTGCTTTTCATAATTTTCTTAGATGAGAGGGGTTGAAAACATTATTCTCAAATAGCAAGACCCAATATTGAAAAACATGCTCACCCAAAACTACTAAATTAATGTTACCTTTGACTAATTCTCAGTAGAAATTCCAATCTAGTGGGAAAAACACCTATAATGCAGAGAAGAAATCCATGTCCTTCAGGCATGAAGTGCTCTCACAAAAACAATAAGCCCAGAGATGAATACCAGTAAATCTACAGAGAAATGGGAAAAGAATACAAAACTAGCCAATTGACCACAAAATTCAAACGGGTAACACAATACAGAGAGATGCTCAGCCTGGAAAACAAAAATACAATTTAAGACAATGAGAAACCATTTTTCCCATAACAGATTGATAAAGAATCAGAATGAACTTGTGGGAAAGTAATCTCAGAACAAGTCTCTCATGCCATCAGCATATGTTCTGCTTTGATCTAATAAATTCTACATTTAAGAGTTTATCTTAGTATGAAATCAAACAAGTGCCCAATCATGTGTACAAACATGTTCATCACAATATTGTCCAGCAAATCTCTGCAGCCATTCTAAAGGATGATATACTTAAACATATAGTCACCAATATGGAAAAGTGGTTCAAATACTGTCTCTGGTTGGATCAAGGGGTAAGGAGAGATTCAGGTTTATAAAGTAGCATTTATGTGAAAAACAGATACAGTTAATTAACAAAGGTTTCAAATTCCAATTATAAGTTTGCTCATTTTTCAACTTAAAAATATAAACCCTAGGGAAGAAAATCTGGGTACTGAAATACCAAATGTTATTTATTTTTGGATAGTAAAATTATGGGTGATTTTTATTGGGGAGGGGGGGAGATTTTACCTTATTTTTTTCTGTGTGCCATGAACAAATACTACTTCCCATAACATTTAGTTTTGAAATGTTAATAAAAATTGTAATTAATTTTCATACGTTCCCAGATTGTTTTAATTTTTTTCAGTAAATTTTTGCTTTAGGCCAAGATTATTAAATCTCTTTGCAAAATCTGAATGTCTATGAATTAGAGTATAACAAGTCCTTGAACATCTATGGATTTTAGGTACATAAATAGATGAGAGATTAAAATGACATCACCAGCATCAGTTCCTGGAAGCAAGCCCGTTACCTGGGAAACTGCAGCCTAAGGTTGCTCCCTGACATAACAGAATCAGAACTTCCTGGAGTTGGATGGAACATGCTACAAACCATTACGGTCTCCATAAGGAGACTAGTTACAGTCTCCATAAGGGTGATTTCTTTAGCAGATGCTTTCCCTCTCTTCCCTCCACTCCCATGTACCATAGAAAAAGAGAGAAAAGCCAACAGTGCAACAGAGAGCATGGTGTCTGAGAGGGTGCACAGAGCTCCTCCACAGTGGTTACTCCAGGGGGACGATTTAAGTGGTGGGCCTGTGAAGGGTCACCTGACAGCTCTTATCTGGGCTCAGAACAGCAAAACCATGCACTTACACCTTTGCTGGCAAGTGAAAGTACCTATAGCTAACTACTTTGTGTATCATAGATTGTGAGACCAGCCATCCTTCCTCCCTCCCACCCCCAGCCTTGCTACACCAAAAATGTGACTAACATAATCATCCTGTATTACTCATTAAGCAAAGCCACACCTCTGCTAATTCAATCCACATCTCTATAAAAATAGACTGCATTGACTGACGGGCAGTGCTAACTTTTATCTTAAAACTGAGGATCAGCTAACATCATTGCAAGGATATTCAGAAGTGCATTACTTGGGAAAGATGAGTGAAAATTTTATAACTCACACACACACCCAACACACAGATTTAGGGCCAAATAATCTGTAATATAATTTATATTTCCCCCAAAATCACACTCACAGTTTCATCTACACTTGCAGGGTGCTTCACTTCAGTTTCACTCACTAATGACACACTCATTTATTAAAGGTTGCGAGTTTACTTTAAGATGTATTATTCCAACTGGTATTGTATGCTTCTCGGGTGTTTCCTAGGGATGTTTCCAACCTACACTAAAATAACTGACAACTCTTGCCCACCCAAATCTCACCAATGCCCCCAAATTATTTTTAATCAGGTTTATATTTCTTCTTTTTTTTCTTCCATTTCTCTCTCTCTTTTTAAGGCATATGCTAAGTGGCCATCTCTAAGTTGTACACAATCGAGCCTTCCAGAGACTGTGGTGGTTGGAATTTACTGTCGACATAAATAGTGTAGTTGAAATAGCTATGCCTCAAAATGGAAGGGGAAACAAAGAGGTTCTTTGCCACAGAGAGAATCCTTGAGTGGCCTCAGTGGACTGAAGAGTCAATTACCTCCGAGTTATGCCTACCTCAGAGCCCGCATCCTGGGCAGAGCCTGGCCTAATGGATACAGTCCAGTTATCCCAGGAGGGCAGTTTTTTTGACATGCTTTCACTGCTCAGCCACACTCTAGAAACATCCTGTGACTGTATTTTCCCATACAGTGTCACCGCAACATGCTAAAAATCCAAACTCGACAGGAAAATCTCACTTCAGGAGGCAATCCTAATGTCAGCAACACACACACAACCACCAGGGATAGAGTAGGCTGTGCACACATCTCATCCAATGATGCTTCTAAAACACATTCTACTTCCAAAAGAAAACTACATTTTCCTCCTGCACTTTTCTCCATAAAATAGAATAAGGACATGTAGATATGGGATATAGCTTATTAAACAAAGGTTTCAAATTCCAATTAAAGTTCACTCATTTTCAACTTTAAAAAAATGGTGGAAGATCCACTCCCCACTAATCCAAGGCAGCCCATTAACATACTAGAACTGGGTTTCTCAAGCCTCGGCCAAACATGTTTTCAAGTCCCAGCTTCTGGTTAAGCATATGCCCAGGTGCCATTGGCACATGGAAGTCACTCCATGGGGACTGCATGGGAGCAGAGTCCCCATAATCAGTTCATAGACCGTATTGCAGGATTTGCCCAATATTGCTAGCCCTTTTCCTAAGCACTCAAAATCTGAAAAATTCCAAAATTAACTTTATTCTCCTATTTCTGAAACCTCCAGAATACTAGTTGGAAAAATGTCCTGCATCTGTTGCCTTGAAATGGCATTGCTCAGGTGGCACTGGGGTGATGGTGAAGCTGGTTATTTAAAACTACCCATCCTGCTAGGATTTATTGTCCACAGTTGAGCATACTGAAGATGACATGTCACAGTGTCACTAATTGCTCCTGACATGAGAGGTTTACCACTGGAACTTCTGAATAGGAACTGGGTCTCAGATTTAATAGCACGTAATTAGTTCCTGTTACATTCCAAAAGGAGAATCTTTCCAGAAAGGAGTCCGATGGGATGGCTTTCAGCAGCAATTGTGGGCTGGTCATAAATAATTACTTGCCAAGAACCAGCCATTCAAACGCCAAAAGGAAATTAAAGTTAGTCTGGATTTCAGAAAAGCAGTTGTTCTTAAAAAAGAATACTTTATTTTGAAACAATTTCAAACTTACAAATTGCCAGAACAGTACAAAGATACATATATCTCCTTCACTCAAAAACCTTCCTAAATTTTGTCAAATATCCCAATGATTTCTTTTAGAGGGGAAAAAAAAAAATCCAATCCAGATCACTCATTGCATTTGCCATGTCTCTCACTCTCCTTCAGTCCAAAACAGTCCCTAGGTCCTTCCTTAAGTTTCAGAACTTTTAAAAATAGTCAATTTTAAAATAATTACAAGCTCACAAAGACATTGCAGGAGCAGCATAAAGAACTTCCTATTTCCTCTTTGCCTCATTGTTTAGTCTTCAGTATTTTTCTGAACCTTTGAGAGTTGTGGACATGAGACCCCTTTACTCCTGTGTAGTCCAGAGTGTATTTCCCAAAGCAAGGCCACTTCCCTACATAACAACCATAATTTTTCTTCAACCCAGAATAGTTCCTCTGTCTTTCCCCGTCTCTCTCAACCTTGACAGTTTTAAAGAGTCAAAACTTTTGATTCTCCAGGATAACATGGGTTACCCTCAATTTAGGTCCATCTGACGTTTCCTCATGACCAGATCCAGTCCATGTATTCCCGACAAGAAGACCCCAAGCCCTGGCCAGTGTGGCTCAGGTGGTTGAGCGTCCCATGTGCCAGTTCAATTCCCAGTCAGGCACTTGCCCAGGTTGCAGGCTCCAACCCACGTCAGCGTGCATGTGGAAGGCAGCTGATTGAAGTTTCTCTCTCTCTCCCCATCTCTCTTCCTCTCTAAAAATCAATGAAAACATTTTTAAAAGAAGAAGAAGAAGAAGAAGAAGACCCCAAAAAAGGTGCTGTGCTTCTCTCAGGGTGTCACGGCATGAGGCACAGGATATTGGATCATTGAGGTGCTAACCTCAATCACATGTACAAAGTTGTAACAGCCAATCTTCACCATAAAGTCACCATTTTCTTCTTGGTAATTAGTGAGTATTTTGTGGAAAAATACTATGAGACTATGGCAATATCCTGTTTTCATCAAACCTCCACCCACCCACTGGCAGCTCCTGCCTTCATCAACCATCAATGTGATATTTGCCAAACGGTGATTTTTCTATTTCCTACCTCCTTCTACATTTATTAGTTGGCACTCTCTTGCAAGGAAGAGCTTTCCCTCCCCATTCCCAATCATTTATTTAGCAATGTAGACTGATTGAATCTTATTTCACTTAATGGCTTATAAAGAGCTTACTATCATTATTTTTTTTCAAGACATACTCTTTTCAAATAAGTTATTTGTTGGTTTTTGACTTGGATTAATTTATTAACTGGAGTAAAAATGGAGAGTTTAATCCTTCATTTAACCTGCATATAGTTCCACATACTTTATTAATACGATTAAGTAGTCAGTGTACTAATAAAGGAAATCAGTGTGTTTTGTTTTGTTTGGATAAAATCAAAATCTTACTCAAAACGGGGAGGCGTGCAAGCAGATGAAAGCTGGGATGAAAGCCTTCATGTTTTGCCAGGTGATGGGGATTCAATCACTATCACAGTAAATCCACAGGCCTGGGCTCTATGTTATTTATTTTGATCCTCCAACTTTCCCAGATTTGATTGGTGAGAGCCCCTGGTACTTGCTTTTTTACAAAGCAGATTTAGTGGATACAATTTCATGTACCGAGAGGAATGTTCAAGGCCAAAAAATGGTTTTTTTAATTTGGTTTGGGAGTTTGAGATAACACACAGAAATCAGCATGAATTTTTGCTCTTTTCTCTTTGCAAGTATCTTCTAGATGACATTCATCTTTAATTATAAGTAGACTTCCTCTCAGAATCAAAATGGAATACCTATATTACCTTTACAAAAGATGGAAGACCTAAAAAAGTTCTTTAACTCTAAAGCCTATTCCTCAAACTTCTTTGGCTCAAGACACTCCTTAGATCTCATTCAAGTTAGATGTTACACCTGCATCTCAACCAACATAAGATAATGTGTGTAAAACACCAGACCCAGTATAGATGCTCAGTAAGTGACAACTTTTAGCTTTAGCTTTTGTCCTTTCACCTGCCCCAGCATTAAACATCCATCTCACTTCCATTACTAGTCTTGTCATACTTCCATCTTTCAAACAATAAACCTCAAGTCATCTTCAAATCTTCCCTCTCCCTCACTCAACTGATACACTCTGCTAGTGCTAGAATCCAGCCTCTAGTTCACACTTCTGCCATTAACACTCTCTCCTTCTCTTGTGTCACTCTCCACACCGGATTCCTCTTTCTAAATGATATGAACATGGCACTCCCCAACAGAGAGGAGTACCTCTTCTCTCTCTGCAGAATAAAGCTGGGTCCCCAAGCCTGGTGCACAGAACACTTAACATTCTGGCATCAAGAAATGCCTCCCTCGTATTTCATACAGCAACCTCACTGAACTCCAGGCCTGCAATTATCTGTTTACTTATTTGTCTACTTAAATCTACTGCAAGGCCTTGAAACATAGGGCAGTATCTTGTATCTCCATTGTCCAGCCCTGTGCTCAGCAAATGTTTGTTGTTCTCATAAATAAAACTAGACAGCACAGTTATCCACTTGTTAGAAGCACTGCGTGTAAAAAGAGCCAATTTTCCTAAAATTTTATTACTGATTATAGTCAGTCACACATTTGTTTTGGATAGTAGAGAAATTAGGTTATTTAGCATACTTCAGCAGAATAGATAAAATCTCTTTAAAATACACATTATTTCTATAGGTAACAAGAAACCCACTGAATAAAATATTTAATCATTCTCAACCCCAGATATGCCAAGTTTGGGGGTTTTTTAATGGTTAATTTTGCTTGTTAACTGTTTATTTGATGGTCAACTTTATGTGTTGACTTAGCTACAGGCCACATTCTCCAGTTATTCAAACACTAATCTAGGTGTTGCTATGAAGGTATTCTATAGATGTGATTAAAGTCCATAATCAGTTGAGATGACCCTAATCTGAATAGGCATAATTCAATCAGTTGAAATGCCTGAAGAGTGGGGCTGGAGCTTCCCTTGAAGAAATCCCACCTGTGTTCAAACTTTGCCCTCTGCCCAAGAGTTCGAACCTGCCTGTCCTTCCTGACCTCCTGTCCTTCTTGTCTAGACAACCCCATCAATCATGTAAACTGATTCCTGCAATAAATCTTTTCTCTCCTACTGGTTCTGTTTCTCTGGAAGAACCCTGACTAGTACAATCTACTTCCAGAATAAAGGCAGGAAGAGGGTGCAAAAGCTGAACAGTTAACAAGATCTATATAAGGCTTTCACAGTATTGCTTCATTGTGGAGTGGGAAGCATTCGATCCTAGAACATCAACCCCACATTCAAGCATAAGTACAAATACACATAACATATGGCACAGCTTCTGTCCACCTGCATTCATTATACATTCATTTGGCAAATATTTGCTATGAAACACACTAGGGAAAGAACAGTGAACCAGATAGGCATGGCCCCTGCTCTCAAGGACTATGCAGGCTAGGAGGAGACTCAGACATCAAAACAGTAATTATACAAATACTGATTTAATTATAATTATGATGATGGTTAGGAAGTACAGGATACTGTTGGCATATTTAGTAGGGGAATCTAAGCAACTGGGGAGGGCTTTTGGAAATGTCACTGTGGAATGGTACGAAGCTAAGACTAGAAGGGTAAGGAGGCAGTAGTCAGGCAGAGCATAAGAGGAAGAGCATTTCAGGCCCAGGAAACCAACTATACAACAACTTTATGCAGGGAAGGATCTAGATGAATTCAAGCACCTGAAAGATGGCCAGTGAGTCTGGGCTGTTTTGAATTAGAGATGAAGAGCATACAAGATCAAATGGCCAACTAATAAAAGACATTGACCTTCAGCAGTGGGTTATCATTACATACTTTACAGCAGATAGTGGGGTGATCAGATTTATGCTTTCAGTCTTTTCTAGCAGCTGTGTATAATTTGAAAGGAAGAAAACCAGATTTGAGGAGAACAGTTAGGAAGCTATAGTACAGAAAGGAGACAATGGGGGCAGGGACAAGGGCAGTGTGAGGGGGTTGGAGACAAATGGTTGGAAAAGAGTCAACAGTACATGGAGTTGCGTTGGACTATTTGCCAAGATCAGGAGCCAGGGCACGTGAGAGAGAGCAGATTCAGGAGAGATCAAGGTTCTGTTGGGGGAAGTACATGTTTGCAATTCCTGTAAGATACCCACGTGGAAATGGGCATCTGGAATTCAGAAAATATCAATGTGGGATTTGCTAGCAGAGTCAGAACTTGATGAGGTGAAACAGAGACAGATTATAGAGGAAGAAGAAATAGGACGGAGCCCTGTGAGCATTGCCATTTTATGTGGGTGCAACTGAGCCTGAAGAGGAACATTCAAGAGGACCATGTTCACAGTGTGCACATTCATTTATTCAAAATACTTTTCCATGAGCTGATCCAGCCTCCAACCTCAAAAGGATGCACATTTTCACTGAAAAGGAAATAACTAAGTTTAAGGGTAACAATTTAGGGAAAACCCAATTTGAATAGACATGAATAATTTCCAGTTAGGGTGTTTTATACAATGGATACCCGCCTCACTGGTTATTGTTTGCAATAGTTATTCAGTCTCTGGGTCAAACTGTACTTACCAAAGTCACTTCTTATTAACACTAATGGCTTGGCCCTTTATGTATAATTAGTTCAGGCAATTAGTTGTATGTCTCACAATTGAACACATTGCTTTAATCTTTTGAAAATCGCCCTGTGTCACATTATTCTAAGAGTGCCTCACTTGAAAGAAAACACTGAACCGATAGGAAACACTAATTTAAAAAGCCATAAGAAGAATGCCCCAGCCCCCAAAGAATCACAGAAATTAGTGCAGGCTCAGTGACTAAAAGAGTTTAGGTCCAGGAAAGGACATATTTAAATTCAAACTGCACTTTCTCAGACTAGGAACACTTCTTGCCTTAACCCTCCCCATTAGTACAACACAAGCTATTCAGAAAAAGCTCTACAGTATGCTGAGGTGCAGAGGGCACTTTGTAAGGTGGCCTTATTACAGTTTATAAAAACAGGCCCAGCGGAGGCCCACGGATCAGGCAGTCACCACAGCATGATGCACAAGTAGGAGCCTAATAAATATTGGATGATGACATTTTTCCTTCTTTGCATGTTGTTACAAGGTAGCTCCCAACTTACCAATGGGATTTGTGTCCAAAAGTTGGTTTTTCAAGTCTACTACTTGAAAATAAGGACATATCTTTTCTTAAAAATTGTATTGGAAATGATGGAGCTATGTGCTTACCCATCACAGAGTTAAACTAAAGTTCCTAACCACCTATAACAATACTTTTGTGAAAAAATACACTGGACACAGCTAAGTATTCTAAGGATATCGTTCCTCAGCAGCAGTCCCAGAATGGAAAAGATGCCACTCCTGGGACTCATCCTGCTCCAAGCCAAGGGGTAACAGAGAGGCAGCAGTTGGGAGGCGGGGCCACAGGCTGCCACATGATAGACCCAAATCCAAAGATGAGGATGTGGGGAGTATTTTAGAGTGGGGCAAGGCAGACTCAGGCCTGGCAGGACTATTGAGATAGAGGAGGGTTAGGGATTTCCTACCAAAATGACATCAGGCTGGAGTTAGGAAGTAAGGAGCAAGAGCTGAAATCACCCATGTTCTGATGGGAGCCCTGAAGGGAAAGGTGGTTCTGGGACCAAAGACAGCCTGAAAGGTGAGTCCTAGGCAAGGCAAAATATTAACACGTGACTAAGGTCCTAGTGCCTTCAGGACACACTGTTATCCAAAGTCTCTGAAACTATATCAAAAGCTATACAGCTACTCTATTTGTACACAGACAAGTCCAACCTTCCCAGGATTGACTAGGAGGGTCACCTCCCTGACTGTGCATCTCGGTCTATCCATGATGTCACACACCATATGGACTTGGCCATGTGGCTGCGGATGACCCCAGTTCTGGCCCTAGCCTCTGCTCCATCCCAGGAGAGAAAAAGCGGTTGTTTACTAGTATATATCCAGTGTACATGAGGCGTATTGTATCAGTTTTCCAAAACTGATATTCAAACTTTACAAGCCATCAAGTCATAAGACTTAAAAGATGGCCGTCAAACAATACCCTTAGGTTGAGTCATCTAAGAGTAAAACACTGACTGTTCTGTACTAAATGCAAAGTTTACAAGTTCTTGTCTACTTTTTTATTTTTAAATTATAGCTTTTATTTTAATACAGTTTTATTTTTCAGAATACATATATCATAATAATATGAAATGGGACAAAAGTTATTTAGTAGGTAAGAAAAATGGCAGCCGGGCCTACAGCCTTCAGGTGGAAGCTTAGGAGATGATTCTCTGTGAATCTGCCCTGAGCAACAGGAAAACCCTGATGATAACAGGGAGGTAGGAGGGCAGGCTTCCTCATGGAATTGGTTGTCTGTCAAGCCTTCAGTTTAAGAGCCCCACTTGAGTGCTATAAGCTTTCAAATCAGCTCCACGGGGCTCTGAAATAGATGTAAACAATCTGTGAGAGCAGAACATCCGTAGGTTGCCTCCTGTACACCTTCTACCAGGGATTGAACACAACCCGGCATGTGCCCTTACTGGTAATCGAACCAGCAACCTTTTGGTGCATGGAATGATGCCCAACCAAATGAGCCACACCAGCCAGGGATAAATGTGCTGTTATAAGCCACAAAGATTGTGGTAATTTGTTCTAGCAGCCATAGGAAATACCACCCCGTCACCTCAGCACACACAAGGGCACAAGCACAGCGCCACCTACTAATGCTCCAGTTATATCACTTTCTCATTTAAAGAAAAACCCAACTCTTATAAGAGAGAATCCGTAAAGAGGTTACTGAAACCTTTGATAACTGAATTAAATCCTCTTATAACTGGTTCAACATGAATGAATTTTCTCTCTCCTCACCTTGAAACCAAAGGAAGAATAACAGCATCACCAAGTATCTAGGTTACACAACTGTAACTTCACATTCTTATGCTCTGACTTCTTGTCCCACTGGTCTACTAGGTAGAGAGGAAAACTACCAAGTGGTGACTCTGATTTTCACATGCTGCTGTGGACTCAGTCTCATTGCTATTTTTTACTTCATACTAGTAATCCCTGACCATACAGTAATACATAATTTGAGATCTTCGCTTTCCTTTGTGTTCACATAATGCACAACAGCTTTTGACCCTTACAACAATCCAAGGAGTATCCTTTTCTGTTTCTTTCTGCCCATTAGAAAACCCTGTGATCCTTCAGATGTGACAATTAGATGCTGACTTTCTCAAAATAAGGTCAATCCTGATAGCATATTAAAGAACTGTGGAAAAATTAGATGCATAATCTGATCAACCAGCGTATTGAACAGGCCTGAGTAGTTGAAGATTACATACTGACTCAATTGTGACTGTTATTAACAGTTTGAAATATAACTTTAAAAGATGGGAGAATTAATACTTCTTTGTTCAACTTTTGATACTTCTATAGCCAAGAGTCAAATGCTTCTCAAGTGTGGCAAATGACTGTTCTAATTAAAACTGATCACTTCACTGTGCTGCTTAGTGGTATAACGTCCTTAAGAGGATTAGACAAACAATTCTGGACATACACAGAGCCATCGTGTTGTTAATGAATTTCAGATGGAAAGAATACAACACTTTGGTGTTTAAATATGTGACTACATGTAATTTCTTGTTTGTTCAGTGAGGGACTTAAAAATGACTTGGATCTATGTATTGGAAATAACATCTCCTTGCTCTGCTGCTTGCTTTGTGGTTCTCTGCCAGTGTTTCTGTTGAAAACTTAATACTGTCTATTGTAACAGTGTTTCCTTTCTGATGAGTAACCTATGCTTTTTAAAAAATCTTTGCTTGTTTCGCTTTACTTTTTTCAGATCTACAATCAATCTGGAACTGTCATGAGAGACCTGGGACTAATTTGAAGAACAGATAAAATCTGGGGACCTCTTTCTCCCACATCTTTCATCATCATCACCCAGGGTTAACTCCATGCTCCCTTGTTTCTTTTAAGGCCATTACACCACTGTCAGCACCACAGAGACCTTGAGGCCTCTGAAACGTGTTTTCTTCCCATTCATCAGCCTTCATCTTCGACCACTTCCTTTCCTGATCTAGTTAACCATGAGCTGTCATGGCAACCTCTTCCTTTTTAGCACTCCATTCCCCAGTCACTTGCTCAACACACATGTCAATATTGGCAAGAAAGTAGTATGGACCAGTTGGTTCTGAAGCTACTGGGAACTGGGTTGGTAATATGATTATACAATTTACAAGCTATCGGATTCTGGCAGTCACTTGACATTTCTATTTTCTTATCTGTGCTATTGAGAAGGGCTGAGGCTGAGGGTGAGGGGAAAGCGGGGTGGGGTTGGAGAAGGATTATCAATAACAACACCTTTTGGACTTATTGTGGGGATAAGAAGTGATTATGACAAAACCCAGCACAGAGCAGGCACTAAACAAACGAGGAACAGCTAAAAAACAACAACGGATCAGTTAAGCACTAGTCAGCTCACTGAGTTGCTCTGAACATCACTGGAGAAACTCTTACCACCACAGCCAGGCTTTCACATTCACCACATTAACCATGTAAAACTTTTTTACTTTTATTTGTTTATTTATTTATTTATTTATTTTTAGAAATGCAAGCAAGATTTATTGACTACAGCAAAAATACACAAGGAAGGGCATAGAAGAAGAACAGGAGAGCCTAAGCTGGGCTGCTTTGGCTCACTAGAAAGTCAGAGAATAGGGGGCCTTGGAGACAGATTCAGGGGGTTAACCCAGGATGAGGTGCCACTGCTCCCCTGGTTGCAAGTCTCTTGGTGTTCCTTAGAAGTTAGGGGATAGTCTAGGGAAGAGAGGGAAGGGAGAGGAAAGGGGGTGGACAAGAGGGATGGAAGCTTCCTGGAGGGAGAACTGACTATGTAAACTTTTACAGCAACCCCTCCCGACCTCTATTTCATTCCTCTGTGTCCTCACTTTCAACAGATCCCTCAGGCAATTCCACTACCAGTCAAGATGAAATAACAAGGGTCAAATTTACCTTCCCCATCGAAACAACCCCAAAATAGACAAAACATACAAAGAAATGGTTTTCAAGACACTATCAGGCAACAAAAAACAGTAATCTCTCAAAGATGGAAAAGTAAGGTCAGTCCTAAGAATTACCAGCTCACTTCCTTGAGATTCCATCTGAGGCACAGGGAGGGGAACTCAGACAGGGACCAGCAGATTACTGAGCTGAGAATCCAAGACAACCAAAGTAGCTATAGTTCGAAGAAAATAAGAGAACTTCACAGAGAAAGAATTTTGGAGATGTGCAGAGGGTTCCCCTTAAGAATTCAGCTGTGTCCTGCTAACAGGTGTAAGGAAACCACTGGCTGGAGAAAGAACCACCAGGAAGGATTAGTGCAATGCCCTCACACACACACAATCAAGATCAGCACCTGGCCCCCACTGCCAGACTGGAACAGCTCATTCTTCAGGAAACATTGGACAGCGTACACAGAAGAATCTTACTCAGTCCTGAGGAATAATTAGCCATAAATTAAATAGTCCCACCTAAAAGCAAAACCTAAAAGAATGTAACTATTTCCAAGTACAATACAAAACAAAGCTCAAGATTATTTTTTTTTCATTTTTTAAATATATTTTTATTGATTTCAAAGAGGAAGGGAGAGGAATAGAGAGATAGAAACATCAATGATGAGAGAGAATCATTGATTGGCTGCCCCCTGTATGCCCTCCCCCCACCCCCGGGGATTGAGCCCACAATCCAGGCATGTATCTTTGATTGGAATCAAACCTGGGACCCTTCAGTCCACAGGCTGGCGCTCTATCCACTGAGCCAAACCAGCCAGGGCAAAGCTCAAGAATATTTATAGGAATATTAAACTATCCAGTACCCAACAGAGTAAACTTCACAATATTTAGCATCCAATAAAAAATTGCCAGGTATACAGAGAAGCAGGAAAATTTGACTTATAATAAGGAAATAATCAATCAATCCTAACCCAGAGCTGATACAAATATTAGAATTAGCAGGCAAGGATATTAAGTTAAAATTGTATGCTGTATGTTTGAAAAGTTAAATAGAGAGAGGAAAAATATTTCAAAAGACCCAAATACCTCTTCTAGAGATAAAAACTACAAGATCTGAGATGAAAAATACATTGCATGGGATTACTATTTTAGACATTGCAAAAGAAAAGATTATTAAATGTGAAGACAGCAATAGTAACTATACATATTGAAACAGAAAAAAAAGAGTGTTGTTGTTTTTAATGAACAAAGTATCAGTGAGCTGTAAGACAACTTCAAGGAGTCTAATATACTGGTAAATAGAGTACCCCTAAGAAAAGGAAAATGAAGAAGGTATAGGAAAGAAAAATTCTTAAGGAAGTCATGGCAAAAAAATTCAAACTTTCTTAAAAACTAAAACCTCACAAATCCAAGAAGCTCAATGAACCCCAAGCACAAGAGACCTGCAGAAAACCCATCATGGCACATCCTAATCAAATTGCACAAAACCAGTGATAAAGAGAACGTCTTTAAAGCAACCAGACAGGGGGAAAGACACAATATATACAAAAATAAAAATGACAACTGATTTCTCATTGGAAACAATTTAAGTAGGAAGCAACATCTTTAAAGTATTAAAAAAACACACACCCAAACAAACAAAAAAACAGCCCTAGCTGGTTTGGCTCAGTGGGTAGAGTGTTGGCCTGTGGACTGAAGGGTCCTGGGTTCAATGCCGGTCAAGGGCACATGCCTGGGTTGCGGGCTTGATCCCCAGTGGGGGACATGCAAGAGGCAGCCAATCAATGATTCCCTGTCATCATTGATGTTTCTATCTCTCTCCCTCTCCCTTCCTCTCTGAAATCAATAAAAATGTATTAAAAAATTAAAACAAAACCAAAAAAACAATACTGTCTATTCAGACTTTTATATCCAGTGAAAATAGCTTTCAAAACTGAAGGCAAATGCCCAGCCAGTGTGACTCGGTGATGAGCATTTACCTATGAGCCAGGAGGTCACAGTTTGATTCCCGATCAGGGCACATGCTCAGGTTGCAGGCTCGATCCCCAGGAGGAGGGCATGCAGGAGGCAGCCAATCAGTGATTCTCTCTCATCACTGATGTTTCCATCCCTCTCTGCCTCTCCTTCCTCACTCTGAAATAAATAAAAACTTAAAAAAAAAAAAAACTGAGGCAAAGCAAAGATATTTTCAGGCACACAAATGCTGAAAGAATTGATCACCATTGGACACAAGAAATGTTTGGCCCCCGTGTCAAGGGAGCCCATTGCACAGCAGCTCTGACCTGGGCACAGTGCACCTGGGTGCCTCACACATATCTGGGCTTGCTAGCCCAGAGAACAGCTAAGGGCTGTGAATGAAAAAGGAACTATGCAAGACAGTCCTGACAAGCTCAGTGACCAAAAGTACCCAACCAGGATGGTCTGATCACAAATGTACACTGGGCAGGTCAAGGAGGATAATCAGGTCCCAGGACTATAGATAGCTTCCTTAGCCAAGGCCAGACTTTACCTTAAGTAAGCTGTGTCTATTGTTCTTATACATCTAGGATAACATACCTTTGAAATGTCAGAGTAATTTCCTTTTCCCACCCTCAAAGGCACAACCTCAGGAACCAGAGCACAGACTACAGGACCCCTCATTGTTATTGTGTTCCCCAAATTCCAACTCTATGTGCTATAAATGTTAATTATTAACTATCCTGTACCCACCACTGTAAAAGTGGTATGTGTTTCTCCATTTCATCTTTTATCCAATCCTAAAGATTTCCCTGCTTTGCTTTCTCCTGCCCACTTAATCTACCACCAATGGATTTCATGTAATCCTCCTTACATCTCCTCCTTTGATTCTCATGTATAAAATAAGCTGCAAAAGTGCCCTGTTGAAATTTCACTTCAGGTTAATTGTCAATTTGTCTTAAATAAACTCATAAAATTGTTTTTTAAAAAAGGAATAGGAATACCACTGGTCCCATCACCATTTTCTCTATATCTGTACAAATATTTGCAAATTAACCCTAATGTACCAGGTCAGGATAGCTTAGTAGTCAGGAATGGGATGATCAGTAAAGTATGGCTTGGGTTGGACACCTCACTCAACCTGTCAGCACCTCAGTTTCCTCATCTACAAAATAAGAGGTAGACTAGATGATTTTTTAAGATCTTCACTGTGATTCGGCAATGCTGTAAAGGCTAAGGTGCTAGTTAAGCCTTCAGGTATTGAGACACTAAGAATATATAATGGCAGATACTCAGGCATCTGTTTATCACAAAATACTCTCAAAGTAATCTGAACCATTATTATGAAGAGTGGCTATCCTTTCCCTCTCGTTATCATTCTGATTTTATGAAAATCAGCTGACTATCAACTCTGAACTCTTAACATTGCCTACCAATATATATTTTTAATTAGGGTAACACTGGTTTATAATATTATGTAAATTTCAGGGATACATTATAATTCAACATCTGTACACATTATAGCATACTCACCAACAAAGGTCATCTGTCACCATATAACTGATCCCACTCTACCCATTTCACCCTTCCCCCATCCCCAATATTTTCTTTAAACAGAGTACTAATCATAATTAACTATCTTAAAATCAGAAAGATGATTTTAATCTTAATTCTCAATAAAATAATAACATAGAGCTCCAGCTGGTTTGGCTCAGTTGATAGAGCATCAGCCTGCAGACTTAAGAGTCCCGGGGTTTGATACAGGTCGAGGGCACAAGCCCGAGTTGTGGGCTCAATCCCCAGTAGGGGGCATGCAGGAGGCAGCAGATCACTCTCATCATTGACATTTTTCTCTCTCTCACTCTTACCTTCCTCTCTGAAATAAAAATATATAGAGACAGATTTTTAAAAATAACTTAAAAATAAAATAACATACAATTTTAGGAATATTTCTCTAAAGGCTTTCTGGAATTCCTAAAGAAAATCCATCTATTTTAGAAAAGTAATTCCAAGAAATTATCAAAAATAGCATAAAATTGACAAGTAACACCCTCCTTCCACACAGTAATACATTCTGGCATAAAGCACCTTTGGATGCAATATTATCATCCGAGTTGGATATTTAAGCCAACACTTGGGGGAAGATGTATGAGCTAATTCATCAGGAACAACAATCCAGCACCACCTTCAAAAAGAGATTACTAATTTCCTGTTTTACGTACAGTCATCATGCCTATGCCAGCAGAGGAGAAAGGAAGACAGTTATCATGATTTGTGGATAGTTTTTAAAGTATCTGAAAAGACAGATCATTGCTTACATTTAACTCATAAATTATTGCTTTGCAGAGGAATGTCAAATGGCCTGTTTTAAATTTTTTAAAAAAGCAACTATAAATCTCCAGCATCTCCAACATAAAGAAATGCATTTTAATCTTTGTTTAGTTTATTCCTGGCTTTGAAAAATCTAATCCTTACAACCTGGTCATTTTACATTACATAGCCTTCTCAAAAAGAATAATTACTCATTCTTCTCAGAGTTTTTAAAAATATTTCTTACATAGAGAAACAAATAATTGCCCATTAGCTACCCTATAATGGACATTTGAGACTAGCAGAAGTATAGCACTGCTTTCCCAAATGTTTTCCTTTACAGCTTAAGGGAAAAACTCAACAAGTTTTTTTCTTCTGTGCTCTCAAAGATTAGAGTATAAAAACAAACTAAAGAAGCTATAATTAGCATTTATAATAGCAAACAATGTACAGTGTAATTTTACATGAGTCAATTAACAAAAATTATATATTCAACATTTACTGAATGGCCACTATGCACAAGGCTATGTGACATGGGAGTTAAAAAGATGAATAGATAGAGCTTTGGACTGCTATGAAAAGCCCTTTAATAGCATTAGTTTGGGGATTTAACAAGTGAAAATAAAAAACAACCCTTAATGGTTATCCACTGAAGCTCCCCATGACATCTGAGCAGTCACTCAAGGGCAGCTAAAGGTTGAAAACTCAGTATCTCAGCGAACCAGGCACCAAAGAATACAGCCCCAAACCCAGGCAGGAAAATCAGTGTGTCTTCTTCTAAAAAGACCAAGAAAAGCACTGAGCAGCAAATATACAAGCATCCTCAGGAGCAAACCAACAGAAAAAAGTGTATGGAAGAGGTAATGGTTGGGGTTTGGAGTACAGTAGAGAGGAGGGAAAAGAATGTTTATTTTTATTTATTTAAAGCAGAATTTCTGCATAAAACCAAAAGTTAAAAGGCTAACTTTATAAAATGACACATGGAAGTTGTCATTCGATTTTAGGAAACTGGGTTTTATATTTATTTCTTTTCATCACCAATCAGGATTAACAATTTGGTCTTATTTACTATCTGCCAGATAGTATTTACACACTGAAGTTAGGAAAACCATAGCATCCAATCCAAAATCTAAAGGACACTTGCTACATCCAATTTTCTCTCAGAAAATTTATAAATTATCATTAAGTAATAGTCACTAAATACCAGCGATGTACTAAATGCCAGGTGAGTTAGAAAAAGTTACATTTGAAAAAAGGTTTTTATTTAAACATTTACCCATTGACTTAAAAACTAAGAGCCAATTACATTCTCTATGGCTATTATAGTTGCCATATGTTTGATGCTGCTACCTCTACAGCAGTGATGATTCTCAATACCACTGCTGACCAGTTAGTTTTTATTATGAACCAGAGGAGTACAGAACTCGACACAATTTGAAAGTTAGGTCCTAATACATCCCCACGTTATAGCTAAGGAAATCACTTTGGCAAGTTACTTAACTTCTGTGTGCCTCAGTTTCTCATCTCTAAAATGGAACTAATAATAGTACTAACCAACAGCATTATTGTGAGAACTAAATGAGTTAATTCAAATAAAGTGCTTAAAACAATGGCTGATACACAATAAAGTGCACATGCATGAGCTATCATTGTATCTGTTTTCACAATTCATAGGCAATTCTTTTTTTTTTCCTTAATCCTCACCCAAGGACATGCTTAGAGAGATGAAAGAGAGAGAGAGAGAAACATCAATGTGAGAGAGAAGCATCGATTGGTTACCTTGCATACAAACCCTCACTGGGAATGGAACCAGCAACCTTTAGATGCACAGGACAACGCTCAACCAACTGAGACACTCCCACCAGGCCACAGGTAATTCTTTCTTACTAAGTCCTCTCATGCATCCTTAGTGGGAGTAAAAATTTATTTTTAATAAATGTCTAAAGGCCTACCAGGGGTTCTCAAACTACGGCCCGTGGGCCACATGTGGCCCGCCGAGGATATTTATCTGGCCCGCCAGGTGTCGCTGCCTGTCCTGCTTAGCAGCTGACTTGTCCCGGGCCCGCAGTGCACATAGGAATTTGTTCATAGTTTTTTTTTTAAACTATAGTCTAGCCCTCCAATCGTCTGAGGGACAGTGAACTGGCCCCCTTTTAAAAAGTTTAAGAGGACCCTAGGCTATTAGAGGATAAGTGACAAAGGCCTGAAAGTGTTCATATCCCTTAGTCCTTAATCCAGCCATTCTAGGGAACAATCAGAGTTGTACACAAAGATCTCTACCCAAAGCCATTCATCAGGTTATTAATAATGCCAAAAAAACACACCTAACTATCCAACTAAAATTAATAAAACATGGCATGCACATAAAATGAAATAGTCTATATCTATTAAATTTTTAATTTATCGAAACAGTAAAAAGATCAGTGGTTGCCAGGGGTCAGAAGAGGGAGGGATGAATAGCTAGAGCACAGAGGATTTTTAGGGCAGTGAACCACTCTGTATGATATTATTATGGTGGATACATGTTGTTATATATTTGTCAAAATCCATGAAATATACAACACAAATAGTGAACCAGAATGTAAACTATGAACTGTGGTTCGGTAATAAATGTCCACTCCAGTGTGAAGTGTTGTGGAAGCTGGACTTGTTTGAGGGAAGAAGGTATATGGGAAATCTCTGCTCAGTGTTGCTAAGAACCTAAAAATGCTCTAAAAATTAAGTCTATTTAACAAATAAAATTTAGCAGAATAACAATAACACAGAAATAGTCATGATAGATTGCTGAGTAAAAGAAAGCAATTCGTAAAAAATTGAAGAAATAATAAATCCAAATGTTAAAATTTAGCTTCTAGAGACCATATAAGTCATTTTAAAATACACTTTCTTGCGGCAGTGAACACACAATACAATATACAGATGATGTATTAGCCCTAACCGGTTTGGCTCAGTGGATAGAGCGTTAGCCTGCAGACTAAAGGGCTCCAGGTTCAATTCCGGTCAGGGCCATGTAGCTTGGTTACAGGCACATCCCCAGTAGGGGGTGTGCAGGAGACAGCTGATTTATGTTTCTCTTTCATCGATGTTTCTAACTATCCCTCTCCCTTCCTCTCTGTAAAAAATCAATAAAATATATTTTTTTAAAAAGAATTGTACATCTGAAACCTATGTAATTTTACTAACCAATGTCACCCCCAATAAATTCAATTAAAAATAATTAAATAAAAGTTTATTATAGCATTAAAAAATATACTTTTCTGTACTTGCAAATTTTTCTACAATTAACTTGTATCATTTTCAATACAGGCAAATTTTTTAGGACTTTCCTTTACAATGTCACCCCGTGTCAATTCAGTTATTGAAAAAAAAGGTGTGTATGTTAAATAGGAAAGAAATAATCGCTGATCTGAATGACACTTCTAACATCTCCTGAACCTTAAAAAAATCTCACCAATTACTTAAAGTCGGCTATCTTTGAGATATCATGCATTTATTTCACAAACAGTTTAGATCACCTATCCTAGGTCCTGGGAATCAGCAGTACCTAAGGCACACACTGAGAATTAGGAGACCAGTCACAACAAATGAACACATTAGGAAGGAGATGTTCTCAGATTGGGATGCCCTGGGGTGGGGGTGGGGGTGGACCCACGTTAGTGGAGGGCTGGAAAAGGCCTCACTGACATTCCAGATGACACAGGAGGAGCCCATGAGGCAAAGCAGCAGGAAGAGTATTCTAAAGAAAGAAAAAGAACAAGTGCCACAGCCCTGCAATGGGAATAACCCAGGTTTATTTAAAGAACAGCAAGCAGGCCAGTGTGGCTGGTCATCAGGGAAAGTTGGGTATTCACCTCTGCATCTAAAATGCCTTGAGGTTATTAAACAACTTTATCCCTAAAATAACTGGTTAAGAATCCAGGCTCTGGGACCAGAGAGGCTGAGTTGGAATCCAGCTTGGTCACTTGCTATAGATGGACTGTGAGCTGGCCATCTCCTCTCTGGACATGGCCTCCTCATCTGTAAAATGGAAGTGACAGTATGTACTGCAAGAGCAGCTACAAGGTTTTAAAGGAGAGGATGATCATCTCAAATGTTTAGAATGTTGGCCAGACAAAAAATGCTAAATGAACGGTAGGTGGTCTTGAAAGTGATCTTTAAGAGACTAAAAATAAATAAATAAATAAATAAAGCCCCTCCACTTTGTTTGAATCACATCAATATAAATAAATTATATCCCAGCTGATCTGATGCTTTTTCAGTCATATAAGTACAGAAATTCCATTACAGTGTTACTTTGTCAAGAAAAGCCAATGAATCCCCAGCTCAATCTTTCTGGCCTCCAGAAAAGATGAAGGAATTGCTTTTCTTGTTCTCTCCTTGACTTTCTATAAATTTGGGATGATAATCCATCTCTCCTCATAGAAATTCTTTCCTCTCTTGACCTGGGGACATGATTCTCTGTCCTTTTCCCATTTATCTAACTGTTCCTTCTCTACCTCAGACACCTTCTGTTCTTCCCATCTTCTAAAAATGTCATCAGTTCCTAAATGTTTAGCCACTCCACTCTTACCCACAGTACCTCCTCGGATGCTTCCTGGCTTCCAGAGGTACTCACAGCGCTAACTTAGATTCTTGATGTGACATTTACCTCATTATACTATGTATTATACTAAATTATGTCTTATCTCCCCTATTGGATGGGTAAATTCTTGAGAGCAGGATTGACAGCTTAATCATCTTTCTTTCTCCCCTAAGACCTAACAAAATCTCTTGAACATAGTCACTGCTATAAGTAACTAAGTAGATAAGCATATAAAATACTTTTAACAGACTATTAAGATTAAAACAGAGCCTTACAAACACTGTTGGAAATTTTCTTATCTCTCTCAAATTATCTTATGATTTGTAACAAGGAATAAGAGATACTGACTATGTACATTTTACATGTTTTCCTATTATGAATATTAATATATCAAATTTGAATTCACATGCTAAAAATTATAACAGTTAGCACTTACTATGTGTCCATTCTAAGAAGTGTATATGCACTAATTCACTCTATCCTCCCATCAACCCTTTATTTTAGGTACTATCTTTATATTTTCCATTTCATGAATGAGGTAATAAGGCAAACAGTTAAAGGACTTATTCAAGGTCACACAGCTGGACAAGGCAAAGCTAAGATTTGAACCCAGGCAGCTTTGGACTCAGTCTGTGCCTGTAATCCCAAATCTTACCTAAATAGCCATCTACTTAATAAAAGAGTAACATGCTAATTGACCATACCTTCACAACACCCACCAGCCAACCAGGAGTATGCAAATTAACCCAACAAAGATGGAAGGTTAATTTGCATACATAGGCGCTGAGCGGCTGGGGGCAGGGTGGGATGCTTGCAGTGTTCTGCACCACCCCAGCTGCTCCAGGCCTCTGGGCAGTGTGGGAAGGCGTAAAGGCGGCTCTGGGCCAGAGCAGAAAGGTGGCTCCGGTCAGAGCGAAGCCACTGCTGGCAGCCAAGGGAAGGAAGGCCCATTCTTGCATGAATCTTTGTGCATTGGGCCTCTAGTTCACTATAAAAATCTAAATCTACATAAGCATTTTTGAACTTATTTAGAACTTTTTATGAAAACTTGTTATTTATAAGTAATATAAACAAATATATCTGTATTAACTACATTAAAGTTCTGGCTAAAGTACACATATATAATTTACTAATGCATATTTCATAATTCTACTTTTATATTAAATATTATAATATTTTAGGCTATTTTATCCTTCTTGTGGATACTTAAAGGTGTTACCAGTCTTACATGAAATCTTTTTGACTGTCTTGTGAAATTTGTATTTCCATATAGCTTTTTTGTATTCTGTATTGATTTTTTAAAGACTTTTCAAGGATTTTTAGAGAGAGAGGAAGGGAGAGGGAAAGAAAAACTAAAAATATTCATAAATATGTAAGATAAATCATACTAAGGCTACTTAGCTCTAGGTGGCACAGAGTACAACCACAATAATGTTATAATCTTATTGAAAATGACAATTTAATATATGATGATAGGTTTTTAAAGGCTATATTTAACCTTATTTATCACTATAAAATAATCTCTACTATTACAAAGTCTGCTTAATTTTCAGATGTTGTTATACTTTAAGCTTTTAGTTTAATAACCCAAATACGGTGATGGAAAATTCTACTATTAAAATGCAAAGTGCAATTTTAATCAACAAAATTCTTAAAATGTGATTAGCCACTGTCAGTAGGCCTGATTACTCAGCAGTTTTTATTTGTTTTGTTTTGTCTTGGGGTATTTTTGGTTTTTTGTTGTGTTGTTTTCTTGCAGCCAAGAAAGTAAGGATTTATTAAGCAAGTGGTGCCATGCCCAGAGTCACAGATAGCTAATGCTTAAAGACCTGGCTCCTCAGTAATTAATTCTTTAAATTATTATTTTATTGATTTCAGAGAGAAAGGGAGAGGGAGAGAGAAATAGAAACATCAATGATAAGAGAGAATCATTGATTGGCTGCCTCCTGCACACTCCCTACTGGGGATCGAGCCTGCAACCTGAGCCTGTGCCCTTGACTGGAATGGAACCAGGGACCCTTCAGTCCACAGGCCAACACTCTATCCACTGAGCCAAACCAGTTAGGGCAGTAATTAATTTTTGCAGAAAAATTATTTCAGTCTTTGCCTGACCAGAAGTAAAACACATCCAAGAATGTTCAAAACTAAAATCCTAACAACTTGAACTATAAAAGTAAACTTCTCAAATGAGACATTTGTTTGCCCTCTTTAAGAGTGTAAAGTTCAGGTACATATCTTAGATGCCAACAGGCTCATTCCCCAGGTTCTTGCACTTGCTGTTCACGCAGCCAGAAAAGAATCTACACCCAGATTTTTTCCCCACAACTTGCCCCTTTCCATCATTCAGGCTCAACTCGAATGTCTCCACCTAGCAAGGCGTTGCCTGGCCAGCCCACCCAAAGAAACCCACTGTTAGGGGTTGAACTGTGTCCCTCAAAAAGATGTTAAGTCCTAACTCCCAAAATCTCAGAATGTGGCTTTACTTGGAAATAGGGTTGTTGCAAGGTAATTAGTTAAGAGGAGGTCAGCCCTTAATCCATTGTGACTGGTGTCTTTCTATGAAGAGGATACACACAGACAGCGACTCCAGGGAGAAACATGTGAAGGAGGCAGAGATTGGAATTATGCTACCACAAACCAAGGAATTCCTGCGGCTACAGAAAGTAGAAGAGGCCAGGAAAGATCCATCTTGACTTTGGATTGCTGGCGTCCAAAACTGTGTGAGAACACATTTCTACCATTCTGTGCCACACAGTTCATGGTACTTGGTCACAGCAGCCCTAGGACACCAACATACCCACCACCACCACCAACTGCTCTTGCCCCATTGGTCACCTTTACTGCTGCCATAGTTGTTAATAGTACCTGAAACGGCAATGTGCTTTTTACTAGCTGTCTCCATTCATTAGAAAATCAGTTCTCTGAGAGCAGGTCCTCTTCCGACTTCAAAGCAGAGCCTGGAATATGTAGTACATGCTCAAGAAATATTCTGTGCAATAAATGAATGATCTTGAGAATGATAATCAGATAAAAGAATATCAGAATAATTCATTTCCAATAACTGGAACAACAACAAACCCTCCTATAATCTAATAACGAAGTCTAATACCAGATTTATCTAGCACTGAGTGAGACTTCGCACCATCTTAACTGTCTGGAAAATGAACCTCGGAGATAAAGAAAAACAGCTTCAGCAAAATGCGTTCCTTACTCACTACTTCCAAGATGTGGCTGAAATAATATTACTTTTTGAACTAATGTTTTCTATGTGTCAGGAGGGGGCTCATCTCATGGAAATGTAGTAGAAGCCTGATGACTAAAGGAGAAAGCAAAAGATCTTCAAGGAAAACAATTTAAAAGTGAAAAGAGAAGAATTCTGAGGTTATTTGGTAAAGAAGTAGTTAGTGTTGCCCCACCGCCAAAGCCATCTTTATGGAAGGCATGAGCAACAGTGGGCACTCTTAGCCGGAGTCACTGGCAACACATTAGGGGGCTCCCTGGTGTTGGGGTCTCTATGAGCAATTCTTAATGTGAAATATATAAAACATTCTAGAGAGATTTCCATTTTTTAAACATATATCTTTATTGATTTCAGAGAGGAAGGGAGAGGGAGAGAGAGAGAGAAATATCAATGATGAGAGAGAATCATTAATCAGTTGCCTCCGGCACGCCCCACACAGGGATTGGAGCCCGAAACCCAGGCATGTGCCCTGACCGGGAATGGAACCGTGACCTCCTTCTTCATAGGTAGATGCTCAACCACTGAGCCACGCCGTCTGAGAGAGTTTTCCGTTTTAAAAAAAAACTTTGCTATTGGGCGGGGGAAGTTCATGTTTAATAGGGGTGTCACCTCTGAGGAATACGTTGTTTCTTGAAAATGCCAGAAAAATGAGGTGCTGCAGAGCAGGGAAGTGTGCTCTGAGGGAAGCAACCAGATGTCCAACAGAGTGGCCACTCAGGAGCTTTAAAGACAGAAAGCCATCGGAAAGAAGCCTGGCCCTAAAAGAGGAGCTCCCCCTGTTTGGGAGAACAAAACACACAAGCGGGCAACCAAAGGAAGATGCCCAGTGAAGCAGGGGAACCAGAAGCTGCAGAGCTGTCAGGGACAGTGACTGCAGGGAGTTTCAGGGAGGATGGGGTGGGGTGCTAAATGCAAGAAATGGGGGAGAGAAAGAGCGGTGTGGGCAGAGCAATGGCAAGGCAATGGGGCTGACAGGGAACAAAAAGCCACCGGGTGACTGATGCCTTTTTTACCCCAAATGGTCAGAAATTAAGATTTCTTAGACTTCCCCAATTCAGTGTAATAAACTAATTTTGAAAGAACCAAAATGTTGACTATTAAAAACAACTAACTGTAACAAAATTGTGAATTTGTTTTTCATGTCCAAGGCACTTCTGAATTTTATAGCACCACAAGGCAGGTGAGCAAGAAATCAGTTATGGCTGAACAAGTTGAAAGCAAAACGTAGTCATTTTGGTTTACTGGTCATTTGTTTTCTAGGTAAACAGAAGTTTCATTAATGATTAATAATTGTACTTTGTCTCTAAGTACTAAGTTAGAGAACCCATTTCAACAACCACCATTTTACCCTCATTCGGCAGACGAGGCTTCCAGAGTGTACAGTGTGGCTGCTCAATAAATGGAGAAGCTGGGACAGAACTTGCGCAGCCACGGTCCCTATCCAGGGCTCTTCCTGTCAAATATATACTGCTTCTCTGAAACACAGTGTACTGCGATAAGAGTGCCACAAGATAGTAGCTATTTTCACAGAGGGATGCAGGTGGAGAAAAGAAGTTAAATGTGTGGCGAGAAGAAGCACTTGGGCACAATACTGTTACCCCAATGTATTTAATATATGCTACGAAATCTCTTAAAGAAATGCAGTTAAATTCCTCCCAAATTACATAGAAATTAGATACACTAGATATATGAGTTAAGGATCAAACGCATCCTGACATTTTAATGGCCCCGGAAAGTTATGGGAAGGGTTTTCTAGACACTTCCACAGGTCCTGCACAAAGCCAAGCTCTCAAAGGTCATCCAGTGCTTCCTCTCCGTGATAGTAAGCCTCTCTGACCTTTCCCCATCTATCAACCTTCGCTCTCCAAATCACCCTGCTTTGACACCTGATGCTGCCACGGAACGCCACTACCAGACTGCTGTCTATCCCTCCTAATTTCCAAATAAAATTGCTCAAAAAAGACAATAGCCACTAAATTATCAAAACTTCCACAGAAGAAAGGAATGCATAGTATTTACTTGATTCATTTATTAGGATACACATTTAACCCTGACTTCATGCCTAGAAGTTAATAAAAAGAGACTGATGTAACATTTCCGCCTGTATACTTTATTTATTTTTATTTAAAATTACCAATTCCTAATAAAGGGCTATGTCTGTTAACTTTGCAAAAATGTTATTAATGATGATAACTAAACTATTTTTATTTCCTTTTAGGAAAATTATTTTGCAGCCTGATACCTCTGATTGTCACCAAGTTTTTCCTTTTCTTCAGTATAATTCCTATAACTCATGCTTATTAAATTTGTATCAGCAAATACTTCTTTTTCCCAAAGATATCACCTACCAACCATTAAGTTGCTACCTTGGCTTTCTCTGTCTTACTATTCCTTTTTTTTTGAAATTTACTTTAGAGAGAGAGAGAGAGAAACACTGATTTGTTGTTCCACTTATTTATGCTTTCATTGGTTGCCTCGTGTATGTGCCCTGACCCAGAGATTGAACCCATAACTTTGGCATATCTAACCAACTGAGTTACCTGGCCAGAGTTGTCTCACTATTCTATACCTTAATATTCGGTACCACTTTGTGGGCTCTAGGAAGACAAAGGCACAATGAAACAATCACTCTTATAAAAGCATGTGTTTAAGAGTATAACACCATAAAAAGTTATTCCAGGAAATGGTTACTTTAAGGGATGAATGGGGATAATCTCATCAATAAAAGAAGGAAGGCAGAAGAGATCCATGATTCCCAGAATGGACTTCCAAAACCAAGGCCACATTTTTTGTTGTTGTTACTCCTCACCCGAGGATATTTTTCCATGTGAGAGACCGATTGGTGGCCTCTCCACATGCCCTAACCAGGCCTACAACCAAGGTACATGCTATTGACCAGAATCGAACCCAGGACCTTTAGTCCACAGGCCAACAATCTATCCACTGAGTCAAACCAGCTAGGGTCCAAGGCCACCTTTTAAAAATGCAGATTTCTTGACATCGTACCAAAACTCAGGAGTAGCATAGAATCTCAAGGCCATGACCCATAAAATAACATTTTCCTCTATTTTATCACTGTAAGGGACATCTGATGGAGTTGGAATAGCAATCAATACCATCTCCATTTCTGAGTTCTCCCAGCCTAGGTTTCCTGCCACCACCTTCTTCGAAGTCTATTCTCTATGAACTCTCATCACCACCCAGGTAGGTCCTAATCAATGTCCCTTGGGTCTCCCTTCCAGTAAAATCAGCTAGGTGGGGTCACAGTGGCAAGGGCAGGGCAACTACAGGGAACCAAGGTGTGCCAACCTGTCCCAAAGGGCATCTGCTTCCATTTTTCCTCCTCCTTGAACTTTAGCCTGTCAGGGTAGTAGCGAGGGTGAGTCTTTTTTTTTTTTTTTAATTGATTTCAGAGAGGACGGGAGAGGGAGAGAGAATTAGAAACATCAAAGATGAGTGAAAATCATCAATCCGCTGCCTCCTGCATGCCCCCTACTAGGGATCAAGCCTGCAACCTGGAATCAAACTGTGACCTCCTGGTTCATGGGTTAATGCTCAGCTACTAAGCCACATCACTGGACAGTGAGAGTGGGTCTTTATGGCAACTACCATGGATCTAACCATTGTAAAGGGATGCTGTTGGTTACAACTACTCAACATTCTTGATCAGTACAAGTGAGCCTCAAGAAATTTAAAAGCTATCTTGATTTGAATAGATAAGTTGACATATTTAAAAATTAAGATAGTGGTAAAGGGTGAACTAAATAAGTGTCCTTCCCATCCCCACCCCAACCACCCAGTTCTCTTCCCCAGAGGCAATCACTATTATCAGTTTCTTGGGTCACCTTTCAGAGACAGTCTTAACAGTTACAAGCACAAGCACATATCTACAAACTCATATTAAACCCCACGGGCTATCCACTGCCCTGCAACTTGGCTTGTTTCCTTATGTCCTAGAGATCATTCCTATCAGCAAATATAGAGTGATCTCATTCCTTTCAACAGCTACCTAGCTTTGTTTCTGCTCATAATTTATTTAAGTGATCCCATATTGATGGATATTTAGCTCTCTCTAAATCTTTTGTTTTCAGACAATGCTGCAATGGATGTCTTTGTGCACATTCATTTTGTGATGTACAAGTATATCTGTAGAACAACTTCTTAGGTTTCCTGGGATGAGAAGGTAGGTAAATTTTTAATTTTGGCAGTATTTCCAAATTGCTACACAGATGCTGGACCATTACGCACCCCCACCAACAATGTTTGAGCTTGTCAGTTTCCCCCCAAACCTTGTCACCATAAAGTAGTAATAAACATCAAGATCTTTGCCAATTTAAGAGACTACATCAGAGATTTTCAACATTTTTGTCTCATGGCACACATAAGCTAATTACTAAATTTCTGTGGCACACCAAAAAATATATATTTTTTGCCAATATGACAAAAAATAGGTATGAAAATCACTGGACTAAACAATTTAAAATTAATTTATCTTATCCTGAGTTGAGCATTTGTAGTTCCTTTTCAAAGCTTTTTATTTAAAATGTAGAGATACCTCTTCTCTAATATCTGATCTCCATAAGCCTTCGGATTTATTTCCTCTGTTGGCACTTTTTTATTTGGTTAATATTCTCCTGAGGATATTTTCTCCATTGATTTTAGAGAGAGTAGAAAGGAGGGAGGAAGGGGTAGAGGAGAGAGAAACATCAGTGTGAGAAAGACAGATGGTTTGGCTGCCTCCTGCACATGGCCCAACTGGGGCTGGGGATCGAACCTGCAACCCAGGTATGTGCCCTTGAGCCTTCAGTGTGAGGGCCAACGCTCTAAGCATGGAGCCACACCAGCCAGGGCTGTTGGCACTTTTTGAAACGAGGCTGGAAGACAAGCTGGGATATAACATCCACCATCTTCCTGTCCTGACCTTCCTATTCTTTTATCCTGGTTTCCTGTGGACTTTGTTTTCTCCTTCTCCCTTGCTTTCCTCCTGGAGTTTCACAAGAACCCTACGTTTGGCTGGCTTACCTTGGAGATCACACTCTTTTGATAGTTCAATTTGAAGTTTACTGAAGTAAAAAAGAATTTCATTAATGTATTTTTATAACATGCCATTCAAACTGTGCTATTTTTTCTATTCCAGGGAAATCACACAACAAAAATTGTGCAGATTGTTGCCTATGGTGTGAGAATATACAAAAACTTGTCTAGCTGCTCCAGATAAACAAAAAAATGAAACAAAAATGGTTATCTTAATTTAAAATAAAATCAGACTTCAGAATTTATCTCCAGAAACAGTGTTTTAACAAAACCTTTTTATTTTAATGTTCTTGTAGATACTTTATTCTTCAAACTTTTGTAGTTGATAACAGTTTGTTACTTGTAGCAACATTGTATTATGTATAAAAAATATCAAGGTAACTTCTTCAAATTTATGATAAGACTTAAGCACTGGTTTTAAATATATGAAATAAAGCCATTGCTAGAAATTGAGGCCAGGTTTATTTTAGGTTTGATTTTTGAAAGAAAAAAAAAATATTAAAAAAATATAGTGCTGTTGTTCTCCATTCTCTTTCCACACTCTTTTCAAAAGGCAGATACAGCCCTAGCTGGCTTGGCTCAGTGGATAGAGCATCAGCCTGCAGGCTGAAGGGTGCCAGGTCAGCCTGTGGACTGAAGGGTGCCAGGTTCGAATCCGGCTAAGGACACATGCCTGGGTTGCGGGCTTGATCTCCAGTGGGGGGTGTGCAGGAGGCAGCCGATCAATGATTCTTTCTCATCATTGATGTTTCTCTCTCTCTCTCTCTTCTTTTCCCTTCCTCTCTGAAATCAATAAAAAAAATATTTTAAAAAAATTTTTAAAAAGGTAGATACATAGGTCTGTCTCAAGAGCTACAGTGAGAATTGCCTTGATAAGATAAAAAAATAAGAGTTAATGTTCAATTTCTGACTCAATTCCTTCTACACTGATTTTCTCTCATATTAGTATATGGGAAAATAACAAAGAGATAGAAAAATATATAGCACAAGATCATTTAATTTTTATCTATTCTTTCCTTTCCATTGAGTTAAAGGTCAAAGCTATGGGTATCAAAATAGCAAACACCAAAAAATGTTAGATAGTCCTTGATATTAAACTATTAGGGTTATCCTTCCTAGCTCTGCCTTTCTTCAGCTTACTATATAGATTCTGTGATACTGGCCCTATCAGAAGGAATTCCCTTCTTAGTTGTCTTCAAACGGAGACTCTCATCTCAATCAGCAACCTAACTAGGGGCCCTCCCTTGGATCTCTCTCCTCACCCCTGACCCCGCATATCCACCTGTTTCCTATATGTTTTTATTATTACTATTGTTATGATTGAAACACCAATGATGAGAGAGAATCATTGATTGGCTGCCTCCTGCACACCCCTAGGGGATCGATCCTGCAACCTGGGCATGTGCCCTTGGTGGTAATCGAACCTGGAACCCTTCAGTCCGCAGGCTGACACTCTAGTCACTGAGCCAAGCCAGCTAGGGCTTCCTAGATGTTTTTATGAACCCTCTGAGTGGTTCACTGTTGGACAATTTCATATGGCTTCCTCCACTTCTCTTCATACCATTTCCTCTGAGACGGCCTTCCTCTTCTCAGCACAGCCTGCTCATCCTTCTGCATGACCCTCTTTTTTTTAAAAAAAAAGGCATTAATTTCTTTATTTTTATTGATTTCAGAGAGGAAGGGGGAGAGAGAGAGAGAAACATCAATGATGAGCATCATTGATCAGCTGCCTTTTGCATGCCCCCCCACCAAGGACTGAGCCCACAACCTGGGCATGTGCCCTGACTGGGATTCTAACCACAACCTCCTGTTTCACAGGTCGATGCTGAACCACCGAGCTACAGTGGCTGGACTGACCCACTTTTAAAAAAATATGGTTACCTATGAACTTACCACCACACCGGAGAACTACATCCTTACCAATAACTTACACACACCTATGTGTCCTTCTCCATCATATCCTTCTGGTTCTCCCAAAAGATAACTGTTATCCTAAGTTTAAAGTTCATCTTTCTCTTTCTTTAAAAAAAAGTATATTTCAACACACATATAAATGCTAGATTGTATTTGATGATTGGTGTTTGCTTGTTTCCCTGGCATGTAAATTAGTACAATTGTGGGAAATAATTTGTTTAACATTTAGTAAGTTAAATATTCACACACCCTACAAATAAAAAATTCTATACCTAGTTATATGACTAAGAAAAACATTTGCACATGTGCCCCAGAAACATGAATGATCTGAGCAGCACTCTGCAATATTTTTTAATGCAAAAAAAAAAAGGCCATTGACAGGAGAAGAGGGAAACATTTGTTATAGACACATAATGTACGAATCTCAGTGACACAATGTTGGGGGGAGGGTAATGTCACAGAGGTCAACAGAGAGTGTAAGACCTTTTTCCCAAGATTAAAAACAGACTAAAAAAAGGGGGGGAGTGTTATAATTATTACTTAAACATTGCAGTGAAAGAAAAAAAATCCTTACTTTGAGAATTCACGCCTTGTTGTCCCAAACTAGACGACAAATTCCTGAGGGCACGGACATTTTTATTCTTATTTGTATCTCCCACATGCCTAGACCAGTGTCTTGAACAGATGGTGTTCAATAAGTAATTATCCACTTAATGATTACTGAATGATTTAATAATTTAAAATTTAAATCTTTTTCCTCATCCAACAGTGTCATGAATAAAGTTGCACAAAATGTTTATTTACATATACATTAACCTAGTTCTATTTCTGCAATGGTAATCCAGATATCCAACCACAAACACTTCATCCTGGAAGTACTTTACCTTTCTTCTTCAGGTAAAGTTAACATATAGTCAAAGCAATCTAGGGACAAGAAAACATATGACCCTGTAAAAGTCCAACCAAATCATATAACCAAGAGACAACTGGTAAACCATCAGATTTTGAAACTGTGATATCCCAAAAGGAATACATCCACTGCATGTATAATTGAGTTATCTCATCAAAAGTGAAAATATGAGCAAAAACAGGATTTTTAGACTTTCTAAAAGCAAAGATTTAATTTCAAAATATTTTGTTTCTACTTTGAGAAAAAAAGTTATTTTTAGGGGGAAAAATGAAATTTGGGGTAAAAGAATAATATGAATAATATTCCACCAATCAGGGCCCTCCTTATAACCCAATGAGAGCTATGCATATTCTCTGTAGGTGATTATAGAGGAATTACGCTGCAGCTTCCCTTCGACCTTGGGAACTCTGCTCACTCTGAGTTACTGCGAGGTCTTCTGTTTCATTTATTATTAGTCTTTGTATCTGCAATGCTGTAGCATTGGAAAGGAATATCAACACTGTGAGCTTGCAGTACCTAAAACTGTAGAAATGTTTCCAAAAGCAAAGTGGGGTGTGGGTGGATTATAGCCAAGAGGAAAACAAAGTTAAGGATATTAAGATGGGATATTTTCTCATTTTACTTTTGAAGAAATACCACATTTAATTAGCTGTGTAATATATTACCACCCATTGCATGCAGTTTTTAAATTTAAGAAAAGACATTCAAGAAAAATTATTTTATTTGGGAAAATATCACAACTGAATACAACATACAATTTGCTAAAACTACTCCAGCAATTGAAAGATGGAAATTCTAATAGAGAAAAAGCCTATAGGACGTTTGGGTCCGGGGGAGGGGGGGGACGCGAAATAATCTAGCACTCCTGAGGGTTCACTTAGTTTCATGTCAATTGCTTCATATCCATTATGTAATGCTTTCCCCAGCTTTAGGTCTGTTTAAGCTACCGTTCAGGTATATCAGATTGCCACAAAATCAGTACAGGTCATGCAGATGTGCCTTATATTCAGTAGAGGCTTTTTTAAAAATCTGCTGCTGTCATTACTTCTTCCCGGCTTCCTCCCCAGGTTTCCCATCCCCTCCTCCCCCAGATACCCGGGCGGCAGGAGCTGCGGGCAGTTGCCGGCTGGTTGCAGGGAAAGCACGTCTTGACTGCAATGCTAAAGCTGTCCCGGTCAGAACCGGGGAGGGCAGATTCGGCCCTGCCCGGGGTGTGGACGGAGGCTGCAGGGAAGGCTGCAGGGACGCCAGCAGCGAGTGGGCAGGGGTGCCCCGCGAGGGCAGTCCGCAGTGCACGCGCACAATAAAACCAAATGCACAACTTCCCCGGCCGCTCCTCCCGACTCCCGGATTCCGTGAAAGGTGCGGCGTAGGCGTCAGCTGGAACTGGCGCGGGCGCGGACGCGGGCGCTATCACCCGCGCAGGTTCCGTTCTCTGCTGACAATTACATCAGTCCCTCTGCCTGCCCCAGCTTCATTCCCCGGCAGCCTGGGGGAGCCCGCGCGGGGGTTGCGGGCACGAGAGCCAGGCGGGCGGAATTCCCCGACACGAGGAGGAGGGGAGGGCGGCGAGTGGGAACCATGACCCAGACGCCCCCTCCCACCGCGGCCGCTGGGCTGGACTAGCACCGCCAACCCCGACTCCCTGTCGCAGAGGTTATGCAGTCAGGAGAGACCCCCAAGGATGCTTCAGGGGCCCAAAGCGAAGCTGCCCATCCGCGCGCCCCTAAGGGTCCTCGGCCCTCCGGACGCGCACAATGCCCCCGGACCCCGGTACGGGCACCGTCGTATCCGCTCCAGGGGTACCCTAAGCGGCTAGGACACCTACCTGGAAGGCTAGGGGCCGCGCCGCCGATTCTGCGGCGGCAGCTGCGGGAGGCGGGAGGCGGGAGGCGGCCCCGGCGGGCAGACAGGCGCGCGGCTGGCTGGGGAGCGGAGCCGTAGTCTCCAGCACCGACAGCGGTGACGGCGGTGGAACTGCGCCTCCAGTGGTCCGCCGCGCCGCAGCCCCTCCTCTCCCACGGGCGGGGCGCACTGGCGGGGCGGTGCTCTGGACTCCCCGCCCCTGGCTGGCAATCCAGGCGCGAGTGGATCCGCCGGCAGCCGGCGCTCCGGCTGCGCTCGTGCCCCGCAGGGTAACCCTTACTGTGTACCCCCGGCGCTCCAAACGTCTGACGCGCTGGGTTGCTCTTCCTGGGCTCATCCCCGGCCCGGAACCCGTGGGAACCTCTGGTTCCAGAGATCACCGCCGTGGAGACCCTGACCGGGCATCCCGGGGCCTAAGCGCCCTGGAAGCGTCCCCACCTCTCAGGCCAGCGCTGGTGGGCCGGCCCGGGTTCGCAAGGGGTGGCCCGGAATGGCCCGAGCACTCGCGGCCTGGAGCGCGGTCGCTGTGAGTTCCGTAAGAGAGCAGATTCAGAAGGGAACAGCAGCCGACCCCCTGTCTCAGGTTGTCATTCAGATTGGTCTGTAAACCTATATGACTGTGTGCCTGCTCCCCGCCATCCCTGACACTCAGAAGCAAAAACTTCTCAGGCCGAGATACACTTGGGCTCCTTGAAAGAAATAATCCCTCTCACTTGACAAACCTTCCCACCCCCTTAAACTCTCCCACCCTTAAACCCTTCCCAGCCTATGCCGGAGAGCAGATTAATCTGAAGACAAAGTTTCTGGGAAAGAATGGGGTAATTTAAATATTTGCACAGACTTTTTTTCTGTTAAAAGAATGATGAAATCTCAGAAGAATCTCAAGGCTTTTCTGCCATCACCATCTTGAGGGGAATAAAAGTCCAGAGAACACTTATTGTAACAGGAATTGTTACTGAAACAGCGCTGGGGGTGCTTCGTGGGCTCTCTAGAGGTCCGACTGGATGAGTTGAGGTGGGAGGGGGGGGCGCGGTCAGAAATTGAAGATAATACCACACTGAGGCAACTGTGATGGCATTTCACTGTTTTCTGTGCTGATAAAATCCTGATTTGCTATAAAACATAGTCAATTGTATGCACTTTTTCTCACATACAATTTCTCTTGAATCTCCAATCCCACCTTTTGAATTATTTTCTTCCACTTTAACTAGCAATGTTGTCATATTGTCTGTAATAAAATAATAGATGGGGCCTGTGACATAACGCAGTTTCACCCTAACTCCCTCCCTGTGAAGACAGTCTTCTCAAGCTAACCCCTCCCCCCCCCTCGCTCCGCTGACCTTCATTTAATCATCCCCACCTTTTTATTCCTTCCATATGGGTTCCATGGATAGAAACTACTGAAACTGCTCACTCTCTAAAAAGAAAAACCAAACCCCATATAGAAAATACAAAAGTGTGAAAAGAGGTGAGAGCATACAGAGTCTTTAACCTAAAGAACTTTAGAACTTTTCACATTTTTTCACTGACCCTTTCATAATAATCAACAATAAACTATTGAGGAAGGGATAGTAACCATCAAGACCTAATTCTCTCCCTGGCTGGTTTGGCTCAGTGGATGGAGCGTCCGCCTGTGGATTTGAGGGGTCCTGGGTTCACTTCCGGTCAAGGGCATGTACCTTGGTTGTGGCACATCCCCAGTGGGGGGAGGGGGTGCAGGAGGCTGCTGGTTGATGTTTCTCTCTCATCGATGTTTCTAACTCTCTATCCCTCTCCCTTCCTCTCTGTAAAAAATATATATATATATTTAAAGACCTAATTCTCACCCTAGCTGGTTTAGCTCAGTGGCTAGAGCGTCAGCCTGTGGACTAAAGGGTTCCAGGTTCGATTTTGGTCAAGGGCACATGCTCAGGGTTGTGGGCTCCATCCCCAAACAGTAGGGGGTGTGCAGGAGGCAGCCAATCAATGATTCTCGATATTATCATTGATGTTTCTATCTCTCTATCCCTCTCTGAGAGAAATAAAAACACATTTTTAAAAAAGACCTAAATCTCATGTGTTATCACAAGAATGCCTCCACATGTTTCACTCTATTCCATATTAGCTGTGTGTTTTATTATTTTTAAAAGTAGGTTTAATTATCTAGGGGAAAAGTCTACTACCTGACTCATTGATTAACAATCCAATAAGATGAGATGGCATTTGGGGAAATGGATTAAAGAGAGCTGACACTGCATGTCAAGGCAGCTTCTCCACTCTGTCTATCACAATCTTTTGAAAACCCAGACTGGCATGAATACATAAATACGAATAATAGGCTTTTCACTGCTTTTTGAGCTATGGCAGTGTTATTGCTCAGAAGGTGCCAGAGAGCAATGTTTTCATTAAGTATATATTCTTGCTGAGAGTTTGGGTCACAAGTCATATGTTGACTAAAAGGATCTCTGCTCCCCAATCTATTCCTTTTATTTGTCTCAGAGAAATACTTGTTCATGGACTTTTTCAGTGAAGGAAGATAATGATATTCTTAAAATACTATTAATGCTATAATTTCATAACAAGCAAATGAACTGGAGCCTCGCACAAATCATAGTCCCCACCTTGAATGCTTTCTGTACAACTCTCATACTTCCTTTTTTTTTTTGTATTAGAGAGAGTGGAAGGGAGGGGGAGAGACAGAGAGAGAAACATCAATGTGAGAGAGATACATCCATTGGTTGCCTCCCACATGTGTCCTGACCAAAGCCAGATATCAAGCTTGCAACCAAGGTACATGACCTTGACCAGAATCAAACCTGGGACCCTTCAGTCCGTGGGCCGACGCTCTATCCACTGAGCCAAACCAGCTAGGGTTCACACTTCCTTTTATTTGTAGTTATTCTATGGGTACAATTTTAGCTGAGGTTTCTCAGGAAGGCTGAAATGCTAGTACTTCATCAAAAGATGCAATGGTACTTGTCTTTCTCTGACTGGCTTATTTCATTTAGCATAATGCTCTCCAGGTTCATCCATGCAGTCACAGAAGTTAAGATTTTCTATCTTTTTACAGCTGAGTAGTATTCCGTTGTGTAAATGTGCCATACCATATGATTTCATTTATATGTGGAATCTAATGAACAAAACATACTAACAAACAAAATAGAAACAGACTCATAGATATAAGAACGGACTCACAGTTATCAGAGGGGAGGGGAGAGGGGAGGTGGGTGAAAACGGTGAAGAGGTTAAGCAAACAAAAAGTCGCAGACAGTAGCACAGTATAAATCCAATGGATGGGAGAAGATAGAAGAGGGAAGAGGGGGGATAAATGGTGATGGAAGAAGACTTGACATGAAGTGGTGAACACACAATACAATATACAGATGATGTGTTACAGAATTGTACACTTGAAACCAGGTTGAGTGATCTGACCCCTTTGGCAACTAGAGAAACAAACCCCATGCTCTGTAGCCATTGTATGGTAATTGTGCTGGTTTGTTCTATAGGAAACTTGGTTATGCTGAAAACTTGGTTATGTTTTCCAGAATCCTCTTCCCTATATACTTACAGGTCTATATTTGTTCAGATAGACAAAACTGAAATTACCTGAGATCTGAGTTTCGTTTTAACAAAAGTAGCAGCCATTAAACTCTAAAAGTCATCATGGGTTAGATGTGGCAAGAGAAAAAATGTCCAGACCCAGGAGGGTTCTTGTTTCTTCTGTTCTCTCTGCTGAATAACTGCAACCACATTTGGGCTAACAGACTTCACAGCCTCTCAGAGGTGGTGGTCATAAAGAGTCCTCAACCTCCCATAGACTTAGACACCAGCCCTTCTCCACCAGCTGGATTCTCCACCAGCTGGATGGGCTCAGCTTCCATATTTCCCCATCAGCTTAGACTCCTTTGCGTCAAGGCCGGTCTCTGATCCTTCAACAACCTCTTTTCAGATTCTTAGTTCCCACACATGTAGAGGTCTAATTTCTATAATAAATTCCTTGTTCAAAATACCCATAGTGGTTCTGCTTCCCTGATTGAGTTCCCTGCTGGGGCTTAAGCTTGTGGCTGATCTGTTCTATAGACCTGTTATGGGTCAGTCACCTGGGGAAAGTTAAGGCAAGGCAAGTAGCTCAGAGACCTGGAGAGGCCAAGAGCACCTGAGGAAGTACTCTAGCTGTGTTATAAACATGCAACACAAATATTCATGCTTTGCTTTGGACTTGTTCATTGAGAGTGTTCAGCCTTGAAACTAATTTATTATTACTAAACTAACCTACTTTGGTAAATCACTCCCATCTCATTACAATGGAGTATTTTATCTTTGTGAAGACATCTTTTTGGCTCCTTGAATAGAAAACAAATCAAATCTCAGTTGGCAATTCTGACTAGTATCTTCCCCTACCTATGAAAGCATCCTGAGTTTCTCATTTTGTTACAAATTTGAATTTGAACAGGCGAACATTCCTTTTGTAATGTACTCCTTGTAAAGTAGTTGATTATTTTTGTGTTTTGTTTGTTTGTTGGGTGTGTGTTTTTGGGGAGTGTGGTTTTGTTTTGTGGTGGTTGTTTATTTTTTTCAAATTTACCATTTTTACATTCCAAATTGAAACTCAAAAGGCAAACTCTTTGAAATAATAAGTCCTACAGGAGGGGTGTAATATTAGCTAGGGCTCTAAGATGAGGGGCCTTGATCACCACATGTACTGCCAAAATTTTTTCTTACCAAGAATATTGCCATCAAGAACACCTGGTAGGAGAGAATCCAAGATGGCAGCGTAGGTAAACACCTAAACTGCTGCCTCCCACAACAATTTAAACTGCAACTAAAAGACAAAACGTCTATCACCCAGAACCACGGGAAAGCTGGCTGAGTGGAAGTTCTACAACTAGAAGGAAAGAGAAAAGAGCTTTGAGATGTGCAGGAGCGCTGAAAAGCTGAGGTACGGAGGCGCATGATCCGGGCTGGCTGTGGGTGACTGGGTGCGTTGCTTTTTTCAACCCGAACGGAGACAAGCCCCGATTACTCTGAAATCCAGTCTCTGGGGAGATGCGGGGGACCCAAACTCCTACGGGGAGAAGCTGGACTGTCTGCCAGCAAGGGTGGCTTGCTTGCAGAGCTGCGCGCAGGAATAATTGTTTACTGCACTGGGGCACGGGACTCGCGGATGCCTTTGGGGACACAGAGCCGGCTAACTAGCAGCCATTGCTGTTTGCCACGCCCTAACCTGGTGACGCCCTGAGGCCCCGCCCTGCACAACCTACAAACCCACCCAAGCTCCAAGCAACCGAGTTAGCATAAGAAAAGCCTGCCCTATCGCAGCTTAACCTAGCAAACTTGCAGCCCGGGTCAGACAGTTCCAAAACCTCCAAACCCCAAGCAAAGAGGAGAAAACTGCAGCTCTCACTGTAGCTCCTGCTGAGTGGCCTCAGACAGTAGCTGACCTGCACCCCATTGGAGATCCAGAAGCCAGTGTACCTAGTGGTCAGTGTGAGACACCAGATTTCAACTCCTCACATTCATAAGTGACACATTCAAGAGGCAGACCCAGTGAGCACCGAAGCCCCACTGAAACAAGTCCTGCGTGTCTTCAGCACAGCAGTTCTTCCATTATAGACACAGGGAGTGCTCACAGCTAATTGGCCTGGAGGTCAATTCCTCCCAGCGTACCAACAGCAATTCAGGCTTAACTACACCAAGACTTTGCACTCAGCCCACAAAGGGGTGTACCAAGAGCATCCACATCAGGTGATTGGGGAGGCTGAGCTACTGCCCCCTATAGGTCACCTACCACACAAAGCCACTCCATCAACACAGGGAAGCAGCCAAAATGCAGAAACAAAGAAACATGTCACAAATGAAAGAAATGGAGGAAAGCAAACTACTGGATGACATAGAGTTCAGAACCACATGTATAAGGTTACTCAAGAATCTTCTAAAAACCGCTGAGAAACTTGATGACACTTCTGAGGAGCTTAGTAAGACCTTCAAGGACCTTAATGAGAATGCCAAAAAAATGGAAAAGGATCAGTCAGAAATGAAGCATACACTGTCCGAAATAAAAAATATACAGAAACTCAACTGTAGATCAACGTACCCCAAGAATCAAACCAAAGATCTGAAATATGTGGAAACAAAAAACATCCAACCAGAAAAACAAAAAGAAAAGAGAATCCAAAAATATGAAGATAGTGTAAGGAGCCTCTGGGACAACTTCAAGCGAACCAACATCCGAATTTTTGGGGTGCCAGAAGAAGGGAGAGAGCAAAATATTGAAAACCTATTAGAAGAAATAATGACAGAAAACTTTCCCTACCTGGTGAAAGAAATAGACGTACAAGTTCAGGAAGCGCACAGAACCCCATACAAGAGGAATCCAAAGAGGACCACACCAAGACACATCATAATTAAAATGCCAAGGGCAAAAGACAAAGAGAGAATATTAAAAGCAGCAAGACAAAAACAGTTAATTACCTACAAGGGAGTACCCATACGACTGTCAGCTGATTTCTCAACAGAAACTATGCAGGCCAGAAGGGAGTGGCAAGAAATATTCAAAGTGATGAATAGCAAGAGCCTACAACCAAGATTACTCTACCCAGCAAAGCTATCATTCAGAGTTGAAGGTCAGATAAAGAGCTTCACAGAGAAGAAAAAGCTAAAGGAGTTCATTGCCACCAACCAGGATTACATGAAATGCTGAAGGGTATTCTTTAAGAAGAGGAAGAAGAAGAAAAAAATAAAGATAAAAATTATGAACAACAAAATGACATCAAATACATACCTACCAACAAATGAATCTAAAAATCAAGTGAATAAAAAACCTGAAGAACAGAATGGACTGGTGAATATAATAGAATCAGGGACATAGAAAGGGAGTGGACTGACGATTCTCAGGGGAAGCAAGTGTGAGGGGTGCGGGAAGAGATTGGCCAAAAATCTTACTCCTATGGAGGAAGACAGTGGTGGAGGGTAAGGGCATGGGTTGGGGTGGGGAATCAGGTGGAGGGGAGCTATGGGGGTGGGGGAAGTGGAACACCTGTAATAATTTGAACAATAAAGATTTATAAGAAAAATAGATAAATAAATAAATAAATAAGAAAGGGAAAAAAAAAAAGAACACCTGGTAGGCATCTGGCAAGCTCAGAAGCCTATCTTTAGGTCCCAAACTCCATTTAGTCCAAAATCCTTCATTCCCACACTCTCATGATCTGGTCAGATGAGGGAGCCCAGCGGATATTGTTATATTCACTTGATAGTGCACCTTTCATTCAGAGTGCCCATCATACTACCTAAAAGGATCTAGAACTGGGATTTTGTTGAGTTTATAGGTTCTTAGGGTATAGGGTTGGATTTTGATCTGTTCCATTAATTTAATTCAATAAACATTTATTGAGTTTCTGCTATGTGGTAGACATTATTCTGGGTGCTTGAGATATAAATGAGCAAAACATAGAGCCTGCCCTTGTAGAGTTTACATTCCAGCATGGGCAGACAGACAATATACAAATAGATCTAACAGGTAAGTAAATTACATTGTGTTTTAGAAAGTCGTAAGTGGTACGAAAATTTTATAAAGTTGAACACATTAGCCCGACCAGTGTGGCTCAGTGGTTGAGCATCAAACTATGAACCAGGAAGTCACGGTTGTGGGCTCAATCTCCAGTGTTGGGGGATGTGGGGAGGGCATGCAGGAGGCAGCTGATTAATTATTCTCTCTCATCATTGATATTTCTATCTCTCTTTCCTCTCTGAAATCAATAAAAATATTTTTAAACAAATAAATAAAAGCTGAGCACATGAAGAAATGGAGGTGGGTTGCCAAGTAGAAATCCTATATAATAAAAGCCCAGTGACGGAATGGTGGAATGACCAGAAAGATTGGTTGACCAGTTGCTCTAACATGCACTGACAGTCAATGCAGGAGCTGCCCCCTGGTGGTCAGTGTGCTCCCACAGCGGGAGTAGTGATCCCACAGAGGAGCAGCTGCTCAGAGGGCGGGTCCACAGCCACTCAGCTGACTGGGATGAGCAGCGCTCCCAAAGTGGGCCTATCCCCACAGGCCATGCCCCCCAACAGTGCACAAATCCTGTGCACCGGCCCTTTGGTATTAAATAAAGTGGGCAATCTGGGCTTCACTGAGAAGACTTTGAGCAATGACTTGAAAGAGATGAGGAAATTTGTCAAGCAGATATATGGAAATGTAAGGTTCCCATCCTGTCACAGAGAGCAGGCATTATAACACAATGGAATACGACGCTGCGGTAAAAAAGAAGGAGTTCTTACCATTTGCAACAACATGGATGGAGATGGAGAGCATTATGCTAAGTGAAATAAGCCAGGCAGAGAAAGATAAATATCACATGATCTCACTCATTTGTGGAATATAATGAACAACATAAACGGATGAACAAAAATAGATCCAGAGACAGAGAAACATCAATCAGAACATCAAACCTCAGGGAAGGTAGGGGAGGGTGGGGGTAAGGGGGAGAGATCAACCAAAGGACTTATATGTATGCATATAAGCCTAATCAATGGACACAGACAACAGGGGGGTGGGGGCATGAATGAGAGGTGGGGGGTAATGGGGGAATAAGGACACATATGTAATACCTTAATCAATAAAGAAATGAAAGAAGAAAGAAAGAAAGAAAGAAAGAAAGAAAGAAAGAAAGAAAGAAAGAAAGAAAGAAAGAAAGAAAGAAAGAGAGAGAGAGAGGGAGAAAGAAAGAAAGAAAGACAAGAAAGAAGGAAAGAAAGAGAAAGAAAGAAAGAAAGAAAGAAAGAAAGACAAGAAAGAAGGAAAGAAAGAGAAAGAAAGAAAGAAAGAAAGAAAGAAAGAAAGAAAGAAAGAAAGAGAAAGAAAGAGAAAGAAAGAAAGAAAGAAAGAAAGAAAGAAAGAAAGAAAGAAAGAAAGAAAGAAAGAAAGAAAGAAAGGCAGGCCTGGTGTGTTCCAAGAAGGGCAAGGAGTCGAGAGTGCCTGGAACACAATGAGCTTATAAAGAGTGTGAGGAGAAAAAAGTAGTGGGTGGCCTGATCATGTAGGGCCCAGAAGCCTTGTGAGGACTGAAATTTGTTCTATGTGAGATGGGCAGCTATCACAGGTCCATGCAGTGGAGTGAAATGATTTGACTTAGGTTTTAAAAAAGCTACCTGGTGTGTGTTTGTGTGTGTCCCAAGAACAGGCTCTAGGGAAAAGGGGTAAAAGCAGGGAGGAAGCTGTGCCATCATTCTGATGAGTGATAAAGGTGGTTTTGGCCAGGTGGTAGAGTGGTAAGAGTTATGAATAAGACTTATTTTCATTGTACCATCCACTTGGTAAGATTTTAGGGAGGAAACGTAGGGCCCTGATGCCTCCAGATATTGGGGAATGCTGATCACTGGTAAAGATCCTAATGTCTGAGAGAGACTGTTGCCAGGGTTAATACCATTATCAGCCCAGCAACAAAACAGTGATTCATTCTTTGGGCATTTTTTTAAAATCCTCACTGGAGGATATCTTTTTCATAGATTTTTAAAGATAGAGGAATGGAAAAGAGAGAGAGAGAGAGAAACATCTATATGTGAGAGAGAAACATCAATTGGTTGCCTCCCGTATGCACCCTGACCGGGGATTAAACCCACAACCTGGGTATGTGCCCTGACCAAGAATCAAACCTGCAATTCCTCAGTGCATGGGATGACACCCTGTGGTCGGCAAACTGCGGCTCGTGAGCCACATGTGGCTCTTTGGCCCCTTGAATGTGGCTTTTCCACAAAATACCACAGCCTGGGAGAGTCTATTTTGAAGAAGTGGCATTAGAAGTTTAAGTTTAAAAAATTTGGCTCTCAAAAGAAATTTCAATTGTTGTACTGTTGATATTTGGCTCTGTTGACTAATGAGTTTGCCAACCACTGCTCTAACCAACTGAACCACACCAGCCAGGGCCTTTGGGCATTTATAAAACACACAGAAACACATATATTCAAACACAAGATCAGGCCACATGGAAAAGTGGAATGTTTGGGCATATACATGACAGACACCTTACATGCACAAAAATTCAAAATGAAGTTTTCCCCAATATTGTTCAATAAAAGTAGCTTTGCTTCATATCCCAGGACCTAATTTGAAAACCAAAACTTCAATGTAAGCAAACTCAGAACCAGAACATATTTAGCCCAGTCTCTTGCAGAACTAGATTCTTAAAGTGCACTTGCTATTAGTTGAGTTCTCCTTATTCTCCAGAGGAGCTAAGGGAGCAACAACCCAACCTTCTTGATGGACAAGGATTCTAAGGGCATTGAAAGTTTTCTAAGAATAATAGCATAGGAGTGGATGCTGCTAACCTGAGGCACCCGAAATCTTCCTCCCAGTTTATGGAAGGGTCATTTACCTGTGTTTGTCTCTAGACTCTCAACTACTATAAGGAATGAGGCATGTAGCAAAGGTGTGTTGAGATGATTTAGGTGGTTCCCAGACATGCATTTTAAAGACATTGACTTACAGAGTAAGAAAGTCCTTCAACTCTCTCTCTCTCTCTGTTTTTTTTTTTTTTTTTTGGTTGACCTCAAGAAGCCTCAGTTTGGTACCCATATGTTTTTAATATTCTCTTAACACTTACAAATCTCCCATTTTAACAAAAAGCAAGCCAACCGAGCTCAGAGCCTCTGATCCTATTAGTATGTTTCCAAAAGTTAATGACCAAAAGACATTTTAAGTGTGTTGGTTTTGATTTCATTTATTTTATGTTTGTAGCTTGTGATAAAGTTGTGATATAAAGTTTGTTTTTAAAATACCTTCTTTTAGGAGTATTTTCTTAATATGCCTATCAAAAACATATTAGATAAGCAATACTGTAGCTGAATGGCTAAAAAAAAAAAATCTTTAAAGCAGCAAAACAACTGAAATTTGAGGAAAACTGTTAAACTGGGAAGAGCAAAGGCCAAAAGGCTGAAAATATAAACCCAGGACCAACCTTTTCTAGCTGTTTGACTTTGACCAGGTTTCTGAACCTGTGTACGCCCCAGGTTCTTCCTTTCTGAGAGAGTTGGAAAAAACCTAGTAAGGTGGCTGTGAAGGTTGTTGTAACACTAGAGGTCCGGTGCATGAATTCGTGCACCAGTGGGATCCCTCGGCCTGGCCTGCGGGATCAGGCTGAAACCAGCTCTCTGACATCCCCCAAGGGGTCCCGGATTTCAAGAGGGTGCAGGCCAGGCCGAGGGACCCCACCAGTGCATGATTGGGGCCGGGGAGTGACGCGGGAGGTTAGCCAGCCAGGGAGGGACTGCAGGAGGGCTTCAGGGCATGTCCAGCCCCTCTCACTCAGTCCTGATCAGCTGGACACCAGCAGCAAGCTAACCTACTAGTCAGAGTGTCTACCGCCGGTGGTCAGTGCATGTCATAGCGAGCAGTTGAGCAACCTTACCATATCATTAGCATATTACACTTTGACTGGTTGAACAGATGACTGGACGACTGGACACTTAGCATTTAGGCTTTTATTACATAGGTTGTTAAGTACCTCCTGTGTAGAACTCTGGACAAATGTTAGTTGGGTTATATCTGCCTTCCAAAAGTCTACCCTTCCTTGGAGATGAGGCACAAATCTTATGATCTTTATGAAACGTTTGCTTATACCACAGAACTGCTTCCCACATTCTTCCTACAGTTTTCTGTTCTTTCCACTAGTTTTAGACTTGCCTTCTTCCTTCCACTTAATTATAAGCTCCATGAAGGCAGCTCTTTGTTTAAAGCCATGAACACTATGGGTGATTAATACATATTTAGTAGCAGTTTGACTCAATTAACCATTTATTCAGTGATAAGTTTGTGCCCAGCACATGTACCTTAAATCCACCTGTCCACGGACAATCACAGCCTTGGGCTCCTTGTGGAATGGCCTGAGAATCTACACACATATAAATACTGTCTCTGAACAGAATCTCTGTTTCACACATAACATGACCTACACTTTCCCATTCTCTGACAAGGCAGAGAATGGGAAAGTGTAAGACCCAGGCAGCAATATGAATGGAGGCCCACATACCATAGACATATATATTTAAAAGTTACAAGTCAAACAAACAGTTTAATAAAATATGTCCTATTCTCCTACCTTGACAACTGTATCTTTGTAATACCCTGGCAAGTATTCAGAATTTCCAAACTCCTTGCAGTTCTAAGCAGATGCCTTTGCAATGCAGGAAGTTATGGCACTGGTTCCTGCCTATGTCCTGCAACTCTTGTCTTCCCACTTGCAGCTCTAACCCATCTGAGGAGGGTCTTGTGCTCACACAGAGAGACAATCCAGCCCCCACATCTAAACTCTGTCTATATCTCCCTGACACAGCTGTCCCTTGGCACCAGGGTCCTGGTAATGCAGAATGAGGTACAGGTGAGGGCAAAGGCTCTGGTGAGTCCTACACATATCTTGCCCGAATTGAGGTGTAGGTCTGGGGGGAGGGAGGGAAGTGCAGAAAGGACCCCTAAAGCAATGGCTCCCTCATCTGACACAAGAACCATCTGATCTGCACTTACATTTATGTTTTAACATCAGCATTCCCGAGGAAGAAAAATCATAAACTAGTTGCCCCATATGTATAAAACCTCACAATCTTCCTGTTTTGCTATTAAACTCCTGTCTATCATTATAGAACTGTAAAAATATTCAAGTCACTCCATATATCTCAACTTCTAAAACAACAAAAGAACCATTGCTTTAAATTAATTTGTAGGTATTAATAAACAGTGATAGTCAAATTCTTCAACATGGGATACAGAGAGGAAATTGCTAAAAGTAATTCATAAGTAAATATTTTATTTTATTTTTTCAAAACATAACTCACAGACTAAACATATGAAGACTAATATCCCTCTAGGGAGGTGAGCCGTTGACATCTGAAGAATAAATGAATGTAGATGAGTAAAACAATATGCCCTACCCTCCAAGCTTTTATTATAAAAGAGACCCAGAAATAGGTGTCAAGATAGGAAAGGGTCCTATTTCTCAACTTCCTTAGGTTTTCTCATTTTGATTCCTTTCCTATCCACACCTGACCCCCGCCCAAACGAAGTGCTTTTCTTTGGTTCCATTTAGCAAAGCTGACACACTGACATTTCCAAAGTATCTTCACTAAACAGTAAGGTCAAAGTAAGTGGACAGAATTAGAGAAAAATACAATTAATTTAAATGTAGCCTCACTTTCATTTTTTAGAAATATGTTTTTATTGATTTTGGAGAGGGAGAGGAAGAGAGAATGACAGAGAGATAGAAACATCGATGAGAAAGAAACATTATCCATTGGCTGCCTCCTACACACCCCCTTCTAGGGATTGAGCCTGCAACCCAGGCATGTGCCCCAACCAGAATTGAACCGTGACTTCCTGGTTCATAGGTCAATGCTCTACCACTGAACCACACCGGCCAGGCTCCACCTGCATTTGGAAATCCTCAGATGTGGAGGGCCGACTGTATGGATTGATCTATGCCATTTTGTGTAGGGGACTTGAACATTCATGGATTCCCATATCTGTAAGGGGTCCTGAAACCAATCCACCAGGAATATCAAGGGACAACTAAGTTTTTGGGGAGTCAAAAATTATACATAGATTTTTGCTTAGGGGTGAGCACCCCAACCCTGATAGAAGATAACTATATATGATATGAGAGTATTCTAGAATGGTAAAAAAAACAAACATGAAAAGTATTTATGATAACTAAAGGTATGAATAAAGCAAATAAAAAATTAAAAAATCTTAGAAAGCAGATAGACTTATATTTAATGCTACCTGGCCTTAACTCTTCTATTTATTTTAATTTTTATTACCTTTAAATATATAGCCTCTAAATTATATAGCTCAGATATATAAGATTTCATGAAATCATTCATCCTTCCAAAGGTTTCTGTCTGGGAAATTTTGAGGACTGGTTATCACTAGTCATTTTTTGGCTGCTGTTAACCATTTCTCTCCTGTGTACTTGATAAGCCTGTTGCTGCAGAATTATGGTCAAGCACAAGTCTGCTCCAGATATAGATTGCTCTTGATGAAGGACTCAGCACTTGATTCAATGTAAGAAGCTAGGTGGTATATTTTTTCTTTTCCTATTTTTGAATTTTTATGAGTTTATCTGAGCCAAGCTACTTTTCCAGTAGCTTTGTTTTTGGCTTTTAAAATACTATTTCATGCTTTCTTCTCCATCCTCAATCTGCTACTTCATACCACTTCAAAACTCTCAGCTGACAATCTTGCCTCATTCTTTGTTGAGAAAATAGTAACAGGAACTTCTTGCTTTGCACCTGTACCCATCTACAAACCTGAATTCTCCTTTCAGAAGCCAGTGCCCAATGTGTGCTGTGGATCCCAGTGACTCTAGCCACCTCAAGGACTTTGCTCCCTGAGTTATCCCCTCTCTCTCTCGAGTTATCAACCACGCCCTCTCTCTGGGATTATTTCCAATAATATTCAAACATGCTCTGGTGTTGTCCATTCTAACAAGCCTTCCTTGATCTTATCATCGTTTCTCTAGCTACTGTACATTTCTCTGTTTGCCTTCACAGCAAAACATCTCTATCTCCTCACTTCCCTCTACAGGACTCTTCAATGTGACTTCTGTCCTACAGTCCACCAAACAGCTCTTATTAAGTGCCAAAGGTTGTTCTTAGTGACTTCCACGTGGCCAAATCCAGTGCAGACCTTTCTAGCTACATCTTACTTTACCTTGTAGCTGCAATGGACAAGTTCACTACTTCTTCCTTGAAACGACCAATTCTCTTTCTTGATTTCTAGGAGATCACACTCTCATGATTTTCCTTCTATCTCTCTGACTCACCTCCTCATGGTCCCACATCTACCAACTTCTAAATGTTGGGGTTCTCTAAGCTTTCATCCAGGGGCAGATGCTTCTCTTTTCAGGTAATCTCTCCAGTCCAAACCTCATCATTGAACTATAAGTATTGTTTTCCAACTTCCTACCTAACATTTCCATTTAAATATTTCACAGGCATTTCAAACTTAACATGTGTAAGATTGAATTCAATGATTTTTATCTTATCAAACCTCTAGGGTTTCCTATCTTTTTTTTTTTTAATAAATCTTTATTGTTCAGATTATTACAGGTGTTCCTCTATTTTTTCCCCCATAGCTCCCCTCCACCTGATTTCCCACCCCACCCCATGCCCTTACCCCCCACCACTGTCTTCATCCATAGGAGTAAGATTGTTGTCCAATCTCTTCCCGCACCCCTCACACCTGCTTCCCCCGAGAGTCGTCAGTCCACTCCCTTTCTATGTCCCTGATTCTATTATATTCACCAGTCCATTCTGTTCTTCAGATTTTTCATTCACTTGATTTTTAGATTCACCTGTTGGTAGGTATGTATGTCATTTTGTTGTTCATAATTTTTATCTTTACCTTTTTCTTCTTCTTCCTCTTCTTAAAGAATATCCTTCAGCATTTCATGTAATCCTGGTTTGGTGGTGATGAACTCCTTTAGCTTTTTCTTGTCTGTGAAGCTCTTTATCTGACCTTCAACTCTGAATGATAGCTTTGCTGGGTAGAGTAATCTTGGTTGTAGGTTCTTGCTGTTCATCACTTTGAATATTTCTTGCCACTCCCTTCTGGCCTGCATAGTTTCTGTTGAGAAATCAGCTGACAGTCGTATGGGTACTCCCTTGTAGGTAATTAACTGTTTTTCTCTTGCTGCTTTTAATATTCTCTCTTTGTCTTTTGCCCTTGGCATTTTAATTATGATGTGTCTTGGTGTGGTCCTCTTTGGATTCCTCTTGTATGGGGTTCTGTGCGCTTCCTGAACTTGTACGTCTATTTCTTTCACCAGGTAGGGAAAGTTTTCTGTCATTATTTCTTCTAATAGGTTTTCAATATTTTGCTCTCTCCCTTCTTCTGGCACCCCAAAAATTTGGATGTTGGTTCGCTTAAAGTTGTCCCAGAGGCTCCTTACACTATCTTCATATTTTTGGATTCTCTTTTCATTTTGTTTTTCAGGTTGGATGTTTTTTGTTTCCACATATTTCAGATCTTTGGTTTGATTCTTGGGGTACGTTGATCTACAGTTGAGTTTCTGTATATTCTTTATTTCAGACAGTGTATGCTTCATTTCTGACTGATCCTTTTCCATTTTTTGGGCATTCTCATTAAGCTCCTTGAAGGTCTCATCAAGTTTCTCAGCGGTTTTAAGGAGATTCTTGAGTAACCTAATAAATGTGGTTCTGAACTCTATGTCATCCAGTAGTTTGCTTTCCTCCATTTCTTTCATTCGTGACATGTTTCTTTGTCTCCACATTTTGGCTGCTTCCCTGTGTTGATGGAGTAGCTTTGTGTGGTAGGTGACCTATAGGGGGCAGTAGCTCAGCCTCCCCAATCACCTGATGTGGACGCTCTTGGTACACCCCTTTGTGGGCTGAGTGCAAAGACTTGGTGTAGTTAAGCCTTAATTGCTGTTGGTATACTGGGAGGAATTGACCTCCAGGCCAATTAGCTGTGAGCACTCCCTGTGTCTATAATGGAAGAACTGCTGCGCTGAAGACACACTTCTGGGGCAGGTCTTGTTTCAGTGGGGTTTTGGTGCTCACTGAGTCTGCCTCTTGAATGTGTCACTTATGGATGTGAGGAGTTGAAATCTGGTGTCTCACTCTGACCACTAGGTACACTGGCTTCTGGATCTCCAATGAGGTGCAGGTCAGCTACAGTCTGAGGCCACCCAGCAGGAGCTACAGTGAGAGCTACAGTTTTCTCCTCTTTGCTTGTGGTTTGGATGTTTTGGAGCTGTCTGACCCGGGCTGCAAGTTTGCTAGGTTAAGCTGTGATAGGGCAGGGCTTTCTTATGCTAAATACACTGCTTGGAGCTTGGGTGGGTTTGTAGGTTGTGCAGGGCGGGGTCTCAGGGTGTCACTAGGCTAGGGCGTGGCAAACAGCAATGGCTGCTAGTTAGCCAGCTCTGTGTCCCCGACGGTGTCCCGGAGTCCCCTGCCCCAGTGCCATAAACAATTATTCCTGCGCGCAGCTCTGCAAGCAAGCCACCCTCACTGGCAGACAGTCCAGCTTCTCCCCGTAGGAGTTTGGGTCCCCTGCGTCTCCCCAGAAACTGGATTTCAGAGTAGTCGGGGGCTTGTCTCCCTTTGGGTTGAAAAAAGCAACGCCCGCCGACAGCCCGGATCCTGCGCCTCTGTACCTCAGCTTTTCAGCGCTCATGCACGTCTCAATGCTCTTTTCTCTTTCCTTCTAGTTGTAGAACTTCCACTCAGCCAGCTTTCCCGTGGTTCTGGGTGATAGACGTTTTGTCTTTTAGTTGAATTTTTGAAATTGTTGCGCGAGGCAGCAGTTTAGGTGTTTACCTACGCCGCCATCTTGGATTCTCCTCTAGGGTTTCCTATCTTGATGAATGATACCATATTCCACTTAACTGCTCATCATAAATCTTAATTCTCACATGTGATTGTTGCTTTTACCTTCAAAATATTTCTAAGATGTCAGTGTGAAGTTGCCATTTCTCTCTTCTCTCACTGGAAGTCATTCAAAAACAACTAGAAGTATGAAGAAATATAGGAAGAAAGAAAAAAAGAGAAGGAAGGAGGGAAGGAAGGAAGGAAGGAAGGAAGGAAGGAAGGAAGGAAGGAAGGAAGAAAGGAAGGAAGGAAAGAAGCTCACAAGTTAAATATTTTATTCAACTAAGAATACAGCTAAAATCCCAAAACAAGTGGAATGGTTCCTTCAAAGCAGGAACATCATGCAGGAGTGCACCCAGTGAATGTGGAGAGAGAGTCTACGGATATAATTCTTAATGCTACCTGTAGACAGGAAGGTGTGCATTGGATTTGGCCACGTGGAGGTCACTAAGAATCAACCACCTTTGGTGCTTAATAAGAGCAGTTTTGGTGGGCTGTAGGACATAAGCCAGATTGAAGACAGCAAATAATGTTTCTTAAAGAGGTAAGGTACATCTTTATTTCCAAAATAAAAATCCCTTGTTTATAACAGGAGGAACAAGATACACATGCTGGCCATGAGAGCACCCCTGGATCTGATTTGGTTGAGAAGCTGTGGAGGAGGGTCTAAATGAGGACATAGACAAGCATTATATACAGGAACAGTCTGTCTCCATGGCAGAGTAGGAAGAGAAAGATGCATTATGAAAAGTTCCTGACTGTCTCCATTGGCTGAAGAAAAGTAAAGGTTAAACAAAATTATACAAAATCAAGGTTATAAAAAAATTCAAAACCTAAAACTAATACAAAATAGTGTTGAATGCAAACTATAATTGAGAAAAAGAAGAAAAAAAATTCAGCTAGCCAATAACTGGCCCTGTCCTTCCAGCAAATGAACCCCTTGCAAGTAGAGGTATTGGAAAAACTCAGCTGCTTCAGAGATAAGTAATCAAAAAGGAATGTGCACAATCTATAATAATAAAAGCATAATATGCCAATTAGACTGGACAGCTGAATGCTTCCGGGCATCCTTCTGGACGACCTTCTGGACAAAGCCAAGGCTGTGAGGGCCGAGCCCCTTGCACGAAATTTGTGCATCGGGCCTCTAGTATCCATATAAAACTGATACACAGAAAAGGAAGAAAAAACAAAGGGTTGACCAGAAAAATATTCCACAGAGCAGCTGAAAATCATGATCAAACATTCATCATAAATTTTAAAATTAGAATGAATGAATCTGTTCTATGAGAGAAAAAACCATAAAGCAGAGAACATATGTTAACACAACAGAAAGAATAAGGGTATAAGCTGAGAGTACACATGGAAGAAAAAATGTAACCATCATAGAAATTAAAGCAAAATGAAAAGGAATACAAGGTCAAGTGGGTTCTGCCAAAAATACAGGAAGGGACAAGCTGGGTGGAAATGAGGATGTGAGCAAAATGAAATGAAAATAACAAAAATTTTAAAGAATTAGAAAGCAATTATAGGTATAAAAAGCAAGCAAAGGAAAGCCAATCACATAACTGGAGTGCCTTTATGCCTGCTAGTGCAAAAGTGAAAAGCTAACAGGAGTTGTGAGGGGTAGGGGTTGGGGAGGAAGAAATAAATATTTATGGAACATAAATGTGTTGATTGCCTTATCTTTAATAGCTGAAAGTCAATGGATAAATATGAAATAAGGTGGTAGAGAAGAAGTAGAAGTGGAAGAGAAATACCTTTATTTAGTCAATGCATATGGTAGGAAAGTAGTAGAGGATTGGGGCATTATATAAAGTTGGGGTTGTAAAGATAACAACTAGAACAATATAAACGTTCCTATTTAGTAGGAGAAACATACAAGGAAAAAAATAAAAGGAAACTGACTACTAGTCACATATTTTTAAAAATATTTTTTTTATTGATTTCAGAGAGGAAGGGAGAGGGAGAGAGAGATAGAAACATCAATGATGAGAGAGAATCATCAATTAACTGTCTCCTGTACACTCTCTACTGGGGTTTGAGCCTACAACCCTGGCATGTGCCCTTGACCAGAAGTGAACTGGGACCCTTCTGTCCACAGGCCAACGCTCTATCCACTAAGCAAAATCAGCCAGGTCCTTCCCTGTCCTTCCAGCAAATGACCACATATCTTAAAAAATATAAAACAATTACAAAAACATGAAAACACCGAGACCAAATATATCACATATATCATATACAATGAATGTAAATGAACTAAACTCACTAATTAAAAGTACATTTCAATTGTATCACAAAGCAAATTCAGCACTGAATTCAAAAGATATACCTAAAACAAAAGTTTTATTTTATTCAATAAGAGTAAAAATAAAAGGATGGGCCAAAGTAAATTAACCAAATGCATTTTTTTTTTTAAAAAGCAGATATTGTGGTCTTATACCAATCAAGATTAGATTCAGCCCAAAACCATCCAATAAAATAACATGGGCCCTTTATAATGTTCAAGGGTACAATTCACTGAAAAAAATATGAATAATTTATATCTATTATCAAATAAAATAGCATTAACGTTGATAAAGCAAAAATAGAAAATGATGCAAAAAGAAATGGAGACACATCAGTGGTGGGAGATTAATCACTTCAGTCCACAACAGATCAAGAACACAAAAAATAAGTAAAGTTACAGCACATCTAAATAATACTGTGAATAAGATAGTACTTATTATTACAAAGGAGGATATATCTTAAAGTGTCCATAAAAATCTATAAAAATTGACCATGCATTAAGCCATAAAGAAAAATCTCAACAAATGCCAAGGTGGATAACATTCTTTGATGACAATGCAGTAAGAGTAGAAATTAATAGCATAACTAGATTACACAAAGCTTCTACCATTACTACCCAGAAATTTGAAAAGCAGGAGCTCTCTGAACTTTTAGGTGATAAGTGAAATTCAAACTAAAATTGGAGACTATATAGGAAACAACAATAAAAACCTGTTTCAGAACCAATGAGATATAGGTAAAGCAATGCATGGTAACTTTATAGCCATAAAATAATTCTGTTCATAAAAAGAAAAAAATACATGTATTAACAAGTTAAAAATAAACTACAAATTAATCTTAAGGAAAGAGAAGAAGAGAATTAAAAGAAATAAATCAGAAATAATTAAAAAAATTTAAAAATAGTAAAACTAATAAATATATGCAAAAACTATTTTTAAGAAAAACAGTAACAATATAATATGAACTGTTAAGTAATCTTAATAACAAAAACATAGAGAAAGCACAAATATACAGAAGAAACAAAAAGGAAGAAATAATCACTTATACAGAGGAAATAAAAAGCATGAGACTACCATAGATAACATTATATCTGAAGATAAAGTTGAAAACAGGAATGCATAGATAAATGGACACTTGGGAAAAAGTTATATCCCCTGTTTTAACAATAGGACTATCTTATTCATAATATATTTGGGTATGCTATAAACAGGTAAACATAATTTGTCAAACAGAAACTACAGAAGGACCAATTACCTTCTGGTATAAATAGAAGAAATAAAGTCATGATAAATACAGGGGTATTTAAAGTGTCTCAGAGCATATTAAAAGTGGAAACCCCCCTAAATTATTTTAATGAAACCCAATGACTGCATTTAAAAAGTCACACAAACTAATCTCAGCTATTACTATGGGTGCAAAATTCCTGTAAAATTATTACAAGTAGATTTTAATAGCACAGAGGATTACAGTATACCAGATCAAGTAAGTTTTATTTTAAAAATGCAAAAATAATTCAATAGTATGAAATCCAAAACAGAGTAATTCATTACATTAATATATCTAAGAAGAAAATAATAAAAATAATTCCAATATATGCATTTGGTAATGTTCAATATCAATTATTAGTTTAAAGAATAAACCTTTTAACAAAGTAGAAATAGAAGAGAATTTTCTTGACATAAGATATAATTACCTAAACCCTAAAGCTAGCATTATGCTAAATGGATAAAAACTAGAAGCATCTCATTAAAGTCAGGAACAAGTCAAGGATGTCCTAGAGGTGAATGTTGATCACTTTTTACTAGTAAACATTGTTTTAGATGTACCAGCTAATGCAATTAGAAATAAAGAGATAAGATGGGGTACAATGATCATAATTTGCAGATAACATGATTGTATATTTGGAAAATCCCCCCAAAATTTTACAAGCAATAAAATAATACAATAAAATTGCTAGTTATAAAATTAATAAGTAGCATTGAACATATATATCACTGTCTTTAAGCCACTCAGAGTAGCAAAGAAATGGAGTTATATGATTGTCATGGACCAATGGGATCCACACCTGTAGTAAGGAGAGCAGTAAATCCCACTCAACAGCATGGGGTAGTTTCCCCAGAAGAAATCTAGGTGCTGTTTAAAGGGAGAAAAGGAATGGGTTTGGGGTAGGCCAGTGGTCGGCAAACTGCGGCTCTGTTGACTAATGAGTTTGCCGACCACAAGGGTAGGCAATAACTAAATGTCCACTCAACCAAAGAAGGATTAGATATTTTAGTTCCTAATATTAGTATCTGCTGTTAATCTTCTCTCCTAAAATAAGACAATAACAAATAGAAAGTGGTTATTAAACAAAGGTTTTCAAAGAGAAGCTAACAAAGGTAGAATAGTGTTGGGTATTTTTTTTTTCTAGTAATAGTTAAAATAAAGTAATGGTATCTCAAATCCTGATAAATCATAAAATGCTGTGTTAGTCCTTACATTTTTCTGCCTTCCCTCTCCTTTTTTTTTCCCCCCACACAAATTTATCCAGATGAGTTGTCTGAGAAGGTATTTAGGGCTTCTGATACATACGTTACATAAGGAATGCTAAATATGTGTATGCTCAAATCTATGCATGATGTAACTTTTTAATGTGCAGTATTTGGTTATTGTAGATTATTGGATCCCAAAGGCCTTACTCATTAACCAGATACTCATATATTTCCATTACTCTCATTCTTCTCACATGGTTTTAAATATTTTTAAAAGCCTAACTAAGCTATCTCCTCTCTTTTATCCCAGATGGCCTTTACAATAGCAATGGTTTTATTGACTATGTATGTATTCATGACTTTTAAATGCAAAATTTTCACAACTGCCTTTAGAAGTATACTTCGGAGAAGCATTTTTTTTAACAAGTTACTTTTGGTACCATCTGAGATATATTGGGAATTGCTTCTTCAGAATGGATTATTCTTTGCTAGATTAAAATTCAATAACTGTTTAAGTTAGATAAAAAATAGAACTTTTATGATCCAAAACCAACTTGACTGAATTACAGTAATACAACGGGGAGAGATGACAGGTGTATCATTTGTGTGTGGGAAGAACGTGTGAGCATGTTTTGATGGATTTCATTGTGACATCTCTCTCTAGGAAGTATTACTGGAGTTGGGATGAATATTAAGAGTTCTTTCTGCCATCTCCCAGCTTTATTGAAATATAATTGACATATAACATTGCCAAAGTACAATGTGATGATTTGATATGTTTCTATTGTGAAATGATGATCACAATAAGATTAGTTAATACCTTTATCACCTTACTTAGTTTGCATGTGTGTGTTTATAAGACAGAGAGAACTTTTAATATTTATTCTCTTAATAATTTCTAAATATATGATACAGTCTGTTAACTACAGTTAGCATTTAAAAGTTCTATTACGCATTTTTAAAGATTTAAGGACTGAAAGAAATCTTGCATTCATAGTAATAATGGAGGAAAATGAAGTAAACATTGAGTTCTGAAATACACTGTAATTGCTGCTTAAGTTTTAATGACTCAAATTTTAAATTACAAATATATAAGCTTCATAAAAAAACATGCTTTTGTGTATTTATAATGTAGCTAATGCATATACCAATGTAATACACTGAAATTAAAATTATTATAATACTGTTTCAAAATATAAAAATTATTGTACACCATAACACATAATGACTTAGACTCAGATTAAATAAAATTTTTATTTATTTATTTATTTTAAATATTTTTATTGATTTCAGATAGGAAGGAAGAGAGAGAAAGAAACATCAATGATGAGAGAGAATTATTGATCGCTGCCTCCTGCACGACCCACACTGGAGATCAAGCTCACAAACCCGGCATGTGCCCTGACTGGGAATCAAACTGTGACCTCCTGGTTCATAGGTCAGCTGGGCTAAAATTTTTATTTTCAAATTATCTAGAATACTGTTTCTTTTCACTTAACTCTCTCAAACACTACAGAACAAAGATAGACTTATAATAAAAAATATATTTGGTTTAAATTAAAGTAAGGATATCTTTTTATTTTTTTCTGAATCTTTTAATTGTTTAAAGTATTACATATAGTAGTATATATATCTCCTTTTTCCCCCCATTGACCTTCCCCCAGCCTCTCCTACCCCATCACAATCCCTCATCCCACCCTCCCAGTGTCTTGTGTCCATTGGTGTGCTTATATGCATGCATACAAGACCTTTGGTTGATCTCTTTCCCCCCCTCCCCAAGACTCCCCAGCCTTCCCACTGTAATCTGACAGTCTGTTCGGTGCTTTACTGCCTCTTTATTTATCTTTTTGTTCATCAGGTTATAATGTTCTTTATTTTCCATAAATGAGTGAGATCATGTGTATTTTTCTTTCATTGCCTGGCTTATTTCACTTAACATAATGCTCTCCAGGTCCATCCGTGCTGCTGCAAATGGTAAGAATTCCTTCTTTTTTATAGCAGCGTAGTATTCCATTGTGTAGATGTACCATAGTTTTCTAATCTACTCATCTGCTGATGGGCATTTAGGCTGTTTCCAAATCTTAGCTATGGTGAATTGTGCTGCTATGAACATAGGGGTGCATATATCCTTTCTGATTGGTGTTTCTAGTTTCTTGGGATATATTCCTAGAAGTGGGACTACTGGGTCAAATGGGAGTTCCATTTTTAGTTTTTGAGGAAACTCCATACTGTTCTCCACAGTAGCTGCACCAGTCTGCATTCCCACCTGCACTGCATGAGGGTTCCTTTTTCTCCACATCCTTGCCAGCACTTGTCGTTGGTTGATTTGTTGATGATTGTCATTCTGACAGGTGTGAGATGGTACTGCATTGTCATTTTGATTTGCATCTCTTGGATAATTAGTGACTTTGAGCATGTTTTCATATGTCTCTCGGCCTTCCTTCTGTCTTCTTTCGAAAAGATTCTACTTAGGTTCGTTGCCCACTTTTTTATTGGATCACTTATCTTCCTTTTATTAAGTTGTATAAGTTCCCTGTAGATGTTGGAGATTAAACCTTTATCAGTGATAACATTTGCAAATATGTTCTCCCATACAGTGGGCTTTCATTTTGTTTTGTTGATGGTTTCTTTTGCTGTGCAAAAGCCTTTTATTTTGATGTAGTCCCATTTGTTTATTTTCTCTTTAGTTTCCATTGCCCTAGGAGCGGTATCGGTAAAGAAATTGCTTCCACATATGTCTAAGATTTTTCTGGCTGTGGATTCCTCTAGTATTTTTATGGTTTCCCGTCTTATGTTTAAGTCCTTTATCCATTTTGAGTTTATTTTTGTGTATGGTTTAAGTTGGCGATCTAGTTTCATTTTTTTTGCATGTATCTGTCCAATTTTCCCAACACCATTTATTGAGGAGACTGTCTTGACTCCATTGTATGTTCATGCTTCCTTTGCCAAATATTAATTGAGCACAGTGGTTTGGATCGATATCTGGGTTCTCTATTCTATTCCATTGGTCTATATGTCTGTTCTTGTGCCAGTACCAGGCTGTTTTGGAACAGTGGCTTTGTAGTACAGCTTGAAACCTGGTATTGAGATTTCCACCTAGTTTGTTCTTCTTTCTCAGGATTGCTGTGGCTATTCGGGGTCTTTTTTTATTCCAGATGAATTTTTGGAGAGTTCTTTCTAGGTCTGTGAAATATGCCATTGGTATTCTAACCGGGAGTGTATTGAATCTATAGATTGCTTTGGGTAGTATGGACATTTTAATGATGTTGATTCTACCAATCCATGAACCCGGTATGTTCTTCCATCTGTTTATATCTTCCTCTATCTCTTTTTTCAGTGTCCTATAGTTTTCCGCGTATAGGTCTTTTACCTCCTTAGTTTATTCCTAAGTATCTTAAATTTTTTGGTGCGATGGTAAATGGGATTGCTTTTTTAGTCTCTATTTATGTAAATTCACTATTGGTGTATAGAAATGCCATAGATTTTTTGGCGTTAATTTTGTATCCTGCTATATTGCCGAATTCATTTATTAAGTCTAATAGTTTTTTGATGGAGTCTTTCAGGTTTTTTTATGTACAATATCATGTCATCTGCAAATAAGGACAGTTTTACTTCTTCTTTTCCAATTTAGATGCCTTTTATTTATTCTTCTTGTCTAATTGCAATGGCTAATACTTCCAGTGCTATGTCAAACAGGAGTGGTGAGAGTGGGCATCCCTGTCTTGTTCCTGTTCTTAGGGGAAATGGTTTTAGGTTTTGCCCATTGATGTTAGCTGTAGGTTTATTATATATGGCTTTTATTATGTTGAAGTATGATCCTTTTATTCCCACCTTGCTGAGAGTTTTTATCAGGAAAGGGTGTTGGATTTTGTCAAATGCTTTTTCTGCATCACCTGATATGACTATGTGGTTTTTATCTCTCAATTTATGTGATGTATCATGTTTATTGATTTGCAGATATTGTACCATCCTTGCATCCCTGGGATAAGTCCTACTTGGTCATGGTGTATGATCTTTCTGATGTACTGCTGGATCCGATTTGCTAGAATTTTGTTCAGGATTTTGCATCTATGTTCATGAGGGATATTGGCCTGTAATTCTCTTTCATTGTGTTGTCTTTATCTGGTTTTGGTATTAGGGTGATGCTGGCTTCATAGAAGGAGCTTGGAAGTGTTCCTTCCTCTTGAATTTTTTGGAATAGTCTGAGGAGGAAAAGTTTTAGTTCTTCCTTGAATGTTTGGTAAAACTCCCCTGTGAAGCCCTCTGGCCCCAGGCTTTTGTTTGCTGGAAGCTTTTTTATGACTGCTTCCTTTTCTTCCATAGTTATTGACCTATTGAGATGTTTAGATTCTTCCTGATTGAGTTTTGGAAGGTTGTATTTTTCTAGGAATATGTCCATTTCCTCTAGGTTGTCCAGTTTGTTGGAATAGAGTTGTTCATAGTATTTTTTAACAATCCTTTGTATTTTGGTGGGTCTGTTGTTATTTCTCCTCTTTCATTTCTGAGTTTGTTTATTTGGGTCCTCTCTCTTTACTTCTTGGTGAGCCTGGCTAGAGGTTCATCAATCTTGTTTATCCTTTCATAGAACCATCTCTTGGTTTTGTTGATCTTTTGTATTGTTTTTTGGTCTCTATGTCATTTATCTCTGCTCTGACCTTTATTATTTCCTTCCTTCTGCTTACACTGGGATTTTCTTGTTGCTCTCTTTCTAACTCTTTGGGTTGTAGGGTTAGGTAATTTATTACCATTGTTTCTTGTTTTCTGCAGTAGAGCTATGAACTTCCCTCTCAAGACTGCTTTCGCTATGTCCCATAGATTTTGGAGTGTTGTGTTTTCATTGTCATTTGTTGCCATGATGTTTTTTATTTGTTCTTTGATCTCTCTGGTAACCCATTGTGTAATAGCATGCTATTTAATCTCCATGTGTTTGATTTTTTGGGATTGTTTTATTGTAGTTGATTTCCAGTTTTATGCCACCGTGATCTGACAAGATGCTTGATATGATTTCTATCTTCTTGATTTTGAAGAGACTTTGCCTGTGACCCAATAGATGGTCTATCTTTGAAAATGACCCATGTGCATTTGAGAAGAATGTATATTCCGTGGCTTTGGGGTGAAATGTTCTGAAGATGTCAATTAATTCCATCTGGTTTAGTGAGTCATTTAGGATTGATGTTTCTTTGCTGATTTTTTGTTTAGAGTATTTGTCCAATGGTGATAGTGGGGTATTAAAGTCTCCTACTATGATTGTATTGCTGTTACTCTCTCCCTTGATATCCTCCAGGAGTTTTTTTTATGTATTTGGGTGCTTCTGTATTGGGTGTGTATATGTTTACCAGAGTTATTTCTTCTTGTTGGATTGTTCCCTTTAGTATTATAAAGTAGCCTTCCTTATGTTTTTTATAAGGAAGATCTCTTCACTTTGAGATCTAATTTGTCAGACATAAGTATTGCTACCCCAGCTTTTTTTTTTCATTTCCATTCGCCTGAAAAACCTTCACCCTCAGTCTGTGTGCGTCTTTTAAAAAATATATATTTTATTGATTTTTTACAGAGAGAAAGGGAGAGGGAGAGTTAGAAACATCAATGAGAGAGAAATATCAATCAGCTGCCTCCCGCACATTTCCTACTGGGTATGTGCCTGCAACCAAGGTACATGCCCTTGACTGGAACCGAACCTGGGACCCTTGAGTCCGCAGGCCGACACTCTAGCCACTGAGCCAAACCGGTTAGGGCGTGTCTTTTTTCTGAGGTGGGTTTCTTGTAGTCAGCAGATATATGGGTCATGTTTTCTTATCCAATCCATTACTCTATGTCTTTTGATTGGGGCATTTAATCCACTTACATTTAAAGTTATTATTGATAGGTACTTATTTGTCACCATTTTTATTCTTTACCCCTGTGTTCCTTCTTCGCTTCCTTGTAGGGAGCGGTTATAGGGTTAAACCTCAGACTGACCTGCTGGCAAAGCTGCAAACAAGTCCCAGCTTAGAGGGCACAGCCCTCGTAGCATAATTAAGCTTGATCTTGTGACTGCTCCCTAGATCTTTCCTGGGTAGCTAGTGGGCTGTGGGAGGTGCAGCAAGTGCTGCCAAAACAAGTGAAACTTATAAGAACATTATAAATTACCTTGTTTACCTCTGACTATAAAATAAAGCATCAGTTTACAGTCTGGATCTGTTCTGGGGTCTCAGTCACGCACAGAAGATCCACCTAGACCCAGCTTATTCTCTTTGTCTGTCTTTTCTTCATCCTTCGCCAGCCCTCCCTCAGGCTCACCAAACCCTTGGCTGTGCTCACACGGCACAAATGGCTCCTAACATGGGGCTGAGTTTGGCCCAAGTGGCACTCAATGCGGATCTGAGTGTGAGGGAACTGCAATTGTCAGGTGAAAGGAGGCCCCAAAGGCGTGCACACGCAGTAATTAAGGTAGGGGTGTAGTACTAGCTAGGTGTAAAACATGGGAAATTCAGGATCGCAGGGAAAGAATGTATGCATATTCATGCTTAAGGCTATGCTCCAAGCAAGGGGCTGTTCTGTGAGGTATGAACAGTTTTTCAAATTTTTGGATTTTGTGAGTAACACTGTCCATGGTTTTCTGAGGAAGAAAAGGTAAATATAGAGGCATAGGAGAAGGTAGGAAAACAACTTCGTGATCATTATATAGCTGAAGGTCCAGAGGAAATGCCTGCCTCTACTTTCAGTCTGTGGTCCCTGATTCAGGACTGCCTAGAGCCCACTCCAGAAGGGGAATGGAGGAATGTGGCAGGGGAATCAAGACAGATGGGGGAAGGTTGCCAAAGGCTTCCGACTCCACCATCGGCACCTCCTCCAGTCCCTGGAGCTACAGCTCCTGTGGGAGAGAGCCCTCCGGATGATGCACTTTCTTCCAAATATGAGCGAGGATTGGAGGTAGCAAGGGAACAGCACCAGTGGGTTTGGGATGATGGGGGTGGAAATATGCTAAAGTATTGCTTCAGAGCATGGCCAATAGTCCTACCTTATGTCAGGATTTTGTGGCTGCAGCCATACATCCTATAAGGAAAAAATATCCTGAGGCTTATATTATTCAATATATGGATGACATTCTCTTAGCTCATAAAAACGAAACACATCTAAATAATATCTATATAGATTTGCAGGATTCCCTGCATTGTGCTGGATTATGCATAGCACCCAAAAAAGTTCAAAGGACATTTCCTTTTTCTTATCTAGGCAGCATTATTGAGGGAAAAACAATAAAACCTCAGAAAATTCAAATTCAGACTGACATTTAATTTACATTAAATGACTTCCAAAAATTATTAGGAGATAGTAACTGGGTTTGACCTGCTTTAAAATTAACCACTGCTGACTTAAGCCCTTTATTTCATATACTAAGGGGAGATCTATCTCCATCATCCCCACGCTGCTTGACAGAGGAAGCCAAGACAGCCTTACATAAAGTTGAGGATGCCTTAAATTCAGCAGAACTTACTAGAATTGATTACTCCCTTCCCTTACAGGATTT